>JAVXUP010000149.1:0-725543 GCA_033070095.1 Escallonia herrerae
TTATCTACCAGGTTTTCCAGCGATTGGAAAGAAAATAACAGGTGAACATCAGGATCTCGCGTAATCATATTGAGTGCATTAATATCTCATTCATGATCTTTATCTACCAATCTAGCAAGTGCTATGCAGCAGAGAGTCAACTTTAGAGAACAAATTAGTGACATTTATTGGAGATACACCATGGAGATGCGTACAATTATGTAATACATAGTACGTACTATGATAACCTGCATAGTCCCTTGAACTTCACTCTTAAGCACAAACACACCTAAGCATACACAGCACTTACTTCTTGCCCCAACCTGCATACCATTATCCTTTCTTAAGCATAATTCTCTAAGAACTCTCTTAAGCTTATTTATATTACTTATCAACCTGCCTGCTGTGTTTCCTAAGAATTTATTTTCAGGCACATTGAGACTAGTAATCTCATCGTAGACAACCACTTTTTATTCATCGGTCCACTGCTTGCCCTGTCTATCGTTATATGCTTGGAGGCTTTATTTTGGGGTGTAGGACCCTAGTTGGAGACAAATGTTCCAACATACCCGAATCCTATAATGAAGAAAGCCCCCGCTTGCAGCAGTAGATATATGAACAAGTGATTTTCCCCAAAGAGCATGTTGTAGATAGCACAGTGCAGCATAAACATTCCCATTATCAGCTCCAAGACATGAATCCTGTTTGTAAAGTCACAGTATGTCAATTAGATTTCATCACGGGACTTCATCAACAGTGTTGCAAAGAGAGTCAGAACATAATTGGTCTAAAACTAATTACCTTTCCCCAATACGAGATCTTGGTTTCTTCAATGTTTTGGCATTGTGTTTCTGCTTTGTTGTGTTTCCTAGCTTCTCAGTCACAACCCATTCATTTACTCGGTTGGCTTCAAGAAGCCCTATAATTGTTGCCTTAGATCGATGAAGGGACATGACATTCTCAAACAGGATCCAGAAGACAAGAAGATGCAAAGATCTGTGCTCGGACAAGTTTGGATCTCAGCCTACTCGATATCATCTTGAAATCACGAAATAACATAGTAGCAGAACTTTTAATTTCTGAATTCATCAAATTACCTAGGTGTGCATACAGCATTCAGAATGGTAATGGTTGCTGGAAGATATACAGCTACTGGTTTTGGAAGATGGACTTCAGGAACCAATATACTTGCTGGAATAACTATGCAGTAAAAGAAAAAAGTGACCCAGTGTGCAATTATCTTCCTCACGAAGAAGAATGCGTAGATGACGTGAAATTTCTTCCAGAACGACACTCGCTGCATGAGGTAATAAGACTTTTTGTGATTCACTGGAAGGTTCTGTATATTTGAAGTGTATTTGAAAGATTCTTGGAGCTAATAATATCAAGGAACATTATTTTGTTTGTTCATTTTACCTCACAAAGGATGATTTCCTTGGTCATTTTCCTGAAGAGATTAGCCGGGCCACATGACCAACGATGCTGCTGATATCGATAAGCCTTGAAGGTACTTGGGAGTTCATTTTTGACCTATAATTAATTTTTGAGTGCTTAACTGGCCGAAACATTAAGATGTCAGTTAAAAGAATAGGCTCAAGTTGGACACTGTACTCACCCCCAAGTCACCCACAAAGAGAAATTTCCAACCCTTGAGGCTAGCCCTGACCGCAAGATCCATGTCCTCCACCGTGGTTCGATCTTTCCATCCACCTGCGTCATTTATTGCTTGGATTCGCCAAACACCAGCAGTCCCTGGCATTGCAATTGTGAATATTTCTATAAAGTTTTATTGCTTTTGGAGTAGTTTCTTACTAGCTAGAATGGGGTTGTAATGGTGTAAAAAGTGGATCTTCGATTTACCATTGAACCCAAAGAATGAACATGTCGAGGAGCCAACTTCTTGCTCAACAGTGAAGTGATAGTCTAACGACATCTCTTGGAGCCGAGTCATCAGACACTCATCCGCATTCACTATCAATAGAATTTACAGTCAGTGACCTCGCGACTATGCAAAACATATAGATCTAAGACCTTTTCTTTGTTCTATTAAGTGATGTTATGTGTAACTTAACATATGCATGTGCATCTACATAAAGCCTATAAGAGCATAATTCTAGCATATGCCTTACCAAATTTCCATCTGGCCTGAACCAAACCCAGTTCTGGATTTCCAAGAAGAAAAGGAATGGTCCTCCAAAGAAAATCTTCTTCAGGCTGGAAATCTGCATCAAAGATTACCACAAACTCACAGTCTTTCACATATTGCTTCTCTAAACCTTCGCGGAGAGCGCCGGCCTTGTATCCGTTTCTGTTGTTCCTTGTCTCATACTGCACGTTTACCCCCTGTTCTGTCCACTTTCGGCACTCCAACTCCACCAAGGCCTGCATAAGGATTACTGTAAATAATTGCATACTTACAAGTCTGTCATGGATTTTCATTTCGGTTTCTTCAGGGCTGAAAAAGTTACCCTCAGAACTTCATTGGTGGAGTCATCAAGAACCTGGACAATTAGCCGATCCGATGGCCATGTAAGCCCACAGACAGCTCCAATGGAGAGCTTGTAGACCTTGAAAACAACCAAAGATTTTTTTGTCCTTGAGGTAGTTTATTAGATAGAACTATCATAACTTCAGCCTGTGAGGCAATACTATGACATCTATAATCAATGTATGTAACTAAGACTATTTATCTTACACAGTGAATTCAATACTGCTAAGATATAAGTTCTTTGCTAAATTCATATTTTGCTTTCCTTGCCAACTTGAAGATTTTAAAATACATCGATGTGTGTGATGTTCTTAACTCTTAGTTAGGAAACTGTACTCTCTCTCTCTCTCTCTATATATATACACATAAATATATAATACATGCACATGTGTGTTTGCGTGCGTGCACATATATGTGCGTACGTTTGTATGTGTGTATGTGTACACATGTATGTGTGTATATATACACATGTGTGTGTGTATAAATATATATATGTATATATGTATACATGTGTGTGTGGATGTCTCTCTATCTCTCACACACATGAATATTCCAAATCTCTCTCTCTAGATAAGTTAATGATCACGCGTCTTTTTGAGCTTTAATACAAAAATATCACATGATTGACAGTTGGCTAGACCAGTTTTTTCCTCAAAATTGATCTTTATGTTGTAAGAAGCAGACAGTCTTCATGGCGTTTATGATGGGAAATCTGTCACCGACTCGCATTTTCTGCTCGTCTGTTAGCTTGGATAAAGCTTTTAGATGCTTACGTCTCAGGACACGTTATATTACCCGTTCTGTGTCATCTTTGTTTTTTATTGATTGTCATATCCAAGTACATGTATGTTTTGCCAAATTCTAGGAAGACGACAGTTTAAATTGGACAGTAGGAAGTGGTTTTAATTGCGTAGTTTTAACTCCTGGTCAAAATGGGTGTCATAATAACAAAGCATACCCTAGATATGGAAAAGTTTATGCTGATACAACATTGCCACTGTGTGTGACATCAGTTTTACTGTCACTGTGAGAAATAGTAAATTATACATTATAGTGGACTAATATGACTTGTGCTGACGTAAACACTCTTCTTTCTTGAACCTGAGATAAGTTTGCTTAAATCATGATATGAATATTGTTAAAATTTTAGAATGTGAAGATACTTTCTCAAAGTTCAATAAGAGCAGCAAAATAATGAATTTATTCACCTAGAACAGTTCATACACGTGCGTGAAAATCATAACACATGTAAAAGAAAAGGTGAGTTAAATTTCTGGTTCCAAGAACGTGGGATAAATTTAGGTCATTTTGCATCAACTATTTCAGTTGTTACATCATGCCATAGCAAATACAAATTTAGAGACAATAAACATAGAAAGCTCTGCAGCTTAGGTAAAATGTAGTCTTAATGTTTTAGGATACACGTGTATGTGTACATGCATGTTAAGTTAAAAATACCTGCAAGATATATATGGAAAGACAATAATAGTGCACATGCATGGTAATGATATGAACTATTCCGTATTAGTTACCTAAAGGAAAATGATATGAACTATGAGCATTTACGAAACTTTACTATTACTTCTACCTTTTCATTAACTTATTATTCTAAACTTTCCACTTATTGCAGATTGCCGATTGTTTAACCACCCTCTTTGCAGATAATCTCAATCACTGAACATCATCGCTCACACACTAGATGGACACTTGATTTTTACTTTCTGAAATTTAAGATGAAACAGTGAGTTTGCAAGGATTCTGGTGGTGATTAATGATAGTTTAAAAACTTGCAGTCACTTTTTGTGCATGCTTATGCATAAAAAACTATGTATTATGATAGAACTGCTGGTAAATTAATGTTCTACCTCTCTTTCGTTATACATAGGTATTTGAATCAACACCATGGGATAGCTTCTGTTGTGCTCTAGATCTTCCTTAATCGCTTCCAGCTTGTACTTGGTGTATCTTTTCTTCCCCATCACCTTTACGTATATGATTACAAGCGTCATGTAAACCCTTTCAACAAAAAGCATTATTGACATCGCCACACATATGTAAAGAGCGACATATAGAAGTGGCACAATGACCGGAACCCGTATGCGCTGCCATGCATAGCTGAGACTACTTGTAACATCATCGGGCACTTCCACCTCGGGCTCTCGAAGAACTAGATTTCTCATATTGTTGCAGAAAGAATAAAGATTTGGAGCCGAAAAAGGAAATAAGCACCTCAGAGATGAGATGAGAGCAATGATGTCTCAGTGCTTTGGGGGGAGGGGGGGGGATGCAAGCTTTACTTTAAATAGAAACTAAGAAAATTCAAGGGGAAGATGAGGACATGGTTTGGGGCTTAGGTGGAAGAATGTAGTATCATGAGTGAACCGTTAAAACAGAAGTCTTGGTTAGCGAGAGACACACGGTCTACATGCAGGTAAAGGTGCTAAAATGTATTGACTAAGCTAGCTGGAATACTGGCCTTTCCCGCTGACATTGCAGTTGAAAGTCTTAAAGTGAATTCTTTCAAATAGAGGTAAGAATCATCTCTTTATCTCTGTTTCATCTGGTGGGGATCATAGAGGAATTTACAAACTGTGGAAGCGGTTGCATGTCTATGACAATTGTAGGTGCATGCTCAAGCCGAATGACAATTATTAGGCATGACAATTTTGTTTATCATAATTTTGTTTATCTTGTCAACGTCGTTATTTAATGCTAATGTATTAGTTACTAGTTGATGAGTTTACTAGTTGATGAGTTAATATAGAAGAATTAAGATTATTGTTTCTTACTTTGCTCTCTAATTTAATCCTTAGGGTGTCTTCTTCCTAACGTGGCTCATTCTAAGTTCTATTATGCCCTTAGTTCTTCTATTTTCCTTTTCCTATCACTTGCAGTCAGGTCATGGCACGGTTCAGTTTAGCCTTAATCAGATTTAGTTACAGTGAAATGGAAAAATTTTCGATCGAAAATTTAGGAAACAAGTTGTAAAAGTGGTCCTTTAAATAGCAAGATTGTAAGCTGCGCCTACAGTTGTTTCATAGTTGAGTAACCCATGCTTTATCTAACTTGAGCGATTAAAATGAGCTCATACACACGTCACACTTCAAAGAAGACACATGTTTTGGGGTTTTATGAACGTGTAAATGCAACATGTTTTGCATTCATTAAAGTTGATTGTCGACATCAAGGTTCATTACCTCATCTAAGTTGTCAGCTTCTTCATGGATTAGATTGCTGTTGAACGTTTTGGTCGACACCAAAATAGGTGGTTGGCAACTCATATATGTTTATAGCCTCATTATTTTAGGACTTTACTTATTTTGGTGCGGATTGAAAGGGTAAGTCTGTAATCTCAATGCAATATTACCTACTTATAGCATCTATTTTTATTGCTTCGTCAACCTCTAAAATTGTTTATTCTGTACAACTAGACTATGGCCATAACTATGTCAAGTCAATAACTATGCGATAAAGTTCTGATGACTTTTATTGCAAATATTTCGGCTTACATCTATTTCATGCTTTCAGCACATATGAAAAGTATTTGTTACTCCTTTCCCTTTATGTCATTATGCTCTCAAGTAAAAGCTACTTAATAGCCAGGGCTCTGATATCGCGTTATAAAGAGATGGTTGCGTTCTCTAAGATACATTGCCTTGCTTTTTACATCTACATACACAAAGTCGCTGTGAATGTCTGATTAATTATGTTGCCAGCTTCACTCATATACCACATACGTACACTAGCATAATCTAATCCATTCTTCAGGTAACAACATCGACAGTGCTTCTTTGCATTTTCCTATATCTCACGTGATATTCGGTTTGCCTAGGTGTAAGACTTTCAAGCTGCCATCAATTGTAGTTTTCATCATCAGCATCATAATCATCTAAGCCTCTTTCCGAAAATAGTTAGAGGCGTAGTTTTCCTTTGTTTGTATTTCATTCCTTTTAATGGTTCGTTTTGCTTGGTTTTAGCGGCTGGGCTTTTGGGAAGAAGGGGCATATTACAAGATTTAAATCTCTATAAGCGAAGTCTTCTTAGAATGCATGTATAGTCATCTCATTTGTTGGATGTCTTATTTGCAATTATTAGGTAGTAGCTATATTTAACCCCTGGAGTATGTTTATATACGCTATTATTGAGTTAAAAGTCCAGCATGGTGTTGTGACCAAAAATTTTCGTATCCTTTTCACAGCAAAACCTGCCGCCTCCTCTTTGTATCTCAACTCATTGCTTTCTTTTGCTAAACTGTGTGTTCTCCAGCAAAGTTTGCTCGTAGGGTTATATGAAAGGAGTAAAATCCCTGAAAGGTCTAAGGGATACGGAGTCTCGGATAATATGGTGAAACATTATAGATGGTCAGTAGTAAAGCTTGTTCAGTCAAGTTGGTAGTGGTCTTGGGATTCATCTAACTATACTTGGTTGTCATGTATTATGTTTTTCAGTCCTTAATTAACAACGTCCTGAGAGGGGCAACATGCAGCTTTCTAGATCTGTAGTTATTTGGGTTTCAGTTGGTTCTTCACTCCTTTGCCCCAACTCTTTATTGGGTGTTTGTAGCCACTGCGTTTGCTATTTTGAACTTAAACTTATTTTTGAAGGAATCTCATTGTTCAAAAATAGTAGTGATTATTGTTGTCCTGGTTGACCTGCTTTTAGAGCATGAGAACATTATAGCAACCAGTCTTCTCAATCAAATCAGCTGGATTAATTCTGTATCCGACGTATCAAGCAGAATTTATACGTTGTATAACCATGTCTTCCCAATTGGTATTGATCAAATTGAGTTCTCGTATATGTATCTCGGAAAAGCATGTTTTTGTTCATATGCAAAATCATTTTACTTGTGCCACTTAATTATCAGTTTGAGTCAGAATGGCCTTGTAATGTTGCATAAGTTTGGATAGGAATTAAATCTCACAATTGGTATCGGTCAAAGTGAAATCTCTTTTATGTTTCTGAAGAAAGCATGTTTGATTCAAATGCAAAATCATTTTACTCGTGCCACTTGATTGTCAGTTTCAGTCAGAATGGCAATGTAATTATGCCATTCTCTTCTTTGTTCATAACAACCGAGGTAACGGAATTGAATTGGGATAATACATCAGACAAGTGGGAATTGAATTGGGATAATACATCAGACAAGTGTTCTTACCTGGCTGCGGGCATTTTGGTGTGATGCTTCTAAGTTTCGGGGACTTGATCTTATGGTTAGAGGTTGAACTCTCCTTTTTGGCTCTTATATTGTGACTGGATTGAGCATCTCCTGATATGTAACTAGTCCTTTGGTTTCATTCAACCTATTGATGACAGTGGAAGGGGTTCTACAGATAAGATTTGTCCAAATCGTATTTGGATTCTACATTATACCTTTGCAGTCAGATTCATTTAATAGAGAAGAAAGGTCTTTTTGGTAGATTTTTGCAAACTAATTTTATAGTCCCGTATCCAGTTGTAGTTTTGTGGTATCTTGCTTGCATTGCAGATCATTTCAGGATACTTTAGGAATGGTTCATTGCAAATTGTTCGTTTTACTATGTGTAGTCGTAAGTTCCTGTATATCCTTTCCAGTTGTGAAAATTTGTTTCTAAAGAGTGCATGGTGAAGATTAGCACCTGCAGTAAACTAACTAGTTGAGATTGAACTGGAATACACTAAACAGGCACTAATTAGTTTTTATGGTATGCTATTTATTATGAAAAGCCAATTGCTAGGAGTTTTAATATTATGTCAGGTTCCAAACATTTGCCATTGGTGGGTTTTGAGGAGCAGAAATGGATGCCGCTTTGGGATTTCCGTTACTTTCTTGACACCACCACCCCATCCACCACACCCAGCCCCCTGACGGCTGTGCTGATGAACACTATGACATCTAATGCTAGCTGAAACTTTACAGGTGTGGTGCTTCATATATTGCAACAAGAGTTCGAGAAAATGGGTTAAGTCATTGCAGATTGCCACTCTACAACTGGAGGAGATTCTTTCAATGTGTCCTCCATTTTCTTTCAGGAGGAAACAACTGGAGCAATAGAAATTATAGCACTTGCCATATGTTCAGATAACCTCCTTTTCTTTCTTCTCGTCTTTCTTATCCTACTTTTATCTTTCAGCCCTTTTTCTTTACCTATTTCTTTTCCAGGAAGGGGTTGAGGTGGGGGGAGGTGGATAAATAGACGTTGAGTTTGTTCTAATAGAATTTGGAAGTTGAAGAGTCTGATGGTGGTTTTGGACAATGCAAGATCTTGGATAATTACGCTGGACTGTTGGTGGTATGCGAATTGTTTTGTTTGAACATTCATAAAGCAACGAGTCTCTTGCAATTAGAGTCATCTTATTTGTGAAATGCCTTTGCATTTTACTGGTTGTGTAGATAGGAGTTTTTAATCTTTGCAACAGATTTAGAAATGTCGTCCACACTTGATTACACTAATTTTGATGTTCTTTAAAAGGTTCATAGTTATGCCAGAGAAATAGAACGATTGAGATGGAGAGAAACTGGAGGGAGAAATTGTGAGGCAAAGGGTTCATCGCTTTACGGCACATGCGGGTGCAAGGATTAAGTTCCATTTTGAGAATCGATTTGATTTTCAGTTGTATTGGTATTTAAGGACATGTATTTTGAGTAATGAGAAGGAAGGTTTAATATTTTGCCTGTCGGCGCATTGACATGAGTTTGTTCTGTTCACGAGGACATTTATGCCGGTTTGCTGGTCTCGGAAGTTGGACATTAGATGTTATAATAATGAAACGTAGGAAGGACCCGCTGCCGCCTTCTGCAGTGATGTCGCTCTGGCACTGGAAATCCCAACACTTGGTCGATGAGGCCATGAAAGTGCTTTTGCATACTTTATCTTTACTTTTCTGTGAACCTGTAGGAGAGAAGACAGCCCCGGTTTTGTTGTTCAGGGTTTGGATGTATGTTTGGCTCCTACGTTCGTTACTCAAGTCAGGCAGTTCGTGCTTTGTCCAATCTAATATTGCGAAAAAGTGAACTATGATTGTGCACCATCTACCCTCTGATCAAGGCCGATCGGAGGGGAACTCTAGCTATGCTGTTCCCTGTTCAAAGATTGGCAGCTAATGGGTCGTAGTGGTCAGGCTGTGCTGTATACCTTCAGTTTCTCCTCCAGGTTTTGCATGTGTTTGCCACCACTTTTGCTTTTGGTACTGCTTCATTAGAGCCCTGTTCGATACTTGAAGAAGCAAAAATAGGGATGAATAGCTACAAACGACCAATGTTTCATAGTATACCAAGTATTTGATAAAATGCCAAACTAGGCAAGGAGAAAGAACGGACTACATTTGTTTTGAAGCAACCAGGGCCGAAATTATTGTTATTTTCTGTAAAATCCGAGACGAGGTTTGAACCACATCGAGGCGTGGGGGTGAACATCGTGTTTGCTCTAAGCTTGCCGATTCTGATTTGGGAGGCGGAACTTTTCATGCTCGCATTGATAAATAGGATCGTGGTTTTGAAGCCCATTTATGCACAGTTAAGCCTAAACCTTGCTTCTTTTGTCACGTTCTCTCTTCTTTTTTCTGTAACAGAGGAGAAAAAAACTGGCCTCGTGGAGATGCCAATTGGAGAGCTGTGTCACGTGGGCGAGGGACTGATTTGCTTGATTGGCGATCGTTGGATTTACTCGTCAAGGTCATCAGCTCCAAATTCTTAGCACTTCGTTAACTATAAAAGTTAGGTTGGCCATGTTCCTTGCTCCTCTCACCATCAATTATGACCACCTTGTAATGCACCAACCATGACCACGTTCGACCGCTAGAGGAGTGTTGGGATGGAATTTGGAACTCGCCTTGTGAATAGACCTGCACAGCACAGACAACACCGGTGACTCGCCGGAAGGGTTTTCGCTGGGGAATCTCCGATGCTAAAGTCAAAAGAGGTATAAAGTGGATTTAGTGTAATCTCAGATTGGGTAACTTGTCTTTCTTCATCCCTGCATTTTCCTTTTATAGAGTCTCCCATTAGTGGTTAGTTATTGTTCCCTTTAATCAGGGAGTTATCAGATTAATGGGGAGTTATTCCTATTAGTGGGAAGTTAATGCTATTAAGTGGGAGGTTATTGCCATATGAGTAAAGGAGATAATGGAAAGGTGGGTGGTTACCACTTCCCACTTCTCTATGAATTGCATGACAGTTTTGATGTCATCAGATGGTGACACGTGTTACCATCCTACAGGTGGTATTTTTCACCCATATCATTTGCCCTCCCATTTCGTGTTCTTTTTGAAGAAGAATATGGAATTTTAGCATCGTTAGCCATGCATATCGAGCATAATTTGCCTCAGATGGGGTGAGACAACGAAGATAGGGACGTGTAAATGAGCGCTTGTATAATCCACCCTCTACCATGGCATATCGAGTTGAGCATAAGATGATGCTCCTGGCTTGCTTCCGGTCGGAAGGTAATGTGTCGTCCTGAAGGTAGGCCTTGATGGGATCAATCCATGATGGCTCATGCTCGACGTGCATGACTTCATGCGTAATGATGCTCGGCTCATGTAGGAGTCCAAATGGATTGTGCGGCCAAATCCCGATGGGTCAAGGGAGGCTAATCGTGAAAGCACATCCGCGGAGGTATTGTCTTCCCTGTTGACCTGCGTGATCTTGAAGAGGGCGAAAGTGTTTGCAACCTCTTTTGCCTTGCGCAGGTAGTAAGCCATTTTCGAGTCTCGTGCTTCATATCCTCTAAGATTTGCTTCACATCGAGTTGGGAATCACTGTAGGCATGGAGGGATTCTGGGCGCACGGCGCGGGCTAAATGCGTGTAAGCTATCAAGGCTTCGTACTCAGCTTCATTGTTAGAAGTAGGGAAGTTGAAGCGAAGGACATATTATAAGGTGAGACCGTTTGGCCCGTTAAGAATCAATCCAGCTCCACTTCCATTTGTATTTGACGATCCATTGACGAAAAGTGTCCAAGTAAACACCTCAGTTTGGTCGGGAAGGAGAATCTCTTTGTCTTCAATTGGGAGTGTACACTCGACAATGAAATCCGCCAAGGCCTGACCTTTGACTGAAGGGCGAGGTTTGTATTGGATGTCAAACTCTCTCAACTCTACTGACCAGGGCACAAGACGGCCAGATTAATCAGGCTTGTGCAATATCCGTCTAAGTGGCTTGTAGGTGAGCACGGTAATTGTGTGAGACTGGAAGTACGATCGTAGCTTCCTCGCGGCTATCAAAAGAGCAAATACGAGTTTTTCTGCATTAGGGTATTGATGTTCTGTCCTTGAAGGACCTTGCTCCATAGTAGATAGGAAGCTACCGATCGTCTTGTTCTCGAATGATGACAACATTGACAGCAGATTCGACTTTGGCCAGGTAGAGAAAGAGTTCTTCTCATGCGACAGGTTTGGAGATGAGTGGGGGTGATGCAAGATATTCCTTTAATGCATCAAAGGAGGTCTGATACTTGGTCGTCCATTCGAAGTTCTTGATTTTCTTCAGAGCCTTGAAGAACGGAAGGTAACGTTCAGCTGATTTGAAAAGGAATCAGCTTAGAGCGGCTATTCGCCCTGTCAAGACTTGTCTCTCTTTGACTCGCCTTGGTGCGACCATTTCTTGGATGACTCTTATCTTTTTGGGGTTAGCTTCGATTCCCCTTTGTGAAACCATAAATCCTAAGAATTTGCCATATGACACCCCGAAAGCGCACTTGGTCGGGTTAAGGAGCATGCGATATTCACGAAGGAGATCAAAACGTTGTCGAATGTCGGCAATATGCTCTTCGGCACGAAGGCTATTGATGAGCATGTCATTAACATAGACTTCCATGTTTTTCCCTATGAAGGGTTTGAAGATCTTGTCGACCAACCTCTTGTAGGTAGTGCCGGCATTTTTCTTGTCCAAAAGGCATGACCATGTAGCAGAAAAGGCCTTGATCTGTTGTGAAAGCTGTCTTGGCTACATCATCGTCATGCATTCGGATCTGGTTATAGTGGGAGAAGGCATCCATAAAACTAAGCAATTTGTGTCCCGACATGGCATTGATCAATGTATCAATGTGCGGTAATGGATAAATATCCTTGGGACATGCTTTGTTCAGATCTGTGTAGTCGATGCATATTCTCCATTTACCTGTCCCGGCCTTTAGAACCATGACCACATTGGCTACCCACTCGGGGTAGCCGCTTCTTTTGTTTGACTGACTTATGCCTGGGGTCGATCGAAAGTCGATGGACGATCACACAGGGGTCTATCCCAGGCCTATCCGCAGTGCTCTATGCGAAAACATCCATATTGGATTGAAGGAAAGAGATCAATTGATCACGAAGATTTGGCTCTAACGTGGAGCCAATCTGTAGCTGCTATTCATCATCACCTTATATCAATGGCACATAGATGAGTGCCTCCACAGGTTTGGTGCGTCTTATCGCCTTCTCGTCACGTTGATCGTCAATGGAGAGCGTCTCTTCAGCCTTGCAAGAAACCATGTAACATCGTCGAGCCAACATCTGGTCTCCTTTCACAAAACCAACCCCTTTTGGTGTAGGGAACTTCATGACGAGGTGGTAGGTTGAGGCTATAGCTTGCAACTTATTGAGGCCTGTTCGTCTCAATATCCCGTTGTATGACGATTTGACTTTGACTAGAAGAAAGTCAAGAGTCTGGGTAGCCTAACAGGGTGTGTCACCACTGTGAGTGAAGTAATTCTTTTTACTGGTGCGTAGGCGCCCGTAAAGCCATATAGGGGCGAGGATATTGGCTTCACACAGTCTTCCAAAATTCCCATTTAAAAGAACGCATCCTCAAAGATAATGTCTGCCTGACTCCTGGTATCGACCAAGATGCGTTTGACTTAAAAGGCATCTATACGAAGGGTGATGACAAGAGCGTCGTCATGTGGCAAGATTACTCCGTTGAGATTCGAATTGTCAAACTCCAAAGTTGCAGATGTTTTTGCTCGCTTGGCAGGACCTCGTGTCAAATTGACTTGTCAGGCATAAGCTTTCCGGGAGGAGCTGGATAACCCTTCACACTTGGTCCTCCAGATTGGTACTTATCATCCGTGGATCTTTCGGAGGTGCTTCCTTTGTCCTTCGTTGGTTTCCAATGATCAAGAATATAATTTTTTGTCCCAAACTCAAAACCCAATCTATGTACGTTTAAATCACAAAAACCTATACTTCTTTCAAAACATAAAATAGCACCCTTTAATGTTTTTAGTATCGCCAATGCCATCGCATTGCCTCTTTCCATTGTTGTCTTCTTCCTTCATAGTTTACGACCTCATAGCAACAAGGTGAAACCCAAAATTGTCAATCCATGTGTGTCAACATCTTTAACCAGAAAAATAGTTGAAAACTTATCTCCCTTTATCTTGAAATTACCCTTCTACCCAGCCTTGCCCCTTGCCCAACAAACACTCTTCTGCATAGCCACCGTCGTACTCTCAATTGCTAACACCAACACCGACCAAACCACCACATCACAACCCCCGATTGCTCTACCCTCCATTCATTTGCTAGCCATCGCCGTACCTTTAACTGCTTCCTTTTTCATTTGCTTCCTTCGGCCATTGCATGAACAATGGGTGGTTGATGGGCCCCTAGGTAGGCTTCCGGGTTTGATCGATGGGAAGAGGAATGGGAAATAGAAGGTAGAGGGGGAATGAAGAATCGACATAAAGATGATGAGGGAGGGGGATCAATGAAAGGCAAAAGAGAATTGATGAAGCGGGAGTGAAAGGGAGGGGGAGGTGATGGTGGTGGGAGAAGAGAAAGAGAGGTAACGACGACGAGGCGAGAAGGGAGGTAGGGGAGGGCGCCAATAGTGGGTTTTGGTATGATGGTGGAGGTAGAGGGGTAGAGGGTGGCAGCGACGTGGATTATGAAGAAATTTGTATTTCATAGACCATTTTAGAGACACAATTATAGTTCAATGGACTAAAGTCATATTAACCGATAAAACATTGAGTGTGCTCTGATTTTCATTCTTTGATGTATAAACTTCATTAAACTTGAAGCGCAACCACTTGGAAAAAAGACCAGAAATACTTGTTCTTTGCCATAATTCCAGATTAATCCTTAAACAGAAAGACCAAAACAATAACCAAGTGTGTTTTTGTTTTCGTCTTTTATAGATATATCAGAATTTGAAGGTCATAACACTACGAAATGCTACCTAATTGTACTTAAACCTCAACTACTACACCTTTTCTTTAGTTTGGTGAAACTTAAGACCTTTATTGAGTAAGGTGAAAGTTACAGCATGAAAAGAAATAACTTCATATAAACCTTAAAGGGTATGCAACATCTTAGATAAAGAATGTGAAGGATTTGCAAAGGAAATCAACACAATTGCTAACGTAGCCCTAAACATCTTCTACCCAACCCATAGAAACATAAAATTCTACCTTACACTAATTACATCATATCATACACCAAAAACAACATGAGCTTAAACCACCCAACCTTACCTTTGACACAAAACCCAAACTTTCAGGGAGTTTACCCAACGAATTAGGAACTTAAAAGCCATTTTGTCCACTACCTGGCTCACACTTAGTGTTTGTCCTCAAACGCTTTATCTTCTTTGCGCAAGCATAAGAAGTTAGCTTCCTCTTCTTCGCCCTCGCTAATCTTTGGTACCATCTGACAACTGTACATCCATGATCTTAAGTGACTTATATGCCTTTGCTTCATCACCTAGCATATCATCATTAACCAACAGAGTCATTGTATCTGAGCTATTGCCTTTTTTTTTTCCTAAAAGTGCTCAACCACTTTCTTATGCTCCTCATCCATGGTACTGTCCTCATATTTAGGAGCGGAGAATATTAGGCTTTTGAGACTATTTGAAGTAGAAGTACCACCATCAATGAATGGATGTGTCCATATTGAAGTATAGAACTTACATTTTCCTACTATGTAGCCCTCCAAATCCACTTTATCCCCCATGTTTTTAAGCACCCCAGTGACATCTGAAACAACATCCACCTATGTAACGTTGATGGGAACATGGTCACCACTAGCCTTAGTTGGATCTGCTAGACCATCATGCCCTTGAGAACCTTTTTCAGCTTCAACAGGCTCGTGCCACGTAAAAACTAGCATCGTCCTTGTTTCCTTGAAATGACTAGGAGCGGATGCTCCATGATAGTCACTCAGATTGGAATGGTGTGAGTCCTTTCAAAATTTTGAAAGACTAAATCTTTGGAGCATAGAGCGAGTGTCCAACTTCATGTAAAAGAGGGTAAAGAAGATCAAAACCAAACCACTGCATACATTGCTTCTAAGGTGAAATAAGTAATTTGTTACACAGAGTTATTACGGCTAATGCTTTCGTACATATGACACACATATTACACCTATTCGTACCGGGTGACAACTTTGATTGGATATCCTTTTACGGATTCCACCTGCACTTTGAGAATCAAAGGGCCCATAGGCGACACCCTATCCTATCCCGAAGAAACCAAAACCCCTTTATCGTTTATCTATCCCCTATATTTGCATAAAACTAGGTCCCAATTTGTAATCTCGTCCGTTAATTGGATTCCCTTGGTGAGTTACAACCACTGATGTGGCACTTATTGTTGTGGTGGTGGTGATGTTGGAAATGGTCAAAATTAGTGATGGTTGGGACTGAGATGTATGAGAGAGAAAATTTGAGAAACGAATGAACTAGTAAACTTAAGTTAGAGTAGGAGGTAGTATTGTCTTCTCAAGGGTTTAACAACTTGTTTGCATATGCGGGATTTTATTGCAAATCGATGAAATGTGGACAAGTTTACCGTAACACTATCCAATGAAATAAATGTGAGATTATATCTAGCTTATTTGATTTATCTCATGCTTAAACGAGGAAGGTTTACATGCCACAAGAAATTAGTTTGGCACAATCCTTTTTTCATCCTCTTATTATTTGTAAGAGACTTTCACTTAATCAACATGCCTTTTAAGGTTTTTTTTTTTTGTTGGCCATGACTACAACTTCTACCACAGTCTTGCATTTTACTGTCTCCATGTTGGTAATGTTTGTTTTCCTAGTCACAGACTCACAGCATGAACACAAAGTGGCATAGATTATAGGAGTACAACTCGTTGCGACATGCATAACCTTGGCCGCTTCAGCATGAGAGGTCTTCGTGTGGAGTGGTTGAGGTTTTGTTGTCACACGAGGCTTATTCCAAAGAAACGGCAGCTAAGAATTAAGTGTATGGGATTTGTTTGACTGTCTTTGGCTTGCATGTGTATCTAAGGGGTCAACTCTGTGTGATCAAATTATTAGGTTGGTAGTATACACGCGGTTATCGGGCTTGGGGATTAACGAACAACAGACTTTGCAAGATTTGGAAAGGCTTAGGTGCAATTTGTTTGAATGATTAAGCAAGACATTTGGCTTTCATTTTTGAATTTGCATATCTGGTAAGTGATTGCTTCCTAGATGGTTTTGTAAAGTCTATTTAATCCTTCTGTTCATGCACGGATTGTCTTTGGTGGTATTGGGGGGGTTTTTTCTGTGGGTGCTTCCTAGTTTTGACGGCATTATATCATTTCATCATGCTCATCCAAGCACCATAATTTTCTTTCTTCCGCGAGTGGTTGGGTAAGCGGTGGAGGATGAAAGTAACTCACTGTGAGAGACCCACAAATATAGAGACATTGTAATCACCCATTGCCGACCATAGCAGCTGACGAGTTGAACAAGAGAAGTTAGAAGGAAGAAGAAGGTGAAGGTCAATTTGGTCTTTTTAAGTAAAAACAAGACTACATACTTGAAGAGCCGTGCAAGCTCTAAGGTGAGCTTTGAGTGTGGTGTAATCTAATGACCAACTTCATCACTGCCCTATTTTGTCCAGACATCGGACAAATAAGAACTCCAAAAATACGTCCTCAAAATACTCTTCCCAAGTTGTTTGGTGGACGGTCTGAGACCGATGAACCATATAGCATGTTGTCAAGTATTGTTTCCTCTCCATTTGCCTCGAAACATGTCACAATGTTCTATAATTCAACGCTCGTAAATGGTCATGCAAAATCAAGACTACATAGATTACGTACTTCAAGAGCCGTGAATGATCTAAGTTGAGCTTTGAGTGTGGTAAGATCAAATGGCTAGCTTTATCAGTATTGTATGTCATTTGATAAATTAGAACTCATAAAATACATCCTTACAATGCACTTCCTAAGCTGCTTGGTCAATCGTCTGGGACCGACGAACCACATAATATATTATAAGTACAATAATTTTTCCTCTCATTTTGTTCTGAAACCTGTCACAACGTTCTTTAAATCAACGATCGTAAATGGTCATGAGAAAACTCGTTTATCAAAGTGACCAAGAATAATCAACTCACTGTGGGCTGGGCCTGGGTACTCCAATTGAATCCAATAGGCACCATAGTGGATTTATAGTTGCTAACGCCTTATTACAAACCCCTCCTTTTATAATCCCTCCTGTAAGCTAAAGATTTAATTTGGCCTCTTTTATTCCTTTCTTTGCCATTCTCCTCTTCCCCTTGGAGTTTTGTTAGATCAACAGTTCAACACACAAACCACTAACCCTTTGCCTTTCCCTTTCACTCTCGCAAACCACCACCACCACTCCGCCCTTACTGCTGCTGATTCTTCAAGCTTGGTCTTAAAAATCAAAACCCACAAATTATTTGCGCAGTTCTCAACTGGGTCTCTGTCCAATTGGCACATAATCGAATGGTCATCACAGGGTAAAGCACTGATGGTGACCGGTACGAGCAATCATGAAGACTGGGACAAGAAGCCACCAGCCGTTTCAAAAGGCGGAGGAGCCACCAGGTCGTGGGGCACGACTGTTTCCGGCCAGTCGGTGTCCACCAGCGGCAGCGTGGGGTCCCCTTCGAGCCGGAGCGAGGCGGCTGTGGCCACGCCGGCTAGCGACGGCACGTTCCTGAGGCTGAACCACGTCGAGGCCCAGGCCGACGACGATGCCGGATCTCAAGGTGCTGCTAGGTGAGCCCTTTGTGGTTGGATTTTACATAAAAAAAAAAAAACTTAATTGCTTTAGTTGTGCTTTGGTTTTGATAATTGTTTTAGGTTTGGCTTTGATAATTCAATGTAACCCCATGGAAAGTGTTGCGGTGTGAATGTATATGTTGTCAGTTGGAGGGATGACTTCAGCTTTTGAGATAGATAAACCCTCGTCTCATCACTAATTGATATTTAACGACAAATGAGGTGAAAAAACATAATTCAGTGTGGATTCAGATACTTATGATTTGATTTGGACATCTTGATTTAATTCTCTTCGGACATGATTAGTGCATTTGCCAAGTTTAATGTTATCCTAGATAATGGTTGATAAATGATAACTGTCACATGTGACACTCGTGTTATGTCGTAAGGTATAAATGTGGCATTTGAATTGTTCGATCAGTCCTAGTTGCTGTTATGCTGTTTTCTACTGCAATTTTTACTGATCATCAGCTCCTGCCAGTAACAAGAAGAAGAAAAGAGGTCAACGAGCTGTTCCTGGGGATAAGAGCGGCAGGGGACTCCGCCAGTTTAGTATGAAAGGTGTCTTTTAGTTGTCTGGCTTTCTGTTTTTATGCTTACAGTGAGAGCTTCATGAGATATGGGACTCGCTGTTTTCTATATAAAGATTACTCTTACATGTTGTTAGCTGTAGTATATCACTGATGCGTTAGTGACAGTTACTGTACTGATTGGCATCTCTTATTATGGACAGTGTGCGAGAAAGTGGAAAGCAAAGGGAGAACCACCTATAATGAGGTTAGTTGGCTTCTTGGACTAAATATAGGTAATAAAATATTTTTGTTGCATTTACTGATGATTTGATGGCCACCTCTCTTTCTCCTGCCCCTAGTTCGCCAACAATAGCCCTTCACCGCGAAGCCCCCTTTCACTATTTCATCTCTATTACAACTCCCTGAACAAGGAAAAATCTTCCTTTTAAAGGGATTTGATCCCCAATCCCCTTTTCCAGTACCATAGGTGAAGACACTGCCTACCAGTCGATAGATGCGCTTTTGCCCCCATGGTTCTTAAAAGAATATTTCTATTATTATAAATTCTCCACTCTCTCGAAACTGGGGAATGACAAGCCGGGACAAAAGTAATTTAAGTTCCAGGTAGAGAGGCATTGCAATTTTTGCCCTGCTAGTCGTCTCTCTAATAGCTCTACCCCAATTCCCTTGTCCTTCAAATAGCTTGGTGGAAGACTTCCAACTGTGTTGCTGAGAGAGAAAAGTTTAATTTTCCATATCAACCATCTCCCTTAAAGGAGAAATCCACTCTTTGCAAGATTGATCTTCAGCTGAAAGAATAAGAAATGTTAACTGCAACTCACCAGCTCCAGTGCTCCAGAAATCGGTGAAGAGTTAAGTGACAATTAGGCACCTTTCCCTCAGCCTATTGCATGCAATAAAGCCCTTCATCCAACCCAAAGCCTTGATTACATTAAGGAAAAAAATATAAGTTTCAACCCAAAAAAAGAGAAAGAGAACCTGGTGGGAGGTGAGGGGATATCAACCTATGTCAAGCATCTGAGTTTCTTTCATCGCTGAACAGTAATTTCTGTTTCCTAATCGAGCAAGATTGAGGGGCTTTCGCAAACTTCACCCAATGAAGGGGCAGCCCGGTGCATGAGGCTCCCACCACTGGGGGTCTGGGGAGGGTTGTTTTATGCAACCTTACCCCCACAGTTCTTGAGAGGCTCTCTTTCTATTTTGCATGGAACAAACTTCTCCCAATCAGTCAGAATGAGAGCTGTCGATTTTGAATTGCGGGCAAGAATCTTAGTTTCACGATTCTTCAATTAGAGTCATGCTTTGACCCTGAAACCTTGCTCCCAAATCTCCAACTGTTCTCGCACCTGCTTTACAACGAAGACAAAGAAGAATATCACTAACTACCCAATAGAGCCTTTGGACTCACTCGTGTTTCTAGAGAAAGTCACAAACAAAAAGTTTGCATGGAAACCATAGTTGTTAAATCGAGGTTTGTAAGATCCGTTAATGCCTTCTTTTTTCTAGTAACTTAACCAAAGAATTCAACAGGATTTAAACTCCCCCCTACAATTACTATATAATTGAAAGATTACAGAGAGACAATTTGTGTTTGTGTATGTGTGTGTAGTATGTGTTCACATGTGTGTTGCAGAACAACCCTAAGGTCTGTCAAACTGGTCCATACCTTGACCTTAGTTGCACAAAGCGGGGGCGGGAACGGGGGCGGGGAAGCTTAAGCACCAAGAAGAATATGAGGTTGGGAGCAGCTTGAATAAATAAATGCGCAAAGAGTATTATCATTTGTTTAGTATAGTTTACATAAACAGCAACAACAGACAAGGAGACTTTAAGGACTTGAAAGAAGAGAGAAACAAGGAATTGAGTTGAAAAGAGCTTGATTTTCATGTATTCTCTCACTTGTTACATGCATCTCTATCTAGCTAGCGGGATCGAGTTCCCATCTTAGTTTGGGACGAGATCCCATGGAGCTCCTAACTTGGGATCGCAAAAGCGAGTTTCCGAGAGAGAAACGTCACCATATTAGGAGTTTCCTGCAACTAAGACCTTGACCTTATGAAAAGGAGGAGAAAAGGAGAATAAAAAGAATTTTTTGTGGTGAATGTTGTGAATCATATGATTTGAGAATATTTACCCCACGCTTCATCGATTCACTTCATGATTCACCGTTTCCCTTCTTGATTTAGGACCATCTTTGATATGGTCATGATTCATGATCTTTTTACATGTAAATTGAATTGATTCGTGCTTTTTGTATTGTGTATCATACGCCTAGCAATTATTGCGGAAACCGCCTTATCATATCCTTTAAGATAGGTGGACTAATTTAGTTGTGGCTCTTCCTGCCATATGGATTCTCTGTTTCTCTTAGCATCATCTGGCATTGGGTTTTTCATTTTGAGTATCTTTATATCCCGGTCTGCAGTTGGAAATCTTACTTCCTGAAGTATTTTTTCGTTAAAGAATTGGGAAGACTAGACAATGTGATTTTATTTTTTTTCTTTCTAATCAATACTCCTGGATTTTGAACTATGGGGTTTTTCTTTAATATGTTTATACTCTTTGTTTGCCTCCCCGTTTTCTTTCTTTCTTCGCAGCATCTAATACTGTGTGTTCCCACCAATCATCACTTATGAGTGCAGCACCAAAGGCTTTGTATGTTTATTCCTCATTCAAGGTTCTTATATCGGTTGGACAGTCTCTGTTGTGGTGACAAAGGAGCTGGTCTTACGGGCACTTGTAGTATGCCAGTGTCGTGAATCCTATAAGACATTATAATTTTCTGGTCTCTCAACTAGTCCAGTATATGATACCTTTACTGATTTCCATTTCCATTTTTCTCAATGCACAACCAGCAATTCTTAGTATATTATACGAATGTCAGTGAGAAACTCGATTATTAGCTTTACAAATCTAGTACCTTCATATCCACAGATACCCTGTAGATTAACATATGAATACTCTGAAACCATTACATTCTATAGAAGCCCGTCGTTCTAAAAATTCACAAGTTAGTTACAAATTACCTAACAAAATAGTTTTAAGAGTAAAATTCCTGAATGTCAGTTGATTAACCCTGCCCAATCTTTGTTCTGAAGCTGGTCATATCATCTTATTGTGAAAGAGAGATTTCTGGAAGAGTGATCTCTTATTGGCTCATATATGTTTGTACACTGCATTTTAGCCACCATTAAATGGATATCATCGTGCCGAACTGTTAATTTTATCATCTAATATCTTATTTTCTTCTTTAGCTATTAGCCTAATCTGAGAGGTGAAAATTGTTTCTACTTTCTAGGTTGCAGATGAACTTGTAGCTGAATTTGCCGACCCTATCAACGGTGTTGCTTCTCCAGACCAGGTTCGTATCTTTCCAGTTAGGTTGATGAAGATGTTGTTCTTCTTTATATTATACCCATGATTGAAAGTGTTAATTTTTACAAGTCAGTTGGTCTAGCTTCTTATTTACAATTGGACTTGTATACTACAGCAACAATACGATGAGAAAAACATTCGCCGAAGGGTATATGATGCTTTAAACGTTCTCATGGCTATGGATATAATTTCCAAAGACAAAAAGGAAATACAGTGGAAGGGGCTGCCTCGAAGTAGCATGAGTGATATTGAAGAGCTAAAGGTCTTTCTCTTACTCCCCCAACTCTCTTTCTTTTTCATTTTTGATTGTACAGTCGATAGGAGATCAATCCTAAACCCCTATTCTTGTCTGTTTGCAGAATGAGCGTCTGGGACTAAGAACTAGGATTGAAAAGAAAGCGGCCTATTTGCAAGAATTGGAAGAGCAAGTAAGATTATGTTATTATCTGTCATTTTGCTTGCTGAGATGTATAACAAAATAATCCTTCCGTGATACTTATGAAGATCTGTGGTCTTGTGTATTTGTTTCTTGAGTGGTGTTTTTTCCTGACTATCGTCCCTTCCACCTAGTACGTAGGCCTTCAGAACCTTATACAACGGAATGAGCAATTATACAGCTCTGGGGATGCTCCTAGCGGGGGAGTGGCTTTACCTTTTATATTGGTTCAGGTAGAATTGCTTTTGAAGTTCTCATTCTAAAATCTCATTAAGAGTTGCTACTTTATCTTGTTTTCCACTCGTTTCCCTTGCCATGGGTGATGCGATTCGCTCTCGGTAACATTTATTTGGTGTAAGCTTGTCTCGATGACATCCTAGGCTATAATGTCGTAGCTGCTTCTTTCTTTAAGTTGTGATTGCCTAGATTTTATGCAACCAATGGCATGGTATTATCCTGCATATTCATGACACCTCTGAACAGTTCTCCCACTAGATGCTGGAGAAGTGTAGAGTCATCCTCATTTAATTGCACTCAAAATAACATTTCTCATCCTTTGTGGCATTTTCTTAACTGTAGACTCGTCCTCATGCAACTGTTGAGGTGGAAATCTCAGAAGATATGCAACTGGTGCATTTTGACTTCAATAGGTAATGAGACTCTTAATTATATATTGCGTTTGACACTATTGTGCTTAATACATGCTGTCAATTACTGCAACATTTCTAGCAGTCGAGCAATTAAAAGGTAGCAGACAGTGGCACCCACATTGAGATTCGAAACTTAGCAATCAGCTGTGTATTCATGTTCTTACTCTAATTATATCCATCTATCTAATAATACTAATTGCAGCACGCCATTTGAGCTACACGATGACAATTATGTTCTAAAGGCGATGAAATTTTGTGAGAGACCACAAGGTGATGATACGACACACGCTTCCTCTGCAGATGGAGGTGAAAGCTCCAGCATGCCTGTCATATTCCAGCCTCAAGTTCCTCTTCCTTCTAGGTCAAACATACCTGGTAGGCCTCCCACATCGCCCCCCCTGCCTGGAATTTTGAAGGCACGTGTTAAGCATGAGCATTAGTCTGCAAACATCAAACTCTGATCATATACCCTGGGGTTATGATGGTTTCACATCTGTAAATTGTGTAAAATGCTGTCGGAAGTGGGTGGGCTCCCTTTTGCAGTCTTCTTCTCCTCAATAGTTTTATGCCTCCTTGAAAGCATATGGAAGGAAAGGTACTGATATTTCTCTTTGCTTCTAAACTTTCAAGTGTTGTGATAGGCTATCGTGTCTGTTCTATCATTCCCATCTTCTTCTCTTTGGCCACCGATGTAGTAGGAAAGCTAACTCATTTGTATCAAGCGTAGAAAAATTGTTCTGACTGCATACAGAATTAGGAACATATATTCAACGATGGGCTGTCGCTGTTGTTTTTGTGTTTGTGTAGGATACTGGCTCTCCTAGTCTCAGTTTTCCCCACTTGTATGCTGAGTTGCTGATTTATGTAATCTCCGTTCTGCATTGGAGTGTCTTCTGTCCTCTTTCTTCGTGTACAAAAGTATGTATGATGAGTCAGCTTTTAGATTAGTATGAAACTTGAGAGTTTACATGATAACTTGGTAATCGGTGCCTTGAAGCAAGAATTACGTTCACGTTTGTCGATGTTCAAGTTTGTTGATAGAGATCACGATTCGAGTAGCCTATTGGAAACATGTCTCGTGCTACTTTAGTAACCTGCTTAAGTGGAGAAGTCGTTCGGATGTCACACAATATTAGGAGTGGTGACAGGAAAATGTAAACTATCAACACACCCACACCCACACCCACACACCCACCTAAAAAACCTAATAAAACATGAAAACAGGAACCAGTCACAGTTAACACCAGAATGCGGCTCTGCCCAGTGAAGCAGGCTAACTGACATGACTGGACAAAAAAAAATGGCTATCAGCTCGATTATGATTAGAACAAAACTGTATTTGCTACAAATAATAAAGAGCAAGCGTTCCAGTCTGTGACAGGTGCTCTCGGTAGGCGCTTCCATGGTGTTCAACAACTTTTATGCGGCTCTCGCAAACGAAAAGAGACTTGCCTAGCGTGGGCTTGGAACATAACATTATTCGATCGTGGCTCTCACATGAAATGCACATGCATTGCACTAACAAAACGTACGAATAGCCCACGGATTACAAGTTACACCAGGTGGGTTTGGAACATAACATTATTCTTTCAGAAGTTCTGTGCGTAATTGCGGGAGTGGGGACCTTGCTATAGTAGTACAAAAAAAGCCTCAGTAAACTAAGCACAAAGCCAATGAAGAGGGCCAAAGGACCGCGGCGACTTGTCTACTGCCTGACTAGCCTCTGATTGGGCGAGGACACCATGCCCACGTGCTCCCTCCTTTGTCCCACGTGCTCCCTCCTTTGTGTCACGTGGTCCCTTGTACTGTTCTAGGCACCCAACTAAGCTTGCTCTCTATAAATCATTGCTGAGATTTGGATTATTCAGCAGCAGCAGCAAAAATGGTCACAAGGTGTCTTCATTTTTATCTGCATTTGCACCTGCACCTCATCAGCACCAGTCACTGCTGCCATTTCCTCTCGTTGTCTCCCAGTGCTGAGGTTTATGAAGAGGCTGATCAGGACATAGAGATGCAGGTGCTGTTGCAGACAAAATGGCATCTTGGCTCTCTGACATCTGAAGAAGGTGCTTCACTGGTATGAATGAGGTTTTTGATGTTGCTTATTTTTGTTCTCTGTAGATGCAGTAATGAGCACTGTATGAGTTATTTGATTACTATTATGCGTCTGCTTTTCCTTATGTTATGTGCTAGGTAGCATGAGCGGGCACCGTGTCCGGCACAGACATTGACCGGGACACCGGATACCGTAAATTTTAAAAAATTAGATTTTGAACACCGCAGGACACCGTTGAATTTTTTAATTTTGTGTGTGTGTGTGTGTGTGTGTACTTAATAAGAATAAACATCAATTTGTATAGCTGAATTTCGTTCACAACGGATGAGAAAGAAAGATAGTAGCATGAATGTCTCAATAGCAACGAGATTAGAGTCTCAACCGTAACAAGAGAGAAGAACATGGGACAAAGGGATCAAGGAGATGTCATATATAGCCAGATGTCTCTGTAAATGAGGTCGGATATGCTGATGTATATTCCTATGAACTAGTTAGCTTGGGTGCTTCCGTTAACAAAACAAAAGAAAAGAGAAATAATGAGAGAGAAATAAGAAAGGTACCTTTTTCCGAGTCGATCTGATTAGTTGGGCTTCAAAGTTCATTTCTAAAAAAGCCCCCGAAACATCATATTTTGGCCTTATACGTGTGAATACTTCTTCAAGAGGTGTCCGACACTTCTTCAAGAGGCGTCCGCCACGGTGTCCTGTAATTAAAAAATAAATCAATAAATTTGGACACCGCTGAGAGCTGTCTGATACGTGTCCGCATGTGTTGGTAGGTATCGGACACCATACCTTGACGTCTATGAGGTGTCAGTGCTTTCTAGGTTATGTGCTTGTTCACGCTTCATTTATTATTTGTATCTTGAGTGCTAAGAAAGGGAGCGATCCATCAAACTTTAGAGCGAACAATGGAAACTATGTGCAGTTAATTCCAATGGCCTTGCAGTTCTCATGCTTGCCTGTACAACACCCATTTTGAGTAGCTCTTCAAATTTATTTGACCATCCTCAATACGAGGACAATATCGTTTATTTAAATCCTATAGCTTTTGGTTGCATATGATATTGCTTTATGACACTTTCATTTTTAGAACGGTTTGTAAGATTTGGAAGCGTGAAGAATATGGTTAGCTCTCTTGTCACTTCAAGCAATTTCTTAAAACTTTCGTTCCCATCTCTCATAATTAAATGATTTGATCGTGTGGCTTGCATTTGGTCCATAATTACATTTTTTAGATTGCTATGGTGTTTATTTGTGTATGTAGCGGTGGTATGTCTTAATTTTTCTCTCATCGATTTGACTACTTTCACATGCAATTGGGATTTGCGCTAGAAAGTGGGTGGAAAGTAATGATATACATGTTCTATATCCATTTTCAGATAGTTTAAACTTTTATAGCTTGCTTAAGCGTTTGATCCCACGTAAGTTCATCTGTTGTCGCTAGATTTCTATGTTTGTCTTATTTTTGGCTTACTTTACCCCATTTGTATTTTGTCATGGACTTGCTTACATTTATCTCCAATCGATTTGTTTCTTTACATGCAATTGGGTAAAACAATGATATATTGAGCTCATTCTCTAATAAATAAAACTTGGTGAGTAACTTGCGACTTAATATGGTAGAGCGGGTCAACCCAAATCCAACAAAATAAGAAATTAAATAAATCATTGTTGTCTTTGAAGCTTAATTTATTTACGTGTTTGAGTCACTCAAAGACGCATAATTATCTTCTGAATATAGTGTATTCCATATTGTACTTCAAGCAAACGTGGCAAACGGTACCTCGTTTTTGCCAGTAACTCATCTCTGGTACAAATAGAGTTTACCTAAGGTTATACATACAGCATTGTTCTTGGATTCATGTTTTACCTACCCTGGATTCTATAAAGCTGTCTTAGATCATCAAAATGCATCGCTGGATGTGCACCAAGAGCAAAGTTGTGCACTCAATGAAGTCATAAGTTCGAGTCTAAAGGGTTACAATATCGAAGGTAAGAAGTTTATAGTTATGTAAAACTGAAGTTAAAGTCTCAAACGGAAAATAGAAAAAGAAATTAATTCTTACTTTTGGGAAACAAATTTTTCAAGGCACTTTTTCTGGATGTGATAGGCAATTTGTCTTTCTCTTAAGCCCACCTAATAAGGAGTGGAGTAAGCATCTTATGGAGCCAATATTTTCAGTCACACACACACACACTAAGAAGCATGGATTCCAGTGCGGGTGCTGATACGATACGAGTGCAAATACTCGGATACGACATTTTTGAAAATTTTAGGATACGGGTGCGGCTGGGATACGGCATATATATATATATATATATATATTATTATATTATGTACAGTTAGTATTAAATTTCTAAGTAATTTGGATATTAAAAAGTGCATAAAAAGACGGAGTGCAATTTAATTCAACCATTCAACAGTAGTACAATACCATCAAATGCATAAAAACCACTACCAAATAGATCATATATATAACAAAAGTGGCAATATAGCATCAAAGTTTGCAAAATTGGTTTCAACATCCCTCAATTTTTAACTATTAAACCACTGCTTTAAGCCTTTAACACATGTTAAACAATAAATACTGTATAAATTGGTTCCAACTTTCAATTGACAATCCACATCTAAGTCACAAAAGGTAGCAAAGAGAGATTTGAAGACAGAGAGGAAGAGGAGACTTATCTTTGGAGAAATGCTGCCGGAGGTGACTAGACGTCTTCTCGGGTGATCGCCGGTGGTCGGCGGAGGTCGCCGGAGGTTGCCGGTAGTCGCTTTGTGGTCGCAGGTGGTCGCTTGTTGTCACGACTGGTTGCGGGTGGTCGAGGGTAGTCGCCGATAGTCGCGGGTGGTCGTCGGTGTCGTGGGTGGTCGCCGAAATTGCCGGTGGTCACGGGTGGTTGCGAAGAGGCGCCGCTGGTCTCTCTCTCTCTCTCTCAGAGTCTCCCAATTTGATCTGCCCGATTAGGTTAGTTTATATGTTTTACTCAAGAGTTGGATCCGCACCCGATCTGTATCCAATCCGCACCCGAAATTCAAAAAATAAAAGGAAATAAAAGGAAAAAAGGGATCCGCACCTGACACGCACCCGTCCTGCACACGCACCCGACCCCGATACTTCCCCCGTTTTGAAGCACTCGTGCTTCATAACACACACACACACACACACACACACACACACACACATATATATATATATATATATATATATATATATATATATATATATATATATTGTTACCATGGACCTCCATAACTTCAACATGACACTGAACTCAAGAACTTACTGAAGATGGTTTTATTCCAGTTCAGCTAACAAAAGACATGTTCCGATAGCTGTAGCTTCATAGGATGTACTATTTTTTGTCTTCAACAGGGTTGTAGTATTGGAGCTCATTCTCTATTTTGCTAATAAAACTCTTCTTGTACGGTAGTACTTGATAAAGCTAACTGCAGTATATGGTTACCGAAACCCAAAGCATGATATATATATATATATATATATATATATATATATATATATATGTGTGTGTGTGTGTGTGTGTGTGTGTGTGTGTGTGTGAGCTTATCCTTTTCAGGAGTAAAAACATTTTAAATGGGAGTAATTCTTGTAAGCCCCTTAGGTTTGCTTTCGTAAATCACTTGGCTCCATTTTCCCCCCTTTCTACTACCTATGAAGTCCTTCTGATAAAATATCATGTCTTACAAAATTTTCCGTCCATTTTTGTGGATGGAAAACATCAAACGGGTCACAGTTGACCAAAGGACAAGGGTAAGAATGAAAAATCACTCATAAAGTACAACGTATCACCACGTGTAACCATCACCATCCGTGACTACCCCACCAAAACTATCACCACCCTTGATCATCACCACAAAATCCATCACCACCCTGACCACCCCAACAGAAGCCCATAACCACATCACCACCTCTACCCTGAACACAGTATCAATCGTTACCACCCGTGACAACCACCACTAAATCCGTCACCACCTGGAATCACAATGACCAAACCCAGTTTGATGAACCGCTGTAAAAAAAAAAGACCAAAGTCTATCTGAAGTTGTCATCTAATCTTTTAAGTTAGTTAAATAACTAACAAAGAAAAATAAGAAAACCTA
This sequence comes from Escallonia herrerae, assembly GCA_033070095.1. Taxonomy (NCBI): domain Eukaryota; kingdom Viridiplantae; phylum Streptophyta; class Magnoliopsida; order Escalloniales; family Escalloniaceae; genus Escallonia; species Escallonia herrerae. Next base: position 29,599 of record JAVXUP010000149.1, read on the forward strand.
AATTTTGACTTTAGATTCTCTAATTAAAACTACTAACTTACAAAATTGGGGTTCCGATTAGGGAACTAAGCTATATGACAGGAATGTGTTAGGCACCCTGTCATACCCTAAAGGGTCTCTAACTTGTTTTCAGTTATTTCTTATACTTTTATCAAGAACACCATTTATCCAAAAATGCAAAGTTAAACCTAAATTTGGGTTGAATTTGACAGACGGGGTGAAATGGCCTACCTAGCCAACTGGACAAAGTAAGATCAAAACCTCGTAGTTTGACTGACCCTATGGAAGGCAACCTAAATCATGTCTGCAAATTCTTAGATACCTAATTCAATTCAACTTCTTCTAGGTAAATGTTTTAAAAAAAATTATTAAACAAAGTCTTAACCCTGACCAACTTCTTCTAGTGGCAAGTTTGGAAACTGATATTTAGATTTTATCACAGAGCAAAACCTCAGCCACGGGGAAGGGGAAAAAAAGTGAAAACACTATAATCTATCATACTACTCTACAAAAAATAAAACAACAAGAGTATAAGAGGTACCTCTTGATCTGGATTGTTTGACCATCGATTGTGGATTATCCATGATGAGATTTAAGTGACTATAGTTATTGTAACGATCAGGTCCACGGCCTTACCGCATGGCATTGTCTCCCTCAAAAGGGCTAGCCAAGTAGGCACTTATGACTTCATGGGCGCAATCACAAATTGTCTCACGTCCAATGTGGGATATCACAATTTCCCGTCCTTATACCTTAGGACCCTCACTAAGGCTCGATCACACATAGTATAGAATCCTCTTATCTAGCCAACATGGGATATACCAAGCTCACCCTTTGTTGCCACAAGCATCCCTTTGATATCGGATATACCCAAGCTTGCCTTCGTTTCCCCTAACCATAGGAAACCCAACTGGATAGACCAGCCCGAGCTTTGGAGAATTGGCTCTGATACCATCTGTAATGACCCGGTCCACGGTCCCACAACAGAGCATTGCCTCTCTCAAATTAAGGGCTAGCCAAGTAGGTATTTATAAGTTCATGAGCAGGGTCTTATAAGGCCAATCACAAATTGTCCCATATCCAATAGGATATCACAGTTATGAACTTGAACTGACAAAGAAATTCTGAACTTCTAATTTATTTATATCTTTTTTCTCTCTTACTAGTCTAAGCTCTCACAAAAGTTACAGCTTTTCAGGTGATTTTTCATTCCAATTGACTGTCCTTTTCGGACAACTAGAGGCCCTATTTATAGAGGTCTAGAAGCAATAGAAATATAGAAAGAGACCCTTTGGTCATCGTCATCGTCTTTAAGAGATGAGATTGAAAGGAACAAAATGAGCTTAGTGGCCGGTTCACTTAAACCTCCAAGGGGTTTACCAACCAGTTCATTAGAAACCCAGGCCGGTTCTCTTCCCTCACCAACTCTAAATGGAAAAGACCACTTACACTGATAAACCACACATGCAAATCATGTTTCGGGATCAAAGATTCAATCTAATCTATATTAAGACTATACTTTCTATCCTATCTTGACTTTGACCTTGGTTAAGCCAAATTAATTGGACTAACCAATGGAACGGGATCATTTAGACTAGGCCAACGAACATCCTACTTAGACTTAATTATAATAAAGCCTGGACCACATGAAATAAAGCCTAATAATGGAGTAATAAACTAAGGCTGTCTATAGCCTCCCCTATATGTGACCACCACTACCAAATCCATCATCACCTATACCACCACCATGTATAGAGATGTCAAACGGGCCGGGCTTGGGCCGCCCGGCCCGGGTCCAGCGGGCTTTAAGCGAAATCGGGCCGGGCCAGGGCCGCAGCCATCCGGGCCGGGCCGGGCCGAGCCGGCTAAGGAGAAATCCTAGGCCCGGTCCAGGCCCGGGCCCTAGGCCCAATTTCTAGGGCCGGGCTTGGGCCGGCTCGGGCCCTTTTTATTTTAATTTTTTTTTTAAATTTTCTTGTTATTCAATTTTAAATTTCATCTTTAGGCATGTCCAATTTTCAAATTTTGACAAATCTAATTTTTATCATTTTATTTCATTATATGTAATATTCATATATATGTATGTATGTATGTATGTATGTATAGATATATTTATTTGTCTCTCATTTTATTTTTTGCTATATGTTAAATATTTTCTTACTCTTCTTGGTGATCTTTATTAATAAAATCTGAACACATAACTAGCCGTTATATTACTGTTGGGGGGGTAAAAGTGAAATTTTGGGGGAATATATCCGTTGGAGGAAAAGGGGGAGAGAAAGGGGGGGAAAAACAAAAAAATTCAAACAGGTGGGGCCGGAACCGGGCCCAGAACCTGGCCGGGCCGGGCCCGGGCTTTTCCCTAGAATTTTTCAGCCTGGTCCAGGCCCAGGCCCTAAGCCCAATTCCTTCGAGCCAGCCCTGTTCATGAACGGGCCGGGCCTGCCCGGGCTTTTTTCGGGCTGGGCCGGGCCGGGCCGCGGGCCGCCCGGCCCGTTTGACATCTCTAACCATGTAACCCATCACCACCCTTGACCACCGCCTCTAAACCCATTGCCACCGCCTCTAAATCCATTGCCACCGCCTCTAAACCCATCATCAACATTAACCACCACCATACCCTCGTCAAATCCATTAACCACCCGTAACCATCATCATCAATCAAACACAACATTAGAACTGCAACCCATCGCAAGTCACCACCACAAACATAGTACACCGCCATCAGAAATTAAAAATCACGTGTCACAAATCATAACCCACTACCATCACAAATCATGGCCTCCTCCAATACATCATGTAACCACCCATTACTGCCGATGACAATCCACTGCCATTAACTCCGCCGTAACCCAATGCCATTACAAATCAAAACCCACATCATAAACCTAAAAGTAGGAACTTGGTGGTGGTGGTGATTTCGTGGATGGAGCTGATGCAGAACTTGATGTTTTTTTAACTGCAGGTATAGTTGTAATGGTGGTGGTAATACGGAAGTGTTTTATGGGTTTGTGGTTGCTGGCGACACTGGTGGGATTGAGGTTTTGCTGTGGTGGGTTTGGTTATAACAGTGGCAGTGACTGGTCTTGGTGTTAAACATAAAATGAGGAAGTGATGTAACAGTAGTGGTGCTCATTTTATATGATGACAGATGGTGTTTGTTGCCATTGGTGTTGGTACTTGGTCACGGTGGTGATGTCATCAGATTAGTGATGAAGAGGGGAAGGGATTTATGATAATGGTTTTGGCTAGGTCAGACGAGGAGGGTATGAATTTCCAGTATTATGTTTATAAGAAAGTCAAATCTGGTACACTTGATGGTTTTTCATCCAAAAAATTGGTATGAGTTCCTCCTTTTCTTGTAAGATCGAGTAAGTACTGAAAAAGATAAAGAACTTACAAATGCGAATCAAAGGGGCACACATGGTATTACTCATTTAAAATATTGAGACTTCTTTCTCTTCAGTAAAAAAACAAAAAGTAATTAATTCAGCATATTGATACTTTTCTTTTGGTCTATAAAATGTAGTTATAATAGTTTTTGCACAAAGTACAAACCAAAATTGAAAATTTTTAATTTCAATTTTGGCGAGATGTGCTCCAACAACCTCTCTTTTAATTTTTCATTCTACATCCCCCTTTGCATCATTAGCTTTGGATTTTTTTTTTCTCATCGTTCGTCGGCTTAAATTTTATCTCCTAGCCATTATGGTAGACAAGTTAACCAATGTTTCTCGTATCTCCTTGTGCTACCACCTTTTCCTAAGAGTTTTAATATCTTGCTTGTAATATCCTGCACCTCTGGGAGCCATGTAAAATAACCATCCGTGGCCCAAAAAATAAACGGGTGTTAAAGTTGAGTAATGCTCGGGTATTAGTAGTGTATAGGAGTTAAAAAGTTCTTGGGGCAAAAATATAATTCTCAAAATTTTGGGAGCATTTTGTAATTTTAGAAAATTGGGGGCATGAAAGTAAATTATGCTTTTAGTGATGAATAATGATGAAGTGACTTTTAGTTAAATTAACAAGGATTGGAAAATTTTAGGGCTTAAATGTAATTATATGAAATGGGGGGGCTATTTTGCAAATACAGAAACTTGATGGGCTATTTTGCAATTTTTGAAAATTATGTCTTATGTGTCAAATTTCAGAAACTATTTGCTTCAAATGATGCCATCTCCTCCTTGTTTTATTTGATGATTCATGACATAAAATTATAAAGTATCGTTGGATAAGATTGGTGAAGGAAATTATAAAAGAAATTGTGGGTTGGAAAATGCAATTAAAGAAACTTGTGAATAGTAACCGTGAAGAACACAGAAATAGGGAGGGAAAAAGAGAAGAAAAAAGAAGAAAAGGAGGAGGAAGAAAGAGAAATAAAAATCCTAAACCCTAACAAGGTAATTCCTCCATCTCGAACTAGTAATTGTGAAAGATTTGGATTATTTTGGTTAAAGATATGCAGTCATAAATATGTGTATGTTCTTGAGTGTTAATGCATGTAGATGTTTCGGGTGTGTGGGTGTTAATGTTAGACTTGGAAAAATTATACCCGCACCCGCGGGTAGACCTAGATCGCTGCCTAAAACGCCGGTACGGGTAGCAGAATTGACTACCCGCAAAAAATTGACCCGTGCCCGGACAGGACCGTTTTGAAAGAACCCGTCCGGGTTAGGTGCACGTTACCCGCGGTTTACCCAGTGACCTACTATATATACAAGGTAATGTTAGGGTTTCACATCTCTTTCTTCATTTCTCCTTAGCCGCCCACCCCAGAATTCCTCTCTCTCTCTCTTCCCCACACTCGTCATCTCTCAGCCGCCCACCAAATCTGTACATCTAATCTCTTTTAGTGGCCGGCTTACCTCATCTCCAGCCTAACCAAGCCCTCCACCTCGTAGAAACCGACTACCGCCACCACCAGAGACCTGACTTCGTTTTGAAAACCCACCACCACAAAACTGACCCACCACCGTGGGCCTCAAAAATCACCACCGCAAGCCGCCGACAAACACATAAGAAGTGGCAACAACTGATGCGCCTTGCTTCGATCTCCTTGCCGCAAATCACCCCCGTCAACCACCACTTAGACCCACACACTTCAAGGCCACCACAGATCTGCCGATCTATTCCACAGATCTACCACCAGTCTTTCGTTGTTGTATTTTTTTTATATTATTGGTGGATGTAATTGTTGTATTCTAGATTGTTTGTTTGTGGGGAAGGGCCAAATGGGATTGTAATTTTGTTGAAATTTAATTATTTTATTTTAGATCGTGGGTGGGGAAAGGGGTATGGTATGTTCTTTAACATGTTATTTGGTATATTTTGTGTTGGTCGTATCTAATTTTTCTGAATTTGAAATAATTCTAACAACTATTAAAAATAAAGAGCTGAATACTTTCTGAAAAAAGAAAAGAAACAAAAAGAATAAAAATATGCCTAAGTAGATAGAAGTTTTGTTAATTAAAAAATTAAAATTTTAATTATTTACCCGCGGGTAATATCCGACCCGCAAGGGTAGGGTACGATTATTGAAAAAGGCTACCCGTAAAAAACTGGGTAAATTTTATTCGAACCGTTTTTACCCGTATCCGATCGGGTATTACCCGTACCTGGCGGTTTTATCCGTTTGCCGGGTCTAGTTAATGTGTATGGTGTAAATATGTATAGTATGTGCGTATTAGATGTGTGTTAGAAGTTAATTAGGATGGATTTAGGTGGTTAGAAGTGTGGTAGTGTGTGTTCGAGAGTGGTGTGTGTGAAACTGGGTGCAGCAGTGAGGAGGAAGAAGATGGTGTGTAAAAAAGGTGAGATAGTGTGGGTTTTAATTCATGAATAGTAACTGTTTTTGTCGCTAAAGGGGGTTAATTTAGGAAATTTTTCACTAATTTTTATAAATAGCTAGGGTCAAAATTAAATAAAGTCTAAAACAGTAACCCTTAATATTTTTACGAGACATACGCTTTCAAATTTTTTGGGAATTTTCGGTGTCTGCGAATAACGTTAAATTAGGGTATCGATTGAAAGAAATTCCCGATTTAATTAGCATATCAAACCAAGTTATTTTAATCTAAAAATTTTATGAAAACCCTATTTTACTAATATGATTCATTATGTAAAATTTCGTGCCATTCCAAGGTCGATAGGTAATTTTCGCGAAACTGGCCCTTTAGGGCAAAAATTTTCTAAAATTGTGTTTTAGACCAAATGACGTCTGGATGCTTAAAATTCATTTTAGGATGATTGTGAAATTTTTTCAGTGCCGAAAACTCTTAGGGGTATTTTGATAATTTGTCACCCAGAGGGGGTATTCTAGTAATTTTACCTATAAAAGGTATTTTTGAGTAAATTCACATACGATTAGGTTAAGTTAGTGATTTTACTTACAAAAAGACTTTTTTGGCAATTTAAGTACGAGAGGGGTAGTTCGTAATTTTCATAAGCTTGGGAAATTTTGGTAATTTCATTCACTTGGAAGAAATTTAACAGTCAGACATAATTGAGCTTCGGGATTTAACACCCATATAGTTGATTGTTTAAGTTTCGATAGCTAAGAGTTAGGATTGGCTTTTGAGCAAGTAGCAGAACCGGTTGTTAAGTTAGCTAAGTACTCCTGCCATGTTCCTTCGTACATCATATTTTCTAATATGTGTATGTATATACGTGACTTTCCCAATAGAAGTTTAAAAGAATTTGTTATTCTTTTTCTTTGTGAAATTGGTTAATGAGAAATAAAATTAAATTGGCCATGATATGTGTTGTGTTGTTTGAGAATGCTGTGTGAATGGTAGTACGGTATTGAGAGGTTAATATTGGTTGTTGTGCTCCATATCCACGGGAGAAAGTGGATTCCGGGTCCTGGTCAATGGGACCATACATTGGCGCACAGTGCTGTTGTATTATGGTTCACCCCTACGTCCACAATATTATTTATCCCGAGTGGAGGAAGGATTTTGGGTCCTAGTCAGTGGGACTAAACGCTGATCGCAGCATACCGTGGAACAATGAGTTGGGGTTTCATTCGATGTTAAATACCATTGTGGAATCGTTATACAATCGTTTTGAAAGATTTTCCTACAAGCATGATTTGCTTATTATGTGTGTGTGTGTGTGTGTGTGTGTGTGTGTGTGTGTGTGTATAGTAACTCCTGTGGAATCATTACCAGTTTTGAAACGACAAATCCATGGCATGTTTATTAAACTCTAAAACCTATTTTAGGAACATGTTTTGCGTACTTGCTGGGCTCTCGCTCATTCTTTTATGTTTCAGGTGATGGTCTAAGAGAGGCAGATTCCTATGAGCCACATGAAGGAGGGCCCCCCAAAGAGAATTATTAAATTAATGAAATAGCTAGTGACTTAAATTTTAGTCTTGTGGTAGTTTGTCGTGAACAGATTTATGTAAGGAGCTTAGGCCTCTTCAAATTATTCGTAATTGTCAGCGACATGTAATTAAAGGTTTATTTCATCTTGAGAGATTTCTAAGTTAGGCTATTAGTAGCCAAATTATTGTGTAGAATTTAGTAGTTGGATTGAATTATGAATTCAGGTTGTAGTAAGGCCTGGCAGTGCCCTGAGTGGAAGCTTAGTTGGCCTATGGCCAGTCACAGACCTGGCTCACGGGCTCATCCGTGGGTTTGGCCGTTCGGGTCGTGACATTGCTTGTCTCTTTTTGGTAGTTGATAAGATTGAATTATTGATGGAGGTGGTGATGCTCCTTGGTGTTCTTTCTTTGCCTCCCTCTTTAGTACCAGAAGTTAGGGGATGCTTTGAAAAAGATAATCTATGTTGTGGCAATGTTTTTGACCTTTTGTCTAGTAATATTACCATATCACATCCATGGCTGTCTCCTTAAGATTTTGTCGGTTTAATTGTTATAAAAAGAACAAATATCATTTTTAAAGAGCTTGAATATATAGTAAAGTGGCTTTAATGTAATATTAGCACCATGTGTGATTGATAAAAAAATGTATTTTACAGTCACTATCACAACTTAATTTTGGAAAAGGCTATTATCACCCCCTCATTTGCAATCCACCCTCTTGTTTGTCACTAAAAGGTCAACACCTGTCACTGTATATAATTCTTAGTGATAAAAGAAGGCGAAGAAACATACACAGGGATAAGGAATAACATTTTCCTTTGATTTTTCATAAAACCTACTGTGAGATAACAAGAAAATCAACCCAAGGGCAAAAACTGTTGGCAAATTGCAAATAACCGCTGAGATTTATATCACTTTCTCACTTAAAACCTTAGGGTCAATTGTATGGCATAACACATTAATATTTTAAATCAGTTGCAATTAGACCTTAAATTGTATTTTTGATTAAAAGAAAGTGGATGGCCACTCCAATATGCCCGTCACACGATTGTTTTGGAGGGGCAAACCTAGAATTCATAGGCCTTCTTCCTCACCCTTCAATCCTATCCACCACCAACAGCATACCCCCACTACTACAGTATGCTTCTCCACTAACCCAACGTTGTTAATCCATAATCACAGCGACCAATACCCCCGTCAACCCAAGGCGCCGCCACCATCACCATAATGCATCCACCAACCTAGCCTTGTCCACCCCCACCACCCTTGCCACGTCCAACATTAATAGCCCAGATATGTCAACCTACAATTGCCGCCACTGAGCCAACCCCATCCACCTACCGCTATCCCAACCCCATATGCACCCCCCCAAACACCAATAGCCCAGATTTGTCAACCTACAACCGCAACAACTACCACAACGCGTCCACCAACCAAGCACCATCTACCCACAACCAGCCTAACCCCGTCCGCTACCCCATCCAACACCCAGAGCCTAGCCCGATTAACTAATAGCAGTATGAGAGGGATTATATTTGTGATTGTGGTGGTCGGTTTGTTGATGGTGTTGGCCGTGTGTGTAAATGTGATTATAAGTATGGTGGTCGTGTTAGTTCAAATGGCAAAGCAGTGTAGGTGGTGGAGGAGGAGTTTCAAATGGTGGAGCAGTGCAGGTAGCGATGGCGATTGTAGTAGTCAAAGAGAGGAAGAATGAGAATACATAGGGGGAAGGGGGAGGAGGATGGAACTTGTCACTTTAAATCATCCACCTTTTTGTTAACAATAGAGGAGATTTTCGGTCCAATTATACGGATTTAAAACGCTAAGATGTTATGTGAATTAAAATCTTAGTCGTAAGTAAGAAAATGATGCAAATAGTAAACCTCGTAACTCGTAAGGTTATTTGCAATTTCATCCAAGTAATAGTATAAAGCAAAACTAGTCAAGAGCGCGTGCTTGGCACATGGTAATTCCGTAACCATAAGGTAGACCCGCATCCACCTCTCGTTTTCTCTTCGGCTCAAAATCTTTGTAGCCAAATCTAGGGTTTTGCATAAACCTCAATCTAAAGCCCTAAAATTTCAATCAGTAAAACGAAAAGATGGGAGGAAAGTGCCCTCACAGGCATGTCAAGAAGAGAAGATACTCCCACAAGACAGCTCGCCGCACCAAATTCCTCGTCAAAGATATCCTTTTTGTGCTCTCATTAGCTGTTATTTTTGTTTGAAATCTGGCTATTTTCGACCTATTTAGACTTTCTTGACTGTTTGGGGTATGTTCACGTGACGACGCCGTTTATGATGAGCTTCAGAAACCAGCGGGTGAGATGAATCAGTTGCCCGTCGATGAAGATCTACCCGGGATGGGGCAATTCTACTGCTTACACTGCGAGTAATTTTCGCGATTACCCATAACTAGTCTTGTTATTTTCGACGGATATATGATAATTTGTGATGTGGGTTTGTGCTGATTATGTTTATTCTGGGCTTTTTTAAGTCGGTACTTTGCTAACGTGGCGGTGAGGGACGAGCATTTCAAGACCAAGCGGCACAGGAAGCGGTATGTTTTATGGCGGGCTTTATTCATGTCAAATTACTTCTCTTAACCTACTGGGGTTAGGTTCAAATAGATCAATATGAATATCGTGAATATACATGATCATGCCTTCATGCTGGTTGTCTGTGTGGGTTACAGCCGGATTGATGAGTTATTTTTTCTTTATGTTGTGATCTTGATGATAGACATGTGAACATCCGCACATTCACCCATAAGCCTTTCTTTCTGGTGATCGCAAAAGGGGGAGAAAGGGTCTTGTTTCTAAATGCTTTATATGCTCATGCGTTGCTGGGGGAGTATTAAGTTGATAGAGTAATTACTTTATTCTACACAAGACAATAATTACTAATAAAGTAAGTCAATCAGCATTCCTTTGGTTGGCCTTGGTTTTTCATCAACCATAAGATCACAATAATCAAGGTTTTCAGTAAATTATAGAGCATCCCAAGATGGATCCTTGGTTACCTCGTAATCAAATCCCTTTCTCCCTCACCCCCCTCTTCCATGTTTTCTGGTGGTCGCAAGTTGGCTGCTAGAACAATATATTGTACTCCAATTGAGCCAAAACTATGTCAAACTACTAGGCCTCTTTAGTATGCCTAACACATTCATTTTATCATGTCAAAATTGGCACACGTTATGGCCCATGAGATCTAGTTTCATAAAGGTAAATGCACTACTTGTTTCTCAGGTATCAACTAACTCTTCATTTCGTACTGAAGATAAAGGACAATTCAGAAAGTTGGAGAGCCTCAAGATGATAATTCAACCACATTGAACCGACCCAAAATTCCCAAGTGTTTTACTAGAGATCTAAATATAAAGCAGTAGGTCGACTTGTGAGGTATCTTACCTGCTCAAATTGCCAACAGAACTGCTGCTCCCCACCACATGGAATGCTGAAAGAGCATCAGAAAGAGGTTCATAGGCGGGGCCCGGGGGGGAGAGAAAGAGGCAGCAATAACATTTCACAACCAACAAGGCGTTGTCCCCTTTTATCATTCTATTGCTTTGCGAATGTACGTAGTATTGCCTACATTGTTGTACAATGCAGGTGAAAAGTCTTCAATGTTGATGAATTTTTTAACACTAATATGGGAGTGGTGATTAACTTATATCGTAAAGAAAACCCTAGAAATGGTTATTAACTTTCATAGAAGTGATTGTTTCGTCTGAACCTCAGTGTGTCATAACCTAGGAAGCACCGACACCTCATATGGGTCGAGGTATGGTGTCCGATACCTACCGACACCTCGGTACCTCACCAACACCTCCGGACACGTGTTTGACACCTCTCAGCGGTGTCCGAATTTTTTATTTTTTTAATTACGGGATACCGTGTCGGGCACCTCTTAAATCTCCACACGTATGAGGCCAAAATACAATATGTCAAACTTATTTTAGGGGGTCATTGTGTAATAATTGACGAATTTGGGGCTTTTTTAGCTTTTAAGCCAAACCCTAATCAGATCGACCTGGGAAAAGGTACCCTTCTTCTTTCTCTCTCATCTCTTTCTCTTTTCAATTCCTTCTTTTTGGTTACCGACAGCGTCCAGTCTTACTAGTCCAGAGGAAGATATGTCAACATTTCTGATCTCATTTACAGGATACCGCGTCCATGACTTTTTTCCTTCTTTCTTGCTACTGTTGAGCCTCTAATCCTGGTATTGTTGAGACATTCAACTGCTTTCTTGTTATTGTCGAGACTCTTTCATGTTACTGTCTTTCTTTCTCGTCCATTTTGAACAAAATTCAGTTGCTCCAATTGATATTTATTTTTAGGGCTAATTACACCTATGTCCCTGAGGTTTGGGGGTAATTACACGCGAGGACACAAAGTTTCAAAATGTAACACTTATGTCCATTGACAAACGGAACCCTAAAAATCCTAACGGTTTTAACAAAATGACTTTATTGCCCTTATGTTAAAAAGTTATTTTTTTAAATGCCATTCTCTTTTTAGAAAAAGAAAAACCCTAATTCTAACCACCCCACCCCCCACCCCTCCCCACCCCATCTGCATCCCCCTCGCCCTTCCCCGTCACCCACCCACCCCGCCTGCTTCCCTTCCCCGGCGCCGCACCCCGCCTGCTCCCCTTCCCCGGCGCCGCACCCCGCCTGCCTCCCTTTCCCCGGCGTCGCACCCCGCATGCCTCCTCCTTCCTCGTCACCCCGTCACTGCCCACCCCGTCTACCTCCCCTTCCTCGTCATCGCCCACCCCAAGCCACCGCGTGTAATCTCCTGCCGGCGTCGAAACCTATCGCCGACGACGTCACTTTTCCCCTTCATCTCTTCTCTCCTCCCCCACAGCAACCCACTCCCTCATTCCATGCCAGCAGCTCCATCGCCCCACGCCGCCGGTAGCTCCGTCGCACCACGCCGCCGATTTTGAAGCCCTAATTTGCAAATTAGGGTTTTGAAGCCCTAATTTGCAAATTAAGGGTTTGAAACCTTAATTGACAGATTTAGACTTTTGAGAAATGGCAGATTGAAACCCTAATTGGCAGATTGAGAAATTAAAGATTGAACCCTAATTTGTAAATTAGGGTTTTGAAAAAATTAAGGTTTAATTTGAAAATTATAAAAATTATTTAGGATATACTGTACAAGGGCAGTATTGCCATTTTTAAAATACGTAATGATGAACAGTATATTTTTTGGATGGAACCCTAACGAATGGACACGGGTGATACATTTGAAACATTTTTGGTCACGGAATGTTACATTTTGAAACTTTGTGTCCTTGACTGTAATTACCCCCAAACCTCAGGGACATAGGTGTAATTAGCCCTTATTTTTATTATATATGTTTTACATGCATAAACATAAAAAATATATTAAGAAATTTAGCGGTGTCCTGCGGTGTCCAAAATCTAGTTTTTTGAAAATTGCGGTGTCCGATGTCCCCGTCGGTGTCAGTGTCGGACGCAGTGTCCGTGCTACCTAGGTCATAGCTTTAAGTGTCAAACCCTGTGGCACATTACAATCACCATAAGCACTCCGTCGTTATCTTTGTTCACTACCATTAGGAATGACCACTTGATTGTTGAATAGACATAAAGGTACGTGCTTGATACAGAAATTTTATGCAATATGTCACCTTTTGGGGCTGGTTGATTTGTACCAAACAGGTGTTATAAGTTTGGAAGAATAGTCACTCCTATTCAGAGAGGTCTTAAAAGCAATTATATTGTGTGAGCTGCCATTGGGTTAGGTTTTCTTGATGAAGTTATCAGCATAGTTCCGATATGTATTGAAGAGCATAAGCTGGCTATTTTACAATAAAATGTTTGCACTTGGTTATATGTTCAAGAAGGATCCTTGGTTTCCCAGTCTTCTTACATGGATCCTTCTATATCTATGAATGTATCAATTTATTTCTGCGTATCTGGCAAGAGGTATGCGCTCCTTCCCCTGAATGCCCCTCCTCCTTGTTCCGCCCGGAGCCCAGCCCAGAATTCATAGCGCCCGACCTTCATCACCGCCACTCAACGCCACGCCTGCTACTGTAACCTGCTGCTGCATCTTCTTCTCCCCTTTTTCTCTTCTTCTTCGTTTTGTCGCTGCTCTTTCACTCTCTCTCCGTCTCTTCCTTTTTTGGAGTCGCGACTTTGAACTTGACCTTAGTGTAAACGTGCTGGATATTACATATCGGCCCCCGAATCAAGTTTTGAAATTCCAAATTGACCCCTCTGAAGTGTCCGATACGTACCTAGAATGTATCCAAGATGGTCTGGAATTTAATAAATTAATAAAAAATGGAATACGTCAACAGCCGCACCGGTACCAAGTTTGTACCTAAACCCATAGGCTGGCCCAATTGCTGTGGATCCCACCTTAATATTCTTTGTTTTTCCATATAATGTCTGTCTTTATCATCCACTACCACTATGGCTGCCTATTTCACTTCATCATCACCAACCAAATAACTATTTCTGGCATTCCGGCACCGCCGCCAACCCTTGTGCAACTAGAGCCAAAACCACTAAACAATCTATTAGCAATGCCATCCTACCAGGCTCTACATGGTCGCGGCTTTTACTTAGCACTTTAGCCACCATATGGATCCGGCAGATGGGTTAATGGATGCTGACAGTTGGGGTGGAAAAGAGGAATTTATGGGGTTGCCAGCTGGTCATAAGCGGGAGGGGTTGAAGGAATGCCGAAGAATTCTACAGGCTATGGGTTGGTTGATGATGACAGGATCAGACGGAGGAGATGACTACAGCAGGTCCTGAGGGGGATATATGGCAAGTGAAAGGGATGAGGGCTCAATGGAGGTGCTGTCGTTGTCATCATAGGTCACAATTGGTGGTGGATCAGTTTAGATGAATGGTGGTGGTGCTGCAATGAAATGGGTGGTGGTGGTGGTGGTGGTTGTGCGGTGGAATGGGTGGCAGTTGAGGATAAAAAAAGATGGATCGGGACCCATGGCTTGAGTGTTTGACTGAAAATGGACATTGTTGTCCATTTTTAGTTGTCTTTGAGTTGAAGAAAACTAAGGGAATTCCTTATTCATATGAATGGGCAAGTTAAGGCTTAACTTACCCAAGGGTAAGTTAACATGTCCCTACACATGTACACAGATATGTGTATGTATTTGTTTGGATCCTGCGTGTGTGCGGTCAACTTCCTCTAATAACTGCTCAGCAGATGGTAGAGGAGAAGAATGGTACTTTCAGGCATGAAGCTCTTGCAATGATGGGAGTTAAGAAGAGAAAGAGAGAGTGGGTGTTTGCTTTGCCAGAGATTTTGATTATGTTATTTTAAGACATTGATATCTTAGTAGCATTAGCCAATACATGTTCTCGCAGCTCAAAAATTTGGGCAGATGCGTAGAAATTACACGATCTGGTTTTAGTTTTTTGACGTGGACGGTTTATGAAAGATGTCGATGGTAACATTACCACATTAGGGTAATGTAACTGTTAACTTACCCATTGTTAAGATAACCCCTATTTAACAACACTTCTATGAACAAACAATGCCCTCACCTTTTCTACTTAAACCCATTCCATTGAACAGCCAATTTATTGGGATGTCATGAGTCCATCGGGTTCATATCCGGCCCTTATGTTTTGCACAAAACATCAAATACCATCCGTCCAGGTTTTTGTATCCTATCCGGGCCTTTTATCCGGTCAACCAAGCATAGCCATATTTCTTACATAGACTTAATGCATTTGGTGGGCGCGGGGAAGGAGGGGGGGGGGGGGGGTTGAAGAAGGGGTTAGACAATCTGTTGCAGACGTGTTTCTGCCCAAGTCTGTAGGTAACAAAATCTCTTTATCGCCTTCTTTCCTTAGGATTTGTCTTTAGCAGTCCCTATTCAGAATACAATTCAGTCGGAACTATCACTAACTAATCAAACTTCTTCTTCAACACCTCAGTCTTATTTGTCTTCTTATGCCGCTTCTTTGAAGAACGGTGGAGGTATATACGCATCGGCAACTCCATTTTTTTTTCTTTTTCATATGCTATTTGTTTGTTGTCAAATTAATTATGCCAAAAGATCTTTCTTCATAGCATACTCTGATGAGTTTAAACCATCATTTTGATCACCCACTTCTGGAGCGGCTTCTTTAAACATGATGCTATTTTGACCGAATTGGGCTATTTCTTAGAAGGAATTGGAAACTCACTTTCAACTTCCCTAGGAGAGAATTTAATATATGACAAGATTTGGTAAGGTCACGATGAATATTTGGTTGCTCAAAGTGAAATTAGCTGCAACGGTACATATACTTGTGATAACTATCTCAAATCACGATTCCATCTATAATAAGGATTCTTATTGGACTTGATCCAAAGAACTAGAAGACAATTGGACTGTACAATGTCCTGCCTCAAAAATATAATCATCTCCTTCTTACTACCCTTCCGTTTTACCATAGCTTTGTCCATTCAATAGGATACACTGGTGCCAGTGTCGAAAGCTACAATTATAATGTTTCTGTGGTGACTGTGTTAAACTTAATTATCAAAGAGGATTAATTTGCATCTTTAGTTCCGGTGTATAGCTGTGACCATTATGTCGAGATTTCCTTACTTGACGTCGATTTTGCCTTGTTCATTACTTTCACCTTGCTGTGTTCAAATTAATTAATGAAAAGGATTTGAATGTACCTTAACGTGTGCAGCATGAAGCTGATGACGGGCCCTGCTCCACATACCCAACTTGATGCTGACCTAGCTGCTGGGATGGGCATGCCAGATAACGGTCCAAAGCTGATGTCTATGTGAAATTCGCGTGGCTAAGGTGCTGGAACTGGGGTTTTAACTCTGTACCGTGAAGAATCCTGCTTCTTGTAAGATGTCTGGTATACAAATCTGTGGCAGTTATTTCCCTGCCCATTTCTTTTTAATTTCTCTTTAGGGGAAGGAAAAAGACATCAATTTCGGATGGGCATGCTTGCTATAAAATGCTTTGGTTATCTATAATGAGATCCCCTTCCTCCTCCCTGTTTTAGTCTTGTGATTGTGGATGGAAAAATTAGGAAAATGCTCTTTTCCTCTCTGCAAATGTAATGTTCTACTTGGGTTGCCTATGCGAACCCGTTTATGGATTGCCCACACTTCTGCATCTGGATTTTGGTTGTTGCTGATGCTTCCATAAAATCCACCCAATCAATCTTCACGCTCATCTCTGATTATTACACCACCACCACCTTGGTCCGGGATTTCCCTTGAAGCTCCGGCTGTGTTTATCCCTACGTAACCTGCCAATGGGGAGTCGATGCTTTACTCCAATTTTCAAAGTGATTATTGAATTTAATCGGAAAGCATAGAAGATCCCAGACATTGTTCACGCTAGCAAACTAGGTTTCTGAAAGGCTTATATCAACGAACCTTCTTTCTCTAAAAAACTCTCCCACCTCTTTCGACCCCCTCTAAAACTTCCAAAGGTTAGCGCCGCCACCTCTAGCCACCCTGCCGTGCGTTAGCGCGTGTCGGGTCGCGGTCAGTCTCCAGCCTACTTATCTATGTAGGTTGCTTCTTTCTATAGTGTGTTACATTTGAGAAGTGCACCGATCATGGCCGGAGGAAGAAGTGGTGGGTTGATGAAGGGTTGCGGCGGCAAGCACCAAATCTACACAGTCGGGGATGGTGGCTCGTAGGTCCTTGCGCTTCTCTCGCCCAATGTGGTTAGATCTTAGTAAATCTTTGTGATACTTTTGATCCGCTAGATGTGATACATCTATATCATTGCGACAGTCGATGGTTGATCAGTACCTTTGCATGAACAAAGAAGCTTTCCTTCTTTCAATAATTGAAGGAGATGTTTTTTTTTTGTCATTTTACATGTTAAAGTACCCAAAAGTTTTTAGCCATAATTAAAAGAAATATCCTTTTAGTCATTTTAATGCTAAACCTACACAAATAAATACACCCCCCCCCCCCCCCCCCCCAACACACACACCAAAGAGCAAAGTTAAACTCCAAAAAATAAAGACATAAAAGTCAACGTATTTAATCACATATTTTACACTTTACAAGGCATCAGAGCACACTGCCTCTGGCTATGACTGCAACGCCGCATTCTCCGCCTCTGCCCTCACCCATTTTATTGTTTCCCTCCTCTAGCCGGTTCCCGTCTGACGTAAGATCTAATCAGTCGAGCCAAAGGTCTGGTGGCTTTAGAAAAAAATTGCTTCCCTCGATTGGTAATGTAACGGAAAGTGATTTTTCTATTTTGTTTTTGAGATGCCATCAATCGAGCTGAAGTGTTGCTTGTTCGACGATGGCGATCTCATGGTGGACTCCTAATTTGTTTTTTAATACCCGAAGGTCTCTGGAGCAATTTTTTATGGTAAGACTCGTGTTTGATTTCTACATAGTTGAATTTTTGAACCCCATTCTTAGAAATAAGTACAATTTTTTGTTTTAGTTTAAAATGATGGGATAAGGAACTTATAATTTCAAATTTTAGGAGATTTTTATTTTTAGATTGAGAATTTGGCAATTAATTTGGAACTTATGATTTGCATGTTGAACAGTAATAGCAATTAGGCCTTTAATGCCCCAAATTTTCAGTTGAGCTTTAGATTGAGCCAACTAGATACAAAAAAAGGGAATTCAACATGGAATTCTACTATTCCAGTAGCTTGGACATGGACTTAGTCTTGGAAGATTTAACTTTACCAACAAAGAAACGTTAACAAACATATTAGGGCATGAGTAGAGGATATCCTTCTTGCTGAATCATAAAACCAAAAAAAAAAAGCAAGTTCCCACCCCACTCAATATTTCTGGCTCTGCCAGTGTATCCAACTACTTACGCTCCTTAACATGCAGTGTAGTATAAGGAATTTTTTTTGCTCTAACTTAGTTCTGGGAAGACAACTACAACTCCGCGTATAATAATAGTTAGCGGTCGCATTTTTCACTTATAACAACAATTCTTAGCAGCTATATTCCTAGCTATACTGTCAGTTGTAGCTATATTCCTTCAACTCAGATAGGAGCCATAATTTCTTGATGTGGTATAAATAGACTTAGAGCATTAATTACTGCTTGTTGCGAGTAACTCCTCGTCTGAGTTTATATTAACCTCGATGTTTCTGTAGGCCTTATTAGATCCTCCAGTGGGCTTCTACAGTGAGGCTTATGTATGATACTTCCAATAACGTGCTTGCATTGTTACTTTTGTTTTTTTGGTACAAAGGACATATTAAAACAGTTTTTGTGTTGCCTTCTAATTGTTTGCTTGTAGTAGCCTAAAGACCCTTTGACAACAAAAGCGATGTAGATACTGATAGATGCCCATGTTGGGTGATGCAGAGAACCCTCCAAAACTAAGCTCTCAAGCAATCCAGAACAAGATATGGCTATCCCTTGAAGCCACTAAAGACCAATGCATTCTTGGCCATTCACCATGCTCATCATTCTTAAGAGCACACAAATTAGGCATGCCCACCCACACAAAGAGCATCATGTCCCTATCTGTTTCCAAATTCATGTCCTCTTTTCTTCTCGTGCACCTTCACCACCACCATGTACTCTAACCACACACCACCCCCGACCCTTCCCTTAAGTCTGTTTCCTCACCAAGTTCCGATCTGTAGTTGCTATCAGTGTTTTTATGGCTCATCCGCATGTGCAACCACCATGTGAACCCAAGTCAATAATGCTGTTCCCTTCCTTTTTATACGTCCGCAATCACTGTCTTCCTAAATGAAAAAAGATACCAAGACATGATAGAGGAATGGTTCTCAAATCTGTCCCGTTTTCACGACTATTGGGTTGCATCGAACGTCTACATCGTCATTAGGCTAATTACTTACAAAAAAAAGAACCAGTCTGGACGTCGAATTCGAATCACACAAAAGTCAATGGAGAATTATCGTATTGCACGCATGATTAGTAGAGGGTAGGGTCCGTTTAAATAACTGCACCCATGTTGCAGATGGTGGAGTAGGGCAAACCAAGTCCATTCCTTCTCAATAATGTGCATTCCGATATTATCCTTTCTATGAGGGGAAGAAACGTTGAACAGCGAGAACAGGTGTAAATCTATTTCAACCTTTGTGAAACGAGGGGGTGAAGTGTTGGAATATTTTAATAAAATAAAATGTACATTATAGCATTGTTATTATATTATAATTTATGGTTATATGTATTTACTTACATGTAAATTATGAAATGAGTTACAAATGTAATAATAAATATTATTAACTCAAATGTTTTTATGGTGTATATAATATACTTTATTATTTGACATTATTGAAAATGGTTATGATTATTCCATGAGTTACAAAGGCTTTTAATCTTACTTATGTGGCCAGTAAATGGATTATGTTTGGCCAAGTATATAAGGCCATGGGTGTGACATAGAAGACTAGAAGCTTCAATGCTTCCAAACTTAGTTTTCTACTCTCCTATCAAGATGTATTTTCTTTTTATCTATTTTATATATTTTATACTTGGGCAATGTGATCGTGGACTTGTTCATACCGTCTTCCTGTGGACGTGCATATGGAGGAGACATAGCTATATCAATGAGTTTTATCTTGGAGACATTATCTGCCATCAAGACCTGCACGTTGGGAGGCGATAACGTCTTTAGGACAGTGACTCTGTCACGACTCTCACGGACGAGCTTTCTTTATATCCTTTTACTACTTTATATTACTTATTTTATCAAGAGTTCAATTACTTTTAATTATTTTGCTATGTTTAATCTCTTGATATTGTTAATATTTTGTTGTGAAAAATACAAATCAAAGCCTAAATTTTTCAACAGCTAAATACGTTATTGGTTTTGATTTGTATAACTTTAAGTTTTATTTTTGGAAAGAAGAAAATAAATATTATATATTTGGCACTTATAACCTGGTATAATTTTTCTAGAGAAGTAACCCGCAGCTGGTGCAAACTGTTAGCAATGGAGAACATAAGCCTTGTTCTTGCAAGCACTGGTCCTTATGCATTGCAATTTCAAGTTCCAAAAGCGCTGGAGAACTAAACCAGTTGAGTTTTTCAATGAGGGTGTCACAGAAGAGTTGAGCAGAGATGGTGCATGTGACAGAGCAATTTTTCCAGCCACAAACGTAGTCAATGATTGATGTTCTATGATTGGCAATTTGTCAGTTGAAGGCGGCGACCGCTGCAAGCTTGATCTTGTTCTTGGGTTTCTGAGGATTAACATCATGGTTTCCTGATCCTTGCCTCGCATCGTCTGTGAAATAACTTGTTGCTGGCACTAATTGACACGCAGACTCAGCATGTGCTGAAGGAGAACAACTCATTTAGCATATCTGCTGAATCAAAGTGACCAGACTTGCAGGAAATGGGCCATAAGAGCCACCAGAAGGAGTGTACTACACGGTGACAGAAGTGGGCTCACTCTTACACAACTTTTGCGGTTCCTGCCGGCAACAGATGAGGATAACATGCCTTGAGAAAGAAAGCTGGACAGTTCCATTCTAGTTGATTACGTTTTGCTAGAAATTGTGATAATTGCATTTCTAAAGATGTGAGATTATGTTGTCTTGAAAATCTCCGAACGCTATAAAATTGAATATTGATACGAGACTGTGATATTTTCATATCACCTTGAGGTAAGTTCTAATTTGTAATTAACTATGTTGCATATTTGATACTTGCATAGGTATGACAACAAAATGAGTAAGAAAATATGCATACCTTATGAGTTACGATTTTAGAGTGATAAAAACTTATGAACTAAAAATTGGGTTATACATCGCATGAGGTTCTATTGTGTTCTACTATTAGGATCATTGTTTTGGTATGCCGGTTAGAAGATTAATAATATTTCTAAAGTTTTTTTTTTTAAGATAGTAGCATTCCTATAAAGATGTAAGATTATCGAGAACTGGTAGTTTCACAATTTAATCAAGTAATATAAATGCACGTTATATTGCAAAGGAAAAATTAAGAGTGTAGGGGTTATCTACTATTATGTGCTTGTGCAAGTTGTTTTAAGCATGGACAATGTTGTTTGTGACCATTTTATCTAGTTATATTTATTGACACTAAGTGACATAGTGTGAGTTCCTTGCTAATTACATGCAAGTGATTTTTGAGTTACTAAATTTGGTAGCGTGATGGTTAAAAAGGTAATTGATTTGAAATCTCATATCAAGGCATTATTATGAAACAATATGTGTCTATTCTGTCTTGTATGAAATATTTTTATTTGTGTGAATTTTCAGGACTTTACCTTTGTACTAATCAGCTCATTTTGTAATGTCTGAAAATTACGTGACAATTTAGTTTTCACGACCACCTTAAAAATAATTTATTGCAGTTGTCATAAAAGGGACATTTTCGTTTTGGTAAAATATTTTATTTTAGAAAAAAAAAGAGGCTTCATTAAAACCTGATTTAGTGCTAGTTAATGTCAAGTATAATGCTAATAGTGTGGTTTAAAAGGTATTACATTTTAGATGAAGGGGTAAACATTTTATAAGTATGATGAGTGTACATCTCTTTCTTGCATTGGATGTTTTATGAGCTACCACTTTCATCTAGCTCTCTATTTTCTAGATATCAAATGGAGAAAAGCAAAGAAAAATTAAATGAACTTTTGCTAGATTATTATGTTTAACCGTAAGCAGTTGTACTTGAAAAGTATTTACCCTTATTTTTTTTTGATACATGGCTTTGTTTTGAAAAAGAAAAAGAAAAAAGAATTTTTGAGATTTTACACATAGAGTTATAGTTTAATGGACCACCTAAAGTCAGTGTTTGTGGAGTTCTCTTTCAAGAGAGAAAATTTTCATGGGATTATTGGCTTGTGTAAAACAAGTAACTTGAAGCTGATTTTATTTTGCTTAGTGTGTCTATGAAATAAATTGTTTGATAAAATTATGAAAATCCTTATTTCAATGTTAAATTCTTTGATAAATACATGGCTATGAAATGTGGGGGTAGATGATCTGAAGATAATTATGATTTCTTGACTCGTGTATATACAAAGAAGATTAGCGACATAAAGAACATCTATATAGTATGTTCTTAATTTTAAGTCTATTTTAGCATGTCGCGTGCGTGTATGCGTAGTGAGATTATGTGATATATCTCATGCATATATTTATGTTTCTTGTGCTTAGCTTTGCTAGCTTAGATCTCTAGGCATGTATGGTTGTTATGTATAATTGAGCAAAAATCGTGGAATTAAAAAGAGAATAAATAAATAAATAAACATATTGCAAAGTGGATGTTGCCAAAGTTTAGCGATTATGCTTTGGTAAAGATGTTAAATCATGATAATCCAAGTCTTTGATTTCTGATTATCTTTTAATAGTTGTGGTACTTATATGGCATCTAAGTTTCTAAAATATGCATTGCATTGAAATTTTGATATTTTAAGTCTTGGATACCAAATATTTGTCGCAAATTCGAAATTATATTTGCGAGTGGATTTTATCTAACCTTTACAAAGTTTGAGAATTGAAACTCAAAATTCGTGAAATTCATTAGAGGATTTTTATGAAGTTGCTATCGATATGAGATTATGTTATGCAAAGCGTGACAAATGTTGAGGAAAATGTGGCTCCTAGTAGGTGAAAGACTACTGGTCACAATATATTAAAAGACTAGTTCCTAGTAGTAGACTACTGATCGAAGGTTTGATTCCTAGTAGTGAGGCTACTGACTAGTATCATCATTGATACTAAGCGAAGTGGATGTTACCACTCGAACTTGATTTACTTGATGAGATCCATAATGTTGCTTCGATGTGCACTATTGGGCCCTTAAAATTCTGCAGACTTGTGATACTTCATCGATGAAGAGAAATTAAGTTATAGAGGCTTCATAAAAAGTTGCACAACTTGCCTCGGGACTAGCACAGAGGCTAGATCCTTTTTCACCTGAGGCGGATGGGGTGAGCCCACAGGGAGTCACCAGCGGGAGTAACCCATCCTTTGTGATTGGAGATCCCATGAAGAAGGTTCAATGGCTAGAAACAGCCCGTAGAGCGTGACTCGTGATAAAAGTAGCACCCTTTTGTTAATAAGAGAGTGTCTCCTCCCCATCCGTGTGGTGTTTGTGCTACTTAGTGTGACGTCCAGGAAGGGATTTTCCCTGAATGAGCCTGAGCCGAATATTTTCGCGAGGTACATGTCACACGTACCCTTGGAGGACTCACCTAAGTGAGAGTGGTCGTGAGGCCGCGACTGTGGGAACCATGGGCCATTCCCTAAAGACTCTCATGAGAATCAAGATAAGAGCGCATGGCCATTAATAGCGCTAACCCGCGAACTAAGTCCCATATCAGTATTGTGTGTGTGACAACTGAATTTTGGCCAAGGGACCTAATACAAAGCGTAGTCCATTAC
This sequence comes from Escallonia herrerae, assembly GCA_033070095.1. Lineage (NCBI taxonomy): Eukaryota > Viridiplantae > Streptophyta > Magnoliopsida > Escalloniales > Escalloniaceae > Escallonia > Escallonia herrerae. The sequence continues at coordinate 53,288 of JAVXUP010000149.1, forward strand.
GGCTCTCTCAAATGGAAGTTGTCGACACTAAGTGTTGGTTCAAGTCCGGAAGGCACCAACACCTACTGCACAGTACAAGTTGTCCATCTTATTTATGTATTTTCTATTTTTTTTACTTTACGAGTTTATAAGTTAAAAAAAATGAAATGAGGTTTATGAATTTATCATGATTTTTATTGATATGGTTTTAAATCTTTAATTTTTAAGTGTTTTAAAAATCATTTTATTTTATCAAAATAGTGGGGGATTGTTGGAATATTTTAATAAAATAAAATGTACATTATAGCATTGTTATTATATTGCAATTTATGGTTATATGTATTTACTTACATGTAAAATATGAAATGAGTTACAAATGCAATAATGAATATTATTAACTCAAATGTGTTTATGGTGTATACAATATACTTTATTATTTGGCATTATTGGGACTGGTTATGATTATTTCATGAGTTACAAAGACTTTTAATCTTACTTATGTGGTCAATAAATGGATTATGTTTGGCCAAGTATATAAGGTCATGGGGTGTGACATAGAAGACTAGAAGCTTCAATGCTTCCAAACTTAGTTTTCTACTCTCCTATCAAGATGTATTTTCTTTATATCTATTTTATATAGTTTATACTTGGACAATGTGATCGTGGACTTGTTCATATCGTCTTCCTGTGGACGTACATATAGAGGACACATAACTGCATTAATGAGTTTTATCTTGAAGACATTATCTGCCGTCAAGACCTGCACGTAGGGAGGCAATAACGTCTTTAAGACAGTGATTCTGTCACGACTCTCACAGACGAGCTTTCTTTATATCCTTTTATTACTTTAGATTACTTAATTTTATCAAGAGTTCAATTACTTTTAATTATTTGTTATTATTTTGCTATGTTTAATGTACAATGTCTTACCCTCACCAGGTAAAGAGGCGGTTCAGCATTTCGAAGCCATGACGGGGAAGAGTAAGTAAAGAGAGGAAATGATAAAAAATGATCAAAAGGGAAGCACATATATTACGGTAAATGAGAAAATACACACTACACTATACCAAGAGGAACAAAAACAACACATGCAAAAATCATCAAGGACGTATAAACCATATACTCCTCTTGGTTTTAATTTCTCTTTGTACCTCATTGGCCTTCTCTATCTTCATCTTCTTTAGGACGCGTTGATGAAGTTGAACCTGATGCCATACTAACCGCCTGTCCGTGTGAGAACCTTTGTAGCTGTATCATTCGCGCATAACTCCCGTCAGGGTAGTTTTTCAAAAGGTGTGAATGAGAGCCTTGCTCCGCCACTTTTCCATCATCTATCACCGCGATGATGTGGGCATTTCTTATTGTGGAGAGCCGGTGTGCAACTACAATGGTGGTCTTTCCTGCGCAAGCACGCTCCAGGGCCTCTTGTACACACCTTTCAGACTCTACGTCAAGTGCGCTCGTAGCTTCGTCCAGCAGCATTACCTCTGACTTCCTTATGAAAGCCCGAGCAATGGCAATCCTTTGCTTCTGACCTCCGGACAATTGAACTCCCCTTTCCCCCACAAATGTTTTGTAGCCATCTGGCAGTGAGGATATAAATTTGTGGGCGTTAGACAGAGTAGCAGCCTCAATTATCTCAGCCTCTGTGGCTGACTCGTGTCCATAGGCGATATTTTCATAAATGGTCGTACCAAAGAGACATGGCTCCTGTGGAACCATAGCAATGTGGCGTCGTAGTGCCTTTAAATTGTATTTTCGAATGTCCTTCCCATCAATCATCACGCGTCCAGAAGATGGCTCGTAGAAACGCTGTATAAGCGCAATGACTGAGCTCTTACCACATCCACTTGGGCCGACAAGGGCAAGAGTTTTTCCAGCTCGGGCACGAAGAGTGAGATCCCGGAAAACTGGCATATCAGGACGGGAGGGATAAGAGAAGTCCACGTGCTTCAGTTCCACTTCCCCCCGAATGCGGTCAGGGACGGGGGAGGCATCTGGATCATCAGGCTCAATTTCTGTTTTGCGATCAAGGAGGTCGAAAACAGACTGCATTGCTCGACCACCCTTGATGAAGTCAGGGGCTAAGGTTAGTGTTTCAGCTGCCCCGTTGGCTGAGACCATCAGGACCATGAAAACCCGAATTGTCTTTGAGAAGTCAGAGATTCCATGCTTTACAAGCCAGGATGCATACCATAGGCCGAGAGCATAGGAAGCATAAAGCAAGAATTGGGCTATCCCATATCCACTTCCCGCTATCTGTCCTTTCCAGAAGCATCGTCGGAGTGGAGTTTGGAGGTTGGAGGTGAAAAGGCCAACTATTTTGGATTCTGAATTAAAGGCAGCGACAGTTCTTAGGTTGGCCACAGCTTCTGCGGCTAGTTGTGTGGCTTTGGAATGGGCAGCTTCTAGGTCTCCTGAGAACCCTTTCATGAACATTTTCTGTTTGACATGCAATAAAAACAAGGAATATTGATTGTGGATTTCATTTGTGCCCCCAGTGATTGATTAAATGTGCATGTTCTTTAATGGAAAACATACCTGCAAAACAGTGGCGGCAACTACAAGAGGGAAGACTGCTATGAGGACAAGGGCTAGGCGCCACTGCAGAACAAAACCTGCAGTGCAGGCAACTAGCATGAGCGCCGAGTTCTGCATAATAACTGAGATCCGATCCCCGATGGCTGACCGAACATTGTTAGCATCAAGAGCCAGCCTTGCCGCAACTCTAGAACTCTCATTCTCTTCCTGATCAAACCATGCCATTTCATTTTTCAGCACTGCTGCCAGCATTTTCTCCCTCACCCTCTTCGTAAGGTTTTCTCCCACAACATCCCAGAAAAAATGCTGTAATGTGTTAAAAATAAGTGCAGCTGAAGAGACCCCAATCAAAAGATAGCAGTATTTACCGATTTGTCTGATCATATAAGCATGGTCTTGACTGTAGTACACACTGAGGACAGCACTTAGGACATATGCAAAGAAAGCACTAAGTGAACCACATATGACCGAGCCTATAGAACCAACTAAAGCATAAGTCCATTCAGGAGAGTTCATTTTTGCGAGGCGCCAGAAGGAACTAGCTTGCTCCTTGAAAGCGAGCTTTTCAAGCCGATAATTGGGGTGTGAAGCATCCAAAGATAGGCTGAAGTCAGAGGTTGAGAAGTCGGATAACCGGCGTGAGTATGGAGATCGGCCATAAGAGGAGTTACGGGCAATTATAGGTGAACTTACTGAATTTCTTGCACTAGAAGGCCTGCGAGGGAGGAATCATGTCAGACAACCAATCATAAGCTCAGCATAAACTCTTTACAGAGGATAAAAAAGATCGAAAAAATGTATTATCCAAGTTCGGGATGGACTCTCAAGGAGTGGCACAACATGAGTTGGTGGACCAACCTTGCACTACTCTTTCTGGCATTATTAAGGGCAGTTTCATGAGCTATCTCCTGCATGCGGATAAGCTTGGCATAGACACCGTTGTCTCCTTTGGCAATGAGATCATCGTGGGTTCCAAGCTCATGGACACTACCCTGCTGCAGAATTGCAACAAGGTCAGCCTTCCGGATAGTGGAGAGGCGGTGGGCGATGACAAGAGTTGTCCTCCCAATCATGAAGCGATCAAGCGCCTCTTGCACTAACTTTTCCGACTCGGAGTCTAATGCACTTGTTGCCTCATCTAAAAGCAGGATTCCGGGGTTTTTAAGCATTGCCCTTGCTATAGCTATTCTCTGCTTCTGTCCACCCGAGAGTTGCAATCCCCTCTCCCCTACCTGTCAATATACCAAAGTAATCTTTAACGTGATATTCAATTTTTTTTTAATGATGCGTGCCTTCTCTAGGAGAGTTGATCGTAGTAATTCTGGTTCCAGAGATATTATTTAGAACAAGTGAATGTCTACATTCAAAGAACAAAGCATGAATTTTTTCTCATCCGAGCTAATTTTTGCTATTGTAATGCTTAGCCTAGACTTAAGTGTTTCTTCAGTTCAAAGTATGCTAAAAAGATGGAGATGCACCCCTTTCACATTTTCTTCCAATTAATCTAATAAGAACTTCCAGGAAAATATCTAACTCTCCACATTAACAAAATATTCCTTAACAGAATCAAACTTCATTCCTATTTTTCTCTATAAGTCAAATCAAACTCCATAATCAAAGATTAGTATATGTTTATGCAGCCGTTTGTCCCCTACGTGCTACCATGTTATTATTTTTCATTTTATCTTCATTAACAATGTCACAGAGCCCCCTCCATCCCTTGTGAGTCCCATAGAATCACGAGTAATAGTTTATTCTTGTGGGGTTCATTGTCATTATTAAAATTATGGATGAACCCTACATGCTCTTCATTTCTTTGTTTTCCTACTGTTCATCTCTAACTCATCTGGTCTACCTCCCATTCTGTTAAGTTAGAAGTCATTGTCTCCTGCAGCAATAAAGAAAACCCTATTTAGATCTGCACATGCATTGTTGACTGGAAACCATGTTGTACCTTTTTAAAAAATGAATGACCAAACACCTTGACTTCAAAAGAAGTTAGGTTTGTTTGTTGACCAAATATGCCATTCAGCCTTTAATGTAATAATGTAGCAACTTAAAAGCAATTGAGAAATTAACTAAAGAAGGCCCCCCACCCATCTGTCCAGAATCAATGACTAACTTCAGCTCCCAGGCATTGACTAAGTAAACACACCCATCCCTATCCACACAGCCCCCAACCGTTAAGGTGACTGAAATTAAGCGTGAACTTAGATGTGAGGTCGCTTTTAGAAGGACGGATGGAGAAGTAGCGCACCTGGGTGTCATAGCCATCAGGAAGTTTGATAATGAATGAATGGGCATTCGCAACTCTAGCAGCTTCTTCGATCTCAACTAGAGTCGCGTCGGGTCTACCCAAGAGTATGTTTTCTTTGATGGTGGTAGCAAACAGAGCTGGCTCTTGGCTAACTAATCCAATTTGCTGCCTCAGCCATCCCAGCTTTAATGTCTTTATATCATGCCCATCCAGCAGAATTTGTCCTGCACAGCTACTATTCATTAACAGAAATTTTGGTTCCCACAAACACACATTTTCAAAGACACATGGACCGCACAAAACTCAGAAAGCAGAATTCAGTTCAACTGCCGGATATGCATTAAAGTTGACTACTAAGAAATGCATACAGAACCACTGGTTCAATAATTATGAAATCATTATCCAGTATTACTATTACCTGAGGTGGGATCATAAAATCTTTCAATGAGAGAAACCACAGTGCTCTTCCCGGAGCCACTGCTTCCTACCAAAGCTATGGTCTTCCCAGCTGGAACGCTAAGTGACAAATTATTTAGTATCTGAACTTCTGGCCTTGAAGGGTAGAAAAAATCTACATTTTGTAGCTCTACTTGTCCTGAAACAGAGCCCAATTCCAAACCCGATTCGCCATTTTTGTCAACACTTGGTTTATGGTCAATTATACGGAAGATTTTAGCAGCTGCAACTTTGGCCTTGGCAAATGCACTCATGCTTGGGGCAGATTGTCCCAAAGCACTGTCGATAAAACAAGAACCTTTACTCCAAAAACTACCAAATTCGGAGAGAAAAACACATAGCAAATTTCCAAAACAGAGTACTTACAGTCCACCTATCATTACAGAGAACATAGTGGCAATGGCAAGTCCTCCATTGGTATAGTGGTGTCTAACCAGATAACCTCCGTACCAGAGAAGAAGTGCATAACAGCAAAAGACTGTGAAGTATGTTGCACCTAGTCCCATTCCCTTTGAGAATCCAGTCTTGTACCCGAGCCTTTGGGCGATCTTTAAGGCTGAAGTGTAGGCTTGGATTGCTCTTGATTCACCCACAAATGCCATTACCGTCCTGATTTGAACTATTGTCTGCAATTTGGCTCAAATTCAGCAGTACCCAGATAAAAAGTACAGAAAAAATTTGCTCGATAAAGAATGCAGTCCCCCCACAAACCCGGTGCAAGTCAGAAAGTTTCAGCAATTTGGCTGAAATTCAGCATTAGAGAAAGTTGCTTAACGAGAACTTAGTCCCCCACAAGCCAAATGCAAGAAAAATAGAAATTTTTTCTTAGAAATGTGACTCAAATAAAGCAATACCCAGAAAGAAAAAACTAAGAAACTTTCTAAAAGAAGAAATTAAATCCCCCACATACCCATGAAAAAAAAATGACCAAATATTGATTAATTTAGCTCAATTTCAGCAATTCCCCAACGACTTAAAAAAGGGAATTTTTTTTTTTTTTGCTAAGACCAAGTTTAGTTTGCCTCACAGAAACCCAGTGAATCCAAAACTCACCACAAGGGGAAAAGTTTCATATGTACCAAGTTTGTTCAGTACAAGTTCCCCACAATCCCATTGAGAGAAACCTCATAAATGTTGGAAAATTTACAGTTTGACTGACCTGTTCTGCAATATTTCCAGCTTGTGAAAGAGCTTCTTGGCTCTTGGAAGAGAGCTTGGCTAATGTGGTGGCATGGATGGCCCCAATTACAGCTATGAGAGGAACCACAGCAAGTGTTACCAGTGCTAGTTGCCAGACGGCAGTGAAACCCACTACAAATCCAGACACAAATGTTGCCATGTAGTGAATAAAATTACCCAACTGCACACACAGAAATAGAAACACATAAAACAAGCCTAAATTTCAGTGCCGAACTGAACAGAAAACATCAAAAATGAGATCTTTCATAGAAATTTGGTTTCTTTTTCTCGTTTCTTTTATTGGGTTAATTCCTTCTTTACCTTCTCACTAATGGCATCTTGGACCATCACTGCATCAGTGTTGATGGCAAAGACGACGTCGGATGTCCGAACCTCTGTGTCAAAATACTGTATATCTTGGTTCAAGGCTGCTTCTAGGTACTTGATCCTCATTCTTGTAGATTGTCTCTCTCCAGTCCACATCCAACATGAAATTTCTGAAAAACCCAGTTAAGAATGGCCGTTTTAGTCCAAGAACATGGCATAAAGAACCCCAAAAATCAAACTTGGGCACAGAAATTGTCACCTGCCCATGAAGATGCCCATATTGCAGCACCCACCACAAGAAAATAAAATGCATACTACAAAAGGAAACACGAGAAGAAAGAACTTCAAACTTCATGATGAAAAGCTCAAAAAATGCAGAGAATTATGTTGTGACTTGTGAATGATTTTACCTTCAAAACTTCTTGTGTCATCTTATCAATATTGTTAGCATTAGACCCAAAAGAATTTACAAGATCAGCGAAAAACCGAAGAAACAGAGGCAAAGAACACCCATGAACAAAGGCGCCAACTGTTCCAATTCCCATCAGAATGTAATCCAACCCATCTGCAAATCTAAAGAGCTCACCAAACCCAGCCGAGGGAAGAGCAGAATTAGGCTTCTCTGCGTCACTACCTTCTTTTTTGCTTCCCTCAGGAGCCTCCATTTCTTGCTCTCTCTCCCCTCCTCTGTTCTGCTCACTCCGTTCGTCCCCCACTTCTTTACTGGAAGAAGGACTCTTTTCAGGGGACACAAGCTCAAGGCCTTGCATTTCAGACCATCTCCACTGCTCAATGGTCTTTATCTCCTCAGAATCTTGTGACATTGGTGCCTTTATAATTTTTGCAAACAACCCCCCTTCTTTTTATCCCTTTCTCTCTCTTCCAAGACTTCGGAGTCCAATTTTTCTTCCCTCACAACAATAAACTTTTAGTATTATTCTCTGCTCCTTTCATTTACTCTTCTTGAACACAACCCAGTTTGGAAATTGGGTTTATTTTTTTACAGTTGGTGGTTTCCTTTCCTTGAGTTTGCTTCTTCTGTACTGTAAAACAGGCACACGCGCATACACGAGAGAGATAATGACAGATGACGAGCACCGCCTAGATGACGAGCACTCCGACAAGAATTACTGTTTGGTAGAGGGGAAGAGCCTTTACTCCTTCATTCTCATTAATTAATCATAGATAGAATATCCTCATGTCAATTATCTCATTTTTCACCAGACTTGGGTTTGTTTTTCTTGCCTTTATCTATATATATATATATATATATATATATATATATATATGTACCTCAAAGAGAGAGGGCGCATGTTGCGTCTCCGCATATCTACTTACTTTTAGACAAAAAAATGTTGTGTGCGTTGTTGCGTAATAGATTATTGCCTTGATTTCACAAAATATATATATATATATATATATATGTACATGTTGCCTCTCGTCGTATCTATTCCAATTTAGACAAAAATCTTTTTATGAGTTGTACTAAATTAACCAATATATGCATAACAAAAATGAACCAAGTTGTTATGATATAAAAACAAATTTTAAATAAGTTAACACTGCATAGAATATGCATTAAATTAACATAAAGATATGGATACAATATGTAATTAGTTGTTATGATAAAAACAGAATTTAAGTTAGTTGACTTTGCATATATAGAACGTAAAATTAGTAGTTGCATACAAGTTTTACCTTAATTAGATAAAGTTAAATTTAGAGATAAATCGAACCACTGCCTTGATTAATTAAGGATAAAAAGAGAATGTGATTTATGGTTATTCAACTCCTTTACAGAGAAACAACCAAATTTCAAGGGTAAGTTGCCTAAGAAATGAGATTAATTAGGCCAGTGATATCAGTTTCAAGATTTCTATTTTTGCACTCCGTTTGGTTACTATTTTCCATTTTGGTAATATTCATTTTTTTTTCTTTTTTTATTATCCTTTTTGAAATCATACGGTAACAAGCGTCAAATTCAAGCACAATTCGTCAAGTTCTTGCAAATATGTAATCAAACAAACGGTATTCAAACACATAGAAATGTATACATATCTTTAAAAAAAAAAAAAGTACTGCTATTTATTGCTAACCTATTATCATTATATTTCTAAGAAATGTTATTCAAACAAGCTATACATATTTTTTACTTGAAACTTTTTTTATAAGTTATTAAAAACATGAGAATTAAAATAGAGAAAACAGTAACCACAAAGGCAAGTTTGGTAACAATTGGGTGTAGTAATTTATGAGGGTAGGTGTTTGGCTTCTTGAACAAGTTAAACTCGGAAAGCTTTGGAGTCAAAAGTTGATGTTCAAACGTCAAACCTTACCTCTCTGTCTTGTCTCCCTATAAATCCGCCGTTTTCCCCCTCCTCTCTGTACCGAAAGTACATACATTATGTATTCACAGTTAAGGAGCACAGCACATATGCTGTTATAATTTTAATACTAACACCGGTATTACTTAAATTTAGCGATATTTCGTTCTTACAGTAGCAGAGATGATGTACAGTAGTAGATTCTAGTCTCGTATTCAGGGTACAAATGTTATTTTGTTTTTCCTTTTCTCTTCTGTTGAATTTAGGGTATCTTTGCAAACATTCAACTGTGAAATAAAGTATTAAGGGTACACCGTTTCCATGTTGTTAATACTTAATTTTTTTCCAAAAGGGTAAATCATGACAAAAAGGAAATGTGGGTAAGGTAAGTCGAAGAAAGTAAGTTAATCCATCCCCTCATGATTACCATCTGCTATGGCATGAGGGGTAGAAATGATCAAGTTACTACCAACAATAAAGGGGTAATCTTTTTCTTTTTGGTACATTATTATAATGTCTAGAAATGGTTTCTAGCTGTTTGGAGTGATTTTCTTAACTTTTATGATTGCCAATTTGGGTTTGGTTTGTTTTTTGAAAAATTACTATATTTGTCAATTTGCGTTTGAAGTGGGTAGTAAAGGTAAAGATTTTATATGAATAAATCTTCAAATGTTCAAGTACTGTAATGCTTTATGATTTAAAGGGAAATTTGTGATTGATTATTATAAGTATATTTTGATTAAAGTAAATTCAGTTATCAAAATTAGCTTTTGTCGTCTACTTTAAGTAGAATCAATTAAAAGTTGTAGAGGTGTTTGGATAAAAAGTGCTGAAAGTTTTTGATTTAAAGGGGCAGTTAATGTCTATTTATATGTTTAGTCAAACAAGATTCTTGCATACTGATTTAATTAGAATTCATGAAAAATGAGTATTATCGTTCTACTTTTTCGGTCAAACACTTCTCTACTTCATTTAATCAAGACTTCTCTACTTCATTTAATCAAGACTGACCAATTTTAAGTGAGTCCGAAACAACCTCTAAAAATGCCATAAAACGCATAATGATTGGATTGATGACTTTAGCTATTGAATACATATTTTTTTTTCTTCTTTTAGACAGAAAATCAAGATGTCTTTGGATATGGGAACTGATATATACTGAAAGGAAGCTAGCTAGGTCGGCCAAATGTGGGTTGTCCCAAAAATGAACATGTACTGTTAAGCTAAGTAGCCAACTTAGTACTAACCAAATACTTAGAAAGTTGAATTCCACTTAAATTAAACCAGCTTGGATCCATCAAATCTCCACTACATTTTGTCTCAACCCTTCTTTCCAGCTTAGTTTTGCCAATTTGCCAGAAAATGGCTACTCTTTTCCACAAAAAACTGTCCCAAATTCTGCACTAACTTTGTCAGGAAATCACCATGAATGAGAATCTCCTTCAGCTTTTTTGTTTTCTACAAAAAAGGGCAGTATATATATATATATAAGTAATTTTCTCTTTTTGTTTGTACTTTCTGAATTAAAGCTAAGTTAAGGGTATTATTAGCTTTCTAGGTGTAGTAATAATGTAGAGAGCTTAAGTGTATGTCAGAGGTAATTCACTTTAATCACACATTTGGAGAGTTAAATAAGGAACCCAAAGTCAGAGTCACAGAGAAGAGAATAAAGTAAAGTGAGATCTGACTTGGGCTGCAAATTCTTTCAAGTTGCAAGGTTTTTTCTGTCAGATTCTTCAAATAAAATAGTGCTACTAGTAGAGTATATGTGTTGTATTTGTCTTCATACATATGTGTGTAAACATATGTATGCAAATATCATTGATGCAATGTGACAACAGCAAAATAAGAAGACATAAAATGCTCTAAAATTTTCATGACAAGATAAATTATGTGATTATGAAGATGCAAATCACTATTGGGCACCTCTTATATATGAATATGACTGATAACTCAAAGTTACAATGAATAGCATTTTTCTAGACCCATTTATGTACCAGAAAACTTAATTAGATTTGTACGTCAAACAAGAAACCCAAATATTACACTATCTCGGACTATTGATCCCGATCATTTAGAACTTTTGAATGATGAAAAGCAGAAGCAGTAAGAAGAAAGGCTACAAAAGAACAGAAGTTCATGTAATGTGTATTCAAACTGTTCTTAGATTATCGAAATCAAGTCTTGGACTGCTCAATATTTTTTAAAACGCGAAGCTTTTGAAATTAAGTCTCTGTTTCTACATTTTAAACAGGTGTAGATCTTTACATTGCAATGGAGCAAGTGCATTGGAGGTTGCTTTAGGGTAGAGGACAAATATTGAGAGAGAAATGATGAGAGGCAAAACACTTTGAGAACAAAGGTTTCTTTTGTTTCGGCCACCCATGCGCGTTTGTCTCTGTCTACTGCTTTCGAATATAAGGTCATCTCTTAAATTGCTCATATTTGCCATAGCAACCCTTTTTCTTTTCATCTAATCTTTCTTATTTTTTTTCTCTAACTAGTAGCAAGGCGCGTGCGTCGCACGTTTTCAATCATGATTTCATGTAAGAACATTCTTTTAATTTTATTAGTAAAGGAAAAGCCAATGAGTCATTAGTCATACCAACTTTCAATAGATGTTCTCTCAGGCTCTTTTGTGCCATTTTGTTAATAAATATGCTTTCAATTAAAATTGGAAAGGAAATAAAATACTTTTTTCAAAGAGAACGAGCAAAAAGTATACATATCAAAGCATATTTTTTTCTCAATTAAAAACGTGTCACAAAATAGAACATTATCTAATGTAGTACTAGCAAATTACAGTATTAGTTATTTAAAAGTTTACCAAATTACCAGAAAAAGGATTGTCAGCGAAAAAATATAAATCATATCCAAAATGAAGAATAAGAAACAAATCTTGGGTTCAATATTACTGACAAAACCTTAGTCTGGAAGCAACTTGTATCTCCATTGCTCTAAACAAACGATGGGTTTTGAATGTACGTGTAAATATTTGAATAAAGGCAACAACTTGTTTTCATTTAAAGTAACGCTAAGCTAGCTCTTCTTATTTTCTATACGTGGTTACAATATGATTCCATGCTATAATGCGAAGAGGTTATATATAATGAAGGTTCAAGTATTAGTTTTGACAGCATAAAAATTGCTTAACTTGACGAGCACTGTGTTTATAACTTTGGCATTTCATTCTTCCTCAGCATATGTAAGGGATATCAATGTGCTTCCTCAGGGGTCCTGCCTTATGCATAATGATGGTCTATCTTTGCACGAACCCCTTTACCCACCATTGAAATGCTACTTTAAAGTATTATATCTTCATCTTATCAAACAAAAATGCAATGAAAGAAGGCACATTACATTAGATGATTTATTTGAAAGTCGATTAAAGAAAACATGTATGATTTATGAAGGTAAAAATGTGGCATGTTTTATAAGCGTGAACACATTAGCAACAACGTTTCCAGCTAGAGAGACACACACCTAAAGAAGTTTTGCTAGTATGAATAATGAAAAGTATAATTGTGAAAATCAATAAACTTCTTAATACATCGCACTAATCAAACGGAAGAAAGATAAAGTTGGTGAAATAATCAGGAAGTATGCATGCAAGGTATTATAAGTTCAACTATCAGCAAAGCTCAGGATGGTAGAGGAAAGATGATGAGGCATCGAAAGAGCTAGAGTTTTTGTAACCAATTGTCTACTATCAATGAATATTTGACGAATGATGCAACATGAGTAGTATATGCATTAAAGCCTCATTCATCTATTGATTTCCTCTATGATCAGTAAAAAAAAGAGATCTAGGTAGATAAGGAGTATTAGGATCTCCTCTAAATTAATTGGATGGCAAAAAAGTTAAACTATTTCATAAGTTTATAGTTGTCTGAAAAATAATTTTCACATATTCTTACTTTTATAAGTAGTATAGATACATTGAAAACTATTGCGACCTCTTGTGTGTGTTTTTTTTTTTTTATCATTTTTCATTCGCACTGAAATTTGTTGCCATTGTAGACGAACAACTTTTAATAGATAAACTTTCTCTAGCAGTTTGGGTGTTATTTTTAAAACCAAACGTAATTCTCGTAGCTCTTTAAAACTAAAAGGCGAGTTGTCAATTTACAGAATCTAAGTATAACCGAGGGATAGTAATCGATGCAGAGCAAGATGCGAAAATTTTAACGTGTGATTATCTGGAACGCTTGGAGTGCTACAATGTCAAGAAATAGCTCTGCTTACAAGTGTTCACTGTTTTGACCATATCTTTTGAACCACAAGGATTTAAGCAATGGCAAAGCCGGGATTTTGAACTAGCGAACGTGTGCTTTGAATTAACAACAAACTTGATACAAACAAGAAATAATTGCTTGGTAATTCAGTTATACACTAGTCTTAACCCCGTGCATGGCATATGAGAGCAACAACCGGCATGATATTCATTGAGAAAGCTCATCTTTATATGCCTAATAATAATAACAAAAGAGGTGATAACAATAATAGTAACGATAGAAACATAAATGTTATTTTCACCTTTTTATATAAGTTTTCTATCATTTTTAATGGTTGAAAATATATATTTATAACAACTGTTATCTTTTTAGCAACAAATGAAGAAATGAAATAGTATATAAAGTGAAAAAATAGTATTTTTCAAATAACATAATTATGATAACATTAACTCATGCATTGAGATTTGTATTAATAAAGGCCACCAAGGAAAGAATAGAAAGGTATATAAAAATGATTATATATATATATATATATATATATATATATATATATATATATATATATATATATATATATATATATATATATATATATGATCCGTTGATAATGCTAGCAAAATAGGATAAGTTGCTAGCGCGATCTGGCCGTCCACGGGCGATCTGTGGACGGTCCAGATATTTTTTTATATATTTTTTAGTCTGTCCGCCACATTATGTAGCGGACGGACTTTTCTGTCATTTATCTCTCTCTCCTTTCTCTCATTAATGCTCTGACTTTTTTTTTTCTCTCTCTTCTCTTTCCCTCATCTGCTACATAATGTAGCAGACTAGTTTTCTAACATTTCTCTCTCTCTCTCTCTCATTAATGCTCTGACTTGTTTTTTCCCTCTCTCTATGTCCTTTCTCTTCGATCTGACTTATCTCTTTCTCTCACCACTTTTTTCTTCTCTTTCGTCCTCCTCTCCCCTCTTTTCCTCTATTTCTCCTTTCATATGATAACCATCAAAAGAAAAGCTTTGAAACAGATTGCTGTAATTCAGGCCCTCTGCCTTTTGGAGATGCTTGACCTCTCCCTCTGCTTTTTGGAGATGCTTGACCGAGATGCAATTCAAGTCCACACAAAGCACACAGTCCAATTCAAGGAACCCTGCAACGCGAGGAATCACTGAAAAGAAACCATTTATAAATACGGCTACATGTGGGTTTTGAGCCGCACGGGGTTTTGCCATTCAGTTCTACGATGTGCAAGACCGGTTGGGCTATGACCGACCCAGCAAAGCAGTAGATTGGCTCATTAACAAGACCAAGAATGCCATTGCCAAGCTGGATGAACTGCCTGAGTAGAACCCAATTCCTGGTGAACCTTCCACTGCACTGGGACCAGAGCCAACATAGTTGCCTCCTTCCTCTTGTGGGTATGAATTTCAGCTACCTAAGCAAATGGGTGAAAACCCAAGTGGTAGTTTTGATGAAGAAAGTATTGAAGATACAATGAAATCGTTCTTTCCTACGAGTTCTGGAATGAGTTTCCAGAACTAACCGAATGAGTTGATGCCAAGAGAAAGGAGAGAGAGAGAAAAAAATGCCAGAAAAACTTGTCCGCAACATAATGTAGCGGATGAGAAAAGGGGAGAGAGAGAAGAGAGAGAGAGAGAGAGAAAGTCAGAGCATTAACGAGAGAGAGAGAGAGAGAATGATAGAAAAGTCTGTCCACGCACGATCTGACCTTCCACGCACGATCTGTGGACGGTCTAGATCTTTTTTTTTTTACATTTTTTAAGTCGTCCGCTACATAATGTAGCGGACACTTTTATGACAAAAATACCCTCCGAGTCCATCCCCTACATTATGTAGCAGACTAATTTTTGTACTTTTTTTCTCTTTCTGTCATTAATGTTCTGACTTCTTTCTCTCTCTCCGCTACATTAGTGCTCGTCCGCTACATTATGTAGCGGACAAATAAGGCTGTATATTCTCTTTCTCTCTCCCTTCTCTCATTAATGTAGTCTGACTTTTTCTCTTTATCTCTCTTTTCTCTCATCACTTTTTGTTTTCTCTCTCATCCCCCTCCTCTCTTCTTCCTCTGTTTTCTCTCTCTCCCCTTGCATGAGATATTTGCGGCCATAGCAAAAGGAATTGCTCTTCTCAGAATCTCAACGAAGGCATGGAACTTTGCTTGAAGGCTAAAACGCAAAAGGCCCAACTTTGAGTACACTTGTAGGGGGAGTTTGGGGTGTGGAAGTGATATGGATGGCATCAAGATGGCACCCTTGAGGCCATAATGGGGATTGGTTGGTTGGTTACAGTTAGAAAAACTGTACGAAGATTTGTTGGGGACCCTTTTAGGGAACAAGTGTGAATAAAAAAAGCAGTAATGCCATCCAAACGATTGAATGACAATGTAATCCACAACTATAACTGAAAACCCTTTGAGCCGTGCATTAAAATTGTACATCAGCTATCAATAGTCCGCTACATTATGTAGCGGACAAATAAGGCAGTACTCTTCTCAGTTTCATTCCGCAGTATTTTACGTAAACATGGTCTTCAAGCTGGGATCTCTTTGGGTCACAAGTGTCTATTCTTGAAGCTTGAACGCAAGCAGCCATGGTGGTGGGGACTTTCCCTTGTTTGAGAGGAAAGAATACTGGTTCAGGTGAAATGGGCGAGCTAAGAAATCGCCTCATCATCAAATCCCCACAATTCGTAGAACCTGAGAAGAGCAATTTCCGTTGCTATGGCCGCAAATATCTTCTGTAGGGGGGAGAGAGAGAGAGAGAGAGAGAGAGAGAGGAAGAAGATAGCTCATTTCCAGATCTACCATCTTTAGAGAATGGGTACGGGGGAGAGGGAGAAGATGGAGAGGATGAGAGATGAGGAAGAGAGAAAAAAGGGGTTGTCTCTCTTTTTTTCTAGATCTGACACACGATTGTCTTTTTTTAGAGAAGAGTTCTCTTTTCATAATTGTTTTGTCCGCTACATTATGTAGCGGACAGATATAATCGAGAATTGAGGAGAGAGAAAGAAATCAGAACATTAATGATAAAAAGAAAAAAAAAGGTCAAAAAGTCAGAACATTAATGACAGAAGGTTCAAAAATTAGTCCGCTACATAATGTAGCGGACAGACTCGAAGGGTATTTTTGTCATAAAAGTGTCCGCTGCATTATGTAGCGGGCGGACGGATTTAAAAAAAACGTAAAAAAAAGATCTGAACCGTCCACAGGTCGTGCGTAGACGGTCAGATCGCGCTAGCAACTTTGCCTATTTTGCTAAGCTATCAACGGATCAGCTCCCTATATATATATATATATATATATATATATATATATATATATATATATATATATATATATTGTGTATCTTGCAATGAAATAAAAGGGGGGAGTTTGAAACTCTTGGGCTTGTTTAAATAAAAGGAATAATTTAAGATTAGAGGGAAAGACATGCTGGAACTGCAAATCTTTTAATAAACTTTTAAAGTTAGACGTGTTGAATGAATTTGGTTGAATAAAATTCAAATGACAAACAAAACAGGCATGCTAAGTAGAAAAGAAAGTGTTAACTTTTTCTCAGCACCAGCTTTACTAAATTTATAACTATACTTTATATAAAGGGAATGCACCTTTTGCCGTAACATCTATTTTGGTGTTATATAATTACCTATGTAAAATAGTGACAAGTGGCATTAATTTTTTTTAAATGCTAAAAATAAAAATTTTAAATAGTAAATTACTAGTTCTAAGGGCATGTTTGATTTTCAAAAATTAAATGGAACGTGATAATAAATACTTATACGTCATGTTTGATTTTTTTAACAAAATTCATACTTTTAACTTTACTTTTGCGCGCGCGTCAGGTGTGTCACGTGAGTTAATATATAATATGGAGTAATTAGATTTCTTAAGACGACCCAAATCTCGATTTCTGATTGCGTTGTAGAGTAGTTTTAGTTGTCAAACAATGAAGTCACACCGACAAATGGCAAACTAAAAGTGGACTTAGATTACAATCACACATATAAACCAACAAAATATTTAAGCTACCTTATTCTACTACTTGGCTCTGTCCTTCGCCGATTCCACGAAGTAGTAGCAATAAATCGTGGGACTCGTGGACCTAAATAATAAAAAAAATTCCATTTCTTTAACCCCGCTAGGCATTTGAAGAATTATAGATCGTGAAAAGAGGTCAGTAAAGAGGCCAGTTAAGACACTTTTTGGACATTTTTTTTATTTGTGCGAGAAATTTTTTTTTTTGGCAGTTTTTGGGTTTTCTCGCAATTTGGCTTTATTTTTTGCTTCCAAGTTTAGAATGTACTACTCTCTTATGTACATATACTTTTTCTTTCGAATTGAGGATAGTGTATAGTATTTTAGGATTTTTCTAGCTATATAAAGGGTTTTAGATCTTTGGGCATATTATTTATTGATCAACAAATATTTGCTCTCAAAGATCTACTCTCTGTGTTGTGGTGTATTTTTTCATGGTTGGTCCTCGTGGATCCAAAGCGTTATTTTTAAAGCTTGTGCGGCAACAAGCAAACTCGTGAACTTGGATGATATCGAGACAAGTACGCTTTCCGTCATGCGTTAGTACTAATGTTCAAATTTTTGAAGTGTCGACCCTGCTTTAGTTAGGAATAGCAAAAAGCCGACCATAACTTCAGTTATCCCTCCTAATTTAATCATTTTTGCTTATATTTCAATTTGTGCCGACATGTACCGCTACGTGCAGAATTTTAAATTTCTCTCTTGTCGTTCAATTTTTTCACCTGTCTCACTAAAACACCTTTTTATCTTAAAAAATTTATGCTTTGAATCATTATATGTTTTATTTTACCATAATGTACAAGAATACTTATTCTAGAAAAATCTAATAAACGCGATAGATTCAAAAAAACGTTCCCGTATCTCGCTCCCGTCGGTACCGTTTAGCACGCTACTGATATCTATTCATTCATGACTTTGAATTAGGAAGAAGTAGTAGTGCTATCCATAAAAAAAAATGACAAAGGAAGATGTAACGGTTCCTGTGGTGACTTTAGATCGCAGTGCCCTGGTTGAAAGAGTCGCTGCTCTGAAGTGTGAAGACATTAATTCACCTACTGTACAGAGATGCAGGTGACTACTACTTCGGGAACAGGTAAAAATCCACAGAGAAAGTTACATCTGACTCACACACTTATCTGGTTCTTCCAGTTCCAGTTGATGTCACATACAATGACCTGCTTTGTATCTTCCTACTCAGTAGGCCATATATATATATATATATATATATATATATATATATATATATATATATATATATATATGCACACACACACACACACATCTTCTACAGGAATAGGCCATTCTACCGATTGACATGAGCCATCCAGTTCAAAATTGTATTTTTAGCTCATTAATTGAATGAGTTTGTTGAGTTTAAAAACTCACCTATCATGTTTTGTCCCTCTTGAAGTTTCTTTTTTGTTTTACTGGTAAGAATTCTGAAAATATTTCTAGCGCTCTAGGGTTGTCTAAAACCATTTTCAGGTTTCAACACAAGTTATGATGTTTACGTATTTGCTTTTGAACATCAAGCGCTCTAGGGTTGTCTAAAATAGTTTTCAGGTTTCAAAAACACAAGTTATATGCATTTGCTTTCAATAATTTTTTTTACAAAACAAGAATAGGGGGGAAAAAACACCTTTCTATACTACCACCTTGCTCTATGTTTGTAATCCATTCCCATGTACTTATGAAACGCTTCAAAAGTAGTAGGAATCCTTAATGCTTGATATGGGTAAAAATATCATAACAGAGATAATGATATGTGTCGTCATCTGAAAGAATCAAAACTCTCCTTTGAACTTTGAAGGAGTGGGAGAGTGGCACAACCCACTCTCCCATCATCCCACTTCTCCATTATGGCCGGTAACAACCCATTAAGTGGCATTAATCGACCACTAATGAGAGTAACCCCCTAATATGGAGGGATAGCTAACCCCTTAATGGGGTCTCTATAAAAGGAGAAAGTCTGGGATAGAAAAAGGTAAGCACTGATGATAATAAGATTCTCATATTTTCTCAAAGATATTTTCTGACTTAAGCATCGGAGCTTCTCCACCAGAAATACTTCTGGTGAGTTACCGGTGTTGTTTCTCCTGTGCAGGTCTATTCACGAGTCAATTGGAGCATGTCCCAGATTTCTTCCACAACAATATTGATATAGAAAATTGACATTGTATAATGATGGAGCTTAAAAATATCATATGCCATGATAGTAGATTCAGGCCCCCCAAACCCCAAGTTCAAGGTGCCCAAATATCTTTTGCGTCCCTAAACAATCTAAGTGTATATACAAAATACGGGTTAGCTTTGCGTACATGAATGGGGATCTTGGATATCTTCCTTATTTTGCTAGCATTATCATAGTCAGTATATGCTGGCGCACCCAACCAGAATGCCTCTCAAGTTGGTCTAGATTTGTTGCTCTGCCACTCTAGGAAGAAGATGCTAGCTTCGAATTGAAATCCAAAACGCTTCCGATATTTCTATTCACTTGATCATTCCATCGTCCGTTTGTGGGTAAATTTAGGCTTACTAGCATGTACAAGGATACCTTTCAAACTTTTCAACTGTACCGTACATGTGATTAAAACATTAAAAAAATATTGAATGATTTAAGACCAATAGTCTCAACCATCTAAGATCGCTTGATACACAGTATAGTTACTTCATGCCTCCCTTCTCCTCATATTGCATCAAACTTTCCTCAACCAACTGCCGTAAATGATTGGGACAAATAATTTAGAACCATGTGATAGTTAATTGCAAAAAGTATATACAACGTTTATGGTTATTTCTTGGTGTAAAAGCATTCTAGATACATGTAACTATGACAAAAGTTTGAATATTATTTGAGCCAAATACCCTCTCTTTTTTTCGTTAAACTTTTCATTAAAAATAGTGGTTTGATGGAACTAGAATTAAGACGAGTTAAGCAGCTCAATTTCATCATTTTAGGCCGATTTGTAAACTCCACAGTAGTGGATAAGTTGGATCAGCAAAGTTTTTTCACCATTGCGAAATTTGTATTTCTAACAACTAAACTGGAGTGAAAAAGCAGTTTGAGATCCTGATTTGGTATGTCTCTTGAGGTCTTGGTTTTGAGATTAGTTCTAATTGGTATTCACTTTGATTCTTTTGCAAATTTTGCTCGTTGTTTTGTCCCCCTCGCATGATTTGTCAAGTGATACCTATTCAGAATATACTTACAATCTGAGTTCAATTAAATTTAAAATTAAAAAAAATCGAGAAAAGGTTATGGTTAAATTACAACCGCAGCCCTTAAATCTTTGGGCTTGGGGTTGATTTGAGCTTGATTGGATTGCTAAGGTGGAAGTGGTAGAACAACCCTTTTTTTTTGGTTTCAAAATATTTTTGACAATTAAATGAACGAAAATTAATAAAGGGAAAGTTGACATGTGCAGCCAAATATGAAGGAGATTTGTAATCTCTCCAATGTCGAAAATTAAAGCTCTTGAGGAGTGTCATTGTTAACCATTAGTGTCACCGTTAACTATTTACAAACTACAAACAAACTTTGGCTCCTACTCGAGTTATAAGAATCTTGCTTCAACCCTATGTATAGTGACAATTAATAGTCACTAAATGTTTCAAACGACTTTTTTTCTAACACTTTTAACAACACTTTTTAGCGTCACTAAATAAAATACGCTAGAAATATTTAAAAACAATTAATTGTCGCTATATAAGGGATAATAGGAAAATCCTCCAACCGGGATAGCAGCTAAATTTTTCTTCACAAACTACAAATCGAGAAGAGTATTATTTAAAGAAAGATAAAGAAATCAAAAAGGATAAACCATGAAAAAGTAGAGAGTAAAATATCATGATGTGACTCAAAGAAAAAGTGACAAAAAAGATATGACAGACAAGGTCATGAAAATTCAAATGGTAATTGTACAAGCACCAACTGTTTTGCAACAAAGAAGAAATTGAGAAAAGGAGCATCCAATAAGGTTAGTAGAACATAGGTGCAGAGGTTGGAGACAGAGTGGGGAGTCCAAGTACAATCATAAAGGTGATTAAGTTTTAATCTATTTTATCAAGCAGGTAAATCAGCCAAACCTGCGGGGTAGAGAGACTTTGAAGAAGTCAAAAAAGGGATTTCTTTGAGAAGTAATTATGGGTGTTATTAAAAGGGATGTCCACTAATTCATTCCTCCATTTCTCACTTCCGATGCAGGAGGGGTGATTAATTTAAAAGGTACTTAGTCAATAAAACACTCAAATGGCCACTCAAATGCGTCTCCAAAAAGTGGTGCATGTGATGGTCATTATGCCCTTCCATTGTCTTGCTTGTGGCTAGGTGCTT
Source organism: Escallonia herrerae (assembly GCA_033070095.1). NCBI lineage: Eukaryota > Viridiplantae > Streptophyta > Magnoliopsida > Escalloniales > Escalloniaceae > Escallonia > Escallonia herrerae. The sequence continues at coordinate 74,970 of JAVXUP010000149.1, forward strand.
GTTAATTTATGTGCTTAATTAAAAAATGAACATCATGTAATCTTAATTATAAAGCTACAATCACTCCATGAGGTCTTATGGATTAGAACCGCGTCCCGAGATGGTGTGGTGGCAAGTAGCAGCCGGCAAGTTTCGAGTAAATATTACATGGTCCGATCCATTAATCTCGACTATTTTTTACCTTAAATTAGGAAGGTTCTCGGTCTTTGATGATCAAGACCATTAGTCTTGAATCCTATAATACTTTTTAATTTGATGGTAGTTTTTTTTTTCTTAATTTTTCAATAAATATTTTTGTTAAGTCACTATTTCAAGTTCACTTTTCCAAAACATCAAATTTATATGCTATTCACCAACTCTTTGCTAATAAATTATTGGAGTTCGTCACACTTGTGTGGAAAATGGTATTCAGACAACATTTTAGTACGTCATGAAATTAATTATTTTGTCACTCTAAAAGGATTGATTACAAGTTGTTCTTTCTACTATACATGTTTTTGCACGTCAGTCCACGTATTTACAACTTTGACACAATTGTTTCCCCAATTTCACAAACAACTGTAAACGCGATTCAGTTTTGTCGAAGTTATAGATACATGAACCTGCAAAAACGTGTATAGCACAAGAAACGATTTTGTAATAACCCTTCCAAAAATGGTACCCAAATAAGTTAACACATGATTTTTAGTTTTCTGAAAATGTATCTTTTAGATAGTTTAAGAAACATAAAAATGAATAGCAAAAGATAATAACGAAAAGAAAGGGAGTCTGATAACGCTACCTTAGTGGCCAGTGGCGGACCTTATATAGGGCCACCGTGAGCCCGCCATTGCTCTGTAAGTTATCCAATTAAGAATATAAACTGCAGTATCTGTAATTTATTTAGGTAGCGTTTGAAATCACTTATAGTTTTAATTTTTTATTTCAAAAAAATTATTTTAGTTTTTTTACAAAAATAAATGGGTATTTAATTACCCAGTTTTTATTTTGAGTTTTTTCTTTTAAGTGTTTGATTTTTCATTTTTATTCTGAATTTTTTCTTTGGTGGAGGTTTGCGGTGATTGTGGTGCGGCGTGGCGGTGGCCGGAGGCGGCTGTCGGCCGTACGGTCGTTGGCGGGCTGCGATGGCCGACGGTCGCCAGCGGTGGGTGGGAGGTGGTGGTTGTTGTGGTCTCAAAATAAAAATCAAAACTGAAAACCCAAAACTCATAAGTGAGAGTTTTAAAAAATAACCATGTTTTAAAAACTGATTTTCAAAACTGAAGAAAAAAAAAACGAAAAATTGTGTGCCAAACGCGTTTATTTTCTTCAGTTTACAAAACTAGAGAAAAAACTGAAAAAATAAACGTTACCAAACACATATTTCGTTAGGAAAATTATTTTGCTAGTGCAAGTTGTTTTTGTTTACATGGATACTTATGTCTAAATATTTCTTTTACATGCAAACTTATCTTAGTGAAAAACATTGCTATTGACTATGAGATAGTGTCGCAGAGAAGTACACAATTTGTAAAGACTGTACATAGCGGCAATAAAATGCAACTGTTAAAGTATGGAAAGCACTTCAGAAGCTCAAAGCTTTATTTGGGTTACAAAGAAAAGAAACAAAGCCTTCAGTGGCACCAATGTCTTAAAAGTTCTCTTCATTTTCACTTTACTGTGCAATGCCAAAACAATGTTAAGTGTGTAATTTTACGTTACTTCGTTATCTTTCGTTCCCCCTCGATATAGCATCCAAGATTCGCCATTGTTATTCTCCGATATCACAGTAGTGAAATGTTGATGCCAAGTAGCGTAAGTTGTGAGAGGAGGCTCAAACTTAGGCCGATGAAAAGCCTTTCCTACTAATTGTGGTCGTACAACAAGCTACAATTATACCCGTGATCATGTTAAACATGATATATATATATATATATATATATATATATATATATATATATATATATATATTTATATTTCTAGAGTTATTCTTGAATAGTTTAAGCTTTTGAGAAGATGGTAACCTGACATGATAGTAAAGCTCTCCTTGTACAAGGTCTTGAGTTCAATCTTCTCGCTTCTATTTGGTACACTTTCGTATGAATGACACATGTGCTTTCTTTGGTGTAATACATCTTAATTTGTCTCTCACGTGCAATCAGGTTCTTGCACATAAGGATGAGTATTAAGCATGTTATACATTGTTGAGTTACAACCTATTTTATCAGTATAAGATGAAAATGTCATTATTGGAGCTGCCTTGATCAATTTTGGCAGGGATAACGTAGAAACCATCGCTAATTAACTCTTTACTGACAAAATTAAGTGGCTAACAATTTCAACGAAAGCATAAAATTATTTGAGAGAACAATTGAATATCACTAAAGCCTTTACCATGCCTTTGCTGCAATTATCGTTACAACAGAGAATCCTAATTCATATGAAATCCATTGAGTGGCTTAATCTCACATGTCCTACCTAAGGTGCGCAATTGCCCACCTATTGCTTCACAATTGCATCCTTGAAACTAACCTGACTTGGAATCAATTCTGCAGAATTTAAATTTCATATTGGAAATCAAAATTGAAATTCAATTCATTTATTTTATTAGAATAAAAGGGAATTCAAATAAGGGAATTGCTGTTTTGTGTTTGGAAAACACCGAAAATAGAAAGGTAATAAATATTTAGATAGTTATATCCCTAGCTTATGATGAAAAACAACTAGGGCAAGTGCTTTCATATGTGATGGTGGCAGCACATGGTGGTGGTGGCGTTGTGCGAGTAACAGTATAAGTGGTGGTGTAGCGACACTGAAGATGGAAGTGGTAGGGTAGTCAAGTGATGGTGACAATGCTATTGGTGGTATTGAGGTGTAATTAATGGTAGGGATGGTGATAGTAGTGATATCGGTGGCATCAACAACAGTGGTGATAAGGCATCAACGGTGGTATTGTTCGATGGCATCAATGGCATCCGACAGCGTCGTCAACAGTGGTGATGGTGAAGGCAAAGGTGGTGGGCGGTCTAGTGATGATGCCCATTGATATTTGGTGCTAGTGGTACCGGTAGTAATTAATGTTAATGACAAAAGTTATGGTGACAACAATAGAGATAATGGTGGTGGTGGAGTTGTGATGTCAGTGGTGGTAGTGGTGTGATATCAATGATGGTGATAGTGAGACGGTCTAGTGAATGTAAGAATGGTAGTAGTAGTGGTGGTATCTAGCCATTAGTATTGATATGGTGGTAATAGTAGTTATGGTGGCCGCAACAGTGACAATGATGTGGTGGTGGTGGTGCTGACAGTAATGATGATTGCGACATGGTTGATACAATGAAGCTGGTGGTAATATATGGTAGTGACATTGACCGTTGTGGTAACGTTGATGATGGTAGTGGTATATGTATTGGTGTGGTGGCGGCAATGATGATAGCAATCAACTGATGGTAATGGGGGTTGTGATGGTTATATAGCACACTTGACATGTGTAGTGACCGTGATGGTGGTTGTGTCGTGTCTTGTGGCAATAATGATAGTTTGATGGTTGTAATGGTCCAGTGGTGGTGTGTATTGCGGTCCAGTGGTGGGGGTGGTAGTGACGTTAATAGTAATGGTGGCAATAATGATGGTGGTGACTATAAAGGTGGTGTGGTAGCATGGGCAATGAAGGCGACGCTGGTGTGTTCATTGGTTGTAAGATTCAGGAAAAGGTAAGATATGGTAAAAAAGAAAAAATTTAGGTTCAAGTTAATTGAAATCCCATGAAATCTAATTATTTTTTTATCGGATTCACACTATAAAAATAAATCCAATCGAATTTCATGAAAATCAATTTTAATTTCTTTTAATATTTGAAACAACCAAATTTGAGTATTTAAAGCGATAGTGCCAGCTTCGCTATAGCATGTTTACTTCTGTGTCCATGAGGTTTTTAATTTTTATGACTATGTCATTTTTTTTTTTTGGTTAAGAAGAGATCTATACAAAAGATGTTCTATAGTATCTCACAGACAGTTAACAATAATGGAAGTTAAATATTGTCCATGTTTACATGATTACATCTAAAGGCATCTAGTTCTAGATTCTATATCATAAAGACTCCTGATCTAGCCTTACAAGCAAAAATGGCAAGTCCAACTGCTTCAGTTAGTAAATTTTTTTCCTACTAATATCCGACAATAGTGAAAATATGTGCTGATCAGACAGATCTCATACATGATTGGTGCAGCGACTGCACTAATTTCCTCCGATCCGGTCATCTTTGCAAGTTTTGCTTATTGTACCTATGACATGGTATATAGTTCTTTATCTTCTAAAACAATATTTAATGATGCAATGTTATTTATAAATACTTCAGACGAATCTAGAATACTAAGATGTATAGCCATCGCAATTGTAATTAAAATATCAAGGTGCTTGCATGACTGTTGCTATATGCTCTTCATCTCCTTATAGGAGAAATTTCTCATTTTTCTTTTGGCTTTGTCCATTGGAAATGGAGCATTGTGTAATATATTTCTTAACAATTACAAAATATTCAGTATTGCCCTTTATTTATTCATGTTGCTCTATTTGGTTACAATTTTCTCTGTCTTTAAGGTAGCATTTGACAGAGTTTCATTTTCAGTTTTTTCTTCAGTTTTATGAACCGAAGAAAAAAACGCGTTTGACAGACAGTTTTCAATTTTTCTTCCTTTAGTTTTTCAAAGCAAATTTTGAAATAAGGCTATTTTTGAAAACTCCATTTCTGAGTTTGGAATTTTTAGTTTTGGTTTTTGTTTTGAGATCTAACATTCAAACTTTATTAGAAGCAAAAAAATGAGCATCATTTTAACAAACCCCCCTTGCGAACAGAGCACCACCACCACCACCAGACACTTCCTTCCATCAGCCAAACCTTTACCACATTGCCACCATCCCTACTCCCACACACGCTCATACCACCACCAACAGTTAGCCCACCATCGTCACCCTATCACTGTTGCCACCCCAAGCCTTTGACAACCATGGGTCTACCCCACCACTGCCACTGCTCACCACAATTCTGCCCCAGCACTGCAACCCTACCGTCATCGCCATGCACCCACAGATCTGGCCCTCGTCGCCAACTCACGCCTTCGACAATGAATTAGACCTCATCCCACCATCTCAATCTCACTGCCATGGACAACTAATGGGACCTCAAGCAATGCCGCTACCTTAGCATAGTCGCACAACCCATAATTTGCCCTTGCGTCACCACCCCACCACCATCACCACCAACAAATCTACCCATCGTCGCCATCTCATTGTCGTGTCTCTTGTTATTGCTTCCTGCAAAAGCTTCCTCAAAATAAACTCATTTCATTTGTTGTGTGAAAGAGTTTCTTGAGAGAGTAAAATTACAATAGAGTGGTGGTGTTGTGAATTTGATTATGGTGGTGGTGCTGTGAATTGGATGTGGTGGTGTATTGCCCGATGGTGGTGCTTCTGTGTTCTGGAAAAGTGTTTGTTGGAGAAAAATGCAATTATAAGGTTAGTGAAAATATTAAGAAAAAAATGGTAAAGAAAAAATTGGCTAATCAAACAACCATGTGTTTTTATAAAAAAACAAAAACTAAACTGGTTTTGATTTTTATTTTGTTGAAAACTAAAAACTGCAAATGAGTTCAAACAGATCCTAAGTTTTTGTTTTAAAGTTTTCTTCGTTTATTTTTCGTCTTGCGTTTATCCATTTTTTTGCAAATATGGGATTCAAGCTCATCGCCCTACTGATTTTGACTTCTAAATGTATCAAAAATGGTATTCAAACAACACATAGCAGAGTTTTCATTTTTCTCCGAAGTGGGAATTAATTTTCTACTATTTTTGTACTTTTGAAAATACTATTCAAACAAGTTAATATATGTTTTTCAGTTTTATCAAAAAGACATGAAAACGAGAGCAAATATCTAGGGTTTTCATGTTCCTTGAGATGAGAGTGGAACTATTGGCATTCCAGCTATACTTCAGAGTTGGCATTGCAAATCTGGCGTATGGAAGCCCAACAACATTGACACAATTATAGAGCACATTGTGGTTTGTTGATCAGATTGTACAATGTCCACTTTCAACTAGTTTACACTTATTTGAAAGTAGCTTTTCTTAAGATTTCTTAAGCTACACAGTGGGAATCCTATACATATATCAGAAGAAAGTCTTCCATCTTGTTCTAGATATCCTTAAAGGCAGCAATCTTCCACACAATACAAATCTCGTTTGCTTCTTTTAATAAGCAAAACGTTTGTACTCTTTGCATTGCATAGGCCAGGTGTTTCCCACAATATCTTCCCCATGCTTTTGAAAGAAAAAGTTCCTAGACATTAACATGCTTCAAGCAGCTTCACATGCAAGTTTTATTTTGCGAGTGTTAATTAGTTTAGTTTGTTTGTGCTAGTGACCCTTTTGAGTGTAATGATTCTGGAATTATTGTCACTTTTGAAGGCTGTACTTGCCACTTTAAAGAGAAAATTGTTTTATTTCTTATTTGTCATACATCAAGTGATGAATGTGACTAATTTGTGAGAAGATCGATCCCATAAAGGCGAAGGTATTGTATCCAACCAATGTTATCTGGCACGGAGGTCCTTTTGGTAGGTTGAAGTGGATGGAGAAAACTCTACAACACGCTCTAAAAGGGTAAATATTATCACAAATTCACAAAATGAAATAATCTGCAACCCATGTAGGCCTGTGGTTATTCGTATTGATAGGTTTTTAATTTTTCTTGGTCGGTTTGCTAGTTATTGTACATTATTCAGATACTTATTCGATTGAAGGAAACGGCATCGCTTCCCCCATTACCCCAATTATTCCACCCCGTGTAAGAGGTTAACTTGTGACCTAGCATAAGATGGATGTGTTTATTCTCCCGATCACATTTGTCTCAAACGATGTCACTTGAAGACTTGGAACAAAGTAGATCATTCGGTTTGAAGTTCAACAAGTTTAAAACTAAACGACCTATTCTGTTCGATCCAAATCTATTTAGTTATAATTTTCCGATTGAAAAGCAAATTTAATTTTCATTTGAATCATGTTGTTCTTATTCAGTTACGATAAACGGACCATGTCAGCCTTAGATTTAAGGGAGGAAAAGATCCCCAATACGCCTTACAGCAGTGTGACCATGACTTAAGTCCATTGAGATTAGGTCAAAGAAATTAGCCTTTTAGCCACTCAACTTATGAACTAAAGCTCAACTCCCATTTTGACCCAAAAAAGAGGAGCTGAACTCCCATCAAATCACACGCTACTACGCTTGCTCCAAGTGCGAACCAAAGCTTTGACAATAAATTTTAACAGAATAGTTACTTACCATAATGCCATTTCCCATGTCATAACAAAAAACATTTTTTCAAGGGCAAGTTCGTCATTTCACTCAAAGTAGGAAACCCTGACCTCTGTCTCCTCTCTCTTTTTCCATTCCTATCCCCCTCCTCTCTTCCTCCCTTTCACCGCTTCTGCCTCCACCTCCACCTCCCCCACCACTGTCACGGCACCGAGGACCACCATCGGTATCCCCAACGTCTGCAACATCTGAATCACCAAAGCACCACCATCTCGTGATGGGATCTTTTGTTTCAATGGCAGTGTGGAAGACCTAAGGTTTAGAAGGAACGATATTATTGTTTTAGTCATTGAGTTTTTAGAAACATTATTAAAATGTAACTTTTTTATTTGCACAATTTCCCAAACCATTTGAAGTTCAAATGCTTGTGAATAATATGGTTCGATTGGTAAATACGTATTAAATAGCTTAAGATTCTATTGGCCAAAATTATGACCAGAGTTTGATTTGAGCGGATGTTACGGGCAAAGCTCAGTGTCAAAATTGAATATAAGACCAATTTATGATGATTGTTGCAAACAATGGTGATAAATCAAATTGCTTTTTTTTTTTTGAAAGCTCACAAACGAGAGTTTACGTAGGTATATAGTTACAGGATTCGAGATAATCGATGCATTCTTTTTATTTGACAATAGTGGGAAGGGGAAGGATTATAATCAAATAAGCCTTATCCTAGGCATGTCATATACTATTGTTAAGAAAGAATACCCGTGTAGTGAAACCTTTTATAAACTTTTAATTCTTTCCAAGCTTTATTTTTTAAATCATCTCAAGGAAATCAAAATCTAACATAGCGCGTCCGTCATTTCTCTCACCCACAAACCCATCTCCCTTGTCTTTCTCTTCCAGAACCTCCACCTACTCTTTGAAAGTGCTCTGAATTCTGAAGAGAGTATTCTGATCATTAATCTTATCTTGCAACCTCTTGAAAGTGCGTCAAACCACTATATTATTATATTAAATAATGATTTTAAGTGCAAAAAACTTGTTCAAACCACGTAGAAATTAAATTTTGAAACTAGCTTATTCCATCCATAATAATAATAATATGCTGAGGGTGCAACTTGTTGCTATCCTTACTAAGAAGTAAAATTAGATCATGAAAAGTTGCATCCCTAAATGGTGACAGAAAAGAAAAGCAGCAATGAGAATAAAGGCTTCTACTGCCAGAAAAAATAAAATAAAAAAATGAAGACAAAATAGTGTGAAACTAGAGTAATTGTCCTGACCAGGGGGTGGGTGCATGTTTACCCTTCAACCAACTGGTAGGGTACTGAAAACATGAATAGACCTTTATGAAGTTGATGAAAGTTGACTATTAGTGCTAATGACAACAACGGTGCATGCTTATTTTTTTCCCATTCTTTTCTAGAAAATAGAAGTTATACACATCATCGTCGAAACAGGCTCAAAGCTAACCGACAATGAGTAGATAGTTTTACGTACGCATTAGAACTTTTACTAGGGCAACTGGCATTCTTAACTCGTCTCTCGTGTGTTGTCAAACTTTCTTTTGAGTCGCTCAGATACGTCAGTAAGATTTTATCAGTAACATTTGTTTGAACGCTAAAGACTGAATCGAGCCTTTTTGATACCATATTAACTGATCCGATTGAAAGTCAAATGGCGGGATAAGAAGAGAGGGAGAGAGACCCACGACAATGATGAGCGATATGATCTCGTCTTCCATAGTGGAGTTGGTTTCCATGTGTGCATGTTAGTGATCATATGACATGTGTTTGCATATGTATGACCACCTTACCTGGCTTTGCCTTCGCACCTTCAACCAAACTGGCCCCTGCCCTTTTTGTCCTTTTCAACACAGTCGTCTTTTTTTTTCCTTTCTTTCCTGTTTAAAAAATCCCTTCGAATCATCTGATTTGCAAGTAAAATATCTCTTTAATTTGCTTGTAGATTTATGGTCACTTTTCTACTTTGTCAAAGCATCGCACCCAGTTCTGATTGTACGGACGCGAGGCCGTCTCTGCTTTTTTGTCCAGTGTGTACCACGGCGCTTTAGCTGTGCACTGCGTCAGACCATTCTCTTTGCTTTCCTTTTGAGCCCTTTATGCATATATACACATGCCAATTGATCTGGGTGCATTCTCCAATTCTGAACTGGAAGCACCTTGCACAAGGTAGAACAATTCCTTTTCTTCTTTGTTGGTGTATGCAGGCATTGTGCATTGGATAAGCATAAAACCCCTTGCTTATGTGAACTTTGCATGTTTGGCGTGATCGTTCGCTTTGTACATGACTCTGGTTCTCGACCTAATCAATAGATAATGAGATTTTTGTTAAGTATTAAAAGTTTAGTGGTAGAATTTCTCCCTTTCCGTGTGGGAGTGGATATAACTTAATTTTAGGGACCCTGCCACACATCCGGTACCCTAGGACACATTGCGAGTGCTCTCTGCGTTTTAATGAGAATCTAATTCTAATTGGCACTTGGTCTTAAAAAAATTATGTGTATCGACGCGAGATGCCCCTTAACCTTGTGTACGCAATTATTGGACGACTTTTCGTTGCAAATAGGCAATGGATATCACCTAATACTCTGCTAGTGTGAAATCTCACGTAATTCACGGATCTTAGACTCCCATTTCATAGAAAAACTGTCGGATGGTAAGATGTCAATATTACTAGCATTATTAATAGTGTGTGTGGTAGAGGCAGTTTTTCATGCTGGGTTTTGATTCTGAACATAAGTTCTGTTTGGCCGTAGATTGCCCATGTACTGTCTATCATGTAATCAGACCAAGGACTCCATGTAAGAAGATTGGGCAATAGTAAGATGTGAATGGTGGCTATGATATGTGGGCAGAGAGGCAATTGATAAAGAGGCTTTGAATTTTGAACACAAGTTCATTTTCTTTGTAGAAGATTGACTTCTTTCTTCATATAATATGTATGCAGAACCAGAAAGAGCTGTGTTTCTGCCCTCATGATGTGTGGATGAGCTAACAATTTTGAAGACTGGGCAACTTGTTTCGTACATCAACAGCCATCATGAAGCCCTCTTCAGAGTTTTGAAATTGGAAACAGGACCTGGCCCTTGGCATGTGCTAAGCAGGTTCTTCAACTAGGGCCATGATTTTTAGTGAAAACCATAGATCATATTCACTTATTAGTGGAGAGAAAGCCTTGTCAAGAAAGTGATATGTCTTGATGGCACAAAAATCTTTAGATGTTCAACTTTGGACACCTCTTATCATGTTATGGTTGGTAGAATATTTGCTCAATACCTTTATTAACAAGCGAATTAACTACTTGGAGAAATTGGACCAACGTACCGTACATAGGCATTGTTTCATCCATCAGATGTAGACTCATGGCCTCAACGATGATCATTTGCGATGTTATCCATCATTTTGAATCTGTTAAAGTGTCATATCTAACCCAAAAGCATGGTCACACGAGCGATGGGTCCACCAGATACAAGAAGCAGATCCACCACTTGGTAAAGAAGTTCTGCTATACAAACTCGTCATTTTTCTTGTTCATGTAATCACGACGTTATAGTCTCTAAATGTCTCCTACTCAAATTACACTTTTGGTGACGGTACTTATTTACTAGCAATCTTAGTTCAGGATAGACTCATATTTCCTAAACCTGGCAAACGGGCATACCCGCCGGGTCCGGATAATACCCGGCGGGGTCCGGGTTAAACTGGTTCGGGTAAAAATAATCAGATTTTTTTGGGTAGCCTTTTTCTATACCCATACCCAACCCGCACATACTGGGTAATACCTACGAGTAAATTCAAATTTTTATATAAATATTTTCCTGATAATTAAACAAAATTATTATTATTTTTCCCCAGCACATTTTCTTGTTGTTAAAAGTAGTTTTAATTTCACAAAACTCAAAATAAAAAGAAGGAAAATGGACATAATAATAACCAATCAAATAGCATGGCACAATGGCAACTGATCTGCTCATCAACAGCAACAATTCAACAGAAGACTCAAGAATGGGCATAGCTACACAGATCTGAAAATACATTAAAGGGTACATCACAGATAGTTTTCATCACATTAAAAATTACATTACATTAAAAAATTAATCCGAAAAATCTGTGCACTGAAGGCCTATCTGAAACTACCGTCGATCAGTGGGGCATCGGCCGTCAATGACGGATAGAGAGATAGGTCCTCGGCAGTGGATCTGTAGGGCTGTGGAGGTGTTGGAGCTGTCGATCTGTGATAGAGAGAGGTGGCGGTAACGCGTCGGGGCCGTCGATCTATGAGAGACCAAGAGAGAGGTGGCGGTGAGGCTTCGTGGCCATCGATCTGTGGTGGTTCTTGAATGAGTGAGGGTGAGAAAGATCGGCGTCAGCGTCGGTTGTTTTCTTGTGAGAGCGAGAGAGGCGGCACGGCAGAGAATTGAGATGAGGAGAATTAAGTGTGAGAAGTGTAACCTAAGTGTCACAAAGCCTAAAAATACCATATATATAGCCCAGAACCCGGGTAATCCGTACCCGGCCCAGACCGAACCGGGATTTACGGGTCCGGTCCGAGTACGGGTAAAATTTTAACGGGTATAGCCTTTTGTACCCGTACCCGATTTTTAAAGTGGGTACGGGCCAGTTTTTGCCAGGTCTAATATTTCCTGAGTTTTGCTAAAAATCACACTCTTTTCAGTAGTTAATTTCTTTTCCCACGTCCATGTATTGCTTCTTTACACGCTACTTTGTCGCTAAGAGGGTAATAGCAATATATATATATATATATATATATATATATATATATATATATATATATATATATATATATAAAGTTGAAGCATTCGCTTAAAATTGCGACACGTAAGATTTTTAGAGCTCTATCTTTGTGACATGTAGGATTTTTTAGGAACCTTCTTCTTCTGCCACATAAACTTTAACTTTGCATGTGGTAGTCCACCAACTTAATTGGTCTTTTTTATTTAGAGTCTAATTTTTTAAAATTGTATATATAAAATTCAAGAATCATATTTGTTTTGGTGTTCTATTTCTTTTCTACCCTATTTAGCTCTTTTGTTATGATTTATTATTAAAAAATTCGTATGTATAATTTGTCCGATAATTTTAACCTTTATAAAACTAAGAAATCAATTATACACCTTCTGAAACTCTATCTAATCAATATATTTATATATTAAGCCTTAATTTTGATTATTAACACCACAAAATTACTTCAAAATAAGAATATAAAATCTCAAAAATGTAAAATATGAAAATCATCCCCTACTTATTAACTTTTTGTTCTAATGTTGTTTTTTAAAATTTTGTAGAATTATTGGTCCAACTTTAGAAACCGATTCCGCACATTCGAAAACCCTATATAATCCATTAATTCACCTTCAATTTTTACTATTAACATCTTAAAAGTACTTAAAACAAACAAAATAAAATCTCGCAAATACTTATATATCTATACGTTTATATAACAAGTAGGAATTTAGGAGTTTTCTCCTCCTTGCCATGTTAGCTCCAACTTTTTCCCTGAGAATCCCCTGAATTTGTTGGACTGTAAGCAACAAGTAGTCAGAATCCTTGATCACAACAGTCCTAGCTAACTACTACCTTCATCAATAAGAATTTTACCACAGGTTTATATATAAGAGTTTACTTACGGTCATCAAAATTTTAGCAGAAGTTTTGCCAACAATCTCTTTATTCTTCTCAGAATCTACACAATTTCAGTTTGTCTAATCTTTGTAAGCCCTAATGCTCCAAAACCAAATTATTAGATGTTCCTTTGTCTCTTTCTTTGTCTTCCAATGGTGGGGAGGGCTTAAGCAGGTAAAGGATATCCCACGTAATTTTTCCTGCTCTGCGAGATGTTAGTGACAAAACTACCTCTATAAGAACTTAAGCTATTAACGGTTTGTACTGAGTTAACTCGCATTTCAATCATCCAAACAAGAGATGTATTTATAGCTCAAAGTGGACACCAATAAATGTGCTATTGACACTCAATAAGATGCTGTGAAGAATCAATTGTTGGTCTTCTAGATATGCCTGCTTCAAAGACAATAAGGAACAAACCATTGGTTAGTTTTTTTAAAAAAAAATATTTTTCTTTCCTTTTTTTTTATTTTACCTTGAAAACAAGTTTTATTTACTTAGTGGTTAATTGAGCTTTGTATTTTCATTAAGCTCTGTCATCCAAAACTATGCTTTGGCATGGCCTATAAGCTTGACGGCGCCATATGTTTGGGATGTATACATTGGCCTCAATTCTGTAGGTTTAGTAATATAGGTTGACAAGAGTGGGGTTTTCTCTACTAGCCTAGGGTTGTTCTTAACTATTCATAATGCTAAAGGCGATTCTAATTTGACACCAAGACTGTATACATGCACCCTATATTTGAACTAACCATTGCATTTTTTGGCTTGAAAGATGTCTGAGTATGAAACCAATATATATCTTTAGCGGTTTATGTTTAGAACTGAGCTTGGACTTAGCACAGCTAAATATAGGTTCAAAACAAAAGCACCGCTAAAATGTAGGTTCAGACCATGTTTACAAAAAGTACATCCTTCTCATATACACAAACATGCTAACATTTTAGCTCAGGCATTATTCCTTTTCAAGTCCTTTAGTTGACGGGATAAAAGAATGAAAAGTTAGACCAAGGGTTTATTGATGTTCGAGCCTTTAAATTCATTAGGTAGCTTACTACGATTTTCAATGCATACATTTGGTTATACTTTGAATCGCTGTTAGTTGGTCATTGTCTTCAAGTAACAGATTGGAATATAAATGTATTACATAACCATTTTTCTCCAAATGCTCAAAGAATGCTCAAGATCAAGTTTTCTTATACGCTCTATGAGATTGCAAACGGCAAGTCTTTGGGATATCTTATCTTCCAAGCTTTAATGTAAGCTTAATAATGATTGACGGATAGGTTGTGATAAGCTGAGTTTGGGAAATAGAAGATAAACAAATCTCAATATGAATTTTACCCTTGCTTGGAAGATTAAAACATCGATAGTTCATCGGATGTGGTGGTGGTTGCATGGGACATTAGGATGGACCATGTTAATAGTGCTGGTAATGATAGTACTCTTGGGGGAATGCTTGTGAAGTCAAATGTATACCCAGTAGTTTCTGTGGCAGTAGCGGTGACGTTAAAGGTGACGAGGATGCTACTCATGATAGTGGTAATTATAGTGGTGGCAGGTGGGACGAGCAATGGGAGTGGCAGTGGTGGAGGCATAGGTAGTGGTTGCAGTGGTCGTGATTACTGTGAGGTGGTGGTAGCGGTGGTAGTGACAGTTGCTATAGTGATGATAGTTTTGGTGACAATAATGATGGTTGCTGTAGTAGTAGTGGTAGAGGTATCACTAAGTGGAGGATGTAGTAGTACAGTAGTGATAATTAAAGTGATGAAGTAAATCAGGAGTACAATCGATGTTGCATATGAAATTTTGGACCGGGAGCTCATAAATATTTCTTCAAAGACTTGCCTCTTCTGATATTGTTCTTGTGCCCACGTAGAACAATGTGTTAGTGGGTGTTATTCTGACATTGAGGATGGTTGTGATCGTATAAGTGGCACCGGTATTTATGGCAATGGTGATGTGGGTAGTGATAATTGCGTGCAACAATGACAATGATAGTGGTTGCGGTGATGGTATTGGTGGTGATAGTTGTGGTAATGGTAGCAAGATGGTTGTTGACATTGGTAGTGTCCTCGGGTAGCTGTGCACGTGGCAACAATAATTATAGAAGTGGCATTGGTGATTGACACTGGGGTAATGAATGGTGATGTGTGTGGTGGTGGTAATGGTACTGGTAACACCGAAAAAATGGTAGTAGTGGCGGCAATGAAAATATTGGTGCCAGTGATGGTTGTGACAATAATGGCGATGAAGATACATATGAAAGCAGTGACGAGGAAGTCAATGGTAGTTGAATGGTTGTAGTAACAGGCATGTGATAGTAGTGGTGACAATTATAGTTGTTGTGACAATAATGGTAGTTGTTGCAGTTGTAGTGGCAATAGTAAGGTCATGGAGGTATTCCTTTGGGGGTGGTAAATCAAATTATGTTATAGATCCGGATACTTAAAAAATAAAAAATACATGAAATATTTTTCTTGAATATATTTAGATAGTAGATTAGTGTAAACAACAACCATATGAACAAGGATGCTTTAACTTTTCAGCTAAAAGGGTCTCTATAACATTGAATGTCATTCGTATACGTTTGGCTTAGTATTGAAAGTTCCACACAAAGAAGTTTCAAAAAAAAAAAATCATCTATGCATTCAAGCAAATTTTCTTGAGAAGATATGAAAATAAGTAATGTAGCATTTGGGACGAAAGAGTTGACATCTTCTTTATCTTAGATTCTTACTTCCTTTATCTTAGATTTTTATGTCTTTACTGCAGATGTAAAATATCATGAAAATACTCTAAGAAGTAGTGTTCTCGCTTTCTTTTTTCTAAACAGCCATTTTGATTTCTTTGGCATGTTCGAGACAGTTTTTCTAGGAGAATTCAACTTTAGTTGTAACACATTTGATGCGTTCTTCCATATTGGCATCATGGTAGTGGAAATGCATCCAAGAAATGGCCTTACTGTAACTCTTTTTTGTTAGAATGATTGTGTCTTGGCTAAAAAAGCGTGTTAGTATGTTTTTAGACTTGATCCAAAATCCTACCACTCCAAAGATATATCGTACCTAATACCTATCAGAATATACTTGCATTTGCTTTCAGAGTTCTACACTTGTGATATACTGAAATTTGCATTTTGGAGTCAACTGAAGTGCATTTGCATTCATAATAATTTAAAACATAAGGGTGATTGAATGTACGATATCATATACAACTTGCTTCTTACATGCTTTTGTGCTCATACATCTATTCAGGTTTTAAGTTTAAATTGTACATGAATCTTCTTCTTTGATGAAATACACATGTAGATTAACCAATCTATCGCCAATAATGAACGGTCCAGACTAAGCTAGGTATAGCATAATTAGGATTGCTATTTTTTTAATAATCTTTTTAGATCTAACTCATATTTGCCTAAATTCAGCATGTGCAATATATCAATGAGTTTGTTTATTTCAAACAATAAATATGCAAAATTACAATATCACAACATTTATAGCTAACCATAATTTTTTCGACCCAACAAACGCATGTTGTTCCGATGATATCTCCACTTGAATTACTTTACTTGCGTCAAATGGATTTAGTGTTTCGTCATTCACTGCTAATACACCTTTAGTTGAATTAATTCCCCTAAATCCATGCATAACCCATGATGCTGCCCTCTGCGTAATGGTAATAATATTTTAAATGTAGTTAGCCTTTGTGTGCAACCTGTTAAGTGATCATAGGACATTGGGAATGTGGCTTGCTCTACCCCCACCTTTTTTTTTTTAGTGAAAACAAAAGGTCATCTCGTGCATTTGCACGGGTTCATTAGGTAGTATATATAAAAAGTTGAAACATTCGCTTAAATTTGCGACACGTAGAATTTTTAGAACTCTATCTTTGCGACGCATATGATTTTTTAGGAACAATCTCCTTATGCCACATAAGTTTCAACTTTGTATGTGATAATTCCCTAAGTTAATTGGTCTCTGCATTTAGAGTCCAACTTTTTAAAACTGAATATATATATATATATATATATATATATATATATATATATATATAATTCAAGAATCCTATTTGTTTTGGTGTCATTTTTCTTTTCTACACTATTTAACTCTTTTTTATGATTTATTATTAGAAAATTCGTAGGTATAATTTACCCTATATTTGTAAACTTTATAAAATTAAGAAGTCAATCATACATCTTATAAAATTCTATCCAATCACTATACTTATATATTAGGCCCTAATTTTGAATATTAACACCTTATAGGATTCAAGAATCCTGTTTGTTTTGGTGTTCTTTTCTTTTTCCTCCTTTGTTTTGGTGTTCTTTTCTTTTCCTACCTTATTATTTAACTCTTTCTTATTATTTATTATTAGAAAATTCGTAAGTAAAATTTAACCTATATTTGTAAACTTTATAAAATTAAGAACCCATCATATACTTTATAAAACTTTACCTAATCACTGTACTAATATTTTAGGCCCTAATTTTGATTATTAACACCTTATAAGATTCAAGAATCCTATTTATTTTGATGTTCTTTCTTTTCCACCTTTATTTTGATGTTCTTTTCTTTTCATATCTTATAATTTAACTCTTTCCTATCATTTATTATTAGAAAATTCGTAGGTATAATTTATCCTATATTTGTGAACTTTATAAAACTAAGAAGCCCAATCATACACCTTATAAAAACTCTACCTAATCACTATACTTATATATTAGGTCATAATTTTAATTATTAACACTTTATAGGATTCAAGAATCCTGTTTGTTTTGGTGTTCTTTTCTTTTCCCACATTTGTTTTGATGTTCTTTTCTTTTCCTAAGTTATATTTAAGTCTTTCTTATTATTTATTATTAAAAAATTCGTAAGTATAATTTAGTCCATATTTATAAACTTTATAAAACTAAGAAACCAATCATACACCTTATAAAAATCTACCTGATCACTATACTTATATAGTAGGCCCTAATTTTGATTATTAACACCTTATAGGATTCGAGAATCCTATTTGTTTTGATGTTCTTTCTTTCTTATCTTTATTTTGATGTTCTTTTCTTTTCTTACCTTATAATTTAACTCTTTCCTATCATTAATTATTAAAAAATTTGTAGGTATAATTTACCCTATATTTGTAAACTTTATAAAACTAATAAGCCAATCATACACCTTATAAAACTCTACCTAATCACTATACTTATACATTAGGCCCTTATTTTGATTATTATTACCTCAAAAGCACTTTAAAATAACATGATTTTTAGAACTCTATCTTTACGTCATATAAGATTTTCTAAGAATCTTCTCCTTATAACACGTCTTCAACTTTGCATGTGATAGTTTTTCAACTTAATTGGTCTCTTAATTTAGAGTCTAACTTTTTTAAATTGGATATATATAATTCAAGAATCATATTTGTTTTGGTGTCCTTTTTCTTTTCTACCTTATTTAAATCCATCCTATGATTTATTATTAGAAAATACGTAGGTATAATTTAACCTATATTTGTAAACTTCATAAAATTAAGAAATCAATCATACACCTGATAAAACTTTACCTAATCATTATATTTATATTTTTTGTCCTAATTTTGACTATTAACACCTAATAGGATTTAAGAATCCTATTTATTTTGGTGTTCTTTTCTTTTTCTACCTTTGCTTTGATGTTCTTTTCTTTTCCTACCTTATTATTTAACTCTTTCCTCTCATTTATTATTAAAAAATTCATAGGTATAATTTATTCTCTATCTGTAAACTTTATAAAACTAAGAAGCCAATCATACACCTTATAAAACTCTACCTAATCATTGCACTTATACATTAGACCCTAATTTTAATTATTAACACCTCAAAAGCACTTTAAAAAAAATATGATTTTTAGAATTCTATCTTTGCGCTACGTAGGATTTTTTTAGGAATTTTTTTCTTCTGACACGTAAGGTTCAGCTTTGCATATTGTAGTTCCCTGACTATTGGATATATAAAATTTAAGAATCCTATTTGTTTTGGTGTTCTTTTTTTTTTTTATCTTATTCAACTTTTTCCTATGATTTATTATTAGAAAATTCGTACGTATAATTTACTCTATATATGTGTGCTTTATAAAACTAAAAAACTAATCGTACACCCCATCAAACTCTACCTAATCATTATACTTTTTTTATTAGGCCTTAATTTTGATTATTAACACCTCAAAAGTATTTTAAAATAACAATATAAAGTCTCAAAAATATAAAATATGAAAACTTTCCTGCTTACTAACTCTTTATTATGATTTTATTATTAAAGAATTTATAAGTATTATTGATATTGATTACTACGCGTAAGATTTGCGACACGTAGGATTTGTTAAGCTCTTATATTTTTGACAAGTAAGATTTTTTGGACTCTTGATTAGCAATTATATTAGAAGTTTCAAGAGAATTATATGTTCTTTGAGATCACTAAAGGTAAGTTTGAAAGGAATCTAATTTTTATAAGTTATACTGTTAAGTCTAACGTGTTACACTCAGTTTCAACTAAGTATTTGGAAGAAAGTAACTTGTGGCAAGCAAAGATTGAGTTGGAAGAAAATAAATGTATGGGTAAATGAGTTAAAAGAGATTTTTCCCATGAATTAATAACAATGGCCAATTATGATAGTTGAGGAAATGATACTAGGAAGATTTCAGTGGTAGATGCCACAGTATGGCAGTGGTGGGAACTGAAAAGAGGACAATGATTACGAATGTGATAGTGGTAATTCTTGTGATGATAGTGTAACACTGTTAATGAGATTGAGATTTGTAATACTTCTGACAAGCCATGGTTGTAACGGCACATGTAGTTCTCGAGATGGTTGTGGTGGTGGTAATCTTAGCAGTAAGATTATAGTGATGGCAGAGGTGATGATAGTGATAACAGTTATTAAGTAGTAATTCTGAGGTGATTAGAGATAGTATTAATATAATGGTGATTGATAAGTTATGCTCTAGTATGCCTTGGACAAGTGATAAAGTGTGCACAATGGTAATTCTAAATATGCTAATTTGTAGTGGTAACACTAAGGTGTTTTGAGGTAGTAATGTAGTATCAATGTAGTAGTGGTGCATGAGTTATACTCGAAATCTGGATTGGACAGTTCAAAGAAAAAGACATAGTGATGACTCGATTAATCTTTGATAACTTGAACATATACATAGAACGTACTTTGAGTACTGTATTTCCTTTTCATTATGCACCGAACAAAAAATATGCGAAGTCCTTTGCATAAAGAAAGATATCAGACGACTCAATTAGCAATTATACTTGTAAGAAGGTTGAGGTTCATATACATCGTATATCCCTTAAGAGAGAAAATTGTAACTCTGTATTAGATTCTGTTAACAAAAACAAACAAAATTATAAAAATGAGCATATCAATGGTGATTTTCTTCCTTCAATGTATCTTTGGAGATAAGATTGCTTTAACCAGATGATTAGAACATTGATGCTTGACTATTAAGTTAAAAGATATGAATCTAGGACTATATATTAATACGAGATTGTCGCTCATAATTTGTAACTATATAAATGTTAAAAGTATTGCTTAGGAAAAAGCATTCTAAGATTATACCATAATTATTCTTATTGTAACATTCACATCCGATTTGTAAGTAAACGTATACATCAAAACTTTCTAAAAATGTATTTTCAAGATATGATCTTATACTTTAATTTATATATTTTCTGACAATTAATAAGAGTTGTAATGTTTCAATAATTAATATGTTTTAACCAATATTTTTACACCTTACTTTTGTACTTTGAAATCTCTCTAATATTCTCATGCATCTTCCTACTCAGTCAAAGAAGTTAGGATTGCTGAGTACCGCTTTGTGGATATATAATACGCATGAACAATATAGGCTGCGAGAGACATATGAATGTATATTACATGTTTATTAGAAATTCAATAGCTTGGGAGGAGTTTAGGTCTAAGGGCCCAACAGTGCACTGGTTTAAATGCGTGTTTGTTTTACTTTTTATAATTAGAAGGAGTACAAATTTTTAAACCTATCCCGTACATTTACACGGATTCATTAACTAGTTAATAAATAATTCCTTAGCAACAAATTAAAGGGCAGACAAGCAAAAGTGTACAAATAGTCGCTCCTCTAAAAAAAAAAAAAATGACTACAAAATTGTTGACTTCTGGAATATAATCTCTTGTTAAGGCCTAAGGGACTTCACACTCTAGCACCAAAGACCTTCTTGTTAAGTATCAGTAATTACTCTGTACAGGGGTCAGTACTGAGTACTCTCATTTTCTTAAGCATGTGGATGGTCAAATTGTCAACTGATTGACCGGCAATTCTAGATGAGCACACCATTTTGGACTACAGTTTTCTTATCGTACATAAATAGTGAAATGTAGAGAGTTTTTCTCTTTCAACTGGGATGTCAGAGTGCTTATGCTTAGAGTTCACACTGGTGCAAGTCAATCTTGACGTGGGAGCAGTCAGACAATAATAGAGCTGATACTTGCAGATCTTCTGATCATTCTCATAATACAGTTTTTGGCGCGAATGGGAACTGCGGGATGAGTCTACAATCACCAACATAGCAACTGTGATGATTACAAACATGCTTGGTAACTTTTTAATTAGTGATGTTAGTAAAATATTATTACTAGTTATTGTTAAAGTTATCAAAAAAAAAATAAAAATGTAACTAACGATGTTATGTGACCATAAAAGGTTACTATACGAAAGGTTATAGACGGCTTCCACTATCCTAGTTAACCCTAGAAATATTTTCGTTATATGGTAAAGGCTCAGTTAGCTCATGACTAGAAAGGCTTCAATATCTCACCGAAATTGTCCAACTAATCCTCTTGAATACGTCCTGTCCCTACTTCCATATTTCCATGCAATCGTTTCGACATTCGTAGTCCTCTCAGAGCGTTTATTCTTGTGAGTGCGAACAGTCCCTTCTTCCACAATGAACAGACAAACCTCGAGACGAAAGAAATACTCAGTTCATCCCGTAATCCGTTTTTTTATTGTCAAATGAATGCCTACATAATCACGTAAAGATTTCACTCATGAAACTATCCAGAATGGGTGCAGCATACACGAAATCTATAGAACCATTCAAGCTTCCTGAAAAAGAAATGACCACACCCCCAAATTATCCGACTCATGGTATAGATTTAGGAGAAAGCAACACAATCAGTTCTTCATTGGCTTGGGGTATGTTCATGCACCAAGCACAAGTACCTGGTTTAGTACAGCAAGAGGTCCCAAATACATTGAAGAACATCTAGGCTTGTTGCACGTTATATGATTGACATGAAGCACAATGGGACCACCGACCATAGTAGGTATAAAAGGCTGAAAAAGGTCCGGTCATCGGTGGGGGGATTGTCGTTCCTAGAGCCACCCTAACAAGAAACAAGAGGGTGTTTTTATTGCATGTGCAGCTAAATTATTGAAGGGTTGAACTTAGCATAGGCATAGCATAGCATCTTGACAAACATTTTCTACTGTAATCATGTGTTTGACTTAAATTAAAAACCATTAGGACCTAGTCTTCGAAAACAGACGATAAGAGTGAACGGGATATCGAGACATCACGTGTTAAAATTTACCCCGATCATCATGACCTCCCATGTACGTAGGAGTATATCATATCAACATCCATACCTCGAATCGATCTCACTCCACCGAATATTTTTAAATGTCACTCCCACCGAATACCTCGAATCTATCTACCTATGGAAACTTTTCAATCTCAAAAATTTTAAGATTCTTTTCTTTCTTCATTGTTTCTTTCCATGATAATTTCTTTAGGCTTTGCATCTTTTTTGATTAAAAGGAAATGAAAATAAAACTTAAGCACGGGCGTACATCACCCCCATTAACATCCGCCGGCATAAGCAGTCCTAAATTTCCGGAGGATTGGTTGAGGTAAACAAAAGCCCCTTTCTTGGTTTGTACCTAAGTTTGCTAGCATACCTGTACAATAGTTAGCTTCTCTAAAAACATGAGATATTCTAGATTTGGTCGCATAGAGCAAAAAGCGACAATCTTTAACTATATTAGTAAGGTGGAAGGGCTCCTCATTTCTGCTGTTGATGTATGAAATGAGGCTAAGAAAGTACATTAGAAACGAAACAAACATCAAATGTATAGCATCTTCGTCTCCCATCAATCAATAATTCAATACCCAAAAGCTAAATCCTCCACTTGAGAAACACGAAGAGAGTGATTAAGCCCCAAAATTCTGATTTTGGAAACCGTGTTTGCCCACTTTCTCAAATTGCTGAAGTCTGACTTTCCAAAAATTTCTGGTCTAGACATATTTGCCTGGACTTGAAACAGTTTGAAAAAGGGTTTACCAACATCATTTTGTTGCTTTAAAACCTCACAAAACTAGTTTTGTGAAAAAAACCACACCACTTGATAAGAATTAAAGCTTACTACACCTCTGAAGCAGCAGTAAAACTTTTCAAGTTGAGGTGTCCAACCGTAGGCATAGCCTTACTTAGGGCTGTATATGAACCGAGTTCGAGCCGAACATGGGTATGTTCGAACTCGGTTCGTTTAACTTTTGGCATGTTCGAGCTCGGCTCGAGTTCGTCTAAAACCAAAACAGCGATGTTCGAACTCGGCTCGAGTTCATGACTGTAAAATTCGAGCTCGACTCGTTCGGCTCGTTTAATAATACGAGCCGAGCTCGAGTTCGGAAACTCGGCTCGTGTACATATTCAATTCCAACTAAATCCCTAAAATTTGTAAATAATCCTAAAATCCTTCAATCTCATCAAGCTATAATGAATCAAAAATCATATTACAGAAGATACAAGGAGGGGGATGGGGAATCAAAATCACTACAAAAGAGATCTTGACCATTGGCGATGTAGACAGAAAATACGGGATGATGCATGTGCCGCCGGCAACTGCGAGATGACGACGTCGACGGCAAGCGAAGCTACATCAGTAATCGAGATCTTTGGCCACCGGTGGTTGCATGTATAAAAAAAGGGGCCGATTACAGTAACTCGACTTTCTTCGGTTGCGCTCTTGCACAGGTGGTTGCCCTCTTCCTCGAGCTGGATCGGTGATCGGCGTCGTAGCCGTGAATCCGTGATGTGGGTTTGTGAAGAGAGGGGGAGAGAGAGAGGCCATGTGCGATCGGTGAGGTGCGTGTGTGGTGTCTGTGAGGGAGAGAGACGAAGGAGGGGCCAGAGTGCGGCGTGCGGCTGCTTGAATATGTAATGTATATGATGTATATGAGTGTTTAGGTTTAGGTTTAGGTTGAGTTTATATAGTTAGGGTTTCTTAGATAATGGGCTTCACATATTGGGCTATTAGGAGTTGGACTTATGCATAAGTAATGGGCTCTATATTTATAAGTGGGCTTGCTTTAGGCCATCCAGATTTAAACATTAATTTATGATATTTATGTAAATATAATTATATTATAATTAATTTATTATTGTTCGCGAACACGTTTGCGAACATTTCGGAGTGTTCATGTTCGGCTCGTTTAATAAACGAGTTCTACAAACTTGTTCATGTTCGGTTCGTATATTATATGAACGAACGCGAACGAGTTTTAAAAAGAACGAACCACGAGCCGTTCGTGAACGGCTCGGTTCATTTACAGCCCTAAAAAAGAAGAAGGCCAAAGGTAACCTTGGGCTGCAAAAAATTTTCACAGCGTTGTGAAGTGCATTTTGAACTGTAAACGTGCTATAGAGAGAGGACTATGGTTAGCTGTGCAATGGGGCCTCTGCAATGCTTATGAACCTTCTTCTGCTATTGGCAGAGCGCTGCCGGTCGTAAGATGGGCCAAGGCTGCAAGGCTGCAACATCATTTCAGACTTGGTCAGTTGCTTGCTAGGAGATTCACTCAGTAGTCAGCACTCAAAACTACCTTTACCCACAGGCACTTCCCTCTCAGTCCTTTTCCCCTAACATTTACCAGCTTTAACTTGATGATGTCTTATGCGTTTCTGCTCCATATCTTGTTCTCTTATGGAATGCTATTGATACCCTTTTGGGATGTTATGCGCACCAGCCTGCGCATGTTCAAAATCATTATCCCCATGCATAAGCCGATATCACCTAGCAATAAATTACTGCTCTACATTAAGCATACAATTACACGCATAAACAAAATGGTAAAAGACTAAGCAGCTTTTGAATTGCTTGTTCTAGATTACTAGATAGTTCATGTTAGAGCTGTTGTAATGGTGGCATACATAAATTTCCTAATGCTGAGATCTTCAGATGAAAATTCTAGCGCTTAGGCACGTAAGTAATTTGGCATCACGCATGAAAACTTACTGAAGGTGCGGTCGACACCCCTCTACCAGCATTTTGCTGGAAGCCTGGAAGTGATTTGAAGCCTACCCAATGTAAAGATAAAGCTCCATTAAATGATTAGAGGCGGTGTCCAAATGTATGTCATGTTTGTTTTGGTACTTCCCTTTGCAAGCATACCTAGCTTGTAAACTGAAACAAACTGCATCACCTTGTTGTGAGACACGCGTAAGCTAACAGTAAATAACTTCAATTCAAGACCTTGCTAAGCAAAGCTTGGACAACAAGCCACACAAACAATTCAAACTAGAAACTTCATACACTACAGAAATGGGTCAAACAAAACGTACCAGAGAATTCCAAAGCAGTATTAGCAAAAACGACTCAATTAACAAGAAATGCTACTTCATCCGAGTCTTGGCTGCAGGATTCTCAAGTTCTAGTCATGCTACCGCACGGAACCTCACACCATCTCCAGCTCCGACACCAAAACCTACTATACAAGTGACAGTCCGGTCCGGTTCGGTCCTCGTCAGGAAATTTTGCACGCTTTATGCAAGAAAGATCTGAATGCTCTTGAATTTCAGCACCAAGCTCATGCTCCAAACTTTCGTACTTTTCAGTGTACCTTTCTTCAGTGACAATTTTGAGGGAGGGTAGCACAGATTTTTGCGATCTATAATTCCTCTGCATGGCATAAAAATTACCAAGTGGAAAGTCATATGTCCACTCAAGCGCTCAATCTCCCCCGAAAGAAATTCGCCTGATATCCACTCTGTTGAAACGATTACAACATTCATCGTGCTACCACGTAACACGTAATGGGTTCGAAAACATACCGTACGAAGTCTCCGAAAATTCCGACGTAGGATCCTTGTTGTTACGAGCCTCCAACACGCTTGATCTTTTTCGCAGGTATGAAAACGGCTACTAGAGTCGAGTTCTTCGTCCACGAACCAAATCCTAGAACTTGGTGATTGCTCTAGAGAGAGTGCTATAAAGAGAGGGATTATTGCTATGACTTCCCTGATTTATTGGGATATCTCTAGCCTTTATATAGAGATACAATTAGAGACTGGCTTTACCTCCAACTCTTAGGAGATAAAGATGTATTTACCTCAAACACTTAGGAGATAAATATCCTCTAATTAACTGTAATTATCCAGATTAACAAATACACATTATCTGTTAGTGGGCGGATAATGGGTCCATTGACCCAATTTATTAACACACTCCATCAGCTATAGCATAATCAAAGGCTGCCAATTCATCGCAGCATGCGTGAGTATGACAAACGTGTGTGGCAATCCTGGGTGTGTATTGAGCAGAATTCTACGCATGATCGCCCTCATTGAAACTAGGAAAGTAAAAGTGGACTCCAATTAGATTCCTGTCGTCAATATATTGATCAACACATAAATCTCATATTTCTTGAACAAAAGACAGAAGGCATCAATTAGTTTACAGGATTTCATCTACCGCAAATGCTTCTTCCTTATAAAGCCTTGGTTTAGAGATAGCCCAAACAAATATATTACTTTGGGTGTATATCCGTAGAGGTTTCACTTGCCAGTTGGAACCCAAAGACCAAAAAAAACAAGCGGATTTAACATATGTAGAAGTTAAATGAACATTTGCTAATATCGGACGACTTGGGGTTGCCACATGCCTGTGGTCATACACAAACTTAATGAAAGGCGTAAATGTATATAGAGGGAAAACTACGTACAATGAATAACTAGAAAATTCGTCAGCATACACATTGCAAGTGAAAGTTTTACATGCTTAATGTGCCCGTCTCCATTTCTTGGGAGAGATGGTTAACAGCCCCAGTATGTAATGAAGTTGATGAGGTCAAAACATCATATAAATAAATTCATGCCAACCAGGGACTTTTGCCATAGAAAGAATAAGAAACCTTAACCTAAATTGATTGTTGGAACTTTTACCTTATGCATATTGTCTTTGAATACAGAGACCTCAAAGTAGTTGGTGCATATCGGAATAAAGACATAACATGGTTTCAGATTCCATTAGAAGCTCTAGATTGAACGACGGGTCGTAAAAGGTATGCAAACTACAAATACAAAACTTTATTCATACAAACGCTTTGCTTTCTAAAATAAAACAATATATCTAGCCTTTGGGACATTGGATCCATCAGTGCAGTAGAGAAGGATATAGCTTAACTTCATAGTTTGTCTGGCTTATAGCCTAGCTAAGAAGACATGGCTTGTATTTTCGTAGCTAGTGATGACCCCGATCTTAATGAATAGCTCATTCATTTCTCCCCTGTGAAGCTTGAACTTCCAATCAGGCAGTTCTAACATTAAAAAAAAAATTAAAAGTGGAGGTTAGTAAGCCGCGAAGCCATGTTGCCAAAGTTATAGGTAGGAGTACTCACACTCCAACCAACAAGATTATTTGTGCTGGTTAGGTCTCAGATAACTTCTCTCTCTTCCGTACATAGGTCCAGCATGTTCTCCAAGAGAGTATATTTCGGCTGCTTTAGTGTATTGGCACTGAGATGAACGGAGCGCCTGTGTATCACTTGACATTACACGTCTTCCCAACAAATAAGGTGATTGGAATTTAAAGGTTTCATTTTCATAGAGCGTTGATTAGCAAGTTGTTGAAACTTGAATAGATATGCACCCATGTAGTTGAAGCCAAGTTCTTTTGGGATCTAAAAGTCCCTAGTGATTGAATCTGGTCTGTTACGAAATTAAGTGCAGAGCGTCTGAGAAGTGTCTTTTAATCTTCTATATTGATGATCATGCCAACATATTCTTTAAATTCAAAAGGGAGAGCTCCAAAAATTGTCCCTAAACTATAAGCGTTTCGCCAGCATCTTTCCTAAACTATCATTTTAGCCAAATTCATCCCTAAACTATCATAGTGCATCCACCAAGTCCCTCCATCACTTGAGGTTAGAATAATTCCTAAAGTTCGTTTTAGTCTCACATAAACCCTTAGGCTGTGTTTGGCGCGCTGGATAAGACTCCCGGATAGGATAAAAATAATCCTATCCGGCGTTTGGACATGCTAATAACGGATGGATGAAAAATCTGGAGGATGGGTTTTATCCTACTTAAGTGGGATAACTTTGTACCGGGGGGGAGGGGGCGTTGTTTTAATCCCAAGCACTTGGGATAAAAACTTACGGGAAAAGGAAAGCAGAGGCAGAAAGAAAGGAAAGCAGAAAACTTTTCTTAGCTTCCTCCGCCGCCGGTAAGAGATCTCTGCTGCCGATCGTCTCCGATAGGTATACCAATTACTGCCCTCTTTCTCCGTCAATCTCTTCAATTTCTTCAATCTCCTCCATGATTCCGAATCAACAGACCCATTACCGAGATGCGAGAAAGTACAACATTTTATTTGTTGTTGTCTGGTTAAGAAATTGCTTCCTAGGCGATGCGATTTCAGATGCGGGAAAGTACAGCATCATATGTCGAAGTGTGCAATTTCAAATCTAAGTATTTGTTGCCCACATAGCAGTTGCGTTTTCCATTTTGTGCGATTTCAGATCAGAAAATATTTGCGGGGGAGAGTTTCTTAGGAATTGTGCATCTTGGGTAAAAAGAGGGAGGACCATCACTCTTTCACAATCCAATAACTTGTGATCTTTAAAATCATATGCACCCCAATGTTTGATCTTTTGCCTCCAAGAGCCCGAGAAATCCATAAGATACAGTTTTATGGATGTTTTGGATGATGGGGGAAGACAAAATGCGTAGGGTGGACACTCTGAACTGACAATTACGGCCAAGTCCATAGACTGCTACATCACTTCTTTAAAGTTAAGAAGAACAAAGGTGGTAATCAGTAGTATGTTGTGCCAGAAGAGTTGCTAATATGGAAGATCATATTGTGTACAATTAGTTTGCACCAATTAACTCACTCCACTAGCAATTAATACGGTTGGAAACAAATTTGACATGGATCTAAAGTTACTTTATTTAGGGCTTTGAGTTGGATCTGTGCTTTGAATTTGTAAGGAAACAGGTTTTCTTGCTGACCGTTTGGCAGTATTCATGCCAATTTGTGAATAGATAGGAATTTGAGATTGCATGTTTCCTCTTGTTAACACCGTAGAAAGAAAAGTAAACTTGCGATCAAATGATCTTTTACTTTTGTTACTCTGGTTGGCAATGATCGGAAATAATTATGTTAACAAGAGATTTTTTGCATAATGGCTCAGCTACATCATGGCCTGTAAAACAAACTCTATGAATGAAAAATGGTGAAAATTGAACTTCCAAACTTTTTATGAAGACAAAGTGGTGAAGAGGGGGACTTTGAGTATTTTTTTTATTATTTATCTTAGGGCTAATTGCACCTATGTCCCTGAGGTTAGGGGTAATTACAGTCAAGGACACAAAGTTTCAAAATGTAACATTCCGTAACCAAAAGTGTTTTAAATGTATCACCCGTGTCCATCCATCAGGGTTCCATCCAAAAAGTGTACTTTTTTATGATGTCATCAATACATATTTTGAAAATCCCAACTTTACCCTTATACTGTATAAAATAGTATAAGGCAAAAAATTTCTCACGTGCCAGGCATTTCCTGCTTCCAATTTCAAACTGTACTTGTTAACTCAAGTGGGTATTAAACAAATGGACAGAAAGGTGAAATTTGGACATTCTGTGCGATTGCAAAAGAAGAACAATGAAACCTATGAACGACTGAGGCAAATTTGCTTGAAGGACTAAGCACGAAGGTGGACAGCTTGGATTCGATGTGATTGCAAAGTAAGATATTTAAAAGCCGCAGCAGATTAAAGGTAAACTGAGCTAACCTTGGGTTACGAAATTAGGGTTTATCAAATTTAGAGCAAAATTTGGGTTTACTTCGAAATTACGGTTGTCAATGAAAATTTAGGCTTTGCTGTCTTCGTTAATCCCCAAACATCTACTGTTATATATGCATCTATATCTACTGGTGTATATGCACACCAGATGTTTGTTAAAAGTCCCCAGTGTGTTTTTCAGATTTTTCATGTTTGTTACCTAAGCACTTATATCATTTTCATTTGCAGATTGTTCATGTCAATATCCAGGTCTTCTTCAAGCATTGGACGTAAGAGGTCGAATCAACCATGTGACCTGAACTACGAGGAAAAAAATTGCAATTGTGGACACAAGGCTTTGATTAGGGTTTCATGGTCCAACAATAACAAACATAAGTTGTACTACAGATGTCCATTCGGAGAGGGCAACATGTTTGCATGGTGCAATCCTACCAATCTTGACCTTCTTGCACTCCAGCTTGGCACCCAGAATGTACTTGAAGCCATGGGTCAGTTTGGTGGTTCAATGGAGCATGATAGGCCACTAATTATGAGGGTTGACAGCTTGGAAGAGATCATGAAACTGTTGAAAATGGCTTTGATAGGCAACTTCTTGATGTGTTTATTGGCCATTGCCATTGGAGTGAAGTAGTAGGGTTTGGGCATTTTAGGGCTGTAGTATTTGATGACTATTATGTAATGGTTGTTCTTGTTTCTTTAGTGAAGTAATTTGTGTATGTCAAACCTTTTATTTAGTGAAGTAACTTGTTGTTTGCAACAAATGTGCACAGAAGTATTTACAGTAGATATTGTATGGTGATTATTGCAAAGATGTCCAAACTTCAACATCTTTGTAACAATTATGTCCAAATATCAATACAGTCGTGTAATATTTATGTCCAAACTGAAAATAACATGTATCATCCATATCCAAAACTTACCAAACCTGTAACAGTTAACTCCAAAATGACAACTCATTCTCATTGTCATACCCAAACCAACATTGCAACAACAATGCAACTCATAGCACATGACTGTCAAGTCCAAAACATATCTTTCATCCAATATAAAATAACATCCCTAAATTCATCTTGAAATCTTTTAACATCCCTTCATTCGCCTCCTCTACACTTAGCGCCGTTGAGCAGCTGTCGCCACAGCGATAACCACATGACCCCACCTAACTGCCTTCCCACCTCCCAGCATGGTGACCACGCAACTGCCACGACCACCACATGACTCTACCTAACCGCCATCCTACTACCCAGCCATCGAGACCCACCATAAGACCCCACCCACAGTGACCACCATAAGAGCCACCCAACCGCCGCCGCACCACCCAGCCGTCGTAACCACTACAAAACTCCACACCGTCTAGACGCAGCGACCACCATATAACCCCACCCAACGGCCGTCCCACCACAAGAGCACACCTAGCCATCCTAACCACCATAAAACCCCACCCAACCACCGCCACACCACCCAAAAATGACAGCCACCATAAGACCGCACCTAACCACCATTCCACCACTCAGTCACCGCGACCAGCATAAGACCACCACAGCACCCCACCTAACCACTGTGACCACCACACTAACTGCCAAAAGCCCAAATTACCACACCAACCAAATCTGTTTATTCAAACAATTTAAGCTTATTCATATTTTTAAGGGCATAAACCATCAAATTCATCTTTACTCAGTGGGGATAAGAGCGATGATTGGCAGTGGAGATATCTGTGATTGGTGGCTGGGAAGGGAGGGAGGATAGAAGACGGAGAAAGTTTAGGTTTGTAGGATAAAAGGTGACCTGAACATTTTACCCTTCATTTTAGGGCTACTAACGACTATTTTCTAACCCCTGACTCACAGAGGGACTTGGTGGACGTGATTATGATCGTTTAGGGAAAATTTTGGCTAAATAATAATTTACGGACAATGCTAGCAAAACACTTAGAGGTTAGGAACGTTTTGGTAGCTGTCCATATTCAAAATTGGCATTTTGGCTTAAACAGAGGAAGTGCATCAAGGACGAATCAGACACTATTAGCAAAAGAAGAAGGGATTAAAGAGATGGAGACTTAATTCCAGAAGTTGTCAATTAGAGTGTAGAGAATTTATAAGAACTAGGTGATTCTTTTTCAGGATAGAAAAACTGAGGTAAATGAGGTTTTAAAGAACATAAACATAGGAAAGACTGTAGGGCAAGACGCTATTACTATTTAGGTTGGAAGATGCTTAAGAGATGTGTCCCTAGATTAGTTAACAAGTAATTTGACAGTATCAGATTAGGTCTTAGTAGCAGGAAACTCCTAATATGGTGACATTTCTCTCTCGAAACTCGCTTTTGCGATCCCAAGTTAGGAGCTCTAAGGGATCTCGTCCCAAGCTAATATGGGAACTCGATCTCGTCATCTAGACACAGATGCATGGAACAAGTGAGAGAGTACCTAAAAATCAAGCCCTATTAAACTCAATTCCATGTTTCTCTCTTCCTTCAAGTCTTTGAAGCCTCCTTGTCTGTTGTTGCTAGCTGCCCTCCTTGAGAGAATAGAGCTTGTCAATCAGTGCTCTCTCTCTCTCTCTCTCTCTCGCGTAAACTATACTAAACAAATGGTAATATTCTTTTTGCATTTATTTATTTAAGCCGCTCCCAACCTTAGATTCTTCCATGTGTTTACGCTCCCCCGCCCCCGTCCCCACTTTGTGCAACTAAGGATTAGGTACCTATCTATATCAAGAAAAAGCTATTCAATTTTACACCAACTTTACTTGGAGAAAATGCTCATAAGTTATGCTATGAAGCTTTGGATAGGGTAATTGAATATAACACTAAGAAATGGGGCTATAGTATCAGTTTGGTTGGGGCTAAAGTATCATTTTGGTTATTGATGCTAAGGAGAAGGGTTCATAGTACACGTCGAAGTACCACAAAGAGTATAACCTCAGTCAGATGTCATATATGATACTTTGGAACAGAGAAAGGGTATGAGCAAGGAGAGGAAGC
The DNA here is from genome assembly GCA_033070095.1 of Escallonia herrerae. Lineage (NCBI taxonomy): Eukaryota > Viridiplantae > Streptophyta > Magnoliopsida > Escalloniales > Escalloniaceae > Escallonia > Escallonia herrerae. The sequence goes on from JAVXUP010000149.1 coordinate 108,029, forward strand.
AAGGGAACATAAACAAAGCTGGAAGGCTTGCAGGCAAGGACAAAGGCGTGGAGTGGGTACAGGGACGATGGTCACAAGTTCAACGTCCAGATCAATCCTTAAGTCTAGAGTAGGGGTAAACAGCCAGAGTGTTTTCTCTTTTCAGGTCTCCGGCTCAGATATTCTAAAGTAAGAAATTAGAAATGTGATGTTTTCTAGATTGTCGTTAGATGAGTTCTCAAGTCTTCTATTAATAGGTAGCTAATGATAGTTGTGTGATCATCTGACACATGGCACTCTTTGGAGATGCCACCAGGCTGAGAGCACGCCTTATGCTATTGCTCCGCCATACCGTTGTACTCACTTGACTTGCCCCACAGAGCTTCACTGCTGATGTAGCCAAAGAACGCCCTCAATCTTAATCCAACAAAAGCGTCAAGAGATGCAAATGACCTGATAGTGGTGGGGAAGCCCGCACCCGACTGCCAAGGGGACAAGGCACAATGCTCTTTCGATGCCTGCTCCAGTCTCAAGGGGACCCGAAGATCATGATCTGGGGGGCCACCATATGAAGAGCCCTAGTGCTGAAGCACGTAGACCTATGAAGCACCGGCACCAGGTATGCGTCGGGTGCGGGTGCGGCACCGGTGCATGCTAGTTGGGTGTCCAACATTTTCTTTTTATTTTCTTAATTTCTTAAATCCTGGGGGCGGCTTGGGTGCGTATCGGCTCTGTGAAAGGCAGATCTGTCACCATCGGTGACCACCGACAATCTGAGAGGAGACACTGGAGAGAGGAAGTAGAAGCAGTAGAAGAAAGAGAAAGAGAAGAAGAAGAAGACGAGGAAGGAGAAGGGGACTTATCGGCGACCCTGTGTGGCGTGCGTTGTGCGCTTGCTTCCAGAGAAGAAGGAGAAGGAGTCAATCTCTGTCTGTTGACGTTCTCTATGTTCTCATGTTTTGACTTTTTGACATCTAGTTTTGTTATACTCCCCCAGTCCCTAAAAAACTGATCATATTTCTTTTTTGGGCCGTCCCACAAAAATTGATAACTTCCAAATTAGGAAAGATTCTGTTGGTATTTTTACATATTTAGCCTTTTTAAACTTTTTTTATTCTATTTCTCTCACCATATTTAATTCTCTACCAACTCATTTTCTCTCTCCTGGCCCACCACTTTACACTTTTTAATTCTATTTCTCTCTCCACATTTAACACTCTACCAACCAATTTTTTCTCTCATGGCCCACTCTCTTCCCCCTACTCTAAAGGATAAAATGAAAAAAAACACATAATATATAACCTAAATCCTTAATATACGTACAAAGTCAAATGGATCACTCTTTTAGGGACGGAGATAGTATTATTTAAGGACCCTAATTCCAAACATATCATAATCCGTGTTTCCCAGCATCTCCTGATTACAGTTACTCAAATCTTCCCGCTTGTGTAGGTTTAACACCTCGTCGAAGGTCGGAATTTCGCATTCTGATTTGACAGCAACCGCGTTAATGGCGGCATCTTATCATGCTTAGATTTCTTCACACTTGAGAGGTAACGTTGTCATCAAATATCCATATCCTAATCTAGAGTATCCTTTCCCTTCCGCTGAATTTTCCCCTTTGAATTCAGAAGTAGTACATGGAAGCGCTGGTTTGCTGGTTGTTCCCGTTGCTTGACTTGTCAAAATATACTTGTTTAATGTATGATTGCTTTTTCACTTCAATTCAATGCCATAAAGTACCAAATTTACCCTAGGAATTTGTAAAAAGTAAATAGAGAAAATTCAGTGAAGCGAGGGAGTATGAATCAATTGGAACTAAAACACCAAATCCCGAATCCCACAGTACCAATCGCGTCTTTGCTTGATTTAGGTTCATTTTAGACATGCATGGTGATAAGATTCGGACTTTGTGTGACTCGTAGTTACCTTAGGTTGCTAGCAAAGAGGGCTGCTGATTTGTGATCTGAATTTCCATAACCTTCCGAATTTATGGGAGATTACTTTGGTTTTAGGAGGTTGATTGTTTTAGTACCATTGCCTTCTTAAAGATGGCTTCGAGGGGTTATCATATGTAGTGCATTTTGCATGAGTACATGAAATAGCCTTTTTAGATGGGCATGAATTTCATGATTTGCGTACTGGTTAAGAAACTTACTATAAAGAACACGGAATTTTAATGTGCAATGCCTCAATATAGTCCACAAAGCACCCATTTTACACTAGGGTTAACCCTGTGAGCTGTTTTATATTTTCATAATGTTGAGGGCTTGCGAAGGAGTGAGCGTTAGCTTTCCAGAGAAACAGATTGGTGGTGAATAGTAAAGAGGGTGTTGTTTCAGACTATGTGACTTCTTTAGTTGAGATAAGGGCTAGGAATCTGCATATAAGGAGGAACTTTTAGGATTGGAAACCTCGAAGCTATGCACTTGTTTTTGAATGTTCTGGCCACCCCTAGGGATCACTGGTGAGTCGGATGATGTGCTTCACTGGATGCTGACTGAGACTCGGTGATTTATACTCATTTGTACTAATTGATTTTACGACGCTTTGCCATGTTAATCCTTCCCTTGTGTAACTAATGACATCTCGACATTACCACTCTTTCGGTTGCTTGAGTCTCTTCTTCGATCGTTATTTCATACATCTATGTCGATATCATTACTGGTGCTTCCAGAAATATGACTCTTGGTATTATCACTCATGCCACTGCTGGCATCGCATGAACATTTCTTGTTCCTCCTAGCAAGATTTTCATAACTATTGACAGTATTGTTTTTTTGTGCCATTATTGGCTCCATCGTTTGTCATATGAATCTTGTCACTTGACACTTTGAATATTCAGATTAAAATGATCCAATCGGACGTGTCCATATTTGCACTTGAAAGCAGATTTGCAATCGATTTGTAGGAAACACATGCTATTATTGATTTTTAATTGATTACTCTGAAAATGAAAATTAAGATAAAATAGAAAGAAATGCACCCACAAAAATATAAAGAGACTAAATTTTGACTAAGGATCAGAGTTTACAGAATACTGGGCTCAGGTCTAAAGCATGGATTTTGCAATCGACAGACAGCAAAATTTTTCTAACATAAGAAGAAGAAGAAGAAGAAAAGGAGTCGGAATTAAGTTGTCATTTTGAGATATTTAGTTGTGTCATTTCTTTCTCTCAACTCCTCCTTTTTTTGTGTTTTTTTAGAGAAAGCTGTCATGTCGTGCAGCTGTTGAAGACCTTGTTTATATTTTTCGTAACTGTTGTCGGCTACTCTTTTGACAGGCTCCATCTTTAGTGTCTTTTATTTTACTCACCGTTAATAGTTACCTTTCGTTAATAATTATACTCAGCATTAACTATAATGACAAGTGACTTAACTCTTTAATTCTTATAACGCGCACCCACGTCCATATGTTATTGGTCACGCTAAGATTATCACCTCACAGCCTAACCAAGTCATTAAAAAAAATGCATTTTAGCGGCGACTGAGTGTTCCGTGATAATAATAATAATAACTTTTTTATCGCTTAATTAAATACATTTAACAAAATTTTATGTTACAGAGATTCCGGTCCAAACGAACAAGGAAAGTTAGGACTTTACCGAACAACCGTCTGGCTTTAAAGCTTCCGCTCTCTGTGTAACTCCACCCCCACGTGGCTGCCTCTCCAAACATTTTGTGTGGCGTCTAAATCTCTCCCCTCTCTGCCCTTTTCCTTCATCCTCTTCCCTACCTACTCTCTTGATCATCGCCAAATTCCGGGCCGTCTTTGCAGTCGACAATGGCGGATGCCTCGGCTCTCTGCTTCTCCACCTTCTCTTGTCTCCCCTCCATCTCTCGCTCTTTACAAGCCTTTTCCAGATTCTCTGTCCTCCCCCGCCCCCGGTTCCCCTCCCGTTCCGTCCGTTTCGCCGTGAAAGCATCGGATTCGGGCAACTTCATCGGCGAAGATCCCTTCGGCTTCTACCCCTGGGATTCCTTTGACACCGAAAACGGTATTACTCGCTACTATTTCTTATTTTTGTCTTGTTACATGGAATTTTTATGCTCACACTGTTCCGTTGGATTTGCCCATTTGGTTTTGGCAAATCCCTAAGATGAATTTTGTTACCTATAAACATCAAGTTGAACTCAAATAGCAACAGTGCATTAATAAATGTCGGTTGCCAAGTCAAAGCCAGGGTAAAATAATGACGCAAGCTAATGCTTCGTATGTACCAAATTTATCTTAATAAATCGCAAGAAGTCAAAAGGGAAAATTGAACGGAATGGAGGGAGTATTTTACAGTTATTTTCATCTGCATACTTATAAACTAGCTAAAATCCTTTGCTATGCACTTAAGGGAGGTAGTTAATGAACAAACTTTGGCTCCTACCTGGGTTGTAGGAATCTTCCTTCAACCCCATGTATAATGATAATTAATAGTCGCTAAATATTTCTAGTGGCTTTTCTCCTAACACTTTCAACGACAATTATTAGCAGCACATTTTTAGCGTCACTAGAAACATTTAGAGACAATTTATTGTCGCTATATAAGGGGTAGTAGGAAGATTCCTCCAACCAGGGTAGCAGCCAAATTTTTTCCGTAGTTAATTATGAAGTGGGGGAAGGGAGGTCATGGGTTTGGACGGTTAGATGTCATGAGGTTGGAGGTTACTTTCTGATCAATTATAGTTTAGCACATTAGTTGTATTTTAAAAATGAAAAATTCTAGAAAAAAAAGGATTAGAGGTTTAGAATGCAAAGACCCTATCAATCGAATCCAAATACATATAGTATAGATCACACGAGTTTGTGGTTTGCAACTTACATGAAATGCTGATTTACAGTTTGTGGGCCTTTTGGACTAGCATAATTAGTGAGTTGTGTTTGTAAAAAAACCTAGTTATTGGAAGAAAATTTTAAGGTCGAAAGTAAGATGCAGGTTACATTTGCATTCTTTGGGTTGGTTCGGAACAATTGGATTTCTGAAACAAGGACCTTTGCTGCTATGCCATGAAACTAACTTGCAAAAAAGGGAGGTCACTGTCTCCAAACTCCTATATATATGAGCTATGCAGTTAAATACTTGAAAGGCTAAGTATTACTTTGGAGATTTTTACGTTCTTGTACTACCTTTTAAGCATCGGGTACGAGCTTATGCATCCGTTTTGCATGCAATCACAGTTAGACTGGTTCTAAGTATAATTAAGTATGGCCAAAATGTTAATTTTCTTCCCACCAAATTTCAGCTCTATTGAGTTGAAGTTTACTGAACTAAGTTATTTAGAACCAAAACATAACTGAGACCTTCAATTTAAATACTAGTAGATAGATTTCAGCTCACGGGTTGTCTTTTGTTGTCCATTTATGCATGTTTTACATCTCTTTTGATCAAAAGAATATGGTGTGGAATTGGACATGTTTTCTCACCAAAGAGCGTTAGTCTTGGTATAACCAGCAAAGAAAATTAAATTAGTTCTGCATTACAGAAAAAATTTTATGTAGGTGAATTTGACATGATTAAACTATTTAGCTGTTGTCAGGGTTAGGTAATAATAGTTCTTTCTGCAGCTCAACAGTAAGTATGTCAAGGACAATTTTGCATCACTTTGAGATGATGGTGTGTGGCCTCTGTGTTTCAGGGTCCCCTTTTGGTGCTTGCAAAATCAAAAAGTTCTAATAAATACACTAAGTAAATATACGAAGTGTTAATTTTTCACTTTCATTTTTAATAGACCATTTCTCTAGCGTGCTCCAGCTTTGGACGTACAACTCCCACCTCTCATCAGACACAGATGTTAATATAGCTCCTTTGGAGCAACTTCAAGCAGCTTGTTCGGCCAGTTTGGATAGCCATGTCAGTGATCCAATTCTTACGGCCCATCATTGGTCCAGCATAGCTCATCAGGGGTCCGGACAATAATTAATCCAAAGTGGGACAGAGTCTTGTTGCTCCCTGGGAGAAGTAATAGATTAATGGGAGATGATCAGATTCTACCGCATAGCTTAAGTTACCAGTGGTATCTGGCGGTACACGCTGCCAGATTATAATTTTTTTAGCCAACTTTCACTGTCCGCTACATATTGTTGCAGATGGTGGAGTTTGTAAATTTGCCATCCGCCCTATTTTTCCGTGCTTCCCTCCAGTATTTGCTTCCCTCCGGCATTTCGTTCAAAAGTACCGTTCCGCTAAATAATATAGCAGGGACGGGAGACTTAAAATAAAAGTCAGATCTGGCCCGTCCATCCGCGACGGACGGCAACCAGATCGCAATGGCAACTTAGTTTAAGTTGTCAGCGCTGGAGGTGGATCAGGTCCCTAAATTAATTGTTAAAAACAGAAAAACCACTGTAGACTGTTATTCTCTTATATTAGACAACATGAAGGCAACCATAATTCTTGAATATATATTTCTAATGTTTCTTTTGTCATTTTCCGTATAACTAATTCAGCCATCAAGGCGTGGACCTGCTCGAGGATAAAGTAAACAAGCAGCATACACGGGACTAAGAAAACCATCAAGTTGTTAACATTTTTGTATCTGACATGACATGTGCCTTGTCTGGTAGCATATTGGATGTCCATCTGAAATTTACATGCTTTTAAGTGATATATTTTCTGGCACAAGCTTATGTTTAAAATATCTACTAATGAAAGCCAATTGAAAAATTAGAATAAAATAAGCTACGTTTGTAACAGGCACGAGCCCATGCAAGCATCAGTAGCCGGCGTATCTCAGTGTTAGCAAAAATGATATATTCTTTCTGTTTTTAGGCATTCAATGGGTTCATGAGGAGAGAGTCACATTGTTCACTACTGATGGACTCGTTCAGATTGGAGGCTCCGTGGTTCCTAGGCGTGTCCCATCTTCAGATGTACGTACTCATTTTTCTTTAGGAGAGAATAATTTCTTAGCAGCTAAGATAAAAGGAGACTGGTAATAGTCATTTTCTTTGATATGGCATTTGTATATGGTGGTCTAATTGATTATAATTTTTTTCGGAAATACTTGCATCATATGCGCTTGATGATATATGTACAAAAGTGTATCTTGCTTTTCTAGTTTCCCGTGAAAGAATGCCCAAGCTTCAGCAGCCAGGCTAGGACAGGATGGAACTCTGCTAGGTTTTAATAAGTGGCCATCATTTGTGGAATGTAACTCCAGTAAAGCGCAATCAACTCTCTCTCTCTCTCTCTCTCTCTCTCTCTCTCTATATATATATATATATATATATATATATATCCCCCTCCCTCCCTTCTCTCCCGCTCCCGCTCCCTCTCCCCCCCCCCTTCTCCCCCCCCCCCCCACACACACAAAGTAATGACCATTCAACGTGGGGAGACACAACAGACCTAAGTACTCATAAGGACCATGAATCTGGGAGTCTCAAACCCAAGGACTTGCAAAATAAGAGACCTAATGCTCTCTGAGCTCAATATGTGCTCTAAAGCTGATGTTATTTTACGTGGACCCTATATTATATATCATGCTTTAACACTCCCCTCCATCTGCATGCCCACCACGGCATCAACAAAGTAGTGCAGTGCTAAAGTGCCCAGCAGGGCAGCTGGGATATTAAGTCCTGGTCCTTTCCAGACCAGAGCTTTGATACCATGTTAAGTCACCATTGACTCTAAAAGCCTAAGCTGTCAGAGAGGACGCCCAACAATGTATAGGACGCTCTAACAAAATGAAATGTTTGTGGACATATACGCCTGGATGACTTCACTGATGCCTGCAAGTTCTCTGTTGCACTAAACTACAATGTATTGACTTCCCAGGGTTTCCAAAAGGTTTATTTGCACTAAAACCGTAACACAACTGGTCATATTATCTTTGGTTATTTTACATCTTATTTCTTGCAAAGCTATCTTACTGTTTCTTTGAGAGAGAACCCTGTGCATAGCCTATGTATCTTTTCCATGCAGAAGAAACAAGGGAAAGTAAAGACGTCTCAAAGGTTTCAGCGCTTCCAAGAAAGTAATTACATGGATCCAAATCAAGGCCTTTGTTTGGGTGCCCTCTTCGACATTGCAGCAACAAATGTAGGGAATTCTTATGCTAATATTCGCGAGGTCTCTATCTTTTCAACTGTCTTATCCGTGTTGGATTTGATCATTGTAGGGACTTGATATGGGCAGAAGGCTTTGCATCATTGGATTTTGCCGGTCTATTGAGATGCTAAGTGATGTTGTTGAAGACACTGTTTTGGAACATGGAGGGGAGGTATGCATAAACTTGGTGTGGCATATGTTGGTAATCTACTTCTGGTCTTCAATTTATCTATATACATGAGCACAAACCTGCTTTGGCTGCTTTGGGCCTGTCTCTTGGAGCTAGTCTCCTCTATCATATAAAACTAAACAAGTCATCAATGTCTTAGGCTGCAAGTATAAATGTGCCCCGCTAGGTTTTTCCTATTTCCATTTTAATTTTGATTGATATTTAAGTGAGAAGTTTTAGCATAGGCTCATGTGGAATTGGACTGAGTAATTTTTGTAACTCGGAATCAGTACTGTCTAATTGGGTCAATATCACATCTGATACTTAAACTTTCTTCTCCGATTTGATTATATTCTTTGAGGGATATGCACGGATCCATATTAATTACAGTTTATCTAAATGGGAACTATCATTTGAACCATCTTCTTGATGACATATAAACATTTGACTTTCTAATGGTTTGTCTTGGTCATCCTATGAAAAGAAAAATACGCGCAGTTATGTCAAATTTTAGATGCATTTGATGTATCTTGGGATGCTTTTCTTTGACTGCATGCAGATCATTATATTTACCTCAGTGTTGTGTTCATTGTCCAGGTTGTTGCTGCACAGAAGGGAAGTAAGGGAGGTTTGCATGAAAAGCTAACCATGACCGTTGCAGTGCCACTACTCTGGGGGGTTCCTCCTGCTTCTGAAACACTCCATCTTGCCGTTCGAAGTGGTGGAGGGATTGTAGACAGGGTTTTCTGGCAATGGGAATTTTTGTAAATGAAATGCTTAGCTTTCCTAACCATTGTTTCTACAATTTGTACATAATATTGTTGTGGTTCAATTGTAAAGAGTAATGGTAGGGTTTAAATACATTTGCTGTAAGTTTATTGTGAATATTCAGTTTATCATTTGTCATTTCTTTTGCACTGCGCTTCTCTATGGGCATTCAAGTCTCATATATAATCATCAATACGAGGTCCACTAATAGAAGAAATAAGTTTTTATGCTCATACGCTGCTTATGTTGCTCTTATGGTTATGCACATCAAGAGGGGCAGCCTTGGGGTAGCAGCAATGTTCTTCTGTTCTGAGGTTTGGTTCTATACCCGGAAAAAACCTCTTAGGAGAAGTGGACACGGCTGCATGTATCCAAGCTTCCTCAGACTTCACAGTCAAGGGCACCTTGTTCCTCTTCTTTGTGCTTATGTGCATCAAGCTTATTGAGTGATCGTTTTGGAGCATTCTTTGGCTGTGTGGTTTACTAGATACAATGCAGTTGCTAAGGCAGGTGGATCTAGAGAAGGTACTTTTTTCTTCTGTGTCTTTTCATTTAATAGACTGCCCTTCTATTACTATGGTCTTCGGAACTCTTACTCCATGAGCATCTGCTTAGCACAAAGTTGACACATATCTCTTCTTGGATCATTCATTAGAATTGAAGGTCTCCCTTTTTTTTTCCATTATACTTTGTGTTCAGTTGGAAGAAGAGCAAAGTTCTGGCTTTACTTCTAGCAGGGTGAGTATGTATATATTTCAGAGTAGAGTTACGTGAAAGAGTATGCTGCCATCTAAATAACTCGTGTGATTGGACTGTGCAGCTTTACAAGGTTCTTGCTGTTTGAGGTATGAATTAAGTGCTACCTAATTAGTCCATATTCTTTGTATAGTTTGAGGTCTTATATTTACCCCCACCCCTGGACATTCCATTTTAATCGTTTTCCTATTCTTCAATTTGATCATACTGATGGGTGCACAATCGTGTTGGTGCTTCCACTGTGCATAAACTACCCAATCAAATTGGCTCCTCCTTCACAGTACCATGTTTGTTTCTCTGTTATGGTACTCGTCTAATGTGCACAATACACATATAATCCTCTTCAGACACTGGTGCGTCAACTCGTGCACTGGGTTACCCATTTATAGAGATATAGGAGTTCAAATATGTAGGTTCGGATGTACTATAAGAGCTGATCTATAGCCTGCATGGGCAATTTAAATTTGTTGCCAAACCATCTCAAGCAATCCAAGTTAGCACATGAAAGGGCCAGTACTAATTTTTTCTTGTTTGTGGTTGGATGGTTGTCCGCAGTGTTGAAACAGTCCAAATAACCAATGTACTGTATCAGTTCAGGTTTATGGGAAGAAACCTGCACAAATGTGTGTTTGTGTGTGTTTCTGTTGGGCGGGGGGGGTGGGAGTTTGGTTATTTGGTTACTTCGCTCGCAACAGTTGCGAACCATCATCATCCAAGCCGTTGTCCCAAGCTACATGGGGTCGGCTACATGAATTTTTCATTCCCCTTGTCAAAGCAGATGTTTTTAATAAATTCCTAGCTATTAAGTCTCTTCTCAGTACTTTTCCCTAGTTAACATCGGTCTCCCCTACCTCGTCTTATCCCATCAAAATGACACAATTTGTTGCGGATATTTTCATTCATCTTTCCCATTTTGTTCGGCTGCAAATCCACCTAAGCAGTCACTTTTCTGCTACACTCATCTTATGCGTGGCGTCTTTCTTAGTTGCCCGACATTGTGAACCATGCAGTCATAGTGGTGAACCATATAAACAAAAGGAAAGGTGATTCGGCCCATCTATGTCGTAGATGGGGACGGGAAGAGATGTGTTGGTCCTGTTAGCAACTTAGCTAAATTGCTGCGGAGGGATTTGGATCAGCTCCCAAGCACGATATAAAATATATATGGATGTTTTTCACATAATAGTTGCATGTACTAAAACATATCTCACAGAATGATTTTTCTTTAGCAATTTGAAAAAATAATGTAGTTCTACAGTATTGCCTTGGTGCAACAATGATGCTGGGGGTGAGAATGCGTTCGTCAGCCCTCTGAATTGTTAGGAACCCACTGGGACCACTTTTTTTTTATGGTATTGCAGTCTAAACCAACTTTTGATACTGACATTTGGTGTGTTTGATGCAATAGCACCAAAGATTGGGCGAAGTTTCTATTTTCTTAGCTGGTAATATCCATTTCTGGGAGTGCTAGGCTCCCATGCAGTTAGAAAGCTTGTGATTTTGTTGCTGATCGATGTGTTGGTTAAAGCAAGTGCCAACCATTGGTGTTTGATGCGGGATGCAAAATTGCAAGCTTTTGATGCTAGAGGGACCCTCTCTCTGTTCTTGTGGTTCCCAACATTTAAGCTAGACTACGGATAACTGGCTCAGTACTTGGTTGTCATAGATATGTGCTAAATAATTTTTATGTGTGTTTCAAGTAGGTAGTAAATTAAGGTAAAGTACTTACCGGATGGTGTCATTTGAATTAGAAATCGGTACCCTTTCCTGATCTCTGTGGAAGATTTGGAGAAGTTTCCAGCTGTTTGTTTTGGACTCTCTGGGCATTTCCTTCTTATCATACTACATAACCCCTTTGATGCATGTTAAAAATTTATGCCTTAAGAACACTTGGTTGTGTGATTTCTTTTCCTTTTAAATTAACTCATCTTAATGGAGTCTTCTATGTGATTATATTTGATGTAGTCCCCTCCCCCTCTCAATATGATTTGAAAGATCCTATGGATAATTGTTCGAGGAAGATTGATTGACTTTGCATGTCTTAACAGGTGGGTTGATCTAAACTTGAGTCATCTTTGTCTTGAGAGCTGTTGCAATCCCTTTGGATTTAGTAGATCCCCTTGTTGAATCTGTGCTGTTTATATTGTTTTGACAGAGGCTTTATGTTTGAATCTTGATAAATTACATTGACTGAATTTATTGTTGAGCACCGGAAAGGAATATGCTGTGTCTTGAATCTGCATATACTTCGCTACGAGTTTGTTTTTCGCTACGTTCATTGTTGAGTGCTCTCTCTAAAAACATATCAGTAACTCGTTAGAGCCTACTTAGTTTAGAGACTTTTGAAGACTTCTTATTTTCTCTCATGTTTCTTGTTACAAGACTGGACTTACGTAAAATAATTTTGAAACTCTAGTCTCTCCTTTTTTTTTCTCTAAAACTTTATTTTCCAGCTTATAACTAAATACATTTTGAGCCTTCACTATAGTCTTCTCTATTATCATGACTACTTAGTATATTTTGATGGTAAATGATGTGCTTGAAAAAAATAAATTAATTTATGACTAATTACTAGACTTGTATGATAATTGATATGCGTTAAAATTAAGTAAATCAAAACTAATATGAAACCATGGATTGTCCATGGGACAGCTCATGCTCAATTTGTGTCTACCAAAACTTTCATGGACTGACATGAATAGATATGACCCGTAGATGGGCTCAGTTAGGCATAAACACAAGTTTTTAAAAATGGGCTGGACATGGTCTGACCCTAGGGTTTGTGCAGCCCGCCTAAATTGCAGTTCTACCGCTAAATGACCAGAGTTAGGAGTATGACATCAGTAGTTGCCGAACCTATTGATGTCATACCTTCGTTCATTTGTTTGTAAAGTTTGATCACAAGTGAAAAATGAATAAAGGCGCATGCCGACGACTCTGATTCCTGAAGGTACTAGGAATTTCCAAAGTTAGCAAAGCAGCTTATTCCTTATGATTCTTGATGTATCATGCTATTGAAAAAGTTTTTTTTCTTTTCGGTTGAACATGCCCTCTAGATGATGTAATGGGACTGTCATTTGTACAAACGGACTCCTCCAACAATTTACAATGAAGGTGACATGACTAAAGTTAATAAATGATATTGAACAAGTAGTACAACTTATTTTTGGAAGTGATCTTGATATGAAATTATATCTCACTCCTTAAATAGCAAATAAAGAGCAACAAATGTACTCCCCATTAATCATTGAAATCCTATTTTTATATAGGACTCAATGTACTAGAGAAATTATTATACCTATAAAAGGTGTCTTATGATTTTATGGTCTCATTAGATGCAACACCTTTTGACCTTTTTCTCTCCGCTAGAAAAGACATTCTAGTAGAGCCCTTGTCTAAACCCTTTTCAACATTGATTTCAACAAAATCTTGCAAATGGCTGGCAAACCCCATTACTCTAATCACACAAGCAAACACTTAAATTTGGTGTAGAGGTCAATGCAATCACCCTTCAAGTTTTCTTTTCAAAAAAAAAAATTCTGGGCAACAAAGCTAAATTAAAAAGGCCACTGTGTCCAAACAATACAGCCAGGCCAAAAGTGCAATGGTCTCACTTGCACTGTTTCCCCATGAGGATTCTTCTCACTTGTTTCTAGGATGACCTCAACTTCACCTCTTTTCTAAGATATTTGTTCCCCATATTGGATTTGTTTATCATTGACTCATTTTCCAGTGATGCATTTTCCCCCTCTCAACCCCTACAAAATCCTAGTTAATTAAAGGTTAGTCAGTGATCAAAACATATCTCACATGTATGAACAAATTGACCACGCCCCATTTTATATCAAATATTGAGCGGCCCATGAGATGCCAATTTGGAGTTTAGCGCATATTTAATAAGTATTGGGTTCAGAAATGAGGAAAATTTAAACAAAGACTGGGATTAGGATTAGGATTGAGATCAAACCGTATACTAATTCCTGGTCTGCACATAAGTCCAACATCTCTGCACAAAAGTACTATAGACTGGAATACATAATGGAAATAAAATAAGCATGCACACATATATGCATGTGGGTGCCCTTTTTTTATGCTGAACCAGCCGCTGCACTAGAAGCTTGTACAACCTGCTTGGGCAGCTGTACAACCACTTTGGTCCAAAGGTTTTTGCGACTTTGCCAACCGTTTGTACAACCAATTATGCCAAGAATACAACCATGCAAATGACAGTAATGTTGGCATGAATGATTGTACTGGAGAACAATAAGTTTTCTATGTTTCTAAGCCTTAGTGGGTCTAAGCAGTCAGTAAATATTGAACAGAAAAACTATAGTAGGGATGAGTCCGGTTCAGTTTGAGGGTCAAACCGAACCATTGCCCCTGCCTTGGAAAATTATGAACCAAAAAAACCCAAACATCATCAGTTTGGACTGTTCAGTTTGGTCGGTTTAAAGACTTCATTTTGATCGGTTTAAACGATTTATACTCACTTAAAAGACGTCGTTTCTTTGCACACTACTATTGTATCTAACAATAATAAAAAATCAAAGGTATATTTTTTTAAAATTGCATATAACTTGTTACAATCGATATATAAGTGCTCAATAATGTATGAGAAAGAATGAGTAAATATAAAATAAATATTGTTCACGAAACTTGTGTTATAAGTGTTCTCATTATTTTCTTTTAACTTCCTAGATATGTATATTTGGGTTTGCCTAATACCATATATATGAAATTATCAACGAATATTACTAAAAATAGATTAACATATCATAAGTCGGTTCGTTTCGGTTTGAAATTGATTTTAAAAATATGAACAGTGAACTGAACCGAACGAATGTCTGTTTGAGAAATGTGAAACCGAACCGTTAAAATTTTTGGATGGTTCGAATTAAATTGGTTTGATTTGATGAATTTGAACGATTCAGATCGATTTGAGCGGTTCTATGTTCACCCTAATATAGTTAAGGGATACTGCTCTTTAAAATAGTGCATGCGCTGGCATTGAAGGCTGATTCATGAAAGAAAGATTATGGCTTCTCTAGTTTCCATGACATTTATGTCTGGATTGAAGCAGTTAAAGACAGTACTAGCAAACACATCATTTCCCAAAAAGAAATGCACAAAGGAAACTTTTTACCATGTACTGTCAACACACACAAGCCCTCGTCACCCACAAACTGAGTCTAGTAATGAATCTTCAAAAGTGCCTCCAATATCCACACACCTTACCTTTCAATCTTTCTGATTGTACCCTCAACAATCAGCATCAGCAGTACACGACTTTTTCCACCCACCCACCCTCCCTCCATCTCTTTCTTTTTTCCCTACTTTTTTACATAATCAACAAAGAAAGTTGAGGTTACTACAGCTAATCAGCTGCTTAATTTCTTCAAGACCATAGTCTAATGTTTCTCCATAAAGCCCATCAAGGTTACCACCATTTGGAAGCATGGGCTTTGGGTTTTGAATTTCATTGACCCCATTGTAGATGTAGTTAAATTGATCATACTGATCTACCTCTTTGGCATGGCTGATCTGGTTGTTGTTACAGCTCCCATCAGAAGAACTGCAGCTAGCTGCTTGATCAATACCTCCAAACATGAGATAATTGTGCATGGGACCCACGTAGCCATTCTGGGTAGTGGGGTTCAAAAGGCTTGAATATGGGATTGATGTAATGGTTTGATCATGATCCTGGTCATGATCATACCCTGTGATGAAAGACCTGGTAGTAGTACTACTACTGTATGCACTGTTTGTGGTAAATTTGTACGATAGTGATGATGTTGATAGTGGTGGTGGAGTCTGAAGGAGTGATGATATTGATGGGTAGGTTGTTGTAGCTTGGTATTGAGGCCTAATTTTCTGACATGAAGAAGAAGGGGAAGAAGGGAGCATTAATCCCATGAGCTTCTTCTTCAGCTTGGTGTTCCAGTAGTTCTTGATATCATTGTCAGTCCTCCCTGGTAACTGAGCTGCTATTATTGACCACCTGCACATTTGTTGTTTCTCAGTGGAAGTTAAAAATGACCTCCATCTCAAGAAGAGAATGCTAGGGTTTCTTGTTGCAACTGAATTTGTTTAAGTATATTCATGAGGGATCTAAACTTGGCAAGCATGCAAAGCAGCATACATATAAGAAACAGCCTTGAATTTGCAAATTCTAGGCACATGCATTTCACCCTTTACCCGAGGAATCGCCACTTCTTTCGACAAAATGTCAGCTTACTTTGCCTTGGAAGTTATCCTACCAACTGAAGAAAATCCATATATGTCGTCCTTGCCCCCAAGTGAGTAGGCATGTGTGTGTTTGTGTGTGATTGTGATGAGTGAAAAGTTGAAAGGAAACCTAATTGGATTTGAGAGTGAAAGGCACTATGGATCTGAGAGGACATGTTTGGGACAGAGAAGGAACAAGAAAGGGAAAGTAGATGAATGATGATATGAAGTACCTGCTTCCAATGCTAGAAAAAAGGGTGCAGATGATTCTGTCTTCATCATCTGAGAACTCCCCATGCTTGATGTTGGGCCTGAGATAATTAAGCCATCTTAATCTGCAGCTTTTTCCACACCTTCTGAGACCTAATGATTCCAACAAAGACTCATTCAAAAGCACACAAAAGAAAACAAGAAACAAAAAGGTAAGAACAACCCAACAAAATGGAACCATTCGATGTTTGTTGAAAACCTTACTCACCAGCCTTTTGCGGGAGAGCAATCCAATTCCCTCCAGTCCCATACTTGTCTATGTACTCCTTTAGCTTTGCATCTTCTTCTGGTGACCATGGCCCTTTCTTCACATTTGCCTTGTCACAACATGGAGCTCTTCCCATATCTCTCTCTCTCTCTCTCTCTCTCTCTCTCTCAGAGACACACAGGAGAGACGGAGGATGTTTAAGAATGGGTTGATGCTTGTGGGGGAGGTGGCTTTGTTTGTGTGGAAGACTTAAGTTTTCTTGACAGCAAGTGTAAATTAATAAACTAAAGCGTAAGGGAGAGATAAAGAAGTCAAAGGACACACCTGTCTAATTTCTTATCATCAAAACACTCTTCACTGATTAGCTAATTAAAGAACTCTCCGTCGGAAAAAAAATCAATCCCATCTCCAACAGGACAAGTACAGGGACCTTCCATTGCTACCCATTTACTTGGTTTCTCTCTTGCATAATTTCCCTCTTTTTGTCACAGAGAATCCAAAGTCTGTTCAAGTAATGGCATACAATTCAGCATTTGAAAATTATAGGGCTAGTGGCTTATTGCTACATTTTTGCCAGCAAAGGCCGAGTCATAACTGTCAATAAGATGATATCTGGTAATTACACTCATGTCTACTGTCTATTCGAAGTATCAAATACACCTTGAAAAAAATGAAATAGAGATGTTGATGGTAGTTTGTCTCAAATGACCCGTGCATCCCTCTCCGGGATCCTTTTCTTCATTATACTTTCAAAGCCTAGTGTACCCTCAACTCCTCCTTTTCCTCTTTCTTACCTAGCTCATTCTTGTAATCCTGCAAGCATCACATCCATTGCATATCCGTCATAAACAATCTGAAACCTCGCATCGCCTACTGGTGGCGAGATTTGCTAAAAGTTTCAAGATTGTCGAGCAGTTCGGCTTCACAGTTTCTTGAGAACTGCATTAGGATTGTTCCACTCCTGCGAATCTATCCACTCGAATTCATAGTTTGATAGTGGAGCATATATATGGATACAGCCGACGTTCATCCATAAGTTTTGATTTTTTAGATCTTTGCTTCCATTAGTGCTCTTCCATTGCAAATTGGTGGTAGGTTTTAGATAATTGGTGAAAGTGACTCTTAAGTGTGTAGCATATTAAGTTGAATTGCTACAATAGATTATGGGAGGAAATGGATTTGCGTGGCAATATGGTTAAACTTTGTAGAGGGTGTCATTTGCCCAAGTGGAGTGAGAGGAAGTGTGATGGCATGGGCTATGTTTGGTCATTCATAATATACAGTTCCAATACAATAAAAAGTTGGGAATAAAAGTTTTTAAGGCCTGTTTGTGAGTTTTAAGACGATAGGAAAGAGAAGAAGGGAAGATAATTTTTCTTCCTTTTGTTTCTGAATTTAAGAGAGAAAAAAAAACATTGTTCATTTCTCTATTTTGTGAGTTTAGTATAAAAGAAAAGAAAAGAAAAGACACTTGATTACATATATACCCCTAAACTATATTCTTATAATTCTAACAAAGACTATGATGTATGATCCTAAAAAAATATAAGTTTGACGGGAAAAATTCATCAATGAAATCATGCAAAAGTTTATACCATATTAATGTAATAAGCCTTACATTACTGGTTATTGTCACTGTACAAAAAATAAAAATTCGCTGTAAGTCAACTACAAATATCTCAACATCTAAATTTAATTAATGTCATGCCAAAAGTAAAACAATCAGTCACGAGTCAACTTTAACATATAAAACAATCATATATTTGGAAGTAAAATGGTAAACGCTCGCAAAGAAGCCTAAAATTTAATAGTTATTAAAATTTTAGTCTTCATTATTCCAAGGTTAATGATGGTATTATCAAAATATTACCTATGAGAGTTTCCTTTCTTTCCATCTCTTCCCAATTTTGGAAGGAAAGATTTAGAGACAAAAGAAGCAAAAACTTTCCTCCCTTTTCTTTTCTTTTCTTTCCTTAAAAAAACTCACAAACTAGAGAAAACGGAGAAAAACAGTCACTTTCTTTTATTTTCTCTCCTAAAAAAAACTCGCAAACAAGCTAAAGGGGATACAATACAAACCTTTTAAAAGTTGGGTGAATTTAAATCATTTTCAAAAAGTTTGGGGATGACTGATATTAGCATATAACCTTAAGGAGTTTTTGAAAGTTGGGTGAGTTTAATCATTTTCAAAAAGTTTAGGGATTTAAAATTTGAAATCTCTTGGCTTTGCAGGAATGTAGGCCTAGCTTGGCATCGCTTGTGCTATAAGTATCTTTATGCTATGGTATTATTATGTTCCTTTAGTGATCCAACATGTAACCTTTCAAAACCAAATTTTTTAACTTGAAAAGTTAGGTTAGGAGTTCTTTATGGTTGGAATCACAGAATTATTATCCCTTCTTATTTTCGTCACTTTAATGTAATTAATGGTATAATGTCTTATGGTATATCAAATTCTTGGGTATCAAGAAAACGTCTTGTATCAAGAGAATATTTTTCGTATGTCTCCATATGTTTGACTCTCATAATCTTAGGAACAAATAATTTGCAATTATGTTATCTATGATCGAGTAAGTTTAAGAATATTTGTGCCTGTACTTGTATAAATCTCTTGACAAAGTAATGAAGTAACAAAAAATTTCGTGGTGACTATTATCATCATGGTATTAGATCGAATAGGACAAGATCCCGCGCGTGTTAAATGTCGATTCTAGCTTCCATAACTTCAGTAGCTGCTTCATGTTGCTTGTCCGGCTAATTTTCTTCATTCTTACAAATTTGATACCATAAGGCCAATCCCATTTTTATTTTTGTTTGAGGTCTTGCATTTTATCTACACCAATGACACAAACTTGACATATGCGGTAATTTTGTTTGCACTTACGACATTTACGTTTGCACCTTGATCTTGTTATATTTTGGTCGATCTTCTTCTCATGTAAATCTGAATGTATAGATTTTTTCTTGTTTTACGTTATACATGTATGTTTTGACACATCTATTATAGTTCTTTAGTCTAGTATGTGAATCTGTACCTACTTTTTCTCACTCAACTTGTGAATCCGAATGCACACATTTAATTAGCGTATAACTTTAAGGAGTTTAGGATATTATTTTCAGTATGCAAGCTCGTTAGTGGATCCCCATCATGTTTTTGCAGTGTACAGAAGATATTTTTGCTTTTTAAATTTTTGTTTTACGCAAAGACAACTACATAATCAGACTGAGGTAAGGATCAAAATTTTCTTTCCAAAAGATAGAAAATAAACAACCAAAATAATAACTATGAAAATTCAGTCAAAATTCAAGACTCTTTCAAGCTAATAAATGGAGCTGAAACATAATAGTATTTTGCAATTTTTTTGGGTAAATTACTCTCGGCACCCCTGAGGTTTGGCTTAAATTATACACAGCTCAGTCTATCTTTTTTTTACTACACTCCGCTCCCTGACTCTCGATTTTTCTGACGGTGTAAACGGTTTGACGCAAAAAGACATTTTTGCCCTCATAAAATTTGATTGGTCATTTTTTTCTCTTCCTCTCCCTCTTTCTACTAGGTCTTGAACCCTTAATCTTGGGGCGAGAGCAACATTGTGTAACCCACCAAGGAGCAAGGTATCCGGATTTTGTGAACGGTGGTCGTGGGTGTGACGGGATAGCTGGGTGGTCGTGGGTGTGACGGGATGGCTGGGTGGTCGTGGGTGGGCCGGATTTAGATGTGGATAAGCGAGCGTTGTTGCCATGGCAGGTAGTATGGTGGCCATTGGTAGGTCTGTTGACTCGAGACGGGATGTGTGGGTGGTCATGGGTGGCCCTTGGGTTTTGTGATCGGTGGCTATTGGTGGTTGTAGGTGTGCTGGGATGGCCGTGGGTGGGTCGTATTTATATGTGGGTTGCACCGGCAGTGGTGGGTCAAAACGGGGTAGTGTGGTCTCCACTACCTATCTCCTTCTCTCTTTCCCACTTACTCACACGTACACAAACATACACACACACACACACAAAAAACATCACACCAATTGACGACCACAGACCACCTGCAGCCGTACACCGCACCACCACACTTATCATACAGATCGGCGACCACAACGATTTGGTGGTCTGGTGATGGGTTTTGGTGGCCGTTGGTGGGGCTATTGGTGGATATCTTTAAGACGCCGCAGGGTGTTGTCGGGTGGGGCATTACTGGCGGTGTTGTAGGATGGTGTTTCCAGGTGGTGGCCCCTGGTGGTTGCAGTGGTGGCGTGTCAGTAGGTAGTGGCACGACACAGTGTGATGGTCGTTGGTGGGTCGCGATTGGTTGAGGGTGTCGCTGGCGTAGGCTTGGTGGCCGTGGTGCTAATTTCGGTGGGATTGATGGGGTTAGCAGCAATATTATTGGGTTTGGTTGATGATAGGGCTTGCAATGTAAATTGTTCATGTATTATTTGTTGTACAACATGCATTATTGGTTGTACAACATGTATTGTTGGTTGTACAATTTTAATTCTAAAATATTATTTGGATGTTTAAAAAACTAAAAAGACAAGCTTGGTTTTGACTGAATAAAGGAACGGTAGTTTGGATATTAAAAAAGCCAAAATGGTTTGTCAGGGAATCTCCAAACGAAGTCAGGTTTCCCGTCAGGTTTGTGTAGCCTTTTGAAATACGGGTACAAACCTCAGGAAGTGGAATGTAAAAAAAAAAGATAGGCAGAGCCGTTTGTATTTTAGAATAAAACTCAGGGGTGCTGTGTGTAATTTACCTTTTTTTTTAATTTAAGAACTTCATTAATGAAGAATTAAATGCTAACATAATACAAATGCGAATGATTAACTAGAAAAGGCAAAATATAGAACAAGACAAACAACAACGGAAAAAAATAAGCGCATTGCATTAAAAACATTCAAAAC
Organism: Escallonia herrerae; assembly: GCA_033070095.1. NCBI lineage: Eukaryota > Viridiplantae > Streptophyta > Magnoliopsida > Escalloniales > Escalloniaceae > Escallonia > Escallonia herrerae. The sequence goes on from JAVXUP010000149.1 coordinate 129,338, forward strand.
ACTACCTAAGTCAACTTAGACTCTGGATTGATGAGTCTAACTGAAATTTGAACTCGTAGAAATTGAGAGTCTTAGGTGCAATTAAGCTTGTCTTCATCCATTAAAGTCTATGTGGTCATTGCACACAACACCTCAGCCATAGTGATGAATATGATCATCTATAACTAGCACCTTAAACTTAGGGATTCATATGCACCCAAGATCTTAAGGTTCTCAAAATTAGTGTCCAGCACCATAAGGTTTTAAAATTGGAGCCCAACACCTTGAACTTCTTAAACTGTTATGCCCAACACTAAATGACGGCCGAGCTCCCTTTTTGGCAAGACCTCTTTTAGTTTTCTAAGGATAAGACCGTCACTTCCCTTGTTATGTCCACATGGCATCACTCAACATCCACACTTCCCTTCAACACACACACACTAACTAACTCATTTTCATTATTATCTCAACACCCTCAACAATTTGCTCAAATACTTCATCCACTACATGTCCACCACAAAACACCTATCTACCACCACTAACCCTATTAAACCAACCGACAACACCACCACCGTCACAAAACCCACACCACCATAGCCCCACCATAACAGTCATCACCACCACGACTATCCCACACAACTGTAGGCTCACGAACCAACCACCATCATCACCACCACAAAACCAACCACAGTCATAGCCCCATCAAACCAATCACCACACACACACATACACACGCACACATAACCCTAGCCCCACATTGCATAGGGAAGGCCGACAAACATATAAAAGAAGAAAAGGAAGACCATGAAGGGCGTATGCAGCAGAGTCTGTTAGAAGTAACTGCAACCTCATCAACATGTAAAATTTTTGGTGTCATAATAGTAAGTTGTCCACAGCTGGTCAGATTGCCTTCTTCTCAATCCCCTCATCACGTTTTCAGATTGTTATCTTGAAAGCAATTGTTAGCCCAATAGTTGGATAACTTATTAGGCTTACATCTTATTTTGATGATAATTACACATTAATTATGTACTAATATTTGCTTTGAGTTGATTTTTAGTAGGTATGTACATACACACTAATGAAGACACATTTAAAAAGTTGGATATATGAATTAAAGCTGAAGAAGCTTAAAGCTATGATGGAGATGCTATGAGAGCTTTATCAAGCCCAGTGCCAAAGAGTTACAAAGGATGCATAGGTTAATGTACTTCTAATTATGATTAATCTTTACTATTATGTAACTGGTTTTACTTGGATGCTTGAATTGATGAATATGGTCGAAAATAACTTTAGGACATCTTGTATATTGCATGTGAGTTCATAACCCTTCATACAAGTGTGTTTTTTTTTTAAATGAATAAACTTTGGAGCTTACTCAGATTTTTTTCCAAATTTTTTTAAGCTGATCTTTTTATATTTTGATAAACTTTATCATTAGCTTTCCAACACAGGAAATGGCACCTAAATCCGATTTTTTTAGAAAAAGTTATGCCAAAAGTAAGAAAGGGAATTCTGTGAGGCAATTGATTGATAGTAGGGTAATACAGCCGACTGCATTGAGCAACCCATTCGGCTGTACTGGTTGAATGCTGCTCTAGCGGCTAGTTTGAAGCGATAAATTCGAACTGCTAGTTTACAGAAATACAGTCGACTACATTGATAATGCGATCGACTATATTAGCCATTTTGGCACATTTAATGACAGCTATATTAAATATGTTCTCTGTATAAATTTCTTGGAGCTTTATCATACACTAAGGAAACCACATTCTAGGTATCTATTCATTAGAGAAACATCAAGGCTCATAAATTAAACTTTTATCACTTTATCTTCATAATTTTACATCATTAAGGAGAGCATCTTTATGAAAATTCTTTGATTGAAAGTGAGCATACTTTAAGTCATCAATTATCTCATCTCTCTATTGTATTAGAGCTTGATTTGTACTCAGTTCCTTTCAAGAGGGTTCCTTTGTACACAGTTGATATCTGTAAAAGTCTTTTGATTATGGCTTGAGTTTGTCAAGTCTTTGAGTGAGCTTTATGGATTCAAGCCTTCTACTTGGTGTGGAGATATCACCAAATATTGTAAGGATTTCTATCTTGAGCCAAAAGAATATTGTTACTAGTAGATTTCAGTTTTCTTGCACGAGATTTCTTTGAAAAGGTGGATGTAACTTTGAGGGTAGTTCAAGTCGAACCATTTAAATCTTCTTACTAAGTATCGCTAACTCAGTCTCTTTACTTATTGTTCTATAATTTCTTAAGATTCTGTAGTTAACATCTTCATTGAAATAGTGCTTGATTTGATTGAGATTCATGATTGTGTTTAGTTTAAATTCTTTATTAATTTTTAAAAATTCTATTCACCCCAGGGTTATTTTGTTGGCTTTAGCAACATTTCCCAGTTAAGCACACTTTAGTCTTTTTTTTTCTTAAACTTCCTTGATCAATTGGGTAGATCTAGCTAGGGGTGCTATTTCTTCTTTTTCCAAAGGCAACCCATTCTAAAAAATAGGATTCCACGTAATAAGTTTTTTGATATTTTTTCAATATTTCTTCCTCAATCTTTTCTTCACTTTTGCTTATGTAATCCTAAGCAATATTTGTTAAATTGGTGCACGTTGGCATATTCAATCTCCTTACTTTTGCTTAAGCCATGCTTAATTTTATTAAAATCCAATGTAATATACTCCCCCCCCCCCCCCCCCCCCCCTACATAAAATTTCTAGAGTAAAGGCTTCCTGAAGCTTGTGACCAAGGCAGAAAAATTCACCAACTCAGCCGGCGACTATTACACGGCCTTACAAAAATGAGAACTTGAAGAGATGAGTTACATCCACAAACCGAATTTTGCAGACATTTAAGTATTCTATTAATGTCTAGTATTAAGGCAGTTGGAAGTAATTTTAATATTTAGCGGATTCATTATGTATGCATAGTTATGACAGAACTACATAATGATGGAGATCAGAAGTAATTTGAACAAACATTTCAGGTTCTATACTAAGTTGTAGTTATTGCCATATATGTTTTGATATGTTTATATGTATGGCTTTTACGTAATTAATAATAGTGTTCATACGTTCCGATGATGAACAAATAGTTTAGATTTTTGAGCTAAGGTGTTGTTATTACCATATTAATCGGACTTCTTGATATCTTTCAAATATATAAATGAGAAAGAAAAGAATATTAATAACATGATTGATGGTCATGTTATCTAATTAAGCTCATGAATGACGTGATTTCAATATTTGCTTATTAGGAAGGTGGAATTAGTTAAGTGATTGCACTTGTAAATTTAATAATAGTTGTCAAGTCTAGCTTATTGAGTATTGAACTACTTCAAAAAAACTGTAAGAGTTATTTGGTAACAAGACATAATCAGAACACATCTAGAATCTTGAGCATAAGGTAACTTGGTTCTATGCAAGTTGTTTGCTTGTAAAATTAGATAACTTGGTTGTCAACAACTTTTTTGGTTTGTCAAAAATCACTAGAGAAGGTCAAAAAGGGGAAAACTTCATCGTGTGGATAGGGGGTTTAATAGTTATCTCGTGGAGATCTTCAACTAAAGGTCGGTCACAAACACTCTCTTAATTTTAACAAACTCAAACATTCAAAGAATATTTTAAAGAAAGAGGGTGAATGCCGTCTTCAAAGTCAAAAACACCTTAAATTGTACGAAACTCTAAAACTCAAAAGGGGTGTTTTATGAAAAGCGGCCTAAAATTATACTAAAAAATCACCTTAATTTAAAACAACCTTGGATTCATTAAGAAGGATATTATAAAGAAAAAAAAGTTTAGGCATATAGTCTCATTCATCCTCAATATATACTAGGGATATGGATAAACACTTCTACCATACACTCTTTAAGTTTCTTGTCAACCGACCGGATTCCAATCTGAGATTATTACCACCCCAGATTACTATTTCCCTTCTCTTAAAGTGCTCATTAGATGACTTTTAAGTCATGTATTGGAGGACTTTAAAGAAATTCAAATCAATTTTCTGACAAGAGTTTGGCTAACTGGATGCAGCCATGCAGATGCAATCACTAATCGGCTTCTTCTTGGTCAAAGACTGGCACATTAAACTTTAGAAAGAGTCAACTTGTTTCACGGTTGAGATCAAATGGTCATGCAAATTTGATGTATTAAAGTAGTGCATGTCAGCTAAGTAGCCATCAACTTGTAAATATTATAATCTCCATATGTGGTCCATGATAGATGTACATGGCTGCTCAATATGAACTACGTAGGCAACTATTTTACTATTTAATTTGAATGAAATGCCTATAGAAATAAAGAGAAAAAAGGTTTAATTATTATCTTATATCAAGTATCAAAATGTATAATCCTTTTATGCTTTTTCAAAATCACACGCTAAATATCATAAACATTTTACATCAGGATCCTGACTTTATCTCTCTCACTGATGACGGTCGTAATGCCAAAAAAATATGAAAGATCATGCATTACGATTTTGTGAAATTAGGCTTCACATATAAGATTCGAACACACCTCAAGAAAACCTTTAATAACGAGACCTTTGTGAATTACATCGTTGGACACCACGTGTACTTATTCTTATTTTACCTAACAGTAACCAATCTGCATATGGACACAAGACTTGTACCAATATTGTCATTTCAGAGGGACAACCAGATTATCTAAAGCAAAACATGAAATCTCACTTGAGGTAGACTGTTAGTATATTATTGATCCACTAGGGACCATATGTTCTACATGTTTAGCAATTGAATAATATGCCTGAAAAAAAGCATCAAGACCCAAACTGATACGCTAACCATTCAAATATTTGCCAGCAAGGAGACTTCTAGCAAGGTTGATATTGTGGTCCAACAAAAAGCTTTAGAGTAGGAACATGAAATTTAACATAGTAAAACAGTGGATTAAGACAACTAGGCCCTCTTTCTCGTCAGATTTGTTGCAAAACTTTAACTTATATACTTGAACGTGCCTGCTTCTTCCAACCCTACATGCATGAGGTTTGACCTTTGTCCCAAAGAGGTTCCTTCTTCTTTCACACATCAAACAGTTCTCATATTATTAAGTTATGTTCTTACTCAGCTAATGAGGTAAAGACACCACTTTCCTATCAAGATGGGATTTGAGAATAACTTTATCAGGCAGTATATGTAAATTTGCGCTTCAAGTAGGGTTTAGTGTATTGTTGTCTAAGTTCTTGGCATTAGGCAATCATATGTTAGGCCAGGGAAAATTAAGTGTACAATGCATGCTATGGTAAGGCCTAGAATAGTTGTACGCAACCTTAGTCTGACGCCTCTAGTTTACAATGGAACAATGTTAGGAATGAACCAAGATCAACCCCTCTTCAAACATATTATTCTGCATTTTCTTTTATTACAACAGCAAACAAATCTACTGTAATCGTACGTTTTTTAATCCCCCAGATCGATAATTGTGGACAAAAAGAAAAATGATGTCAATTCTACCAAATTAAGCAACCATAAAACAAGGGTTTGGAGGAAACCAAAATTTGAAAGCACATTGAGGGTATTTTGAAAGTTATGCCCAATTATTACATGTATAGCAAGCTTCTGGACAGTCAAGATGTCAAAAGCTAATCCATAGGGTAGGTTCCACAGAGTAGTTGAAGTTTCTCGAAATTAACAACAGAAACTGCTGAAAATTGAAACAAAATGACCAAAGAGCTAATTACATCCCTGCATTAAAAAATGGTTAGTTGATGTTATCTTACCTAACAACACTTACAACCTCTCATGAACGATTCCCATCATTCATCCAATGATTGTTTGCATTCAACCCCTCTAGGTTGACATCTTATGCAATGAAATTAGGTCTACTTTGTCTTCCTAAAACCCTTTTCACAACTCAAACCTTGTGCAGGTGAACTTCTGACTCCACCAAAATATGTGGCTATCCTTCAATACGGGGAAGCAGTTGTTAAGTTGACACTTGAAGTCCCAGAAGTTCTCAATAGTGCCAGAGCAAGTGATTCATTCTGTCAAGCGAGTCTAAGTACTTCACCTGCTGAATGTAATCTAATGTAAGGATTTGAATCCGAAATTTGGGTAGACAGTGATATTTGGTTTCCATTTGACCTCTACTATTTGCCCTCAGATGTATCAGTAGTGTCATCGTACAATATTAGTGAAGTTACGAGTGAATAAAGCTCGAAAGTGAAATACAAATAGCAAACATATATTGATATTTCACGCACATGCATACGCAGGCACATCAACATGCTTATGGTTACAGAATATTCAATTCTGCTTAGAGAATATTTGAGTAAATTACATGTTATCCTTGCATACCTTGGAAGATAAATAACATGTACGCAGATAGTGATGCTATACAGATGTATCTGAGTGTAAGAACAACCTAAAAGGCCAGTTCTTTAATGGAAAGATAGGATAAAGTAATCAATGCAGTGAGTTTAATCAACACGAAAACACATTCCAAAATCCTCAAAAGTTGGTAATGTTAGTTAGAGTCATAATTTCAACTCTCCTTTGTCTATTCTTCTTTGCCATGGAATCTTTAGTTCCAAGGAGAAGAAAAAAAGAAACTTATCTGAACTAAGATGTACAAAACAAAGTTTCTTAAGTAGTACCTATAACTTATAAATATGCCGTAAGTTATTGTTTTCCTGTAGCACTTGTTAGGAGGTGATGAAGACTATGGCGAAACATTCGATTATCTTACATTTTATTTGAGTTGAAATCGTCTTCAAAACGTATGCTGTTGTAATTATTATCCTTAAAGGATGAAGTATCCCTATCAATTTTCATGAGCTCAGGAATTGGTTCATCTTCATCTGCTTCTTTTTGGGTCAATTGTCTGCTTCTCATGAGCGATAAAATATAGACAATTTCAGCGGTCGAATGTATACAGTTCATGCCATATAACTAGCTAACTTTGCGTTTTGAACCGACGACCTTCGAAGAAATTAGAATAGATTACTAACTAAAAAGTGCCCTTTCACAAGAAGATAGTTGAAGTTGGGCTACCAAAGTATGGACGTGGAACTTCTACCAACTAAAACAATGGACTTTTCCAGCATAAAGAATCACTCCCTTTTTGCCTTGTGCTAGCTAGTATAATAAGGCAAAGGCCAAAGTGTTTGCTGATGCATGTCACTTGCGTGCTTAGCATGTAAAGTATAAAAACTGGACAAACACAACACCTAAAAGCTTACAGAAAGACAATCGTCTTCACTCTCATTGACTTGTGCATAAAAGTTAGAAGCAAAGATTCGTACATTTGATTACTTTTGGTACCCATAATTGAAGTGCAGTTTCCTTCCTACCTAACTGTGCAAGACCTGTGTTGCGTTGGAGACTTGACTTTTTATTTATTTAGTAGTATTAATCTCATGCCCGTGACTAGCCGATCATCCATAGGACAGTAGCAAGGAGTGCTACATCTTTTGGATGTTGTTATGCAAAAAAGGTGTGGAAGGAAGAGAAGTGAACCTCAAAAGCTCATCCTTGCATTGTATGAAGCTCTAATATTTTAAGAATAAGTGTCTTTCTAGGGATGTAAGTTAACAAATAAACAATGAATAAGAGGGTAAAAAGGGTCGGGACCTGTTAATGTTAGTGCATCGTGGCACAAGTTTCGATCAAAAATAATAAATGTGAAAACCAACTTCTATTTTTCAGTACTATGTGAATATATATCTATATCTATATATAATAATATATTATAAATGAAACGAGACCTTTTTTACGCGACACATCATCAATGAAATATAATTTTTTTATTTGACATGTCATCACGTTATATTTTTAATATGAAATAGAATTATAGCTATTATAAGTGTCACTAAAGGTTTAAAATATTATTTTGCGTGAGATTCTAAATTCTTGATAAGTTAATTTTCATACTACTAAGCCTTATACAATTGAAAAACTAACTCTAAACGTTCTAAAACTCTAACTGATTAGTGAATTAACTTATTAGGACTTAATTTTGACTAGTGTATCTTTAAAACTACTATCTATTATGAATATAAAAATTCATACATCTTAAAAAAGAAAATAGAAAAAAAATGATGCTACAGTTAATAATATTATCTTGGATGAGGTTCTTATTTCTTGATAAACTAATTTCCATATTACTAAGTCTTTTGTAATTGAAAAACTAATTCTAAATATTCTAAAACTCTAATTCATTGATAAACTAACTTATTAGGACTTAATTTTGACTATTTATCCTTAATACCTCTCTCTATGTCATGAATATGAAAATTATATATCTTAAAAATGAAAATAAGATACTAAATTTATAAGAGAAAAAAAAAGATGTTACAATTGAGAATAACTATTATAAGTGTCACAAGAGGTTTAAAACATTATCTTGAATGAAGTTCTTATTTCTTGATAATTTAATTTTCATATCACTAAGTCTTATATAATTGAAAAACTAACTCTAAATGTTCTATAACTATAATGAATTAATGAACTAACTTACTAGAACTTAATTTCGACTATTGTATCCTTAAACTACACTCCAATATGAATATAAAAATTCATATATCTTAAAAACGAAAATAACATATTAAATTTAGAAGAGAAAAAAAAAATATGCTACAATTGGGAATATTATCTTGGATGAGGTTTTTATTTCTTGATAAGTTAATTTCCATATTGCTAAGCCTTATCAAGTAAAAAAAACTAATCTTAAATGTTCTAAAACTCTAATGATTAATGAACTAACTTATTAGAACTTAATTTTGATTATTGTATTCTTAAAATTACTCTCTATCATGAATATAAAAATTCATATATCTTAAAAACGAAAATAACAGACTATATTTAGAAGAGAAAAAAATGATGTAACAATTGAGAATATTATCTTGGATGGGGTTTTATTTCATGATAAGTTAATTTTTATATTACTAAGCCTTATATAATTGAAAAACTAATTCTAAATATTCTAAAACTCTAACTGTTTGATGAACTAAATTATTAGGACTTAATGTTGACTATTGTATCCTTAAAGCCACTATCTATTATAAATATAAAAATTCAAATATCTTAAAAACGAAAATAACATACTAGATTTATAAGAGAAAAAAATGATGCTACAGTTCAGAATCTTATCTTGGATGGAGGTTTTATGTTTTGATAAGTTAATTTCATATTATTAAGCCTTATATAATTAGAAAGTAATTCTATGTATTCTAAAGCTCTTACCGATTAATGAACTAACTTATTAGAACTTAATTTTGATGATTCTATCCTTAAAACTACTCTGTAATATAAATATAAAATTTCATATATCTTAAAAATGAAAATAACATACTAGATTTAGAAAAAAAAAAATGATGCTACAATTGAGATTGAAACAATAAAAATCATGTAATAATTGTTTAATTTTTTTAAATTATAAAATTTGCTTAGCGTAATCTATGTAATGATTTGTTGATATACTATAGTAACTTTTATAATCTTTTGATAAAATAAAAAAAATTGATGTTATTTATTGGATGGAACCACACAAATAACAAATGACTATACAATTATTATTCATTAAAATTGTAAGAATGATAATGCTTATTCATAAATCTGATAGTTGAAAAGGACTTAAAGCTAGGGGCGAGCAGCGAACCGATAAAATCGATCGAACCGTTCAAACCGATAGAATCGAATCGATTGAATCCGAACCGTTGATGAGTTTGAACGGTTTGGATTGAGATTTTCAAACCGAGGCTAGTTCAGTTCGGTTGACAATTCAAGATTTTCAAACCGTTATTAAACCTAACTGAACCGAAGCTATATAATTATTAAAAATATATATATATATATATATATATATATATATATATATATATATATATATATATATATATATATATACCTCACCCCTGGTTAAGTTGATAACTAGGGTAGAATAACCCTGCTCACGGCTCACCCTAAGGCTAACTCCTTCAGATCTGACTTCAGTCTTCAGCTACCCTCTTTCCTGTCCAATTTCCATGGCTACTTTGGTCTTCGATCTCTTCCAATCTTCTTCTTCAGAGACAACAACCCCACAAATAATACATCCAATCTTCTTCTTTAGAGACAACAAACTCACAAATAATACAAATTGCAGACCACGGATTATGGAACCAAACCAATCGGCACTCAAGATTCAATTATCCGCGGTTTTACACTTTTCTTCCTAGCTCGCGGCCTCGCGCCCTCTCTCTCTATATATATATTTGTTGCATCTGACTTGGCCATGGAAGATTAAGGGTCACCGCAGTCAAGTTTTCTCAGATTGAAGTGGAGTTTTCTCACTCTATTTTCCAAAATTTTTGATTGAAGTGTTGTCTTCGGCTTCCGAACAGTGAGCAGGTGAGTTCAATTTTGATTTTAATTTTTTAGCTTTTACCCAATTCAATTGTGATTTTGATATTTTGATTTTAGCTGCTGATTTTGATTTTGAAAATTTTAGCCTCTAGAGGCATAAGATAGATCGTTAAACTAAGCTTCTTATATTTTGTTGGTATTCGCATAAATATAACAACTCTTCTAATTCTAATCTATTAGGTCTTCCAACTATTGCGTCATTTACATTATAGCTCTTGTAGTGTACAGTATAAACATGATAAGATTCAAGAACGATAAGATACAACTCATGTTAAAATACAATTCATGTATGGTAGATATTAAGATTTATCTAGTAGTCTGTACTTTGTACTTTGCAGTAGATTCAAGAATGATAAGATACAATTCATGTTAGATATTCAGATTCAAGACTGGGGAAATTCGCTTTGGAATTTTGACATGAACCGATCCAAACCGTTTAATTTGAACCGGTTGAACCATTCAAACTGAGGTGTCTTGGTTCGGTTTGGTTTAAGAATTTGTGAACCGAGATTTTATTGGTTCGGTTTGTAGTTTAACCATCAAATCGAACCAAACCGAACCACGCTCACCCCTACTTAAAGCTATATACTAAGCATGTCAATGTATGTAAAGGTATGCAAATATTTTTTTATTGTGATCCCTATCTTTAAGTTTATTTGTTTTTATAGGAACTATATAAGGGCTACACGAGGAAGCCTTATATAATGTGAAAACTAACTCTAAAACTCTAATTATACAAAATTTTCAGGATTTGATTTTAACTTATTAGGACTTCATTTTGATTATTGTATCCTTAAAAGTACTTTCTAATATGAATATAAAAATTCATATATCAAAAAATAAAAATAGCATATTAGATTTAAAGAAGAAAAAATATGATGTTACAATTGAGATCGAAGCAATAAAAATAATGTAACAATTGATTCATATTTATTTTATTTATCGTATATAAAAAAACAAAAATAACATATTGATTAGAAAAGGGAACATGATCTTATAATTGAGATTGAAGCAGTAAAAATAATGTAACAATTGATTTATATTTAATATATGCTTACCTCATTGTTGCAAAGATTTATCAAATATAATATATAGCTTTTAGAATCCTTTTGGTGAAATAAAAAATTAACCAACTTTTTTGGGTGGGACCACACCACCAACAAATGACTGTCTAATTATTATTAATTAAAATTATAACAATGATAAGCTCATTCATAAATCTATTAGTTGAAAAAGATTTTAGGCTATATATTAGACATGTTAGTATATCTAAATGTATGCAAATATTATTTAGATGTGATCTATATTTTTAAGTTTATTTAGTTTTGCAGGACTATGTGAGAGCTATATTTGAAAGCCTTATGTAATTTGAGAACTAACTCTAAAAAGATAGATACTAATTTATTAGGATTTAATTTTGACAATTGTGTCCTTAAAACTAACTCTCTCATATGATGATAAAAAAATCATGTATCTAGAAAACAGAAATCACATATGAGATTTAGAAGGAAAAAAAAGCATATTACAGTTGATTTAAGTTATTATAATGTAATAAAAGCATGTATATAAGTTTGCACATAACATAGTCATTGCAAATAATTATCAATGTAATATATCGTATCAATGGTATAATTATAGGAGTTTTTTTTTTTGCTTTGATAACACCACACAATAATCAAGGTAGCAACGTCGCATGTATGAGATTTTGAAAAGAAATGTATTAGAAGAAGAAAAAAAAGTACAATTAAATCAAATATTTTTAAATTACTATATTGGAGAACATTTGAAACCTTTAGAATGTAAAAATATATCAATGTAATTATACAAAGCAAACGATTAACTAGTTCACTTTTGCATAGGGCCTTACGATCAGTGAAAATACTTTTTTATTTATACTTAATTATCTTTTCATCGAAAAAAGCACTTAGTAGATATAAAAACTATAATTTGGCGACAAGTCATTGAAGATGTAAAAAATTATTCAAGCACTACAAAACAAGGACATGTCATCTTCATCAATTTAATTTTATCATTACTAGCATCCTACAAGAATTAAAGAAAAAAAAACATACACACACACACACGTATTAATATATTAGCTATTATGTGTCGTTCTGTCAAATTTATTTTTACAGACAATAATAAATTATTTGAAAGTAGTAAGGTGTATATATAAGTCCTGTTAAATTTGAAATGCAACTTTATTCCATATAATTTCTATTTAATCATTATAATAACCTTCGAAAAATATGTAATACTTCAAAAACTTTTAAAGTTAAAGAATTATACTCATATACAATATTTACACTTCAAAAGGGATAAGTCATAGTCTCATCACGTTTTATTTTCAATCACAATCTTATTCGTTATTTAGTTCTGTATGGCACCAGCATAACTATTCTACTACTATAAGTGCTAAACCAATATTTATGTAAAATATTAATTGACAACTTAAAGTAAAAGTTTAAAGAAGGCAAGTACCTAGTAGTTCCACTCTGTCGCTATCTATTCTTTATAGCCAAATAAGATATTTTTTTAATAATGTTATTGTCTTTTTTTCATGATATGCATTAATACACTCTTTAAGACCTTATATTATACTATATTTTATAAACCGACCCAATCTTGGATTGAGTTTTTGGGCAAGTGATTAGTAAATTACAAGCATCAATCACTTTAAGATTATTCTTGGATTACTCCTAAGTTTACAAGAGTTGAACATAAATATGAAAACAATTTTCTTGATACACAAGATGTTTTCTCGGTACACAAGAATTTGACATGTGGTAAGACTCCCGTTCAAGACGGTGCGTGGAGGTCACGAACACCCATCTTGGATTTGAGAAAAAAAAATTGATCATGGTCCAACTTTAGCTAACATGATTAAGCCTGGATTGAAGAACAATAGATGGCATGTCAAGAGTCACAGATTACATATTAGAGATGAAAATGAGAATAAATATCATCTATTATTTTATCAAAATTATAAAATGGGGGGACTGAATTCACTAACGGGACAAAAAAAGATAATTGATGCGTCCGAATTTACAGATCGAACGTAAGACGAGAAAATGTGTGCATCCAAACTTACGGACTGAATGAATAAAAGAGGGTCAAGATTTGCAGACTTAACAAATAGAAGAAACAGATGTGCCAGAATTCAATTTGACGTAAAATGAAATGAGTGCATTCAGATTCACAAGTTGGATAGAATAAGTCGGTCCAGATTCACAAGCTAGACTAAAAGAACGATAATTGATGTGTCAAAATTCGCAGGCGAAACTTAAAACTTGAAAAGATGTATACCTCCATATTTACAGACATGATGAGAAGAAGGCCAAAACATAACAAGATCAAGGTGCAGACTGAACAGAACTATAGTAGTTGCAGACGTAAATATTGTTTTAGGTGCAAAAAAATGCAGCGGATGTAAAGTGCCAGTCATTGGTGCAGCTGAATACGCAAAAACGTCACACACAAATTTGGATTGGCGTTATGGTATATCAAAAGTTGTAAGAATGAAGAAAAATTAGCCGGACAAACAGTATAAAGCCACTGCCGAAGTTGTGGAAGCTAGAAACGACACCCAAGAGAGGATGTTGTCTTGCTCTAATTCCATGATGATAATACTCACTATGATAACTGACTTATGCTTTTGTTACTTCATTACTTTGTAAAGAGATTTATACAAGTACAAGCAAAAATTATTCCTAAAATTACTTGAAATAGATAACGTAACTGATTCCTAAGATTATGAGAGTCAAACACACAGAGACATATGAAACTATTTTCTTGATACACAACATTTTTTCTTGATACCCAAGAATTTGACATACCGTAAGTGTTTGGATGTGAAATTTTGAATACTGGGTACTTTCAAATTCCATCATTTTGAAATTTCTTCATTTACAAATCCTATCATTGCAAAATATTTTGTTTGAAATTTTTTTATTGTTCTGTGAATTCTTACTGGCTGTTTGTAAATTCTTTGTTTGGATGAGTTTTAATGCATTCAAGACTTTCCTTACAAAAAAGAAACAAATTAGCTGTTAAAGGGTAGGGAGCAGATATCCTAATATCCTAGAAAATAGGCATAAGTTAGGTACTAGTTTTGGAAATTACCTCTTTGAAGGGATTTGACAAATACTAGTCCATACTAGCTATTTGAACTATGGATTTAGATGCCCCAAATTCTCAGTTCAAATCCCTTGGATAATTTCATAATTCTCTTCCGTACAATCCAATTTCAGTTTAAATGCCTCTGATAATTTTGCAAATTCTCTTCCGTACAATCCAAATGAGGGATTTTGTTCAAGGAATTTCTAAGTACCTCTCCAAAGTGAAATCCTCAGTTCAAATCTCAAATCCAAATACACTCTAAGAGTTTATGCCATTAATTAAGTACCAACTGGCGAAATAAGACACGACAATAATTTTATGATTATAAACATAAAAAAATTTCAATCTAACTTTTCTAAATAAGAGACGTGGTTTTGAAAGGTTATATATTGTATCACTAAAGAGGCATAATTGTACTATAGCATAAAGATACTTATAGCACAAACGATGCCAAACTAGGCCTACATTTTTGCAAAGCCAAGGGAATTCAAATTTTAAAACAATACATGTAGATAGGGAAAAAAAATAAAGAACAAAGCTTTACATGGCCTTACCAATGGAACAACTACGATAACTACTAACCCAACAACGAACTGAGTTGTCCTAGTGGTGCTCATAAATGATCACTAGCACTCTCACTAATTGCTTCACATGATGGCGCATAACGTAATTATAGTAATACATTATGTACCACTAGCTATTTACAGAGTGCTAATAAAGCTATCATAATAATTGAATGGACATAACATAGGTTCAATCTCTGCTTAACATTTTGTACAACCATATCACTGATCTTAGTGGTTATACCAGAAAAATTGATGCCATTAGTAAAATTTACCATACCTACCATTGAGTGAAACAAGCATTTACTAATATTGAAATTTATACACTCTCTCATGCATCATTTGTTACCATATATCCAAAACTTCATAATTATGCAGCAAAAAAAGGTTGGGATGTTACATCATGATATTATAGGTAAATCAGGATTTTCATTTTTATAGAATAATACTACTCATGAGCAATGAAACGTGCATGCTAAACTCATATGCATGTCATTTCAAAACGATTTGCATTGTATAAGACATAGCTTATAAGAAAATGGTGATTATGGTGATTTTTCGATGAGGATTCTTCGCTATGCAATATTTTTGCTATAACAGTCTTAGTAACAACAGATTGTTAGTAAAAAATCTTTGTCGCGGTTGCTAAAGTTTATAGTTGTTAACCTTACAGTTATTTAACTTAGAATTATATTTAATTTAGATGATAACTAACATTTGATGATTATGTTGTCTAACATGCATTGAGTTCATGAAGCAATAGGTACAATCTCATACTCATGTAAACGGATAAATAGACGAGTAAATTGATCAAAGACACTCAACAGAACGTATCAAAGATGGAATACTTCGATTAAAATTTTCAATGCTTTTATTCATTTCTTAGTAACTAGACATAGAGAGTTGATCTTAGCAATGACTATGACCTTGAAATTACCCATAGGTTTCGCTTGCATGTATAAACTTTTTCATACTTTGAAAATAGGAAAAACTACACTTTCTGGAATATAGTTGACTGCATTGGAATGTGGTCAACTGCAAGTTGGGTAGAGAGTTGTTACAGTCGACTGCATTTCAATGCAGTTAACCGCAATGACTTTTTGTAACCTATTACAAACGACTGCATTGGAATACAGCTGACTGTGTTTACCGTTTAGTGCATTAAATGCCCTACTTACTTCCAAACGGTCATATTAATTTCCACGACTATATAAACTCATTTTGGGCATAGTTTTGATTCATCAATATTCAAAGCCCTTTTATCTTGCATATATTCAAAGCTCGAAGCTATTATTCAATCTCTCTTGGTTTTCATTATTTTCTTATCCAATTCAAGAGAGCAAATATTGTGGGCTTACATTTAAAAGATATACACCTTCATAAGTCATCATACACTCATCTCTTTTGTTCTAGAGCTTAAACTTTTACCCATCTACTTTTTGAGAGTGAAGCTTTGTACACAATACTTTATCTAAAGTTTCTTGTATCAAAGGTTGGGGTTGTCAAGCTTTGGAGCTTTTGGATTGTCAAAGGTTGTTATTGATGTGGGTATAACATCAAGGGATTATAAGAGGTTCGATCTTGACCCGTAAGAAAGATCATTCTAGTGGATTCTATGGCCGTTCAAGGGACTTCCTTGAAGGGGTAGACGTAGGCTTGAGGGTAATTCGAGTTGAACCATCTAAATCACAAGCATCAAGTATCTCTAAACCCTTCTCTCTTTACATTATTGTCTTATACTTGTGTTGAGATTGGTTAGATCGTTTATTTGAGATATTGTGTAACATCTCGGAATTTTCCGAAATGTTAACACACAATCGATCGATAACACTAAGACAATAATGTCCTTAACCTCAATAAATAATGCAACAAGCTGTAAGAGCAACTATCCGTCAATCAAGCTATACTCTCAATCAACTGTCATAATTGAAATACCAAGTCTAAGTCTAAGAAAATTTAAACGATAATAATTACCCATGCAGGGGTTCTAATGATGAATGCCAAAATCTATTTCCTTCACTTTCGCTTCCTCGGCTCTAATCCCTATTCAGGTAACCTACTGCTGGCGGTCACCTGCGGAAAGGAAGTCAAGGGGGGAGTGAGCTTTTGAGAGTCCAGTAAGGTCGCACAAAGATTTAAAATAACAAAACGATTCGGACAATTTTTCATATAAAACTTTTGAAGAGTATTTTCAATGAAACACATCACTTAGACAAAGATGAACAAAACGAACGATTTTACATTCAAGTCCAATAACAACTTTTTTTGAGGGATTTTGCTTTCGATGAAATCACTACAATACGATATAAACATAGAGATGAGTATTCAACTCAATCCCTTAAATAATAGTCATTTGAAACACTTCGGATGTAATAAAGCATGAATGGATACTATTCAAAACAGTTTAAGTGTAATCAAACATAAACAGGAAACATTGAACATGAGTAGTACAGAAGCAAAGCCACCCCGGCAGTGCTCGATCGCTTTACATATGCATATGTACACTGACTAGTCCATCTAGGTACTAGTTAAACCCATCCAACAGACCTTCCTTATAACGCCAACAATACAGACCATCCTTATGGCTCCCAAGTTACTAACTCATGTCAACATTGAGAAACAATAAATAAATTTCAAAACATTTTATGATAATTGAATCGATAAAACAAATGAGAATAAACAATTTAAGAATTCCAAACGATCGCTTAAGGTTCAAGTTAGGCTTTCATGGACAGTTTCAAAACATCTTTTATATCAGCATAAAATCGAATCAGTTTAGTTTGTAAAATTGTTCTATAAGCATTCGAAAACAGAATGTCGAAATAGGGTTCGGATAGAATTCCTTACCTCGGTCCAAGCTAAGCGATGCTATCAATCCTCGATCAATATTTTCTGAATAACCTAGATTGGCAATCCATTTGTCAGAACATAATCTATGCTAGAATACTATAACCCTAATATCATATACCCCCACGTGCTCACTTCTAACCCCAAAATCGCTCAACTCAAAACGCGCCTCGCACGCGGCCAACCTAACGGAGAACCCTGTACGATCCTTAATGCGTGTTGATATTCCAAAATTTAAAATAAATTAAAATAAAACACTTTTATAGATTAAAACATTATAAAAAGTCAACATATGAATTTTCTAAAGTTTTGAATATTTTCGAATTAAAAATAATTTCCTTAAATGCAATAAAACCCATAAATTGTCAAAATTACTTCCACCTGGAAAATAAGTCCCATAATTTTTATACAACATTTAAAATATGTATAAAAATTATATAAATTTAAATCAGAAATTAGAAAGCATTAAAATTATTTTTAAATTATTCATTTTGCTAAAAATAATGCGATACGGAAACTATAGCATATCAACTCCAAAAATTATTAAATTTGAACTGAGTCTTATGTATACCATAAAGACATTACTGTAATTTTTCCCAAAATATTTTCAGGGTTTAAAGGCTTTAAACAAATTTTCAAATTCTGAAATTACAGAAAATACTAAAAATACATATGATTTCAGAAAATTATAAAATTTTTCCACATATTCTAATATGGCCTAGCGTATCATACTGTAAAGTTTCACATGTTAACGATAATCGTGCGCTATTTGTCACACATGTTAAACTTAACGCTAACCCAAATTAGCCGCTTTGTACTTCTCTACTTTTTCCCTTCTGTTCACAGTCCAAACCCTAACACTCGGTTCACAGATATCCCTTCATTCTCTTACACACTCACTATCAACCACACACACATACACGTTCACACATTACACTACAATGCACACCCCTAATTCCACTCTCTTTATATATTATATATTTAAACACACACACACAAACACACAATGCACTCAGCTGCCCCCTTGGCAGCCTTACACACACACCCCCCACAATATTTCAATACACAGAAAAATACCTCCCACGCCCACTGCCTCACGCAGTGGGTCTTCTTCCTCTCTTCATTCTATTTTTCTTTCCCTTGTTTTGTTCCACTCACTCACACCCATGCATTACACACACACACACACACACACACACACACACACACACACACTTTCATAGCACCCCCCTGTACCCACACACATTTCCTTTCCATCCACAACACCTCAGATTATGCACTACAACCTCTAAAATATTGTACTACACAGCCACTGCCTCATGGCAGTGACTCCTTCTTGCAACCGTAGCCCCTTTTTTCCCTCAACCCACACACATGCGCACACTACCGTAGCCATCACCCACGGCTACACCAAACATACACATGCCCACGGCTGAAGTTTTCAGCCTTCCCTTCATTTTATACATCCACACAGCACCTATGTACATGCAAAATATACCCACTCATTCACATATGATGCCCACACACTACACACTAAACTCTAAAACCCACAACATATATTCACAAACACCACCCACACCCTTGCCCCTACACCCACATTCACCCAAACACTCAACACTACTCACACACAAACTCACATCTGTATTTACAAAAACTCACGCACACAACACAGGTAAACTGCCTAATGGCAGTACTATCTCAATCTTCCCCATTACACACACACAACAGAGTTTCACCCCCACGGCAGCCTTGGCTGCCTTCCTTCCCTCACAAACACACACAATACGCACATAACTCACACACACTTCACACAGCTACTGCCTCACGGCAGCAGCTTCTCTTCTTTGTTCAAAACCGACACACACATGCACACTACACACTACTCATACTGCTGGCAATTACACACACCCAAGCACCCGTGTACACACACTCAACACACATGCGCACAGTTGGATTAAAACACACACACACCCACCCCGCTCACAAGCACACAGCAACACCCCAATGCACACTGTACTTACCCTTCACAACCCACATCTATATTCCCCCAAATCCACAAACTCATGCACCCTCACAGCCTCTCTCTCTCCAAACCGCAACCCGCAGCCCACTCTTTCTCTCTCATTATACACAGCACTACACTCACAATACCCAGCAGTTTCCAGCCCATTTTACTCCCTTTAAGACAATGAATAGACTAGAAGAAAAGAGTTAGAAACTTACCGAAGGAATTCGCCAGGAAACCTTCGCCAAAACCCTTCTCCGATCTCCTTCCTTTGCTCCCTCAGTATCTCTCTCAAAGTGGATCTGAAGGGCATTGGACGGCTGCCCTAATATTTGGGTTTATATATATAAAACCCTAAAAAGCCAATTACCAAAAAGAACCCCTAAAGTTTCGTTAGTTACTAAAGGATGCACCCACAACTTTTTATTATTACGAAATAGTCCAAAGTAAATTATTTCCTATAGTTTGGGTCCTCGAAAATTTTATTATCGCTAACTTAAAAATATCGGTGCTAACAAAATCTTCGTCACTAAAAATATTTGCCGCTAAAATTTCTAATTAGATCCGAAAAAGTATCGGGGTGTTACATTCTCCCCCCACTTATAAAAATTTTGTCCTCGAAATTTCACTTATCTATAATATCGAAATACTACGCTTTCATTAGGCAACTCTCAAACGAAGATGGCATCAAATTCTTGCACTTAACCTCCAAAAATATTAGTCAAACGAAACATAAAAAAAAAAACGACTCAGCAATCTCACAACTTCAAATATTCGACCATAATATATGATTCAGATTGTAACTTAACATATGATACCTCAAAGTCCGATAGTATACGAGCACTTAAATAAATTATCCGAGAGTGTACCTGGCACCACATCATTGGACGTCGCAGCATCCTGAGCCGATGAAGCAAAAAGCCTGGCCGATGTACTAGGCTTCTGCCCCTGCTGACCCTGACCTGCTCCCGGACGGGATGCATTACTCATAGCTAACTTAGTTGTAGGTGCGAAACTGGGGGCTGATTGATTCTCCCATACTAAAGGACAATTTCGAACTTGATGTTCCACACTACCACATTTAAAACATCCGCCAGTAAGTCTATAGCATGGTTTATCCCCATGGTTCCTTCCACATGTAGGACACAGAATTGCTGAAAGACCTGACCTAGCACTCTGAACAGATCTAGTTCCTGTGCACTGTGCTCCACTAAACCCAGCACTCTGCCCTGACCTAATTCCCTGTGCCTGTCCCATCTTCTGATTCTGAGCACTCTGTTGTGCTATAGAAGAGAATTGTTGACGCTTGCCAGTTTCTGAAGTTCTACTCTCTTCTCTATCTCGCTTCTGACCACCTTGTCGTTTTTCAATTCTTCTCTTATTGTCCGACTTGGACTGTTCCAATGCACGTGCCAAATCAACACACTATATGTAGCTCAATAAACGTGCAGAAATCACCCCATCTCTCAGTCCTGGCTTAAGTCCCCATTCGAACTTTCGACATCTATCCGCCTCAGTAGGTAACATCCTAGTTGCAAACCTCGCCAGACGTGAGAACCGCACCTCAAATTCATCCACTGTCTCCTGATCCGCTTGTGTCACATTGGCAAATTCCCTCAACATTTGCTCACGACAGCTCACAGAAAAGTACCTATTGTCAAACAGTTCCTTAAATCGTTCCCAAGTCAGCTCAGTCTTCTGTTTGGGAGTCATACCACTCTCTACCATGTTCTACCACTGATCGGCCTCACCCCTCAGCTTATACACCGCAAATTCTAACTTCTGTTTCTCGGTACATCGTATGGCTCTAAAGACCTTCTCCATCTCCGTAATCCAAGCCTCTGCCTCCATAGGGTCCATGATCCACTAAAAATCGAAGCATTCTGCTTGTTAAATTCACTTAGGGTACTTCCCTCCTGAGGTTGTGGTTGCGGCTGAATGGGGTTTTGTATACCTTGCTGCTGATTAACCAAATGTTGGGCCATGAATGCCAGAATCTGATTCATGGTATTCAACGCCGCAGCCATGGGTTCTGGGTTTTGCTCTTGTTGTTCCACATGGGGTACTTCCCCAATTGGGATCTCCTGATCTCCACTACGACCCCCAGTGCGACCTCCCCGGCCCCTGGCTTGGTCTCCGCGACCCCTGGTTCCAACTCTACGAGTGCGTGCCATGCTATAACAAATAAACTTTTTATCAGAGTCTACAAACACCTTTTATAAATGACTATGCAAGTTTTAAATTTCTAATAATATATATATTATCGGATACATCTCCATCAAAACGATCTCACACATTTAGCCACTATTACGGTTCACTAAATCATTAATTCTTTCCCTAACGTTAATATCAAAATATAGGCTTCCTCTCACAAGTTTTTAAAGTCTATTAATAATAAACTTACGCTCGATCATTTGTTCACCTAGGTTCGAGTCTACAGAATCGTAATACCTAAGCTCTGATACCAACTGTAACATCCCGGAATTTTCCGAAATGTTAACATTCAATCGATCGATAACACTAAGACAATAATGTCCTTAACCTCAATAAATAATGCAACAAGCTGTCAGAGCAACTATCCGTCAATCAAGCTATACTCTCAATCAACTGTCATAATTGAAATACCAAGTCTAAGTCTAAGAAAATTTAAACGATAATAATTACCCACGCAGGGGTTCTAATGATGAATGCCAAAATCTATTTCCTTCGCTTTCGCTTCCTCGGCTCTAATCCCTATTCAGGTAACCTACTGCTGGCGGTCACCTGCGGAAAGGAAGTCAAGGGGGGAGTGAGCTTTTGAGAGCCCAGTAAGGTCGCACAAAGATTTAAAATAACAAAACGATTCGGACAATTTTTCATATAAAACTTTTGAAGAGTATTTTCAATGAAACACATCACTTAGACAAAGATGAACAAAACGAACGATTTTACATTCAAGTCCAATAACAACTTTTTTTGAGGGATTTTGCTTTCGATGAAATCACTACAATACGATATAAACATAGAGATGAGTATTCAACTTAATCCCTTAAATAATAGTCATTTGAAACACTTCGGATGTAATAAAGCATGAATGGATACTATTCAAAACAGTTTAAGTGTAATCAAACATAAACAGGAAACATTGAACATGAGCAGTACAGAAGCAAAGCCACCCCGGCAGTGCTCGATTGCTTTACATATGCATATGTACACTGACTAGTCCATCTAGGTACTAGTTAAACCCATCCAACAGACCATCCTTATAACGCCAACAATACAGACCATCCTTATGGCTCCCAAGTTACTAACTCATGTCAACATTGAGAAACAATAAATAAATTTCAAAACATTTTATGATAATTGAATCGATAAAACAGATGAGAATAAACAATTTAAGAATTCCAAACGATCGCTTAAGGTTCAAGTTAGGCTTTCATGGACAGTTTCAAAACATCTTTTATATCAGTATAAAATTGAATCAGTTTAGTTTGTAAAATTGTTCTATAAGCATTCGAAAACAGAATGTCGAAATAGGGTTCGGATAGAATTCCTTACCTCGGTCCAAGCTAAGAGATGCTATCAATCCTCGATCAATATTTTCTGAATAACCTAGATTGGCAATCCATTTGTCAGAACATAATCTATGCTAGAATACTATAACCCTAATATCATATACCCCCACGTGCTCACTTCTAATCCCAAAATCGCTCAACTCAAAACGCGCCTCGCACGCGGCCAACCTAACGGAGAACCATGTACGATCCTTAATGCGTGTTGATATTCTAAAATTTAAAATAAATTAAAATAAAACACTTTTATAGCTTAAAACATTATAAAAAGTCAACATATGAATTTTCTAAAGTTTTGAATATTTTCGAATTAAAAATAATTTCCTTAAATGCAATAAAACCCATAAATTGTCAAAATTACTTCCAGCTGGAAAATAAGTCCCATAATTTTTATACAACCTTTAAAATATGTATAAAAATTATATAAATTTAAATCAGAAATTAGAAAGCATTAAAACTATTTTTAAATTATTCATTTTGCTAAAAATAATGCGATACGGAAACTATAGCATATCAACTCCAAAAATTATTAAATTTGAACTAAGTCTTATGTATACCATAAATACATTACTGTAATTTTTCCCAAAACATATTCAGGGTTTAAAGGCTTTAAACAAATTTTCCAATTCTGAAATTACAGAAAATACTAAAAATACATATGATTTCAGAAAATTATAAAATTTTTCCACATATTCTAATATGGCCTAGCGTATCATACTGTAAAGTTTCACATGTTAACGATAATCGTGCGCTATTTGTCACACATGTTAAACTTAACGCTAACCTGAATTAGCCGCTTTGTACTTCTCTTCTTTTTCCCTTCTGTTCACAGTCCAAACCCCAACACTCGGTTCACAGATATCCCTTCATTCTCTTACACACTCACTATCAACCACACACACATACACGTTCACACATTACACTACAGTGCACACCCCTAATTCCACTCTCTTTATATATTATATATTTAAACACACACACACAAACACACAATGCACTCAGCTGCCCCCTTGGCAGCCTTACACACACACCCCCCACAATATTTCAATACACAGAAAAATACCTCCCACGCCCACTGCCTCACGCAGTGGGTCTTCTTCCTCTCTTCATTCTATTTTTCTTTCCCTTGTTTTGTTCCACTCACTCACACCCATGCATTACACACACACACACACACACACTTTCATAGCACCCCCCTGTACCCACACACATTTCCTTTCCATCCACAACACCTCAGATTATGCACTACAACCTCTAAAATATTGTACTACACAGCCACTGCCTCATGGCAGTGACTCCTTCTTGCAACCGTAGCCCCTTTTCTCCCTCAACCCACACACATGCGCACACTACCGCAGCCATCACCCACGGCTACACCAAACATACACATGCCCACGGCTGAAGTTTTCAGCCTTCCCTTCATTTTGTACATCCACACAGCACCTATGTACATGCAAAATATACCCACTCATTCACATATGATGCCCACACACTACACACTAAACTCTAAAACCCACAACATATATTCACAAACACCACCCACACCCTTGCCCTTACACCCACATTCACCCAAACACTCAACACTACTCACACACAAACTCACATCTGTATTTACAAAAACTCACGCACACAACACAGGTAAACTGCCTAATGGCAGTACTATCTCAATCTTCCCCATTACACACACACAACAGAGTTTCACCCCCACGGCAGCCTTGGCTGCCTTCCTTCCCTCACAAACACACACAATACGCACATAACTCACACACACTTCACACAGCTACTGCCTCACGGCAGCAGCTTCTCTTCTTTGTTCAAAACCGACACACACATGTACACTACACACTACTCATACTGCTGGCAATTACACACACCCAAGCACCCGTGTACACACACCCAACACACATGCGCACAGTTGGATTAAAACACACACACACCCACCCCGCTCACAAGCACACAGCAACACCCCAACGCACACTGTACTTACCCTTCACAACCCACATCTATATTCCCCCAAATCCACAAACTCATGCACCCTCACAGCCTCTCTCTCTCTCCAAACCGCAACCCGCAGCAAACTCTTTCTCTCTCATTATACACAGCACTACACTCACAATACCCAGCAGTTTCCAGCCCCTTTTACTCCCTTTAAGACAATGAATAGACTAGAAGAAAAGAGTTAGAAACTTACCGAAGGAATTCGCCAGGAAACCTTCGCCAAAACCCTTTTCCGATCTCCTTCCTTTGCTCCCTCAGTATCTCTCTCAAAGTGGATCTGAAGGGCATTGGACGGCTGCCCTAATATTTGGGTTTATATATATAAAACCCTAAAAAGCCAATTACCAAAAAGAACCCCTAAAGTTTCGTTAGTTACTAAAGGATGCACCCACAACTTTTTATTATTACGAAATAGTCCAAAGTAAATTATTTCCTATAGTTTGGGTCCTCGAAAATTTTATTATCGCTAACTTAAAAATATCGGTGCTAACAAAATCTTCGTCACTAAAAATATTCGCCGCTAAAATTTCTAATTAGATCCGAAAAAGTATCGGGGTGTTACATATTGTGATTGAGGTTTGGTGTTTGAAGCTATCTATGTGTTCATCATAATTTTTTTAAGTTTGTTGTGATTACTTGTTAATTTTTTAAGTAGTCTTAAAACCGTATTCACCCTCCCCCCTCCTTTAGGGTTATTTTATTGGTTTCAAGTGGTATCAGAACCTCGACTCTTGATATATTGGGTAATGTCAAGAGAGTTAATCGATCGTGGCTTACGTTAGGAGGAATGAATGGTAGTTCTATCACTAGGCCTCCATTGTTTAATGGGACCAATTATAGTGTATGAAAAGTTAAGATGAAAATCTACTTAGAGTCTCAAGACTATGAGATGTGAGATATTATAAAGAATGGCCCATTCGTTCTGACGAAGGTGGTTGACAAAGTTGAGGAGCCTAAATCTAAATCGGAGTATAGTGATCATGATAAGAAAATAATTTGTACGAATGCTAGAGCGAAAAATTTTCTTATTTATGCTTTAGACACTAATGAGCTCAATATAGTCATTATGTGCAATTTTTCTAAGAGTATTTGGGATACTCTACAAGTTACGCATGAAGGAACTTCACTTCAAAGAAATTCCAAAATGAACTTATTTTTTAAAGATTATGAGTTATTCCAAATGCTTCCAAATGAATCCGTTACGGGCATGAATACTCGTTTCACAAACATTGTGAATCCTTTGAAGCAATTGGGTAAAGAATTCACTAATGGTGATCTTGTAAGAAAGGTGATTAGGTCCTTACCAGGAGCTTGAGAATCAAAGAATGTTAACATCTTTCCTCTCGATGAATTGATGTGTTTACTAATGACGTACGAAATGAAACTTAAATCTTTTAATCAAGAGGACGTCAAGAAGGAGCTTACATCAATTTCTCTTAAAGTTTCATCTTCAAACAATGAGTCAAGTTATGATGAAGAAGAATTTGACGAAGAGGATGTTACAATGATTGCAAAAAACTTCAAGAAGTTCTTAAGGTTTAGAAGGAATTGTGGGAGAAGACAACAAAATTCTAGTAACGAAGAGAAGCTTTGCTACAAATGCCACAAGCCGGGACACATGAAGGTGGATTGTCCCGTATAAAAAAAGGAGAAGAAGGAAAGAAGAGATATATGGGAAAGAGTTAAAAAGAAGGCAACTCTCTAAGAAAGAGAACAAGGAGAACGAAAAAGCAATGAATGTCAAACATACTCCAACATGGAGTGACTTCGAATAGATAATGAGAAGCATAAACAAATAAATGTGTGTTTCATGACAAATGATGAGGTAAGCTCTTCTTCTGGTAGTGATAGTGAGAGTAAAAGCTTTGAAGATGCTTATGATAGCCTATATGAAGAATCCAAGAAATTTTTTAAGAGAAACATTGTTTTGTCTAAACAATTCCTTGAGGCTAATAAGAAATAGAGAAGTTAAAAATGCAAAATAATGAGTTGCATGTCAAGAATGAATGCATTGCCAACCATTTATGTGTGGAACATGTGAATAATGACTTGGTTGAATTAATTGTTAACACTCCTAGCTCAAAGTAAATCTCTTGCAAAACTTTGGCTTTAGAAAAATAAAATGAAGATTTAAAACTTGAGATTTGTGATTTGAAAATTTGTCTTAACAAATTTGTTGATGGTCAAAACAATTTGAAAGTCATGCTTGGATGCCAAAGGATTGGTGTAAACAAAGGCGGTCTTGGATTAGATCCCTTCATCTTGCCTCCTAAAGTTTTTCAACAACAAGTTAGGTTGAACATTCATACAAAACAACTAAATAACTATTGCACACCATTTACACATTTGTGGTTGGTGCAACAAGAAAGGGCATAAGACTAATTATTGTCCTTATAAAATTATTTATGTTAGAGGCAAAAAGAAAATATAAGTTGTGAAAGGTCAAGATTACAAATGTAAGATTAACACTCAAGGACCTGAAAAAATATAGGTACCAAAAGTCACTGCTTGATTTGTATTCATATGTATATCTCAAAGCAAAATCTAGTAGCAAGATATGGATTCTTGATAGTGGATACTCAAGACATATGACCGGCAACATATCTCTTTTCACCTCGGTCGATCTTAAAGAAAGAGGAAAGGTGACTTTTGGTGATAATGCACAAGGAAAAATTAAAGGTAAAGACACTATTGGTAAGGAACTACATTTAATTGAGAATGTGTTATATGTTGAAGGTTTGAAGCATAATTTGCTAAGTATTAGTCAATTTAGTGATAAAGGCTTTAGAGTAATCTTTGAGACTTCTTATTGCACTATACAATCTTTGAAGAATAATGAAACAATTTTGGTAGTAAGTAGAGATGATAATGTTTACTCATACAATTAAATGATTTAGCTAAAGAAGATGTTAAGTGTCTTAATGCTATTAGTGAGACATCTTGACTTTAGCATCGAAGACTTGGACACATACTTATGGAACATTTGAAGGATATTTCAAGCAAAGAACTTGTGAGGGGCTCCCAAAGATCAAGTTTGAGAAAGACAAAGTATGTGATGCTTGTCAAATGGGCAAGCAAAAGAACGTTTTTCACAAACTGAAGAAAATTGTATCTACTTCTAGACCTTTGCGATTACTCCATACCGATTTGTTTGGACCAATCTCTATTACTAGTCTTGGTGGTAAATCACATTATTTTTTTTATTGTTGATGACTAGTCTCGCTATACTTAGACTTTCTTTTTAACAACCAAAGATGAATCTCTAGATATGTTCATTTCATTTACAAAACGTGTTCAAAATCAAAAAGGATATTTGATAACCTACATTCGAAGTGATCATGGTAGTGAATTTGAAAATTCAAAAATAGGAGCTTTGTGTGATGACATTGGTATATCACATAATATTTTGGCTCCTAAAACTCCTTAACAAAATGGTATTGTCGAAAGAAAGAATAGATCATTGCAAGAAGCGGCAAGAACAATGGTTAATGAATATAGTTTACCTAAGTACTTTTGGGCGGAAGCGGTCAATTGTGCTTGTTTTGTTTTTAATAGAGTTATCTCTCGAAAATTTTTGTTAAATTCCTTATGAACTTTTTAATGATAAGCAACTTAAGGTGAGGTTTTTTAGAGTTTTTGTATGCAAATGCTTTATTTTAAATACTAAGGATCACTTTAGCAAATTTGATTCCAAAATCAATGAAGGAATTTTTCTTGATTACCCTAATAATAGTATGGCATATAGAGTTTACAGTAAAAGTACTTTGGTTGTAGAATAATCCATAAATATTAATTTTAATGAGACTAATCCTTTTCTTCGGAGGACTAATATTGTTAATGTAGATGACATAGACAATGACATGAGAACTTTGGGCTTAAGTGAAACACCAAAAGACAAACCCAAATAAATTGGATTAGAGAAGCAACAATCAAGCTCTCAAGGGGGAGACAAGAAAGCAAGCAATGATACTTCAAACTCGGATAACTCTCAAACTTTACCAAAAGATTGGACTTACAAGAAAGATCATCCAAGCAATCAAATCTTAGGTAATCCTTTGAGTGGGGTAAGAACTCGACACTCTCTCCAACTACATGTTAATTTAGTTTTTCTTTCATAAATTGAACCTAATAACTTTTTTGAAGTTCTACATCATGAATCTTGGATGCTTGCTATGCAAGAAGAGCTAGTTCAATTTGAAAGAAATCAAGTTTGGACTCTTGTCCCTAAACCTCAAAACTATAAGATTATAGGCACAAAATAGGTATTTAGAAACAAACTTGATGAATTTGGGGTCGTGGTTAGAAACAAGGCTAGATTACTGGCCCAAGGTTATAACCAAGAAGAAGGAATTGATTTTCATGAGACTTATGCACTGGTAGCTAGACTTGAATCTATTAGAATGTTATTAACTTTTGCTTACTATAAAGATTTTAAACTCTATCAAATGGATGTCAAGAGTGCTTTTCTAAATGATTTTATTTTGGAGAAAATATATGCAGCTCAACCTCCCGGTTTTGAACATGAAAAATATCCAAACCTTTTTTTCAAGCTTAGCAAAGCTCTTTATGGCTTAAAATAAGCTCCTAGAGCTTGGTATGAATGGCTAAGTGATTTTCTTTTACAAAATGGATTTTCTAGAGGAAAACTTTACACCGCTCTTTTTATAAAATCTAAGGGCAAGGACTTATTGTTAGTGTAAATTTATGTTGATGATTATATATTTGGTGCTACTAATGGATCTTTGTGCGAAGAGTTTGCTTCTTGTATGAGTAAGGAGTTTGAAACGAGCATGATGGGAGAACTCAACTTCTTCCTTGAATTGCAAATCAAACAAAGTAAGGATAGAATCTTTATCAACCATGCCTAATACGCCAAAGAGCTACTTAAGAGATTTGACATGGAAGAATCAAATGCTTTTGACACTCCAATGAGCTCATCATTAAAGCTTGATAAAGATGAAAATGATAAGGATGTTGATATTAAGCGCTATCGAGGTATGATCGGCTCACTCCTTTATCTTACGGTAAGTAGGCCCGATATAATGTTTGGTGTTTGTTTATGTGCTAGATTTCAAGCTTGTCCTATGGAATCTCATTTGGTAGCCGTTAAGAGAATCCTTCGATATCTTAAACACACTCACAACTTAGGGTTATGGATTTCTAGAAACAAGTCATTTCTTGACCTAGTTGATTACTCTGATGCCGATTATGCCAGAAAGCACTAGTGGCAGTTGACAATTCCTAGGACACTCACTTGTTTCTTGGA
The DNA here is from genome assembly GCA_033070095.1 of Escallonia herrerae. NCBI lineage: Eukaryota > Viridiplantae > Streptophyta > Magnoliopsida > Escalloniales > Escalloniaceae > Escallonia > Escallonia herrerae. The sequence goes on from JAVXUP010000149.1 coordinate 160,044, forward strand.
GTTCCAAAAAGCAAAATTCGGTTGCACTCTCTACCACCAAGCCGAATATGTTCGGTTGGTGCTTATTGTGCACAAATTCTTTGGATGAAACAGACTCTATTGGATTTTGGACTCAAGTATGATCGCATTCCTATCCTAGGCGATAAATCTATTGCCATTAACTTGAGCAATAATCCAATCCAACATTCACAGACTAAAGCACATAGAATTCAAACACCATCTTATCCGTGATCATGTGCAAAAAAGTGATATCGTTCTAGATTTCGTGGACACAAATCACAAATTAGCAGATATCTTCACTAAACCGTGAGATTCGAAAGATTTATCGCTCTTAGAAGAGAGCTTGGCATGTCTTCACTTATGTGACTAAATTGTTATATATCTTGTGCATTAACGTGCAAGCTGCACTTCACATGCTTGAGCATTATCTCATATGCTTATAGCACGCTTTTCTTGTTTTTCTTTTTAAAATTATTTATTTTGTTGATATTTATTTAATCTCATTTGTTTAAATTGATTTGCACATATTTATATTACAATATACATATTTATAATCATTTCAAGGCTGCTTGATTTTTTGTAATTAAGTCGACTGCATGAGGAAATACAGTCGACTGCATAGGTCAATACAGTCGACTGTATTGGGGAATGCAGTCGATTGCGTTATAGGAAAATGGCATAAATCAACCCTATTTCGGTATATTCACTCTCACACTTTCTCTTTCACTTCGAGCCCTCTCTCTTTTCTCTCATACGGTTTCAATTTTCTTGGTTTCTGCTTGAAATTATTATATAATTCTTCTCAAATCTTATTTTATTACATGTTTTATACATTCTTATCGATTAGATTCACCCACACTGTTCAAAATCCTTGAAAATTCGACTCGTTCACTATAGTTCCATTTCATCAAATTCACATCAATTGAACATGGTACGTGTTTTTACTCTTGATTCATGCTTAGTGTTGTTTATTATTTGATTGTACATGGTTTAATTATATGAATTCATGCAAAAATTAATTTTCCTAAATTTCATAAACTAGGGTTCTATATTGTCAAAAAAAAATCAATTGATCATGCAATTACATGTTTGATCACTTGATTCATGCTTAGTTATGACTATTGCTTGCTTATACATGGTTTAATTACATACATTTGCCCAAAATTCATTTTTTCCCAAATCGCTTGGACTAAGGTTTATATTATTCAAAATTCATGACATCTTTCGTATGTATTAGCCTAAATTCATGTTATGTTATATATCTAGCATACTATAATATAATATATTTCAACAATTTCATAAAAATCATCAATTTTCAAAAATTATATGAACCCTAATTTTCATTTTTCCTTTAATATATATGTGTGTGTGTGTAGATATGATTTTACTTTCTTTGCATTTCACATACATCTTACTCATTTTATTTCTCTTTCCAAATTTGTTAGATTGTTTCGAGAATGACACGAGAAAAACGTGCATGTGCTAGTATTTCTCGTGCCGCACCCGAGCCGGAGCCTATCGCTGTCGAATTTGATCGCAACCGTTATCGCACCAGAGAAGCTTAGACCACTTTTCGACACAACTCTCTTCCCCTTTGGCTCCAATTGGATATTCCATTTTTTTAGCATAGGTGTGCTTAGACACCTTCAGGATTATCATCTAGATTGTCTTACTGATAGAGACACCATTCTATATTATCCTGATGCCATCCGTTTATTTTATGTTAATTTGACTTGGAGCATTTTCTAGTGAGTCGTGTACCCTCACCTCTTATGTTTTTGGACGTTGTATTTCATTCTCCCAGTCACGTCTAGCCACTCTTCTAGACCTCCCTAATAGTGTTTTTTCATTCACACTAGAGATGATCCCTGTAGCCGGTCAATCATATTGGTTTGACTGACTTTTTTCTATCGAGGAGCAGCTTCAACACACTCTTCACCGACGTCATGTTAGGGCTTCGAGCAAGCCCAACCTTCATGACCTTCCTCCTCTTTCTCGAATTTTCCATCACGTCATAGCTCATAATGTCATTCCTTAAGCCGACGGTCTTTTGCTATTCTCTTACATAGATGTCCAGCTCTTGATATTTTTTTGCTCCGGTACATCGATTAACCTCCCTCTTCTCATTATGTTTAAAATGATTAGGAGCACTTCACATTCTACTCTAGCTATACCATATGGCCTCTTACTCACTCGTATTTTTGTTGCCCTTAACATACCTCTTCATGGTGAGTACATTGACGTGACTCAGCACAACATTCTAGATTGTTCTACCCTTCGTAGGAAGAGCCTCTTAAATGGATGTAGCTGATTCTTGCATGAGCCTGACATGGACGATACTATAGAGGATGAGGATGATAAGGATGATGATACTGATGCTCGTGGAGATGCCAATGACAGGAATAATCGTGATCCACCTTCATTGGTTATGCCGAGTACTCACGAGGCGGGCACTTTTCCCGGTTCTTCTGCTACCAGATATGAGGCGATCCTTGCACGCTTGGATATGATGCAACAACAGATGCATGCCAGTTTTAGTCGCATGGATCTCACTCATAGCCAATTCAGTCGACGCCTTTCTCGCATGGAGGATCATTGGGGTATTTAGTATCCTGAGGAGGACGTATTTCACCCACTATCTCCACCATCGAGTCCTTGGGCTAGGACAAAGTTAGTGTTTTATGCTTATGCTTTTGGACTCTATTATGTATTTCAAAAACTTGTCATGAATAATACTCGTAGTATTGCATTAGAACTTGGGTTGATATTTTAAATTAGCACTTTGATTCACTCTTATCTTACTGTACATTTGATTCATATTACAGTTCTTTCTATGTGCTATTTTGTTATATGTGCTCGGTACACCTCTTGATGGTTATTCAAGCACTTGCGCTTTCTTGTATGAATGTCCTTGTTAGCTATATTGATTATACATGGATGGATACATATGCTGATCACTTTCATACACACACACACCCTTGATCTATTTAATGATGTCAAAAGGGGAAGAAAAATTGTTGATTCATGCTTGTGCGGATCTGATATGAGCATATATTACTTGAGATAAGGGGGAGCCTATATTGCTTAAGATAGGGAGATCTTATCGCCATGATTTTTCTTATGACTCCTTATGGTTTATAATGATCAAAATTGAGATTGTCTTGCTCTATTGCATATATTATCCTATACATCTCATATTATTTGAATCAATATTTGTCATCATAAAAAAGGAGGAGATTCTTAACCCTACGATTTTTTAACCTAGGATTATATTTGATTTTGATAATAACTAACATTTGATGATTATGTTGTCTAACATGCATTGAGTTCATGAAGCAATAGGTACACTCTCATACTCACAAATAGACGAGCAAATCGATCAAAGACACTCAACGGAACACATCAAAGATGGAATACTTCGATTGAATTTTTCAATGCTTTTATTCCTTTCTTTGTAACTAGACATATAGAGTTGATCGTATCAATGACGGTGACCTAGAAATTGCCCATAGGTTTCCCTCACATGCATAATTTTTTTCATACTTTAAAAATAGGAAAAACTGTACTTTCTGGAATACAGTCGACTGCATTAGAATGCAGTCGACTGCAAGTTGGGCAGAGAGTTATTACAGTAGACTGCATAGGTTTTCCTTGCATGCATCAACTTTTTCATACTTTAAAAATAAGGAAAACTGCACTTTCTGGAATATAGTCGACTGCATTAGAATGCAGTCGACTGCAAGTTGAGCAGAGAGTAGTTACAGTCGACTACATTCCATTGCAGTCAACTGTAATGACTTCCAGTAGCCTATTAAAGTTGATTGCAATTGAAAATTTTGAATTTTCAAGAGCTACTTTGAGAATACAGTCGACTATAATGGTGCAATATAGTCAACTGCGTTTACCATTTGGCGCATTAGATACCCTACCTACTTCCAAGCGGTCATATTAACTCTCACAACTATATAAACTCATTTTGGACATAGTTTTGATTCATCAATTGCATTCGAAGCCCTCTTATCTTACATATACTCAAAGCTCAAAGATATTTATTCAATCTCTCTTGATTTTCATTGTTTTCTCATCCAATTCAAGAGTGCATTTATTATGAGCTTACATTTGAGAGATATAAACTTTCATAAGTCATCATACACTCATCTCTCTTGTTCTAGAGCTTAAACTTGTACTCATCTGCTTCTTGAAGAGTTAATCTTTGTACACAATACTTCATCTAAATTTTCTTATATCAAAGATTGATGTTGTCAAGCTTTGGAACTTTGGGATTGTTAAAGGTTGTTATTGATGTGGGTATAGCATCAAGAAATTGTAAGAGGTTCGATCTTGATCCGTAAGAAAGATCATTCTAGTGGATTCTAGAGCCTTTCAAGGGACTTCCTTGAAGGGGTAGACGTAGGCTTGAGGGTAATTCGAGCTGAACCATCTAAATATCAAACGCCTAGTATCTCTAAACCCTTCTCTCTTTACATTATTATCTTATAGTTGTGTTGAGATTGGTTGGATCGCTTATTTGTGATATTGTGCTTGAAGTTTGGTGTTTAAAGCTATCTAAGTGTTCATCATAATTTTTCTAAGTTTATTCTGATTACTTGTTAATTTTTAAAGTAGTCTTAAAACCCTATTCATCTCTCCCCCTCCCCCTTTCTGGGGTTTTATTGGTTTCCATAGTGTTTACCTTTTGTCGCTAAAATGCAATTAGTAACATCATTCTACTACATATAGCCTCTTCTGTTCTAATCTAAGGAGATTGGTTGGCATAGTATGACCAGTAGGCAAGCATTTAGGTTGGCAAGTTATGAACCATTGTGGATGTGGTGTGAATTCGCAATCAGTAACCAATAGTTGATGTCAGAATGTTATGATTCCCCATATTTTGCGTTAGACATATTTTAATGTGAAATTAACTAACCTACTGAGCAGAGGTAGTCTGTGATTTCGATACATAAGTGACATAATGATGGCTGGGATTATATTTTAGTTACATCACAATAAGCGTAGGTTTCCACAGTGCACCATGTGAGATATGTTAAGTTGCGTTCGCTAACCTCCAATAAATATTTCATAATTCTAAATCATTGATCCAGGCTATATAAGAGCGTTAGATCAGGAAAGCTAATGTGATAGGAGGAAGGACTTAAGGAGGCATGATGCTAATTTATTGTATATCCAATTGTGCGAAATAGTCGGGACCAATGGTTCCAGACAATCTAAGTTTTCCTACTTAACGTTTGCCACCGGTGTGGTTGAGGCAGGAGAGAGCGTGCTGGGAAAGAGAAGTTGTTATATTGGGGGGTTTTTTTTGGGGGGGGGGGGGGGAGGAAATAATGTTAAGAAAATGGAGTTTTAATACCTACCTTGAAAAAACATCACTTTAGCAATATGCAGTAGAGAAGCTCTCTATGGCATAACAATACGTCAAATTTTCTCTAATAAAAGTTAGGCTTAATTGTTTTGTAAATACTGACCTTGGCTAAAATCTGCAACCAAAACCCTAATGTCTATAATATTTAGGCACCTAAAACCCCAAGAATTATCATCTATCACAACAGAAGGATTTTACTAACCGGAGTCAGTGATTCTGTTAGTTTTTTACTATAATTTTTTCTTAGGTTCTTTTTGTATATTGTTTTAGCAATTAACTTTTTCAACCAATTTCGATGGATGAAACCGAAGTAGATGAAGGGTAAGATGGTCATTTTCCTTTTGTGCTTTCTTTTCCTTTTTCTTTTTCTTTCTTTTTCTTTTTCTCCTTTCCTTCCCTTATCACCGCCCACCTTCACCAGAGCTCGACTTGTCCATCTTCGCGAACCCACTGCCAACCAATTTGTAAACCCACCGCTGTAACCAGGGCGGCGTTGCTAATAGTGGGCCATTGTGGTCCTGCTATTATGTGTGTATTAATTGTTATTCTTCAAATTCTGGTTCCAATTATGATTTGTGTATGTGAAGCTGAGGAAGGGACTGAGAAATTGAGGGATGGTAACCGATGATAGTCATGTGCAAGTAGCCTTGAGGTGGGCATGGATAATTGTCGATGATCGTGATAGTGGTAGGAGGGGCTTATGATGGTCAGAGAGGGGTTGTGGGTGGGGGGGGGGAGGAAGTGGTGGCTGGAGGAGACTAGGCTGGAGGTGGGCAAGTAAGTGGTGGTAGGGGTGGAAGAAGAAGGGTTTGACCAAAGGGGATTGAAAAAGACAAAATTACCCTTAAAAATAATGAAAATTTGGACTCCCACTAATGAAATCCTTCATTATAATAGATGTCAAACTTTAGGGTTTTGGGTGCATAATAACATTGGGGGTTATTGTTGTAGATTTTAGTCAATGTCATTGCGTACAGCACAATTAAGCCTAAAATTGTAACTGTTAGTAATAAAAAATGGAAATAATGGGAATAATGGTAATAAAAGGTGGCAATAAACAAGGGTAGCTTACTTTATACCTCGCTTCTGTGTGCAAGTAAAACTCAAGAATTTATTATGAAGAGTGTTCCTCTATATACTCCTTAAAGTTTTTGTAAAAAATCAATGTAGAAGTGTTTCTTAAAATGTTGATGTAAGAAAAACACATCTTTTTGGTTACAAGCAATATGTGACTAAATTATCAATAGGTTTTCTCAAAACTTAAATATTTTCTCAAACCATTTTTGCTTGTAAACCTCCAGCACCATGTTAGCTTAGTGGTTGAAGATTGCGATTGGTATTCCAGTCAATTTCCATTTGTGAGTTATCTTTTGCCCTATAATGGAGGTGTTCAAAATTCTTAGGCCCTACTTCACAAGTTGGAGACCTCAATTATAGCAACATTGAGAGAGAATAAGCCTTACACTTTGTTTAGAACCAAATTAGAATTGGATTGGAAAATTAGATTGGAATTCAATTCATTTTTCTTTGTTTGGAACAAAAGGAAATTGGAATCACAGAATTTCTATTTTGTGTTTAGAAAACTAAAGAAATGGAAAGGTAATGAAAATTTTAGACAATTTGTCCATATTGCATGATGGGAAACAACTTTGTATTAGTGACAATACATGGTGGCATTGACATGCGAGTTATACTAGCAGTGTAAGTGATTGTGTAGCAATACTGGTGGTGGAATTGATGAGGTTGGTGTGTCATTAACGACGAGGTGATGGGGTGGTCTATAAATGGTAATAGCGGTGGTTGTGATATTAGGGCATTAATAGTGTCAGTGTTGGTGACAATAGTGATGATGGTTGCAAACAGAGACATCAGTGGTGGTGGCATGGCGTCGGCAACAACGTCGACAATGGTGATAGTGGTGCTTATGTTATTAGGGCATCACTGGTGATAGTGACATAGGGATGGTTGCAGCAGCGGTGATGGTGGTGGTTGTATTTCATCAGCAATGGTGATGATGGTGGTGTTGCATCAACGATGATGTTTGTGGTTGGGCGATTTACTGATGGTAATGGTGGTAGTGGCTGTCGTATTAAGGCATCACTAATGGTAGGGTTGGGGACAATAATGATGGTGCCTGCAACAACAATGGTGTTGGTGTTGATAACAGTGACTGTGGAGGCGGTGACAGTGATGACAGTCTGGTTGTGGTGGTGGTCATGGTGGTCGTGTAACACAGTAGTGGTGGTGGTGGCAGCAACCTCGTGGTGAAGGAGTTGGTGGGTGTAGTCGTCTAATCATGGTGATTTGTGATAGTAACAATAGTGGTGGCGATAGTGGTAATGATAGTGGCAGAAGTGAAAGTGATGTAGCAGCAATGAAGACACTCGTCATGGTGTGGTGGGTTCATAGGTAGTAGAGATTAAGGAAACGATAAAATATGATAGATAATTATTTTTTGTTCGAGCAAAATTCAAAAGGCCATTTTCCATCGGATTTTACACTAAAGAAAAGAATCCAAGAGAATCCCACGAAATTCAATTGCAATTCTTTTTTTCAATATTCCAAACAACTAAAATGGTTTATGTTAAGTCCGTATCCTAAAGTATCACCAAAATTCAGCTTGAGTACCTAATATTTAAGACGTGCCAAATCGATAGATAAACATTTGTTTTTGATCAAATTGAATCCAACCGCTAACAGGACCTCACAGGCTTTAAAAAGTCAAAGGTTAAAACAGTCATTAAGAAAAATGTACGTAGACTACTTCCACCCCCCTCCCCCTTTCCATTTGCAGCTTGGCACCTCCTCTTCCGTCCCCTCCTCTTCCTCCCACTACCCCACACATAACTAGCACACCACTCCATCCAACCGTACACACAAACACCACCCCGCTTGAGCGTACACATATAAACATAGGTGTGCTATAGAAACAACAAACACAACAAACAAAAGGGTGGTGGCATGAACCACCGCATTATAGAACCACCATGATCTACACACCTTCGAACCACCATCAAAGGTTCTTTTATTTTGACTAGATTATAAACAAATAAGACCAATACCAAAACTGGGTCTTGGTGAATGTGGTATGGTGACGGGAAGAGCAGATGGGTGGCCATTGTGGGGCAGTGTCAATGAATTGTGGATCGGTGGTTGTGTTCGCTCATTAGATCTGAACAGATATGTGATGGTGTTCGCTCATTAGATCTGAATAGATCTGTGATGACGGTGGATATGGTGACAGTGGTGGTGTTGGGTATGTATGGTAAGGGTGGTGATTGTTGATGTGGTGGGGGCAGTCTATGTCAAATCTTGGAAGTGGTGGTTGTGGTGGGCTGTAGTGGCCGAGGGTGGTGGTTTTTTTTTTTGTTTTGGTTGTTAAGAATGTTTTCTTTTTCTTTTTCATTTCTTCGTTCCATGTCGTCATTTTATAACCACGTGAACCAATCAATTAGAGGAAAAGCGATTAAAGTGGACCATATAAAAACAAATCTTACTGCATAAATACCATATTTACCCTTAAAAACTTTAATGCCTGTCCACCTCAGTATAATTTATGAATAATTTGATTCAAAAACAAATGTTTACATACCGAATCGATTCTTAATAACATTAGATACTTAAACTGAATCATTATGATCACTTTAAACTTCAAAATTTTAACATGAATCATAAATAAAATTCAATCTTTTATGTATTCAAAGGCACTGTTGTGCAAAAATAGGAACGGGTACATGAATGTGGAACACTGGTATAGGCTCGTGATATCAGCAAGATATATGTCTGTACTTGGTTAGTAGAAGGCAAAGTCCCAGACACTTTCCAATGCTGCGAAACCCATCTCAACAACTGACACTTCACTCTCATGGCCACCCTCCCTCGAATTCAATTCCCAACGTTTTCCTCACTCTCTGCTCATAAACTCCACCCTCCGTCGCTCACTGTACACCACCACTTCAACGGTTACCACCAGCCCCGCCGCCGCCTTGGCCACCAGACTCTTTGTGCTTCTGTAACGAAAAAGCCCAGGTACCCTTCTCAATTTTGATCCTCATATTTGTATTTTGACCGTAACTTTACTTGCCAAGTGATGTTTATTTATCTGATCCTTTTTTATTTGAGTGAAATTGAATGTCTACACGTTCCAAAGTCTATCATTTCACAAAAAGTCAATATGAAATTCCGGTGGAACGGTGGGAATATTTATTTTGGAAGTTCTGGTTTTCTCTATTTTTTCTAATTGGAATTTGAACTTTTGGGTGGCAATGTAGGGCTAGTAGGAACGTGAGGAGCAATGCGGATGTATGCAATGATATTCTTCAATTTGTATCTGAAGTCGGACTTCCCGAGGGTCATGTGCCATCGTTGAAGGAGCTCTCACAGCATGGAAGGTGTTTTTTTTTTCCTTCTCTTTTTTGCATTTAATCTTTCCTCCTTTCTGAAACTTTCTTACGTTTGCTAATTGTCCCAGAATTTCATTGTTGCCCTAATGATGATGCTTGGTGCAAACAATAAGACAAAGGAATCGCAAACGGTTTATTGTATGATTCGACACCTCATTATATAAAGTGGTTAACAATGTGATTACTGCCTAGTGTTTTACGCTAAACATGTTAGCATGATACCTACGTATAGAAGCTTATTTGCAGCTTGATAAGGGGGCGGTTTATACGAAATAGGGATCATTGAACGAGTGATACTTCCATTAGTAGTGAAACATGGATGGTAAAGTTTCGGTTGTTCAATGATATGGGAGACAGCAGTTTGATATCTCACTTATGCGTGATGCTTATTGAGTCGAGAATGCAGCTGAGCTTAGAATTGAGGTCTGAAGTGATGAGTCGGACTATAGGGAAAATAGCCATCAAACTTTTGCACACTGTGATTGTTTCTTTAACCGCTATTTGTTCCTTTCTAGCTAGTACTTGCCGCCTCATCACATTGTCCTTGTGCGCCCTTCTTTTCTCCCTTTTAGCTTGTAATTCCAGTTTCGCTCATCCTTTCCACTGCTACACAAAGCTTCGTAGTACCTTTTTTTTTACCTTAATGCTCTTTCGACTCCTCATCCATTGCCTCTTGTTTTTAAAGCACCCATCTAGGGTCTCTTCAAATACAGATTGAACATTACGTACTAGGCTCTTCATCTTGATACACCCGGTCCTTTATCAAACACCATATCGTTCAAATAATTAAGGTTTCACTATGTTGAGTTTAAGTTCTCTGACGTCTAATAATGGTATCCTTTCTGTTCCCATGTTTAATTCGCATATCCAACACTACACACTGTTTGGAAACAAATCTGTTTACTCTTGAATCTAACACCTAATTCATTCGAATTTGACCTCAAAACTCTTAGTTACGACTATAAAAATAGTAATGGAACGACTGAAAATTGAAACCTTATTAGGTTCACCTCACTAACATAATCATTACACCATTGTGTGAATCGAGTTCGTGCGTGCGTGCCTGTGCATGTGAGAGAGAGTGAGGGAGGGAGGGTACAAGCAGCTATGGTTCTGGCTTTGGGCGGTGAGAGAGAGAGACCTTTGATGTTGAGGACAGAAAATGTGTTCAAGCTTTAGCTTTGGGAGATAAGAGGACCTTTTATGTGTATAGAAGAGCTCAAATTGAACAATTACTGGAAAAAGATTAGTAATAGGAAATGGGCAGGGGTTTCATGGTGGTGCTAGCCTCTGTTTAAATGAGAGAGTTGAGAATGGCAGTAACGCAGGGGGCAGGGTTGGAGGGCCCATATCCATCAAAGCAGTCAATTTCTTGATTTGTTAGGAAAATTCCCCGTGTATTTGTGCCATTCCAATACTTTCATCTCTTCATCTCTCAAAACATGATGAGATGAATCTGGTAGACTGGTACTAACTCCCAGACTTGTTTAATACTTCAATGGCATGATGATCTACCAAATGAGGTGTAGGTTCTCACAAAAGGTAGTCGACAATCGACTCTCTCATGCTTAATAGTTACAGGGGATGGATAAGTTATTAGTTATTAGAAGTGTTAAGTATACAGTTTACTCATGCACTTTCATTCATCAGAAGGTAGTATTGCATGAACATATTTTTCAAATACAAAAGTAGACTATATATTTTTCGGCAATAGTTGGACTTTTTTACTGAAGTAAAAAGCTAGATTTAATGTAACGACATAAAGAGCCCCCCTAATATCCTCTTGAACTAGAGTGAGTTGAGTTTCCTACACTTACATATTAGTTTACTTGTAAATTTTTAATGTGCAAGAACATCATAAATTGTACAAATATTTTTCTTCCAACAGAAATAATCATATAACAAGTGGCCAGCATACGTTTCGTTCTTTATTCACTAATGGATCGTCGACATTCTCTACCCGTTCACTTTACCATCGGATATGAGTATTTTATCATCTCTTATAGATAATAATACATGGTTTTCCTACAGAAATAATAATTTTCATGTATTAGAGATTATTGATAGTTTGCCTTTGGGATAAAGTTGGTTCCCTGAAATTTGTTAACTGTAATATATCAGTGACGTGATTGAATATTATTTTTAAGGGCACCAATTGTAGTTATCAAGTTATTTTCCCTTTTTAAGCTAGTTCTTGTGAAATCTTGTTTTAGTTGGTTGAGATGTGTTCTACAACTGGTCGTATCTTTATGGTGAAGTCCAAAATCATCTTCATTGAAGACACATGCTTTTCGTAGATTGGCAAAGAACTTTTCTTGCCAATACAGTAACTACTTTTTTAAGGGTTTTGTGTCATTTCTTTGTATTCCTGGAACATTTACAGGCAAGACCTTGCAAACATTGTCAGACGTAGAGGATACAAGCTTATTAGAGAGCTTCTTACAACATCGACGAATACAAATGTCAATGGGTCTGATACAGAGGAATGCTTGAGCGATACACAGGATAAAGTCAGGGTCACCAAAGATAAATTGACAGGTTGAGATTCATTTCATTACTTGTCTTTCATTATCGACTTGAAATGAGTTTACTTTTATACGCCTTTTAATCTAGCCATGCAAAATTTTTAAAAGGCCAGGATGAGAAGGTGAAAGTTTTTGCTGGTGAAGTTTCCTTGTCAACTGAAGCTCCTATCATGGAAGGCCATTCCAGTAGCATGAGTTATGATACTGACGTCAACTTTGATGACAAAAGTTGCAAGTCTATAGATCCAACCAAATCAACCTTGGAGGAAAAGGTGGCAAACTTTATCCAGAATGGAGAACTGGACACAATTGATGGTAAGTCATAGACAAGCTATAAATGTGTCATGGGTGTCTAGTTTCTTAGCCATTCAAGGAACGAGTGCTGTTTTTGAGACTGTTATGAGGTGCAGGAGAAAATGGGAAAATTTTAAGTTTGAAAAGAGATATTGATAACTAGTGATACAGATATGTGAAACATCTGCCATAGATTAATGTGTCTGACCCTATGGAAAGGGGGGAACACGAATAGAGAATGTTCAGTATGTGTATATTGTGATTATTGTGTGTTATAGTCTATGTTACATGGACTCGGCAGTTTGGGTCAAAATATCGTGTCCACATGACACGACACGTATCCACGTTGCCGATTGGAGAGGCATATATGGAAATCTGTTGCCATGGATGATGGAAGATGAAGGTCTAAGGAGGAAGAAGGAGTCCAGATCTGGAAGGAGAGAAAGCGAGGAGAGAAGCCATCAATGATGGAAGATTTAGTTGAAGGAAGAAGAAGATGAAGAGACCAGATCTGGTTGGGGGGGGGGGAGAGGGTATACCCGTGACTTGTAGATAAGCATGTGGGTCAGAATAAACAACCTTCACATCTTATCCTTTTCTTTTCTTTCCACATCAGAATACAAGCTAATTTTCATAATATCATATCCACCCCACCCCTATGGTATGTACTAATCTCATTTAAAGTACTATTTGAAAATAAATGTTCTATCCGTGTCCCCGTGTCCGTGTCCAAGATCGGATCCGTGTCCTATAATTTCAGAAATTGGCGAGTCCGACAGTTGGACACCGACACCGAATCCTTGTAACACAGGTTATACTGGATGTTGAGGAAGGGGTTGGAGGGGGTTTGGGTTGGGGGGGGGGGGGGTTCAGGAACTATATAGTGAACCTTTAGGTCCTTGTGACGTGTTTCTAAGTGTACTTCATGTGGACATTTAAGGACCTTAACTGGGTTTGCTGGACCTCTTAGGTTCCTATCTGCCCTGAACAATATCACACCCTTCTCTGGTTATTGACACTTCGGTGAGAGTGTGTCCTGTTTCTCTGCTGTCTGCATGTCCACCTCTGGCTGTTCATCAAAATAAATATGTGCTAATAAACAACAGATGGACTATTAACTCATGCACGAAGTGTATATAAGTATGACTAATCTTTGTCATCTTTTATTAAAAGAACATCTAGAGGAGGGAGAGACATGGCATGGGGAGTGGCTCTAGGACTAAAGCTTATATATTGGGAAAGTGTCCCAACATCATCCTGGACTTTAACCCAGTACCGAGTATATATTAAGTCCCCAGCTCTGTACTGCATTTAGACATATTAGACGTACTCATTATCAGCCTTCGTCAACACAAGAACTTGAAGAAACTCTTGAAAAAGAACTTACTATGACGGGCAAACTTCTTATCGTCTGGAGTAACCATCTTATTGTTTAAAAACATCGTAACCTTTGAGTTGGTTATTTTGACAAAACCAAGTATTCTTCTGAATTAGCCAGCATAAATAACATAGTGATTGTATCTTGGTTCCTTCAATTTAAGTTGAGCATGTGTTGCTGCTTTATGCTCAGATAGTGGCTTTAGCATTTTAAATGAGAGTGTTGCTGAAGACGGCAAGGGATTTCTTGAATCACAGAAACGTATAGAACCAGAATTCAGTTCTTTCAGCAAACAGCAAAATGAACAGATGCTTTCCAGAACTGATGCTTCTGACATATTAAACAGAAGCAGCGCATTGTCATCCCAGCAGGTTTTGCCTCTGCCTTCAGCATCTGAAAATGGCACCTCAAGGTTTGTAATTTCTCTCTGCATAACGTGTCAAATTGTCAAACCTGCGACTGTCTTTTTTCTAATGACTACAGTCCACATGATATCTTCTTTCCTTGTGCCCCCTTTGGCGCTTCTTAGTCGTACTCTTGACTTACCCTGACAGAAAAAAAGTAAATGAATAATTTTTGTCTAAGCACCAATTTCTAATAGTGCGTGATCCATTGGCATTTTACAAGTATGCTAATTTGCTATATGATGGACGATTATACAGTGTTTTTTGTTGCAATATAACTATGATTCGTGCTAGCGTTGTTGCATGAAGAGACCATGTACGTCTAGGCGTCTCTCTGCGGAATTTATGTCTCGATATACTCGTATCTACTATTTTGCTTCCAAAGCTAGGGTTTTCTTTCTATTAGGGAAACCCTTTGATACAGATCTAGGACTGTACATCCATTGGTATGTGAACATTAGGATAGTTAATCATAATTTTTTTTTTCAGTAGGTAAACAGGTTTTTTCACCAAGAAGACATTGTCACCTAAAAGGTAAAAGATGAAAATTCATGTTTTCAAGTATGATGGATCAGTTTCTACTTGTTAGGAGACATTGTTAAGTTTACCGTCCACTAGTAATGCTTGGACTGCTGGAGAATGAGACTACCGTTGGCTTTAACACTCCTCCTCACAGTGAGGGGCTTGTACATCGACAGACAAAACAAAGGTGCACACCGGGGACTGACACCTGGGCATATCATCTATTCTAAAGGCTTAAGATGTTAGAGCATGGACCCAAATTCGTGCTTTAACTCACCATATCATGCAATAACACTTCCCAAGTTATCTAAGCATCAAGAAATCTGCTTCTGTGTTAGTGATTTTTGTGATTTGAGTGATGTAATGTATGGAAGAAGTAGACATGAATTATGGATGTTCTTTTTTTTTCTTTAATTGTAGAAAAGGATTCTTTCCGTACATAATTATGATCTATTTTCAGTACTACCGTTGACTGGGTAAGAAGAGGCATTGCTAGACCGCGTATATCATGGGTTAGATGCAGTGAAAAAAAGGACTTGATTGCTGGAAATGCATCACAGAGCATGTGTTTTGGATAGGGGAGAGGGGAAGAGATATATTCACGTAGCCGACCCCAATTTAGTTTTGGTTACAGGCACAGTTAAGTTGAGTCTTGAATGTCAATAGTTGTTATTCACTACTAAAGTTTTGGTTCCCACAAGGTTGACAAGTCTGGTTACATCTTAACAACATTTAGTATGAGAGAGATTCATTAGTCATTGAATCGTAAATTTTATGGGTCTACTGCAGTCTTTTTAGTTCCTCGTCCATATTGTGTGGTTATCCTTTTTGCCACCAAGAAAATGCAGAGATAGAGTACAAAGTTGTTGTCATCATAATTTAAGTTTTCTTCGATGTCTTTCTTTTCTCTCGTCCGGTTTACTTATTTTATGTCACGAACGTGGGAGACACCAAATAGATGGTATCCATTATTCTTTCCCAATCATTGTGTTCCACTATATTTTTTCGTAGTAGTACACTCTTTCATACTTCAAAATATTGGTAGGAATCACAATTCTCCAACTGAAGAACTAAGCATTGACCTTAAGGAGGAACCAGATGTTGAGGTCATTATATAACTGCCTTTATGTACTCATTTTAGAGTCCATTGCTAATTTTTACATCTGATTTCCTGAAATTTTACATGTTGTAAGCCAGGCCACAGAAACGGGTGATCAACTTGTAGTTAATCGTCTCAAATCAATGCTGGTACAGATTCGTTTTACAAAATGTGGCTGTACTTTTCTTGAACTCTTTGCTTTGCATGGATACTGTTCGTTAGGATTTAGTTGTATGAAGCAAGTAATTAGTTTTTTATATCACCTTGGATGTGCTCAGCACCAGAAGGAATTGGAGTTGTCTCAGTTGAAGCAGCAGATTGAGAAGGAAAAGGTAAGTTTTC
Source organism: Escallonia herrerae (assembly GCA_033070095.1). Classification (NCBI taxonomy): domain Eukaryota; kingdom Viridiplantae; phylum Streptophyta; class Magnoliopsida; order Escalloniales; family Escalloniaceae; genus Escallonia; species Escallonia herrerae. Next base: position 176,391 of record JAVXUP010000149.1, read on the forward strand.
CTGTAGAAAAATGTAGAGACTGTAGACCACTCAGTTGAATTTCAATAAAGATCTGAATGAACTTGGCAGCTTTCTCTTTCTTCTAGTTACGTGCAAAACATACCTGCATACATCTCAATAGAGCATTTCGTCATAATATTTTAAGAACCTTCATCTCTTCTGCTTGTAGTGTTGCTTAGTGTTGGCATATGAGTAGTTGGGATTTAATTAGAGAGTTTAAACTATTATAGAAAACGCAAAAATGCCAATGCCAAATTTTCCCATCTTACTTTCAACTTGTTAGGAGATGTCTCAAAAGTTCAATAACCCTCCTCGCATAACTTAAAAGGATACCAAAAATATGAGACAGTAAGTTTCAGAACTCCCTCTTCATGAAATAAGCAGCAGAAGGATCCACCTATTACCATCTGCTTTACACATATGGCAAAGTTCACAATATCTCATTTAGTGTCCTCAGATTGTCCCTGTTCAAGGCCCACGTAGGATTCATAGAAAGAGAGGAGCTGCTCTGTTTGCCAACCTAGCATAATAAGACTTTCCAGCTTGCAAGGAACAGGCTGAAAGGAGGTCTTCTGCGCCTCTCAGGCTGCGTGGGATCTATGTAGTTGGGGTTAAGACTAGTTTATTGGCATGAGCCGTATGATGTTTACTTTATGTACTTTCTTTTTGGCCAGTGAATCTTGATTTGGTTCTATTTTCTCCCCAGCTATTTTAGCAACTGAAAGCAATTTCTGCGATGAAACTTATATAGCTTTGCTAGGTGAAGTTTATTAGGTGTAAGAGTTCATTTTCGACGTGTATTGCTGGGAACACCACTTATTTTGGTTTACTTTGTGTTCACCTTCAGCTTGCTTTGTCTATTTTGCAAACTAAAGCAGAAACAGAAATAAGCAAAGCACAGGAAATTATCTCGATTAAAGATGCAGAATTACATGCTGCTGAAGAAAGCCTTTCTGGACTTGAGGAGGTACTCTCTGCTCTTTTATGTTTGTCATTCCATGTTTGCACGTAGCCCATGTATTTGAAGCCTCTTGAGTATGATTAGGTTGTTCTCCTGGCAAACTGAGGCTTTGTTACCGCATTTATATAGTATCTTATCCACAGATGGCAATCACTAATGGACTAGGGGCTGTACAACCTATTAGAGAAAGTGCTTAGGAGAGTTGGGCAGCTATTGCAATTAAGTCTGAAGCACAGTTCCATCACTCTGCAAGCAGTGTTTAACAAAGTTGTTGGATACCTATTGTGTATTTGAAGTTCCAGTTTTGCATATTGCATATCACATAATATCGTGTGTCTTGAGATACAGTTCTATATGTATTATATCACGAATATAACATCTAAAAATGTTTGAAATGATAGGTTAAAAAAAATCATCTTACACAGTACATAATATACATATATAGAACTTTATCTCTCTGAATTATATGTACGTATGCTTGCATGTGTGTGTGTATAATACATGTATGTTACGTAAGATGCGTATCGCAACCTGTATCATTAGATACACACGGTATTTTGTCAAATTTGATGCGCTTAAGAGCCACTATCGTTTTACTTATGTATCATAAGATATGCATCGCTGCCGTACAATATTGGCAACTATTCTGTCTACTGTATAAACGTTTAGTTGTAACTGCTTAAAAAATTGGAACTAAGACATGTTAGGTATGCTTTAACAACCATACGGTGTTTACTTCTGAATGGCAATATTTCATAGCTTATGGAACGGTTCCTTATAAATACAAGAAGTTTTTTTTTATCAAAAGTAACCAAGGGCTAGAACTCTGGAATCCCCACTTGTTGACAGCCATCAATCATTTCAAGACAAAAGCTGACTGGAACTCCAGAAAAATAAGTACTGAACTTAATTTAGATCGTCTAACTTAGTGCTACCGAAGAAAATAGAATGAAATTAATTACTCTAGGGCAGCAATGATCACAAAATTTGTATGATGATGACAGTGAGAGATACTATGCTCAGTATCTTATGTAGATACTAACCAAAAAAAGGCAATTGGGATGCTGGTATTGCGGGGTATTTTTGTCCTTAAGTTCTTAGATTTTTCAATTCTTTAATTTTCAAAGCGTCGTTCACCTTCATTCCTTATTATTCAAAGTATGGAACCACCACTAAGTGGACAAATACCTTTGACTAGGTTCATATTGAATACTGGGGTGACGGTGACACTGTGGAGGTGGCAGGTAGCTTCAATGGTTGGCATCATAGAGTTCAAATGGATCCACAGCCATTATTGAGTAACATAGAACCCACTAGATCAAGGTTCTTTTCTACTGCTGTCCTTCACTAATCTGTGTTTGCTTTGTGCTCTTTCTCATATATAATGATAAGGCATTGCTCTAGCTTTTCTCCCTGTCAATTATTGAAATTTAGCTATTCTTTGCTGTTTATACTAAGATGATTCTTCTTTTTTGTTATTTCAGAGTTCTACAGTTTATACTGAAATTTCCCCCTGCAAATGTCGTCAGCAAGTCTTTTTACTTTTTGGTTTGACCTCAGCGAGTCTGAAGCTCCTTTATTACTTCTGACATGATTCATTCTTTTATGGAAATCTGTGAGTTTATGCAACAACTGAGGATATCCGATATCCTATTCTCTTCTATAAGCATAGAGGCTGGGTGTTTGCATTGACCTGATTTCCTCGTTAAACACTAATTTAGGAAACTCCTGTCAAGTGCTCTGAAGCACGGACACCTCTCCTAGGTGGAGGTTTGGTGTCCTAAACGGATGACACGTGTCGACACCGCCAATCGGTGTCGGGATTTTTTTTTAAACCGACACCATGTCGGACACTTCACCGAGGAGTGTCGGACACTTCATGTCGGACACTTCACCGAGGAGTGTCGGACACGGCAATCGGCAGTGTCGGAACGTTTGGGACCAATTTCAGATTTATTGAACTATTACCGTCTTCTTCTCTCTCACCTCATGGCCGTCTTCTTCTCTCTCACCTCGAGTCTGCTGTCTGCCGACCACATCAAGGCTGTCGCTGGTGTTGTCGGAGCTCAGTTGACGAAGATCCGAAGCCGAAGCCAACGGATCTGACGGTTACAGTCGCCGAAGGAAGAGAAGTCAGCTGCTGCCGCTGTCGCCGTCGCCAGAGGTCTCGCCGTGGTCGCCAGAGTCTCGCCGGAGGTCCTCCGCCGCTGACCCACAGGTCTCTTTCTTCTCTTATCCTCATCTCGTCTCCTGTTCTAGTCCTCTTTCTTTTCTTTCCTGAGAACAGTCCTCTCGTTTCTCTCTTTTCTTTATTTCTTTTTCTCCCTTTGTCGTCACTCCTCTCGTTTCTTTCCTGTTATTTTTTCTTTTCACCCTTTGTCCTCTCGTTTCTTTCTTTTCATTTTATTCTTTTCTCCCTTTGTCGTTGCATTTCCAGTACATTGGACTAAATAAATATTGACCAAATAAATTATGGCTTGTATTTAAATTCCTTATTTTGACAGTTTTTCATTATTGTTTGTTATTTTAGATTGTAGAATATATTTGATATTTATTAAATATATATAATAAAAAATATATTAAAAAATAGCGTTGTCCTGCGCTGTCCAAAATCTGATTTTTTGGAAATTGCGGTGTCCGGTGTCGGTGTCCGACACCGTGTCCGTGATCGTGCTACCTAGGTCAAGTGTAACCACCTCTGATAGGAGTGTAAGGTCCAGCATTCAATCTACATAAATGGGAGAGTGGTGCTTGATGTACCCTAGAATGTCAAATGAGTTCTTTTTAAGGTAATTCTCTTGGGTTGTGAGACATTTACTCACGAAAAAGTGTACGGAAATGCCTGCATATGACTAAGCCTAGTTCCGTATTTGCTATGCACACTAGCTGCTACCTTTTATTGGAAGTGAATGTCAAATGAGTTCTGTTTAAGGTACTTCTCTTGGGTTGTGAGACATTTACTCACCAAAGAAGTGTATGGAAATGCCTGCATATGACTAAGGGCCTAGTTTCGTATTTGCTATGCACACTAGCTGCAACCTTTTATTGGAAGTGTAGCAAACTATTTGTTTTGATCAGTGAAAGTGCCAAAGTATTTGTCGAGAAAGCTGATGTTTCATCTTTATATGTTACCACAGCAACAAACTTTTATTTCGTTATGTGGATAAAGAGAGAAATCTCTTAGACGAGCCTTACTGTATATTGCATTGCATACTTCTCGCTCAAAGGAGTGCAAAAGGGAGGGGAGATGGGGGGAGGTGGAGTACGATTCTTAGGTTGCATGAGGTGGACAACCTTTATGAGCTTTTTACTCAAGTAAAGCCTTTAAGATGGGCATCTACAATGACCATATATATTCTTGTTTTGGGTAATAGTAATGGCTCATGTCCCCAGATTTAATATGGCTCCGCCAGTGATTGAAACTTGAGCTGCTTTTACTTAATTACTGTTTTTAAGTTCGGTAAATTAACTAGAATTATCTTTCAGCATGCCGAGGAATAAAGAATGATCGTAATCAGTATAGAGCTGGTTTTTCATTTGAGGTTTAGAGTTTGTCTGAATGCTGGGTGCAGCATTTTCGGAGTTGTTCAGTAGATCCAATCCCTGTGCAATGTTGCTACAGAGAGAGGAATCCTAATAGCTTCGTTTGGTAATTGTCTTATTGAGGTTTTTTTTTTATGTGGGGGGAAGGATATGTAAAATTTACAGCTTAAAAGATTGCTCCGGCAAGGCTTTGTTGGTGCATTTGGGGGGAAGTGATCAGGCAGGCCTTCTTTTTCTGGTTGAGGAATCTCTTCCTGGATCTGAAGACACTCTTCTTTGGCCTTTTGGACGGTACTTGTTGATTATGAGTAGATGATTTGTATATGTCACTGGTATATGGGTCTTCGACTATAAAAGCCTTGGTCTGAAATGTTATGTATAGGGCTGCATTCTCCCCACTTTGGTATTGGTAACCAGGAGAAGTATTAGCCTTCATGCAATTGATTTTAATGCACAATTACCGAAAATCTCATAAGCACATTCTCCTTTACTTGTTTTTGCTCATTTCCAAACTGTATTGAATTTTTGACTTGCAATGTTGATGTGTTTTGCCAGGCAATCTAGACTTTGGAAAGCAGCACTGTGGCTTTATCCTGGGATATATGAGGTGCAAACATTTACAACTTGCTTGTTATGATAAAAGCAGATCCTTATTGGCTTGTCTAGTGAGAATAGGGTAGTTTACTAAGTGATACCTTTTGAAACCAAGTCAGCCAAGGAAGATATATTCTTTTTGATCTCTAGCATTCCATATTTATTACAAGGATGTCATTGCATCACTCCGATTGAGCCACCCTAACTTAAATAAGGTAAGGGTGACCCATGAGGCAACCGTCAGGTTGCTCCTTTTTAATTGAATGTCACAGGTTCAAAATGGGGAGCGTCCTCAACTTAAAAACAGATGTCAGGAGTATCTTGGCCCATACTCGACTCACCCAAAACTTGATCAGCCGGAATCTTTTGCTGGATTCATGAAGATTTCCAGATTTCCCCATTATTGTCTTGTTCAAATTCTATCTCTACTTTTCTCGTGCAAAATCTCTCACAACTTTCTTCTGCAAATCTGGCTGTTAAAAGCGAAAAAATAATGGTTATGGGGTTTGACGAACATATATTTGAGGAGCTTGTATATCTATGTTTATGGGGTTTGACAGTATATTTTGGTAAAAGGTCCTTTTGTCCCAATCAAGTCCAAAACTCCTTTCTTCACATTTTTGTACATACAATGTCATGGCACTTCTAGACTACAGAAAAAAATCATAAAAGAGCTGCTTTCTCTCTGACATTCATATTTCACAGAAGAAAAAAGGAATGTATAGTAAGTTTCACCCAATAACATGCCAAGATTGTCATATTGTCTTTGTGCCTTTAACTTTTAATCTGCTGATGCTTAAGCCGTTGATCTTAAATTGCAGATGAAATTCATTGTTGATGGCCATTGGACGATTGATCCTCAGAAAGAGTCAGTAACCAGGGGTGCTCATCACAATAACATTCTTCGGGTCAAATAGATGATATGCATCTGGGGATATCGTATATGATGGATGAACGTACCGCTGAGGTGCTCAATAATTGAACAATCTTGCGTCATATGGAGTCGGTCTGTTTTTAAGCATACATACTGCATCTCTGTCGGCCTGCCATAACTTAGCGGAGCATGTGCTCTTCACAAAAGCGTGGTGCTAGCTACTTAAATACTGATCTTTGTGTCACTTATTAGTTATCGTATTTGCATGGTCAGTTGCTCAGACAGAAAACAAGGATAACAAGGCTTGTGAAGCGCAACAAAAACGATCAATGCCTAAAGCCCACAAGTTGAAAGGACATGAAATACACACCGACTTCTAGAACCGTTGCAAATGAGGAAAATAGACTGCCATGTATATCGTCCTGATCTTGCCCATGTATAGTCTTTTTCGATTATGGACATGGCACATGTCTCTTAAAAAGTAAGCGCTGCCCATTGTACTGGTGCCATCTTAATTGTACCAATAGTTAGGATTCATTTATCGATTTTTTTTTTTTACTTTTGTGTTCATCTCAAGAAACAAGCCTACATTATTGTCTATAGTAGATGTCAAACATTCTTTCTTAAGGACTCTGCTCTTGTGTTTGGTTTCAGGGCTTTGCTCAATTTTATTGAAAGGGGTGGGGGGTTGGTGGTGGTGCCTATTTTGTATGCATGCTGTGTATGTGGGTTCGGCCTCTTTTGGATTTTGTAGGAGACTTCTACTATATTCTTGTAGCTCTATTTTTCCTGCATTTTTATATGTTGGTTGTCTCCTGAAAAAAATCCATTTTCGAGAGAAGTATATACATCATTATGAGACGAAGATCGTACGTGTTCAGGAGGATTAGTCAGATGCTCCGTAGTTTGGTTTTAAGCATTTAGATGGTTGGCAAAAGATCTGCTGACGCCGAAATGGTATTCACTTTAAGCTTCGTTCAAGTTTAAGTCCAAGTACACTTGACCGGAATCAGAATGCTGTACAGCACAGGATCCTTATTGTCATGCACATTTCAAGATCGAGCCACAGCGGTTGACAAAGCTTATGGACAACTTTGGGTCCGTTGAAACTCAGAAGAATCCAATTTGGCTCCTAGTATCTAAAAACAGAACCCAAAAGAGGAGTTTGTGTTTGTCACTTATTAGGTAGGACAGAACTTGTGTAAGCCACGTACAGGTAAAAGGTTCGTGTATGCGTGTCTTCTTCCTTGCCTTTCCCGTTTTTCCTCACTCTATCTGAGTCCCCTCAGTTCTTTCTAGTTTCTTCCTCACTTCCACTGAAAAAGCAGCACACACACACACACTGACTTTTAAGTGTGTGCCGAAAATGGGTATGGTGGTGAATGCTGCTGCTTCCACTATTTTTAACCCACACCCATGTCTGTCTCTTCTTTCTTCCTCCTTTTCATATCCAACTTCCCCATTAAAAACCTCTACAGTGGTCTTTGATGAATCCTTGCCTTGTGCATTAGAAGTGGCAACTGCCACTGCAAGAAAAGGGAGGCTCCTTGGACCTACTTTTGCTCTCAAGAACGATGTTCACGATACGAGTGCAGAAAACAAGGATGGAGATATGATGGAGTACTCCGAGGAGACTCGCTTGTACTCCTTCACTCCCTTGCCTTTGCTACTTGTGGCTGCCCTTCCTGGAGGTAACTAAGCTATGCTCCCCATTGATGGTTCCCATAATTTGGCTGTTTCTGGACCAATTAGCTTCCCCAATTTATCTTTGAAGTCCCACTTGTTCCACGACATTTCTGTTACAGTATTATTTTTATACCGAGGAGGAATGTGGCGTTATGTGACTTGAAAGTGGACTCATATATTGGGAAATCGATTATGCCAATTATGCGGAAAGGGACTTTGCTTATACAGCATTTTTTAGTCTTTACAGTATGGAATATGTTGCAGAAACTCTGGTAGTATTTGGTTCATTCATGGGTACTTAAATTTGTTACCAAGGAACTTAATTAAGGTGACCATTATACTACTCATGGTCCTTTTAATAGTTCACTGCGCGATATTTGGGAATCTAATCACAAAATGTGATAAACTCTTTTATTACTCATCCATATCTGATAAGTCTGCATATTTGATACTGTTCTGATCTTAGTTGCACTGAGCACGGGTGGGAGCAGGAGAGGGTGCGAGGTCCCAGAGCGTGACCGTCACTACTATAGTGGGTTTTGGGGGGGGAGCGGGAGCGGGTGTGAGATTTGGGAGCGAGGTTCCTGGACGACTGAAGAATCTTACAACTAAGGGTGTGACTTGAGAGTTGATACTCATCCTCATAGCTTTTCTCTTTAAGTCATGCAATTTGTGTAGTTGCATACCTGTTAATGCACTTGTCCTCGCCTTAAATCAATAAGGTATTACGTTATGTAACAATGATCTATCATTGCTTCCTCATTTTTCCCCTTAATGTGCTCATTTAAGCTTGAACATTTGAACTTCAGCCGCAACTGTGAGATCTCTCTTTGGGCCTTTTGTTGAGCTCGTACAGTCATGGAATCTTCCAGGCTGGCTCGTGCACTGGGGTCATCCTGGCAACATGGTAGACTTCAATTCCATCGTGCATTCCTAAATTAGAAAAGAGAGTTGACCCAGAAAATTTACATGGTTTTCTTTCTTGAACGAAATAGGCTGTCGTCCTCTTCGCCATGGGTGGTTATGGAACTTACCTGGGTTTCCGGATCCGCTTCTCTGACGATCCAGTACAAAATTCATTCGAAAAGATGTTAATAGATATTGTTACTCAAGCTATATTATGAATTACCAGACCTGATTGGCTGTTGTGTCCAATGCAGGAGGAGAAAGCCAATGCCAAAGACTTGCACCCAAAACTTCTTGCAGGAATGTTTTTCTTCTTTGCTCTTGGAGCTACTGGTGGGGTAACAGCTTTGATGACTTCCAATAAACCCATCTTTGAGAGGTGCCTAACTAATTGAATCTATCACCTTTCAGACCCTTCCTCCCATTAATTTATTAGGCTCGTGATAGAGTAATTAAAAGTTCCGTCTATTACCGAAGAAATTAACGTAGCCTTCTGAAAATATTAAGGGAAAGGGGGTATATCCTTAATTAGTGGAACCGCAGCAAATGTTATTCAGTCCCGGATATATGTTCTTGAATGTCTGAATGGTTGGGCTTTGCTGAATTTCATGTGTTCCCTGCAGTCCTCACGCGGTCACAGGTCTCGTCGGCCTTGCCCTTTTGACTATCCAGACAACATTACCAGCATTATTCGAGGTAAAAAATACTCCACACCTTGTAAAAGTTAGATATTTCATTATAAAAAGCGAAAGTGTTGCTATTTTTGTTCAAGGTTGCTAAGAACAACGTATCGCTCCCTAAACTTTATGCAGGGAAATCCCGGCTTAAGGACTGTTCACGGGATCTTGGGCAGCGGAATCATGACACTGTTTCTCGTCCGTGCTGCCCTTGGACTTCAACTTGGCCTCAGTTTCTGAACCCGTTGCTCCATTGATCCAGGACGTTTTCGTTGATTTTGACTCGAATTTCATTTCACAATAAGGTAAAAAAAGGCAGTAAGACGTTCAGTTACAAGAGCATGAAGTCTCGCAAGCCTGCTTTAGAAGTCCAAGAACGGAAGAGAAAACTAAGTTAGAGCCAACAAAGGCTATATCAGGCTCTTTGGTTTCAGACTTATAATAGGCTCCTCCAACAATCAACATATTAGGAGCCACCATTTTCCACCACCTACCAACTAAACCGAGCTTGACAGCCAAACGAAGTTGTGACATTTATGCTTAAGAGAAACGTGGTATTTTGTGACTTTTGAGTGCAAAAATGTCACTAAGATCTTCTTTCTTTGCACGTTGGGTGGATCATGGTGTGTTTTGACTTTTATTTTTGCGACAACTCTAAATGGCCGTAAGATTCTAATTTATGTTCTTACTTTTTTTTTTTACAGTCAAACAACAGATTTAGTTGGATTTTTTTTCTGCTTGGTCCGTATGTTAAGATAAAGTTCAAGAAAATAAGAACATTAACCCTTGACAAACAAAACTACGAGAAGACGTTAATAGAGTAATCAAGTCACTGAATGAGTTGGCAAAGAAAGCGGACCGAGCAAGGAGAAACTAGTGTTAGCTTTAAATTGGTCAGCGGCGTTTGATCTAACAACTAGTATCGGCTCAAAAACTCACTCTTGCGGAAAAGGAAAAAGCTGGCCAAACAGGAGGGTTGGAGAAATAAATGAAACAAATATCGCTTACATCCAATTCTGCTTAATCGCCGTGCCTATCAAACCATTCGAACCTTTTAACGTTGGGCAATCCAAGTTTGATAATTAGAAGCGAACTTGGTCTCTCGGTTTTTTTCCCTCGAAAAACCACACGAGAAAGAGAGAGCAAGCGAAGAGAGCGCTGCGCCAACAAATCTCAGTCATCAGCGCGAGTCAGACGCAGCCCCCCCACCCTTGAGATCCGGATATCTATTTATAACACACCCCCAACGTTGTACCACTGACCATTTCACATTCATCTCTCCCTCTCTCTCTTCCTCTCACACCCATTTCTCTCTTCGTACATCTGACAAGCTTTCATACGAAGGTACGTTTCTTGATCTAACTTTTGCACTTTCATTGGGTTTTCACCATGTAATCTGGGGCTAGGAATAGTCTCTGATGGGTTTCTGAAGTGGGTCTTTGAGCAATTTCAATGTTGCTTCGGATTCAGTGCATAACTCTGTTGTATCAAGCTTCCCATGGCTTTTTTTTTGGGATGAACCCATGTACGAACTTGTGTCACTCAAAGCCCAAGGGAAATTTCTTGAGTCTGAGGCTAATCCGGAAAGGGTTTGCTATTTGTCATTACCATGGAGGTCAATTGTTTGAAATGCGGAAATGGCGTCTCCACATAAGTGTGGGGGCTTAAGGCTGCGCACATCAGCTTTTCAAATATTGAAACTAATTGTAATCGCACATAATTTGGTAATTCACCATGCCCATGTTTCGGAAACGTGATTAAGTTCATGAGAATTATCTAGATCTGGAGGAATAAACATAAGATTGAGTCGGTACAAACTATTTAACACTTGGATAGACAGACAATTAGATCAAGTGAAGAATTTCATGTTTGTTGGTTCAGGTGGTACCTGGCAATAACTCTCCTTAATCAAATATCATGTGATACTCTTTGATTAGGATTTTGGATACAAATGGTTGTGATGCTCTTTTTGGCTGAAGCCTGAAGGTTTCCCGATGGAAACAAAATATTCTTAAGGAAATTGAGTTAGGGAAAACTTAAACAACAACAAGACAGCTATGACAACGATGGTATAACAATTGACATGCTTTCAAATATGTAATCCTGTCATCAGAAGTGGCTTGAGATCTTAATTCCTTATTTCAACTATATATTGTTGAAAATATATTTATTCTTTGTTTGAATCTGTTTTCTAGTTCTTTAGGGAGTATTTGTTAATTTTAGAAGTTTGGGGTTTCTCAGCCAGTGCTAGCAACTAAGCAAACTCTATTCACTTGTCTCAGTTGAGATATGGAAACCTTCCTCTTCACCTCAGAATCTGTCAATGAAGGCCATCCTGACAAGCTCTGCGACCAAGTCTCGGATGCTATCCTTGATGCTTGCCTGGAGCAAGATCCAGAGAGCAAAGTTGCTTGTGAAACCTGCACAAAAACTAACATGGTGATGGTCTTTGGCGAGATCACGACCAAGGCCAAAGTAAACTATGAGAAGATAGTTCGAGATACTTGCAGAGGCATTGGGTTTACATCGCCTGATGTAGGCCTTGATGCTGATCACTGCAAGGTCCTTGTCAACATTGAGCAACAGAGCCCAGACATTGCTCAGGGTGTTCATGGTCATCTCACAAAGAAACCTGAAGATATTGGAGCTGGTGATCAAGGCCATATGTTTGGCTATGCCACTGACGAGACGCCTGAGCTCATGCCCCTTACTCACGTCCTTGCAACCAAGCTTGGTGCCAAGCTCACTGAGGTGAGAAAGAACAAGAAGTGCCCATGGCTGAGGCCCGACGGTAAGACCCAAGTGACTGTCGAGTACAGGAATGAGGATGGTGCCATGGTCCCTATTAGAGTTCACACTGTTCTCATCTCAACCCAACATGACGAGGTGGTCACAAACGATCAGATTGCAAAAGATTTGAAAGAGCATGTGATCAAACCTGTCATCCCAGCTCAATATCTCGATGACAAGACCATATTCCACCTTAACCCGTCAGGGCGGTTTGTCATTGGTGGCCCCCATGGCGATGCAGGACTCACTGGTCGGAAGATAATTATCGACACCTATGGTGGCTGGGGAGCTCATGGTGGAGGTGCTTTCTCGGGGAAGGATCCTACTAAGGTGGACAGAAGTGGTGCATATATTGTCAGGCAGGCAGCCAAGAGTGTCGTAGCTTCAGGACTTGCACGCCGCTGTATTGTGCAGGTTTCTTATGCAATTGGTGTGGCAGAGCCACTTTCAGTTTTTGTCGATACATACAAGACCGGGAAGATTCCCGACAAGGATATACTGGCTCTGATTAAGGAGCAATTTGACTTCAGGCCTGGCATGATCGCTATCCATCTTGACCTGAAGAGAGGAGGTAATTTCAGGTACCAGAAAACTGCTGCTTACGGTCATTTCGGCCATGAAGACCCAGATTTCACCTGGGAGACTGTCAAGATTCTCAAGCCCAAAGCTTGAGTGTATCAAGTCAACGCGACCATTCTTCAAAATTCGACTTCTGTAGCCAACATTCTGGCTGCAGAAGAATAAACAAGCTTCATTGCATACGGCGTGCACTTTGCCAGACTCGGATTGTCACAGGGATCACAGGATGGAAAGCTTTAATTATTAAAGGAATTTTGAGAGCCTCGAGTATTGAGTCAACTTCTTTTTCTTTTTTGCATGTAAAGTTTCCAGCAGTTCACCTATGTGATTGCTGTGGACTTTAGTGAGTTATGTCACTTTCATTTCGATTGAATCAAGTGTCTCAAGGAAACGGGTTATTTTCTTACGCATGCCCTTAATGAAAGTCAATGGCAGGAAAGTAGGAATTTGAGAGTGAGAAATGCCATTATAAATAAACTGCAGTATAATAAATGTAACAAATTAAGATGGTACAGAATGTAGATTAAAACTTCAAACTAAATGACATGATAAGCTGCAGTACAACACATGTAACAAATTAACTGGACATGGTGCTGCACGTAGATTTAAGCACGAACTCTTCAGGAGCGCAACCACAAACGATCGTGCAGCCGCTCTCCTCCAGCGCCAAACATCTCATCAACCCTTTCTCCATCTCGATAAAAATGAAAAGGAGGAGTGTATCGGATATGCTGAGTTGTATCTGGACATTCATCAATATTAGCACAAACGAAAGGAAGTTTTGGGAACTTGCTGCTTAACTGACAAAATGTAGGGAGGATCTGGCTGCAAACACGGCACCTGAAATCAGTAAAACAATCAGTTTCAACATGGCGAAATGTTGTTTGACAACGGCAATGTTGATAGAAGCAGATGAGCATCAGACATAACAACTTACTCCATCAAAAGAACACCAATTTGGGAATGCATCGTCTAAAGATATTTACTGTAATAATCAGCCAATTTCAAAATGGAATGCCAAGAACTATCCATCTTTAGACTGCTTTCAAGGTTTTTGGCAAGCCAACAAAAAAGTGTGTAGGTTTTTGCCTTCAAACTCGCTAGGTTTTTGGCAAGGCCTGTAAGGACTGGTGAAAGCTTTTGTTATACCAGATTTCAGCCAAAGATAACCACTTTACCCGGTGTCTTGGCTTATCTCCTGTCCTGCACCTCAAGTAATTTTCCAAACACTTATTGACTCTCTCTGTTTGACCATCTGTTTCAGAATGATATGCAGTGCTCGTAGCAAAGGTAGTACTCATCATTTTGAACAATTGTTGCCAAAATTGGGAAAGGCAGACCTTATCCCTGTCACTTACAATGGAATTTGGTAGTCCATGTAGCTTAACCACCTGATCCAGAAACAATTGAGCCACTGTCTCAGCTGTGTATGGATGTGCTAATGCCAAGAAATGTGCACATTTGCTTAATCTGTCCACCACCACCAATATGACTGTAACGCCCTGGAAATTCGGAGCTCCGCCGCCCCAAACTCCCGGTTCGTTAACCTAACGGATCAAATCAAACCTGTCAAATCATGTACACAACCACGTACTTCAAAGCATCTAATCTGATACCGACTCGAATTCTTCAAAATACAAGATTACAACAAAATCTGCTCGAACTCAAACTATTAAAACTTAGGTTCTTTTCAAACTTGAATCCCTAAAGAATGAATCAACAGTATAGACCCACGCAGGGGTCTCACTACACAGTAGTGATGGGCTCACTAGAATCTCGCACAGACTCTAAACCCCATTCCCGAGCAACCTACTGTTGATCAAACTTGCAGAAAGGAATCAAATGAAGGGTGAGCTTTTAAGAGCTCAGTAAGGTCATACAAGGACGAACAAAAGAATTACAAAACGATTCCAAGAATCCAACTAACGAAGATTTCCAGAATACTTCAAACTGTCCAAAACTTAATGATTTTTAAAACGATCAAAATTCATTAGAAATAGATACCAAAATAAACAATAATACTCATAATGGGTTTCAGAATGATTAATAAAAGATCATCTTTAAATCCATCATTTCAAAATACGATGATGGTTTTTCAATGGATTTCAAAACGTACACAGATTATCTGAGATAGTTCTTTCCAAACTACATTGAAAATTTCTCAAAAAGATTTCAACACGAGCATAAATTATTTCAGAGAATATTTTTCAGTCATTTCTGAAGCAGTCACGGCAGTATACAGAATAGAGAAAATAAAAAATCAACATTGATCTTGGGGTGATTGCAATGCTATTCTGGCAAGCTAACAGAGTATACACATGCATGATGTACCAGAATACTAGTCCATTTACGTACTGGCCTGCATTCCATGCAGGATTCAGACCAACCTTATAACCCCCGCCTCAGAACATAACAAATTCTCAAGTCAACACAGAAAAATCAACAATATCGATGAGCTTTAACATAAGCTTAAATCACTAGAATCAGATCGGATTTTAATAACCATAACATACCGAATAAGTCATCATTCGGAATTTTCAGAAGAAAACCACAAATAAACAGTAAAACATTTGCAAATAGTTATCGGATTAAGGCACAGCAATTCGGAAGAACGGATACAAACAATTATCAAATTTTCTCAGCATGCAATACAGGCGAGCATCTCAAGATTTTTAAATAATCGATTCAGGTTCAACATTAGGATTTTCTGGGCAATAACATATTGATATCCGTACACAATTCAGAGTTCAAAATTATTCATAAATGTATCGAATGAGTACTTATGAATACGAGTTATCAAAACAAGGGTTCGGATAAAAGTCCTTACCCAGGGTTCAGATGGAATCCCTTACCTGGGTCCGCAACTAGCTTATCCGAACCGAAAAAGTCTTTAGCTTTACCCTAGACGGAATATTCAAGTCATTAGAACACATCCTACAGTACTATATTGGAACTTAATACGGACCAGTGTTATTAAAGGCGCAGGCGCACCTAAGGCGCAAATCTCCCTTATCATATGCCCAATAAATTCATTCCAAAAGAATTTAGTAACACTTTAGTCTTGTAGCTTCTTTACCAATTTTTTCTATATAAACTAATGAATTGGATAATGTTAATAATTAGAACAACCTAACTGTGTTCTCGAATGGCTGTGCATCTGCACACACCACACAGCTATAAACACACACACACACACTAAATCACATACCAAATAGGGTAAGGCAATTACCTTACAAAATTCTTCAATTTTCCCTTTTCCTCTCTTATTTCAGATCTGCCGATGCTTGCCTCCCCCTTCCCCCTTCCCCCCTCTCTGTTTCCTTTTTGTTCTTCCCCCTCTGTTTTCTTTTCTTTGTTTTGCTCCTGTTCTTCTCATTTGCTTCATTGCCTTTTTTTTTCATTTATCCAAAATCTCCCTTATCCCCAATAACCTCTATTTTATTCTTACCTAGCTTAGTCATTAAATAGGTAGGAGGTGTCACTTCCAAACACATTTTCCTTACAAATTGACACCTAATGCCATTTTCCCAGATTGTAAATTAACTCCCCCCCCAAAGATTGTCATAGTTACAAAAATGCCCATAAAATTTTTAAAATTATAATTTTTGCCCCAAAATTCTTTTAAGCTTCAATACTCTACTAATACTAAAGCATCGCCTGCCTGTTTAATTTTTGGGTCTCTGATAGTCATTTTAATTCACTCCCTAAAGTTCAGGGTATTACAATGACATTCTTACCCCTTGAATTAGGAAGGCCTTCAATGAAGTCCATAGTTAAGTGAGACCAAAATTGATCTGGAACAGTCAAGGGTTGAAGTAACCCAGGCATTTTAATGTTTTCTACCTTGTTTCTTTGACACACATCACCATGGCCTACTGCAGCTTGTACCTCTTGCCTCATGCTAGGCCAATTGAACAGTCTTGCAATCCTTTTGCAGGTTGCCTTGACTCTTGAGTGACCCTCACTCTTCCCTGCATGAAGCTCATCAACTATTTGCTTCCTGAGTTGGGTACTAAAGCCCACATAAATCTTGCCCTTGTACCTCAGTATATCATCTTGACAAGAATAGTAGGTTGTGGCCATAGGATCCAACAACAACATTTGTATGTGTTGTTTGGCCTCTAGGTCTTCAGCCAAACTAGCTTGAATATCTTGAGCCCAAGTAGGTACCAAGGTAGTGATGGCAGTGCACTCCCTATGGTCTTGATGATCAGGAATTTTGGACAATGCATCTGTAGCTCCATTGTCCAATCCCTTCTTATATTGAATGTGAAACTCGTATCCCAATGATTTTAAGAGGAACTACTGTTGCAACAGTGAGGTAACCCTTTGCCCTATAAGGTACTTCAAACTACAATGATCAGTTATCAGCACAAAGGGTTGGTGGCTGAGGTAGGTACTCCACTTGGTGACCGCTTGGACTACAGCTAAAAGTTCCTTTTCATAAGTAAATAGCCCAGCATTCTTAGGTCCCAAGGCTTACTATAGTAAGGAGTAGGCCTTCCTTTTTGCATGAGTACAACCCCCACACCCAAATTACTGGCATCTATTTCAACCTCAAAATGGTTGTGAAAAGTTAGGTAAGGCCAGCACTAGAGTAAAAGCCATGGCCTGTTTGAGGTGTGTAAAGGCTTGCTCAGCTTCAGGGTTCCACAGGAATACATCCTTCTTTAGAAGGGCTGTCAATGCTTTACTAATTGCCCCATAGCCAGCCATAAACTTTCTATAATAGCCAGTGAGCCCCAAAAACCCTCTTAGGTCCTTAACAAATTGAGGTTTAGGCCAATGTATCATGGCATCAATTTTACTCTCATCAGCAGACACACCTTCATAGGATACAATATGTCCTAGATATTCCACCTTGTTCTGTGCAAAAGTGCACTTGCTCATTTTGGCATATAATTGATTATCCCTCAGGATTTGCAACATCACCCTTAAATGCTCCATGTGACTAGCCATATCGTTGCTATAAATCAAAATGTCATCAAAAAAGACTAAAATAAACTTCCCGAGGTGTGGTCTAAACACCTCATTCATTAGATTTTGGAAGGTGGCAGGGACATAAGTGAGCCCAAAAGGCATCACTCTAAACTCATAATGCCCTTCATGAGTCCTAAAAGTTGTTTTATGGGTATCTTCATCAACCACTCTTATTTGATGATACCCACTCCTTAAGTCTAGCTTAGAATAAACACTTGAGCCCTACAACTCATCCAACAGTTCATCAATGACAGGGATAGGATACCTATCTTTCAATGTCATCTTGTTGAGTTCCCTGTAATCCACACAAAGCCTCCATGTTCTATCTTTCTTTTGTTACTAGCAAAACAGGTGAAGCAAAAGAAGAATTACTAGGTTGAATGACACCTGTAGCTAAAAGCTGAGCAATGATGTTATCAATTTCCCTTTTTTGCACATAAGACACTCTATAAGGTCTGATGTTAATAGGTTGAGATCCTTCATTCAGGGTAATCCTATGATCTTGTGGCCTATAAGGAGGCAGCTGAGAAGGGCTCTTCAAAAACATCTGCATATTCAGTGACCAGTGCTTGCACTTGTGTTGACAATACACCTGTTGTGCAAGTTAGTGGAAACTGCAAAAACTTGTCTAAACAAGCTTCCAGTGTTTTTACCTAACAGCTTTGACATTGCCATACTAGAAATCATCTTAATAGATGCTCCAGGCATAGTAACACCCTTCAACTTCACTTCCCTACCTTAATAATGAAAGGCAATAGTATGTTGAGGAAAATCAAAGTAGACACTACTCAAGCCACTGAGCCATTGTACTCTCAACACACAATCACAACCACCCAATGGTAAGATTTTAACATCATTTGTGAACTGTTGATCACCCATATTCCATTCAAAACCTTGGTAGATTGCTGTGCTTTGAATTTTATCTTCATTAACTACAGCTACTATGAAGGGTGTAGTGGGTGTCAATTGACAACCATGTCTTTCAGCTGATTTTGGATCCAAAAAGTTGTCAGTTGACCCAGTGTCAAACAAGCTAGAGAAAGATTTCTTGTTTGCCCATCCTTGAATCCTCATAGTGGTGTGACTTGAGTTTCCAGCCAATGCATGTGTGTTGATTTTAGGTGGTTCAGCAGCTACTTCAATCTTCTGTTTAACTTCAGGTTCAAGTTCTTGTACCCATTCCACATCATCTGATACAGGATCAGCTATCAGCATAGCAATTGATCTATTAGGACACACCTTCTGATGTTCAGGTGTGAACTTACCATCACACCAGTAGCATAACCCATGTTCTCTCTTTTGTTGATGTTCCTCATGAGTGAGGTGTTTGATTGGTAAGGAGGTTTTGTTTGGTATGTTGGGTGGAGTTGGCAAAACCCCCTAGCATTAGAGCTTAAGGAAAGGTTAAGTATGGGTAGTTTTGATGAAGTAGGCAAATTGGCAATAGGCTGGGATACAGCCTTACTGTAAAGAGGGGTGTCGGTTTTAGGCTGGTTTGAGTTGGATGTTTGATGAAGTTTGGCATGAGGAAACAAATTAGATATTGCCACTTCTTTTTTCCTAGCAATATGTATGGCCTTAGTTAGGGTTACCACTTCAAATTGTTCTACACGGCTCCTGATTTCGGGCTTTAATCCTCTAATGAAACTCTTGATGAAATATCCCTCATTCAAGGCTCTAAACTCCTCCACCACCTGAGCCCTCAATTCCTCAAAGTGGTTGTAATAATCACTCACTGTTGTTGTTCGCCTTAATTGATTAAACTCTCCTATTATACATTGTCTCTGTTCACATTTGAAAATCGAGCATATAAATCGTGAACAAACTAATTCCAAGACACTTTGCCCAATGGTTTGATATAGGTGGAACACCTGTATTCCACTTGATCTTCAAAATGGACAGAAGCAAAATCAACCTTAGAGACTTCATGAATGTGGCAAGACTCGAAATATTGTTCACATATTCTAACCCACCCTCGAGGGTTATCACCATTGAATTTTGGAAAAGTCAACTTAGGGGTTTAGGCATTGAATTGTTACGATTTTGATTAGGTGGGTTTACAGGACGAAGCAAGCTAATCTGGTTACTAGCAAGAGGGGGTGTGTGATTACCTCTGCAAGTTCCAGCTTCAATTGGTTGCTTAGCCTTCAACAGAGTCTCCAGTCGTGCGTTGATCTGTGTGACAGTAGAGAGCATTTCCAGCTTCATATTAGAGTAGTTCTTTAGTAAATCACCTAAGGTTGCATCAAATGACCCAAATCGCAGGTCAAATGTCTCAAACCTTCGCTTCAGTCCATCTAGTGAACCCGGGGAATCGGGTTCATTAATCAGGGATGTCTTGGAGGATCTTGGCATTTTCAGAATCAACTGGTCTAGCTCTGATACCAAATGTAGCAAATCATGAAGTCGCTACTGCAATTTTATGGAGTTTTTATCAGAGAAGAAGAAGAAGGGAAGAAGAAGAGAAGGAATTTCATAACATGGTTGAGATTTTTCATGCGTACATCATATCTCATTCTCTCTGTTATATCCATTATCTCTCTCTCCATGACAAACTAACATCAACAGAATTTTTAAACAAATTGTGGAATCCAATGGAGGAACAGGTGCCTACCTTCAATTGGTCCACCTAACTAATGATAACTCACTTTATTTTAAACAACTAAGCTGCTACTAAGCCTTAAAGCCGAGATTTGGCATGCCACGTGTGCCTAATCTGTATCCACCCATATCTTCACGCCTTGCTCCTTAAACTACAGCCATTGATGTTCCCTCTGATCTGAGAGTTTTGCCTGTAAGGCTGCTGGCCGATGCTTGATTCAGATTTTGATGGGAGCTCGAGCCTTGTTGGGCATGACATGCTCTAAACAGCTCGTTCTTTTCACTAAAACCACACAATTTAAAGTTCACATAAATCACATATGGAAGCATGAATGTTGAAAAGAATAATAAAACCTGGCATACCAAGATGCACCGTAATTGATCACCGCCTACAAATAGATTTTCAAGGCACGAATAAGTTCAAATACATCACATACTGGGTTTTGTGTGTGTGTGTGTGTGTGTGTGTGCGAGTGTTTTGAGTGTAAATGTGGGTCCTTTTGCTTACGGGTCTTTTAGAAGTTCTAATCTGATGAAAGGTGTCCTTGAGGTTTTCATCGCTGAAGGCAATAACAAGGTTACCGTGGCGATTGCTTGCGAGATTAGGAGTTGTGCCCTTTATCCCTTTTTTGCTCTGGTCTTCCTTCTTTCCTTTCTCTCACGGATATTTACTTCCAAGGTGCTGATATGAGCAAGTGCTTTCCAAAATTGAAGTGATTAGCTTTCCATCTTACATTAGAACTTTGTTTCTTAACATTCGTTTGACATCTCAAAGGGAATGATATAATATATGGAATCAATTTTTTACATTTTACATGTATACTAGAAAAAAGTGAAATAAACTTCGTTCAACGAAGATAAGAAATTATCAAAAGATGCGACATTTCAGAAAGTTGTTAAATATAAAGAAGTTAATTGTTTCGTGTTTCATGACCCACTGTAACTATAGAGTATGCTCAACCACTGCTAGAAATGGATAAATAAATTTTAACCACTTGTGTTATTCAAATGCATCAATTTGTCTATTTTGTTCACCTTGATTAGATGACAGTTCCAGACAAATTAATTTAGGCTCTGCGCTCAACCAACGATTCTACGAGTTTGTACCATATATAGTGATTATGATACATTACATCTTATCCGGTGACCGGATTTTATCATAGCGAATTTCCAATCAGTCTATGTGTTCTTTTTCTTTATGTATTCCATAACATCCTCTAACCCTAGGGTGAACGGAGACTCAACAAATCCTCTTTATGTAAGGGGAAAATTTACGACGGTTATCTAGTTACAGGAAAATAGTTATAATTTTTAGTATTGAGATATTTAATGATCGTTACATGTTTTTAGTAACTTTATTATTCAGTGATGTCATAAAAGTGTCGTTAATAACTGTGGGTGAAAGTATTAATAGAAATGCTACTAATCTATAGCTATCTATACATATATGAAAGCACGTATGGGCTTAAATGGCTAATTTTTTTTCTTAAAATATCCTTTTCTAATTGATTTTTTTCTTAAAAGGTTAAGGGTGAGTAAGGGCGTTTTTAACTTATTATATTTTTTTTCCATTAAATACCCCTTTTTGGAGTTGAGGCTCATTAAAAAATATGGATACTTTTGACTTCTTATACAATTCCAAGCATCTTTCTTGAAATGCCCTTATTAAATTATGGGTTTTATTAGATTCAAGGGTTATTATGACTTTTACTCAAGAAAAATTAAAACCACCAAACCCTAAAGGACTATACTTCATGTTATTATCCTAGAGCCTCCAAAGCCTGTGTAGACTTCCATTCACGTTGTTACCCTAGAGCCACCATAGCCTCTGCATGCTGCCTCTATTATTCATCAATTTCTAAAGAAAAAGCTTGAAGAAAAAAGGTAAATTCGTGCCTTAACTTTCGTAAAGATTATACATAGGGACTATATGTATTTGTTATGAAATTATCATGAATTGTATAGATAGGTAAAACCTTATTATTAGCTTTGCCCAGGGCTATGCCCGCGTCCTTCTGATGAATGAAGTTTACAAACGTTGATGCCATAGTCTTCCTTCGATCACGTTTGTAAGCTGTATTTCTTTTGTAAACAACCATATACCCAAAGATTAATGGGTTTTGTCTTCATATAATCTTGTGCGGATATGAACAAGGCAGTCTGTAGAAGAGGGATAGATACATGGTGGCTGCAAACCATGCAACAGTATTGATTAAAGTAATGCCTGACTAGGAAAATGAAAGCGAATTGATATGATCGGCATAAGATAAAGGATGGCAAGATGCAGTTTCTTATGAAAGTGTGCTATGATAGAGTTTTCCTTCTTAAGTGTAAGCTCCCCTTAGCCACCGTGTCGTCTGTGTTTGCCAACTTCTTATCTCAGCTTCCAGCGACATATCATAAAGGATGCAAGCTGCAACTTTCTATGCGTGAATGACAAAACTAGGATAGAGCTTTCCATAGGTGTAAGCTCCCCTTAGCCACCACTCCGACTTTGTCACCTGTGTTTGCCGACTTCTCATCTCAGCTTCCAGCTTCTAGCTTCTAGCTTTTAACTTCCTCACTCGTAAGTTGGAGCTTGTATACATGTTGTTTTATAGGAATTCCGCGTTAATGCTTGGTAATTTACTAGCTTTATGCATATATGAAACAAAGAAAGCCTATTACAGAGATCTCTTTAAAAAAGTGCCACATAGATTGTCCATATGGGACACTCAACAGTACATTTAGAATGGCTTTATAGATGTTGTGATCATAAGAATCAATCTACAAAAATGTAACTAAATTGGCTCAGTTAAACGCTTATTTGAATTGATTACGAGGTAAGTAAAACCAAGCTTTTACTTTGGAGCTTGTCAACATATTGGTCAATAAGCATTTTAGCTCTATATGAACCTGAATAACCCTCGGCAATGCCTGACAAATATGGAGCCCCTGTTCAGAGAATTTGGTGACGATTAATACGCTTGGGGATTAACCTTTAGTTATTCATATACTAACAGTTACTTCGTAGTAGAAAGAACCTTCCTACATCCCCCCAAACCCCCCCCCCCCCCAAGGATGAAAAACTCTTACTTTCTGGTGAGTGAGTAGTGAGTTCTTTCGAACAACTAGATTTACCTTACCATCTTTTTGCCATGCTAAACCCAAACTCTTAATTACCTCATAAGTATTTGTAAAGATTATAGGGACTATGCGTGCCTTCAAGGAGTATGCATGTGTCTTTTAAGGAGAAAGCCTCTACATGCATGTGTGAATCTACTTGGCAAGCAATTCATGGTGTTCAAAAAGCCTAAGTTCATTAGTCATAATTAGTATGAGAACCCACATAGCAAACAACTACTACATTAATTTACTTGGATACTTATGGCACAAAGCATTTTTATTTAACTTGCTTTAAGCTGCTTACACTTGGTAAAATCCTTCGCTAGGTAATAAAATGCTCAGATGAGGCATATATTGAGTCTTTGGTTCTTTTCTTTTCTTTTTTAGCTTAGTTCAGCAATAAAGCCATGAAAAGTTTGAATGATAAGGTGAGGATTTATCCATGTTTTGCATTAACTAATTCGCTGATAATAAATGATCACGCGGACCACCGTCGGTAGAAGCCATCTCCCACCTGTGAGCACCGCCATGCCAATCCACAGCCCTAACCAACACTACCCCAATGAGACCAGTAATTAAAAGAATTCACACACCATCACGCCAATGGTAACAAAAAATTGGAAAGGATTGCATGTGCGTGAGAGAGAGAGAGAGAGAGAGAGAGAGAGAGAGAAGAAGAAGAAGAAGAAGAAGAAGAGAGAAAACCACCAACCGCAAAGCTTGATCTATGATTCGATAGGGCCTTTTTGGGTGAGAGTTAGCTCGCTTTTTTCATTGACTTTCTAATTGGTACAGTCCTCAAGGTTAGAATCCCGAAGCAAACAGTTGAAGAGGGGAGTCAATAATTTTTTAGATCTATTGCTAACCTAAAGCAATTAGGATTAAACCCTTTGTTCATAATCCATAAGCCACCTCTTTTCTGGGCTTTCAATAAATGCAAGTTAATTGGGTTTCGTATCTTACATTGTTGTAGGAATGCACCTTTATAGAATCGACTTCTTTGCTCTGAGATTTCTGTGTAACATTGCCCTGTCTTGTGATTTTTAATAACTTTGAATGAACCGAGATGACATATTTAAAGCCAACAATGATAGCCTGTGAAACAATATGTGGAAAGTCCCTCTATTAATGGGTTCATGTTTGTTTTAGAAATTTGTGTATGATTTGGTGACACTATTTGTATTACAATCCATAGGACAAGGTAAACTCTTCAAATATTGTTGTCTTGATTTGGCCTTATAATGTTGTGTAGAGATAGAGGTGAGAAAGAATTTGAAGACTTTTTGACGTTCAAATCTCTTGATAGGAGTATTCGTTTCAACATTTTTCTCTGTACAAAGATTTTTTACAAAGAAAAAAAATGCTTGAAGACATCTGAGTTACACAATTTTAACAGAAAAACAACTTGCATTGAATGAAGTTACCTGGAACTTGAGATTGTACATGAGTTTTATTTACATCTTATTAACAAATATCTCCAAGAATTTGGTTCAATACTTAGTAAGCTAGACTTGACAAAATAAAATTGCAAGTGCAATAACTTACTTAATTACATAAACTTAAGGACACACTAGCACACATCCACCTTCAAAATAAATGAAAGTTGAAAATACGTCATTAACAAACTTAGGTCTCATAAGAGCAATGCTTATGTAATCATCGAGACTATGTTATTAAAATTTATTTTTTCACGTATTCATGTATTTGAAACCTATGAAAAAGTCCGATTAATGTGGTTATGAATTACAACATTTTTTACTTAATCTAAATATTTGTCACAAAAGAAATTAAAGGTTCACTAATACATCTTTTAGCGACAAAATAATATGAATTAAACTAAAATGGGTATAGATCAAGCCCTACCACATAAGTCTTTGCTCACCTTTAAAAAGTTTATGTCAAAATTTAACCTTAGTTGCAATACATCAAAATCGATAAGAAGAATATCTAAACTTATGTTATTCCTTAGAGAACAGTTCTTTAATCCAGGTATATATTATCATGTTCTTTATTAATCTTTTTCTTAAGGTAGACTGACTGATGCATGTACTAATTTTTGCATGCAACTGCAAACTTAAATTTATCAACAGAGGATCATATTAGCTTTTAGATGAGTAGGTATTATATTATGATACACATAATATGCTTTAAAAATAAAAATATTGTTGCAAATATATGCTGAATTGCATGCACAACAAGAATAACACTTTAAAAGGTACTATTGAGATTAGTCGGGTCATGCTAGGTTGAAACAAAAGACAGCTTTGAAATACACTATCAAAAGGTCTCTAGAGTACACTCTAAATTGTTCAATAAAAAAAGAGAAATAAAAAGATAACACTAAGATTAAGAGGCTATTTTTACCCCCAACGACCGTTGCTACAAGAAACGTCCATCACTTGACAGAAAGAACTAAGAAGGATAATGGATGATAAGAAAAAGTCATAAATGATGATATTTCGAACTTTAATAAATATGATTGCTAGGAAAAAGATCAAAACATTGAAGTGACCAATAAAAATTTAAGAAGATTAATAGAAGTTACAGTTGCTATATTTGTTGCCCAAGCAATTGAGTTTTTATAAATGTCCTCTAGGTCTCTTGAGTTCATTTGATTTTAAGTTTTATAGATGCAACATTTAAGCTTCAACATCCTTCCTTTCGACAAAATCTGCTATCCATATATTAATCCTAACATACCATGAGACGCTTTACATTTTATGTTCATTTTTGGATAAAAATTTTAAACTTTTGTTAATATGACTTCTCAGGTCTTAACTTTTATCTCACACTTTCTAGACTTATATACATGCCACATAATTATACTACAAATTTGATAACTCCAATATATTCGCTTCAAATTTATTTTATGTACATCAAATTATCTCTAAAATATTTTCTTCAACTTTATTACTGCAATTTCAAACTAATATTGTTTGGTGAGAATTAAATATTTGTGTAAATGTTTGAAATTGATAACAACAAGATATAATATGAAATAGTCAGAATTCTAATCAATGACAACTTGAGATAACAAAAGAAATAAGTATGATGAATAATGACAAAAATATTGCCAATTGGCATAGCGGTTTACATTTGAAAGTAAAGACCATGTTTTTCTAAATCTTCCATATTTCGAATCTTTGATTAGCAGTTCACAACTGATTTACTAATTAAGTTTAGCTATATTTTCACTAAGATTTATATTATTTTTATTTTGAATTACTATCTAACGTGTAACATGATCCTTACTAGTTATATCAAACGACTATTAATCATCGCTATACGAGTGATAATAGCGGCAAAAAATAAATCATATGTCGTATACACTATTTGCTTCTCTCCGAGTAAAGGTAAGTCGACGCTCCCCATGTGCGAGCAACAATAGCTGCAATCTTAGCGAGCACATTCTTCTGTGAGTCTAGCGGAAAGTCCCCTTCGATTGCTTCAACAGCCCCTCGCAAGAATTTGTTTCCAAAAGAACTCTTCGAGAGAATAGACGATTGTTTGAGACCATATATAGAACGTTTGAGCCGGCAAACTTTGCGCTCATGTCCCTTGACTTCAAAACCCTCAGGTTGAGCCATATAAATCTCTTCGTCTAGTTCTCCAATGAGAAACGCAGTCTTAACATCCATATGAAAAAGTTCTAAATCCTGCTGGGCAACAATAGCTAGGATCAGGCGAATTGAAGCAAATCTCACCACTGGGGAGATAGTGTCTTCATAGTCCACACCCTGCAGTTGAGTATAGCCTTTCGCCACAAGACATGCCTTATACTTGTCAATTGACCCGTCTGCCTTGCGCTTGACTTTTAAAACTCACTTGTTTCCAATAGTCTTGCGCCCTGGCGGAAGGTCAACCAACTCCCAGACCTGATTCTTTACCATTGAGCTCAATTCATCTTTCATTGCAGCCATCCACTCATCACTAGCAGGTGAAGATAAGGCTTCTTCCACAGAAGTGGGCTCATCTTCATCAGTTGGAGTGCACATAAGAATTTCACCGTCAATCTCAAAACGACGACGTGGAACTCTTCCTCGTGCACCTCTACGCAATTGAGAATCTTGTTGACCTGATGGTCCTGATGGTGTGCTCTCACTGTCTAGGATGCTCTCACTGTCTAGGATGCTCCCACTAGGTTGAAAATCACTTATACTATCTTCAACGACAACAGGACGAGGAACTAATCCCCCACCTTCGCTTGGAGATGGTAAAGTGGCTTCAACTTCCTCTAACTCATAGAGGTCAAGATTCTTACTTGCGGCTCCAATGCTAGGAAAATCATTCTACATGAAATCAACATCACAAGACTCTATTTCAGTCTTTCCACCATTTGGATGTTCACCATACATCACATAGCCTTTAGAGTTTTCAGAATACCTCAAGAAGATACTCTTTTTAGCTCTAGGCCCTAGTTTCCCATACTTATGAGAAGTACTGTGAACATAACCTGCTAAGCCCCATGGGCGCAAGTTATCCAAATTTGGCTTTTGGCCATTCCAAAGCTCATATGGGGTGGACTTGACTGATTGTGAAGGCACTTGATGAAGTATATAGGCTGCAGTCAAAAGAGCATCCCCCAAAAAGATATTGGGAGGTTTGTTTGCGCCATCATAGACCTAACAATGTCTAACAATGTTCTATTCTTTCTTTCCACAATGCCATTTTGTTGTGGAGTATTAGGAGTGTAAGGAAATAAAAAGCGCCATGGCGTGCCTTTACACTCATAGGTCCGCATATGTCAGAGTGAACTAGCTCACGTGGTTGAGTTGCACTCACAGCCTTTCCAAAAGGCTTCCTACATGCTTTACCGGCCAAACAAGCCTCACATGTGTTGTAGATTGACTCTTGCGAGTGGGCCCAAAAGGCCTTCTCTAGCCAAACGAGTCATTCTATCTTGGCCTATGTGGCCCAGTCTTGCATGCCAGGTGGTAGAATCATTCACAATATTATCATTCACCATATAAGAATAAGAGGACTGAGAATCAATTAAATCCAATTGAAAAAGACTATTCATGCGAAAACCATGTCCGAACAAAACATCATCCAAAAAGATGTCCAACTTATTACCCTTAAAAAGAAGAGAAAATATCAGCGCTTGCCATTTGCATTGCGCGAACCCCCTTGCATTTTCTTCATTTTTCCTTCTTTTGGCGTAGAAGTGCTAGCCTCGCCTTTCTTACCTTTCTTACTTTGTCTTCCGCGTTTGCCATTTGCATTGCGCGATCCCCCTTGGGCAACATAAGCAAGGGTCTTGTCAGCATCTCGAGTCTCGTCCTCAAGGATGACATGCTGTGAAACATCAGAAAAGTTCTTGATGTTTTCACTGTGGGTCAATATATGTTTCATATTGGCCCATGAGGCAGGAAGGGACCTTATGACAGCTCTGACTTGCTGCTCATCTGTGAGCGCATGGCCAGCATCCCTCAGCTTACCAATCATATTGGACATCATCCTTAGATGTTCACTCATGGTATGTTTAGGGTCTTTTGTGTACTCCTCAAACTTAATCACAAGGCTACGAAGCCGCGTAGTTGAGGTTCCACCAAAAGAGAACTTGAGTTGCTCCCATAAAGCTTTGCAAGTTGGAAGTTCATCATACTGCCCGATTAGATCATTTTGCAAGCTGCTCAACAAGGTGTAGCGCGTACTACGATCTTTCTGATTCCATTTCTGGTACGCAGTGTGGTCTATTAGGGGTTGCGACTCAGTTGGCGCGACCATCTCCTTGGTCAAGTGCTCCTCGAGCTCTTGTTCGTTCAGCATGAATTTCATCTTTTTGTGCCAAACGTCATAATTATCTCCGTTAAGTTTCTCACCCTTAACGAGATCAGCTATGACATTCTTGGTGGCCATTATATTCACTACATTAGATTGCGCAAGGAAAAGACATTAATTATACATCCTTCTATTTATTTCAAAAAATTTAAATGAAAAACATAATGCTTTCTCACATCATGAAATCGAAAATCTCCCATATATGTGAGTCGGGAAAAATATTTTTCAAGTAATTTTTCGCAATAAATTTCATCATTATATAAGCCACAATATAATAAATAATCCACATGATGATTTAGAACAATATAAAAATTGTACCATGCAATAAAGTGTACAAGGACTCCATTGAGCCCCATTGGCATTCTAATAACTTATGCTAAGAAAATCTGACTTGAATAATGTGCGTGCGAAATTACATCCCCGTACAAGGCTTTCTGGAAATATACAGGAAAATAGTAGAATATAACATCTTTGAGAATCCTACTACAAACTACTCCAATAAAACAAATAGAGATGCCGCACAACACATTATTCTCAAAAGAATTTTCTTAAAACAATAGTAAACACATAAACATAAGTTTCTTTAGAATGTCAATCCAATATCCATCCATTTAACCTAAAACCAGCATGCTCAAATAATAAGTTAAAGGGTAATTTAAATGGATGAATATGCCACATTCTCCTTCCAAGAAAAACGGGCGTAAATGTCTTGAAATTGGGTTTAAAGAGATGTGGGCTTACCAAAAGCCTAACAAATATATTTCAACAAAAAACATATTTAAACCATAACACTAATCAGGAAAAATAAATAAAACATAATTCATTTATGTCATATAACTCTCCATAATATTTATTTCTGCTCACAAAATGCAAAAATTAATATTTGCGCATTATTCGTATTTTTGGGACCACAAAAGTACCACAAAAAATATTTCTAAATGGCCTAAAAATGAGAGATAAATTCTTAAAATTGGCAAACAATAAATTTAACCTTACTATACCCTCTGGAATTAAAGAAAAAATTATGTGTGTATGAAACAAATTTTTAAAGCTAATTTCAATACAGAAAGTCGTTTAAAAATTAAAAAAAATACACACATAGGGTATAAAGGTAAGTTTAACACTACAAAAAAAATTAAAAAATCAAGCCGAACCACCACTCGCCTGCGGTGACGAACACCGGCCACAAAACAGGCCTCACGTGGAACCACGCGCCGCCGTGCTCGTGGGTCAGCATCTGGGGTGATTGAACAGGCGCGTGAAATGCACGCGCGCGCGTGGGGGAGCGTGGCGGACTCTGTGCATGGCACGCGTGTTCCAGCAGCCACTTTTGGCGCATGGGGCGCGTGGCGGCTTTGCTCGGTGCGCGTGCGGCGCGTTGCTGGCTTCACGTGTGGTGCGCGTCCAAGGCGCGTGGGCGCGGCTGTGGCTTGGCTTTAGCGCATGGAGCGCGTGAATGTACTGTTCATCTTCTTCTTTAAAAACCCTAATTCTCCAGCCGCCGCC
Organism: Escallonia herrerae; assembly: GCA_033070095.1. Lineage (NCBI taxonomy): Eukaryota > Viridiplantae > Streptophyta > Magnoliopsida > Escalloniales > Escalloniaceae > Escallonia > Escallonia herrerae. The sequence goes on from JAVXUP010000149.1 coordinate 206,974, forward strand.
ATGCCACGATGCCAACTTCCGAATGCCATATCTCTCTCGTTTTTAAGCCAAATAATACGTACAATATATCGTTGGAAAGCTTATGCGACATAGATTAATTATGTACCAAACGATCATGATAAACACTGAATATCATGCTCCGAATTTGAGTCCCAAAACTCGAAAAAACCACAGTTTTCTTGAAAAATAAAATCGTGATTTCTCACAAATCATGCATCCAATAATCATGAAATTTTACGGAGTTCATCCTCAACCATAGGAGAACAAAACTATATAATTATTTTTCAGAAAACATGCTCAATAAAATTTGAATTTTTGTAATGGATCTCGATCGCAACATGCACATAATTTAATCTAGCATGTTAAAGGCGAATCAACAAGTAATCATGCTCTGATACCAACGTTGAATCGATTACAACAATTATTGTGCTACCACGTAACACGTAGTGGGTTCGGAAACATACCGTATGAAGTCTCCGAATATTCCGACGTAGGATCCTTGTTGTTACGAGCCTCCAATACGCTTGATCTTTTTCGCAGGTACGAAAATGGCTACTAGAATCGAGTTCTTCGTCCACGAACCAAATCCTAGAGCTTGGTGATTGCTCTAGATAGAGTGCTATAGAGAGAGGGTTCTTACTATTGACTTGTGATTTATTGGGATATCTCTAGCATTTATATAAAGATACAATTAGAGACTGGCTTTACCTCCAACTCTTAGGAGATAAAGATTGTATTTATCTCAAACACTTAAGAGATAAATATTATCTAAATAATTGTATTTATCCAAACTAACAAATACATATTATCTGTTAGTGGACGGATAATGGGTCCACTGACCCAATTTATTAACAGTATTGATATAACTCAAATATAACTATCAATAATTGAGGAATACCCGGCAATCCCAGTCAAACTGGGAGATCAATGATTATCTTATTAGGGATTGTGACGTGATCCTCGAGGATCCTAACGCGATCCTAACACATCTGGCCCACGGCCCAGTCCTACTAGGAGTCTTCTCCTACAGCTATATAAAAGGGTCTACCCCTCCAGGTATGGGACGAACTACACAATTCATGGAGTTACTATACTGTAGCTGCGCTCTGACTTAAGTATCGGAGAGTTCTCCACCGGGAACCCCACTCGGCGGTCACTCGTTTTCTGTCTTGCAGGTCATTGGTCCAGGCTCGGATTCCGCAATGTACGTGGAGCATATTTTTAGCAGCAACAGATTGGCGCCATCCGTGGGACCCGCCAACCTAGTCGATTGACCTCAAGAAAACTCAAACAGTTATATGGCAAACCGCCGGTGGCAAGACGTCGGAACCATCGACATAATTGTCACCGCCTTGGGCCTCCAAATTTAACTATCGCAAAAGGGAAACAAATTCATCCATCGGAGTCAACCCCATTATTTCCGGCAACGACGACAACATGTAATTGATGTACACTGAAATCTCTTTTTCCGGTGTCATCAGCTGGAAAAAAAATAGTTCGTAGCTCGAAGACCGCCGTCAACAGCGCCTAAACGAGCAGCGCCACTCTTGCACAACCATTGCCATTGGGGTCGCAGCACCACAAACGGCCGCCACGGCCAAAGCAATTACAATAACCCAACATCACTAGCCCCAGCCAATGCCATTATCGCCACGATAGGCAGCGCCATCACCGTCAGCGTCGACGCCAGAAGGTGCCGTACAACCCTCGCAGGTCAAAGTTCCCAATACCGCAATGCCATCGGCCCCGTCACCACTACAACCAACGGCGACGGTGCCATCTCGCCGTCCTGCTCCCCGACATTGGTCCTAACGTCGCGCCAGCCAAGTCAACGCTGTTGCGACCAACAACTACAAGCAGCTCCGTCCTCGGCTACCAACTGCCGCCAAGCCACCGTCATCGCTGCGACTCACGACAGGCAGCATTGTCGCCACCGCACTGTGGGGACCCCCCAGCTCCAACTCCTGCCACGCATACGCCACCGCAGTCACCGGCGATGCAATGCTACTGGAAAACCGCGGCGAGCACCATAAGCCGTCGGCCACCGCCGACAAGTTGCTGGAGCAAACAACATTCTGAAGAAAAAAAATATAAAGAAAGAGAGAGGAGGATGTCGTAGCAGCGCCACCAGGAGACTTGTGCCGTCGAGACGCCTCCACCGTGCGACGCCGTCGTGTCGCCATCTCGCTACTATTTGCTTCATCGTCGCCTGCCAGATTCGTTCCACCGCGACGACAAGCAACACGAAGCTACGCACTGCCACGGCCCCAACTCCTCCATCAGCTTTCTCTTTTGAACAAATCGGAGAGAACGCATTGGCCACCAAGGCAACCCAATCGATGCCACCATCGAGGTAGCCGATCGGCACCGCCGGGAAGACAGCCAATCGGTGCCACCGCCGAGGCAACAGATTGATGTGGGGGTGAAGGCATCCACGCAGAGCTGACCAACACCTCCTCACGCCGCTGCTGGCGGCGACGATTTCCTCCATTACGCCAGCTCCCTTTGGTGGTCGGATCTCTCTTCAGGTGTTAGCTCTGTTCGTCAAGACAAAAGGGGGGCTCGATCTACTGTTCGTGAAACTGGAGGAGCAGACACAAAAAAAAAAAAGGTGCACTCCTTCCTTTTAAAGCATTTAATGTTTTGACCCCCTAAAAAAAAGGTGCACTCATTTATTCATCTTATGCCACACTTTAAAAAAAAAAAGTAAAAGTATAACGTGGTTAACCTTTCCGAGACCCGAAGGTTTTATTTATTCCACTTAGGCTGCATGCTTTTTAAAAGCATTAAGTTTTTAGCCCGTTAGAAAAGCCTATTTAGATTTAAAGACCATGAGGTCTTACTTATTTGGCATATACCATAAATTCTTTAAAGCCTTGAGCTTTTTAGAGTGCATATTTAGATGGTCTCATTTAATTCGCGTATGCTACGCATTCTTTAAAGTGTGCACACATTTTATATTTTGTCGCTAAAAAGAATTAAGTGACTACGCTTTTAGGCCCTAACAAGCCTCCTTAAAGGCTGCTTCTTGTGCGCTTCTTTAACCTAGACCTATTTAATTTTTGGTCTAGCATTGTCTAGTCACGTCAATTGATGCGAGTATATTACATGTCGTGTTCTACCGACTGCTATGACTTTTAAGCTCACTTGCGACACGCAATGCATCATATTAGTCGCTTAACCAGCAAAGCCCTAGTAGGGCCACAGTGTCTGAACACCGCTCTTATTTCTGTGTTAAAAACATAGTTGCATTTTTATATGCTTTATTGCTTCAAAGGCTGTTTTTTCAGTCATGTACTTTTATTTCTTGCAAGGGTTTAAACTATGCCTGCGAGCATCAACAGTGACGTATAAACCACTTCTTAAGCAAAGAATAAATTCACAGCACCCGGCGACTTAAAAGTCACGCCTAGGGTTTCTGTTGCAGTATCTTGCCATCACGGCATTATATATCGTTTCATGGTCATGGCCTCTATCTATGGCATATTCACATCGCTGCTTGTTGAGAAGCTAGGTCAACAATGATGGAAGCACACATGCTGCCAACGTATCTAGTGAATCACCAGCTATGCCTGACGGACTTCGTATCCTCTGGTTTTATATGCTCGTCCAATCTATCAAACGAATTATGGTCTTCTATATTGCTCCCACAGGTCTTCTTGTGATCGGGCCCTACATGTAGGCTGAAAAGTCGTCTTTATATATCCACGCCTTCTCAAAGGTCGGGGGGCTTTATATTTCATGAGATCATTCTTATACGGCTTAATGTCTTGTGTCTTATCAAACAGGGAGGTTCGCCACAGGGACCATATTATGGGCTCCATGACCCGCGCCTTCTTATATGGCATCATGGCAACAAGGACGAGAAACCCCTGAGAGCACAAACGACGAGAGTTCTAAGTTTTGTCAAACCCCCAAGGGGGCGTACAACGAGAACTCTAAAGTTCCGTCAAACCCCCAAAGGCACGTACAACGAGGACTCTAAAATTCTGTTAAACCCCCAAAGGCGCGTACGACCAGAACTCCACCCCCTAGGGCGTGTAAGACGAGAACTCTTAAAATTCCATCGAACCCTCGAGGGAAATTGCATGAGCTCCGGCTCCATCCGCCCCCGAGGGCCATAAGACGAGAACTCTTAAGTTCCGTTAAACCCCCGAGGGTATTTATGTGAGCTCCGCGCTCCATCAGTCCCTCGAGGGACGAACACCCCCGAGGGTGATAGGATAGAGCTCGAGCTCTATCCGAACGGTTTAGCTACAGTTCTAACCCGTGAAATGGCAAAGGACTATGGGACTTCATCCCCCCACCATTCTTTGTCAATTCAAAACCCAGCCAAGCGTGAGTGCGAGGCTTCTTTGCCAACTCTTAGCTGATGATTAGAGTTCGCGACAAAGTAAAACGCAAGCATGATGTGGTCGGCTCGAGCTCAAGAACACACACTTGCACAAAATGAACACCCTCCAAAGAGAGGTGACCCCCTCGAGGGGACATTCAAACACTTACCACATGTAACAACTTGCATGCACAGCTTTGTGTCCTCTCCCGAGAGAGGCTACCATGGGGCACAGCCCCTAAAGGATCTCAGATCCCATGATTTGTCTCTCTAAAGATGATTCCGAATAGCCTCCTCAGGCGACATTCTAAGACTTAGCTCTCGAGAGCTAGGGTTCTAGCGCCCTACTTGGGCAAAGTTCTAAGGCTTAAGCTCCCGCTTAGGTCGGAGCACATGGAAGAGAGAAATATTGTTACCCCTACAAGTGGATGAGAATCACTTACAAATCTGACGCATGTCTCAAGACACCAGGTATAAACTTCCTCAACCAAACATTTTAGCTAAGGAAGTGGGAGGCTTATGATATAACTCAAATATAACTCTCAATAATTGGGAAATACCCGGTAATCCCAATCAAACTGGGAGATCAATAATTATCTTATTAGGGATTGTGACGTGATCCTCAAGGATTCTAACGCGATCCTAACACATCTGGCCCACGGTCCAGTCCTACTAGGAGTTTTCTCCTACAGCTACATAAAGGGGTCTACCCTTCCAGGTATGGGACGAACTACACAATTCATGCTTTTTCAGAGTTACTATCCTGTAGCTGCGCTCTGACTTAAGAATCGGAGAGTTCTCCGCGGGAAACCCCACCCGGCGGTCACTCGTTTTCTGTCTTGCAAGTCATCGGTCCAGGCTCGAGTTCCGCAATGTACGCGGAGCATATTTTTAGCAGCAACATGTATATAGTTCAGAGAGGTGTGCATGTTACTGGAAATCTTGGAAATGGGTTGCTTGATATGTATGCTAAATTTGGAGATATGGATTCAGCTAAGAAACTGTTTGATAGGATGGAAACAAAACTGAAGACGGTTTTTTCGTGGACTTCTATGGTTGATGGTTATATACGACGAGAAAGTGCAAGTATGTTTTTTAATCAGATGCCTGAAAAGGATGCAACTGCCTGGAACGTGATGCTCAATGGATTTATAACAGCCGGTGATTTGATTTCTGCAGCACTGATTTTTGAAGATATGCCGGAAAAGGATTTAGTTTCATGGAATTGTATGATTGTTGGGTGTGCACAGAACAAGAATTATGTAGACTCTTTGGAGTCCTTCAGAAAAATGCTGGTTTTGGGAGTAAAACCGGATCGAATAACGCTAGTCAGTGTGCTTTCTGTTTGTGGATTTGTAGGTGCACTTGATCTAGGTGAGATGACTCATTCTTATATGGAGAAACAGAATATTAAAGAGAAAGAAGTGGAGATAGGTTTGATGGATATGTACTGCAAGTGTGGTGCTCATGAGAAAGCTATGAGGGTTTTCGATGGGATATTATGGAAATCTGAATTGGGTTGGAGTGCCATGATATTTGGACTGGCCACAAATGGCTTTGCAAGTGAAGCACTCGAGTTCTTCCGTCGTATGCAAAAAGCAGGAGTGAGACCAAATGAGATCACTTTTATTGGTGTTTTATGTGCATGCAGCTATGGAAGCTTTGTCGAACAAGGCAAATGGTTCTTCAATGCGATGACTGAAGTTTATGGCATCACACCAAGATCCGAGCACTTTGGTTGCATGGTTGATATACTGGGACGAGCAGGGTTATTAGAGGAAGCAGAGATGTTTATTCAAAACCTGGCAGTCAAGGCAGATGCTGGTGTTTGGGGTGCTCTTCTTGGTGCATGCAGAATGCACAACGAGGTTCAAATGGGCGAAAAGGTCGCTAGAATTCTGAATGAAATTGATCCAAGCCATTCAGGACGCTACATTCTGCTCTCCAATATTTATGCTGCAGGGAATAGATGGATCGACGCAGAGAAACTGAGGAAGAAGATGAAAGCTTCTCGGGTGCAGAAAATGCCAGGATTTAGTTTGATTGGGCTGAAAGGTGAAATGCGTCAGCTCTTCACAGGAAATTAACCAAAACTTGTATCCTGCATAAGAAGATGGAAGATGCAAAAGAAAATGATCGTGAAATGATACGTTGTGTAAACAAAAAAGAACGTGAAAGGAGCTGGAGTACTGAACCAAGAATTTGCCAGCGTTCCGTTTATGAATCCAAATCTGCCACAGAAGATCAACCTGAATGGGTGCAAACTGTCTTAAGTCTGCAATAAAGACAGCCACAAGGCGCATCGGGCATCATATCTTACATCAAGTCAGGCAACGGAAAGGGGCAATACCAAATATCATTGTTAGCTGGTTGCAAGAAAACAGCCCAATAGTTGGCGTCCTCCACACCCGTCTAGGGTCCCGAAAACATCAATTCGTTGATGTACATAGCTATAGTAACTCTAAACGAGTCTCGAACTCTAAAGGAATCTCCACAAGATGCAGCTTTCGCAAGGCGACTAGTTAAGGAGTGTCGATCTCTACTGCCCTTGCCAACCGCCACAGGCCGTTTTGCCCTCAGGATTCGGTTCTCATGGGAATGCAGCTCAAGGACTTCAAGTCCTCTATACCACTCAATTCAATGCCTAAACTACGAGTATTAACCTCTCAAGGGGAACATAGGCAATGGTGAACCACACATACCTACTTTGTAGGCTGGTGCTGATGAAAAAATGTGCGTACCACCATCTGAACCACACTGTAGTCTACCCTACAAATGTTGGTTTGTAATGCCACGAGACATCTCCCTCAAAGACTTTCTTCTCTTTATCGCTGGTTTGTGATGCCATTACGGCAGTCCCACCCAGGGCTCCATCTTCGTATTTGTGCTGTGATGTCCTAATTCCAATCCTCCCAAGGCTATAATTTTAACAGGTTCTATAAATAATTCAAAGTTCTGCTTTTCTGGAAAAAACCAAAAACAGAAAAAGAAAGAAAGTACGGCATGGTAGCCATCGCTACTGTAGAGCGACATGAGATACAGTTATTGTAAGGTAAATCTATTGGCACTCCCAAAATGTTGCCCGCTTTGCACAAGTGTATGCTGTACAAATTACTTACATAAAGTAACTGTACAGGAAGTGTCGTTAAACATTTAGAAAGCACCAAAAGACTACCCTATCACAAATGAGAATAGTGATTCAGTAAAGAGCAACCAAGACAGTGAAACGAATCCTGCCTATTCAATGGCTTGCGTACAGAAAAAAACAAGTATACATCGTAGATGACGTTTGAAGAAGAATGGTAGCTTTTCTTTGTTAATCAAAGATTAAGATGTACAATGTACAGCCACTTGTAGATAACAAGAGACTTTATTGTAACTCGCTTACATTGAACAGTCTGCAGTTGTTAATTTCGTTTACCGGTGCAAACTGAGAACTGTAAATTGACAAGATAACTCATATCCTAAGAAGTTAGTAAAGCTAAAGGGTCGAAAGCAGCATTTCCAAAAGACTCTAATTCCATAAGAGCTATGAGATTACTTCATCTGCTCCTGGAAACCAATTGTCCTCAAATTGCTACTGTCTTGACAGCAATGCTAATGTTTTACCTCATACATTTACCGGACTCTCTTCGTTACGAACAAATTGTTCTTTTTTTTTTTCCTTTTTTGTTATTGGGTTGGGATTGTCACTTCATCCCTCCTCGATTTTAGTTTCTGGCATTCTACTTGCATCATTTAGATCCCAAAGGGAGGTGCACCATATAAGTCAGAGATGAGGACACTGCAGGGCAACTAATGCTTCACAAAAGAGTAAATCATCCATCCTCAAGTCACTTGACCTCGGACAATGTCCCTTTCTCCGCCACTACATGAATTCTCTTGCACAGTGCGTCTACAGCTGCTTCTATTCTCGCTTGATCCTGCCGAATATAAAAGGCGTTTTCAACTTTGAAATTACAGCTAAATAACTTTGAAAACCTGACATCAAGAGCAAACATATTTTTACCTTGCCTTCAAAACTTATTATGAGGGGATCCTTCCTGGATTTGCGATAGCACCCTTTATTTGAATGAAACAAGGAACACTAATTTATACAGGATACAAACAAGATGTTACATTTATGCAATACTTTTGAAAGTTCCAATCTCTTACCAACATATATATCAGGGAATTCTAGACAAAGTTTGGATAGAGGTTGAGCAGCTTCGACCTGCATATTATGGAACACATACATGTTGCCAATTATCACAAATCGTAGTTATGCTTGCCAATTATCAGGCTTAATATGTGAATCAAATACGACAAACAGTTCCTCCCATTATGAAGAGAAGGGAAGATAGAAGATCGATGCACTTTTTAATGGGCTATAAACTTTTTTGCCTAAATCAACAAAAGAACTCAAAAGGCATTTGTCTGAGTAATAAAGCAATGTCTCTAAAATAATTTACGCATTCATTTTGCAATTCTATTAACTAGTAGTACTTTTTATGCAAAAGAAAAACTGGTATTTAGAAACTCTGAAAACCCAAAAACTTAGAACCAATAGAATATTAAAATGGTAGATAATGAACAAAAGCAAGGTGTTATTACACAATACGTACGTCTGAAAGAGATGTTGTCAGGCTCTTTGATACAAAAGGTTCTGTCGATGGTAGAAGGCCATTAGATTTTGTTAATTCAATCAGACAATCCCACTGCTGGTCCAGCTCCATAGCATTGGTTGCCGTAAGAATGATTACATTCTGACACTTCATCTTAAAAACAGAAAAATACGAATCATATCATCGAGAATGCAACACTGGGGTAAAGATAAAAGAGCAAACAGCAGATCATTCGCACAATGTATGGTTTCAAGGTAAAAGGAGAAAGCAAGAGTAGCGATAACATGCGTAGCTAAATCGAAATGGGTTAGGACTTAGTTGCAGGAAACTCCTCATATGGTGACGCTTTTCTCTCGGAAACTCGCTTTTGCGATCCCAAGTTAGGAGCTCCATGGGATCTCGTCCCAAGCTCATATGGGAACTCGATCCCGTCAGCTGGACAGAGATGCATGGAGAGAGTACCTAGAAATCAAGCCCTTTTCGGCTCAATTCCTTGTTTCTCTCTTCCTTCAAGTCCTTAAAGCCTCCTTGTTTGTTGTTGCCCTCCCTCCCTCTCTCCCTTCCTCTATCAAGCTATATTCAAGAAATGGTAATACTCTAACGAATTTATTTATTCAAGCCGCTCCCAACCTTAAATTCTTCCAGGTTCTTACGCTCCCCTGCCCCCGTTCCGCTCCCGCCCCCGTCCCCGCTTTGTGCAACTAAGGGTTAGGACAGGTTAGAGCTCTACAGATGCCAAAGGGCAGCTGTCGCTTTTGATTTGACTTCTCCATCAAAAATTGCAAGGGCGCGGTAGAGACAAACCTTAGCAAACAGGTCAAGATAGCTTTTTCCCAACACCATCTTCATTAGTAAGAACCTCAGCTCACCTCAAGGTAAGGTGACAGGTCTCTCAAGAGCCATGACGTGAAATGGAAGTTCATTACCCATTAAATGTAACTATGTAAATAGCTTTGTGCTAGAACCATCAAAATGAAATATATCTCCTGAAACACGACTTTAGGGAAGCTAAGCCTAAGAAACTCCTAGGCCAACAGGAGTTGTCCTCTATCGCATTTGTTTAAAGCGTGACTAAATCCCTGAGCGGCCAAGGAGAAGTTTCCAGGCAGTAATTCTACCTCACAACTTGTAACAGTGTGTAATTAAAATAAGAGTGAGGTTAAGTACAAATCGTGGCTATCCAAAAAATTATCATCTCTAATACAGTCCTCTGATTACTACAATCAGATCAAAAGTACCTAAAATTTAGTCTGCATGAGATATATCTAGTTATCAACGACAAAATACAAACCTAGGTAGCACGGACACCAAATTGCAACATGACACTGACATGTGACAAAAGCAATCTTCGATAATCAGGGCCAGACATGGCGGGATGAAACAAACATTTAAATATACTTGTGGCACATAGATAAATATGTACAAGTTATCGCAATTGGTCTGATTTCTCCGCACAGGATAGATCATAAGTAGATATTCTACCAGAATCCTTTTACTTGCACAATATGTTTTTCGTACCAAAAGAAACTCAAAAAATAATGAGCATATGAGAACTCGACAAAGCACTTCGCTGTGCACATTTCAAGAAAAAGCCAACATTTGGTACCCACCCCAGCATCTTGCAATTGAAAAGTCAAATTTTCAACAACAAAAACTCTCTAAGAGAATGCTGATTAAATTTACCAGAAAACCAACCAGATATTGTGCATGCTAAACAAATAATATAACCGTTAGTACAATTTTTTTGACTCGTTCCCCTCAAGACAAATCACCGGAAGATATTGGTACACTTGAGATGGCAGCTCATTTAGACTGATAAGCGTTCTGTGACTGTAAAATTGAAATAATATTAACAGACTGATAATCTTTGCTTTTCGTCATAAAGTTTTATAAAAAGATACAAGAGCTAAGACAAGAGAAAGGAGGATGTTTCCACATCTATTCATACGCGAAGAGAATTATGAGCATAAGCAGCTAATAATCGCCCATCTCCAAATATTTTTTTCTTTGTGTGTTTTCCTTTGTTTTTCTTAATTTTATTGTATATTACAGGATCTCGGTAGGAAACTTAAGCTACTATTTACTTTCGTAAGCAGGGTTGAGGTTTAAAGTAAAATGACAAATTTTTACAAGTCCTGTTCTTTGCCTCGGGCTTCATTATTGCTAAATAACTTCTAGCTGACAAGAGAAAGCAAGAAACGGAAGCATCATGTGTCAGTCTTTAAACACATACCAAAGGCACAGGCAGTGTTTCATGATGTAGTAATTCTGTGATACCCTCGGGCAACTGAGCCATCTGGAAGAAAAACAATCAAAAATCAATTTCATGCTGAATGGATCAAGACTGGCCTCGACATGTTAGGACTTATATGGTAGACAAAGTGAAAATTTAATCCCCCCCCCAACACACAACCCACCCAAAAAAAACCAGAACAAAACCCCTTTTTTTCTTCTGATGCTGATTAGTAGAGGCAACTACACATCTGATGAAGAAAAAAATCTTGATCAAATCTATATTAGCTCAATAAATATATTCTGCATATTTACAATGAACTGCATTACCTTCATAAGTTATATATTCTCATCTTAAGTCCCCTGAAGATACATCATCATTCCTCATATAACCATGAAGCCGTCTTCTCAAAAGATACAAATCTACTAAACAGATATAGTTGTCGTACCAAGTCTAAAGATGGCCAGGTTTTTTTAAGCTCTAGCATGACCAGATTTATTGACATTAGATTAGATAAGCCAATTTGGAAATAACCAAAATCGCGACGAAAGTACCTCATTCCGATTCCCTGTACATTTTTCACCAATAAGATGACTAAGATACTCCTCAAATTCCTCGTCAGGAGCCTGAATATTCAATTCAACACAGGAAAGATAGAATTACTAATATGCATGCGGATTATCAAATATTGCTACAGCTGTCAGCTTCTGTCAAGATGTACATAATGACTAATGAAGTTTGCTGGTGAAATATGCAATTTAAAGGTTTGCATAAGGTAAGGCTGTAATGATTGATTTGATATATGTTACACACCATACGAACGCCAAATGCTTTAGCAATTCCAGCAACTGTAACATCAGAATGCAGGGGTCCAATTCCTCCATATATGAATACCTGGAAAGTCCAAATCAACTTAGGTCCTTCAAAGGGAAAAAAGACAAGCTGACAATTTATCCATCCGCTCAAAAATTGCCAGAAAGAAAGAATTGAAGCAGGCTCTAAATGCTTACCATATCACTCCTAGACTTCCATTTTTCAACTTCTTCAGCAACTGAATCCACCTGGACTTGACAAGAATGTCATAAGGAAAGGAACTACAACTTGGGGCTTAATGAATGGAAATTCAAAAGTTCCCCATATCACTAATATAAAGGAAAAAAGCTCATTTTAGCAAGCAGGAACATTAAAATTTTATAGTGCAATTACTGATATATCAGAGATATAAATAGAAAAGAAGACATAAAGGTTTAGGTGGTAAGGCTTTTACTCCTGATACATGGCTTAGGCAATAAATTCTGTAATCATAATGTAGTACACAACTGAATATAGGACACTTTGATCATTTGAATCAAGTACAGTGTAGTTCAAGTATAAAACTTAAACAATATTTAGAAGGTTCCATGTTCATCATCAGATATTTCCCAGTTAAGCATAAACAAAAGCAGGATAAGAACTGCCCCTGGTTCAATTCAGCCGTCGCTTGAACAATAAAAACTCAGGATGCTTATTATGCTGATGGTTCACACTATGCTCGAGGGGAAGTGGAAATAGAACTCCTGCATCTAGAATTTGAAATATTGCACATTAACTAGAACTTTCTAGGTTCACCTTTTTTATTTCTCTATGCTGGACCATTTGCTTTCTTTATCGACCTCCTACCTCATAAAGACTCTGGGTGATTTAAAACATGTGATTTTTTAATGGAAATAGAAACCAATTTAGTGCTTGTACCTAGACAGCTGTCTTATTGAAGATAGCATACATTTTTCTTCTTTCTATTAACTTGTGTAACTTTAATTAGGAATCTGGGGTACATAGTTAACAAGTAAAGCACACCATCTGAAAAACAGGAATCTATTGTGGTACATATCACAATTGTATCTGTTGACATACTAAAAAGAGTACATTACTCTTGAAGAAATTACGTTAAAACAACTTACGTCATTTCGGACAATAGAAACTTGTGATACTGCCCAACCTATAGAATGGAGCTTTCTACACAAAGAAGGTCCCATTTTGTCCTCAACGGTGCCAAACCTGAGCTATGGAACCAATGAAAAGGTATCGGATACATAAATTCAGAACATTCAGCAGAAGTTATATAACTTTCAAGTTTAGAACAACAAATGTCACTTGGTGGATTTCACCTAATACTTTACACGATAAACTAATAAACTTTATCATCAGTACAACTTATACATCTATCAGATAACCGTCGCAAGCTTAGAGTTGTTAAAATTCCTCTAAAGAACTCAGACATGTACTAGGTACTGATATCAATGTGCATGTCCTTGTCAAATTGGTGGGCAGCATTTGCATTCATCAAACATAGAAGCATCATAACCCAGAAAAGGGAGTTTGAAGAGCTAACATACCACAGTTTCCGGACAAAAGAAAAGTGGAAGGGCAAGCACTTAAATTCTGAAGCACACGAGAATCGTGTAGTAGTAACTGAAAAGGTATCACGTACTTGTTTCATGTATAGATGTCAACACTAAAAAAGATAACAATAAAAGAAAAATTAAGCAATCACTTTAAAAGAATGCTTAAAGCTGCACATAATTCACGGAGATGGAACGAGAAGAATCTGAGAAAGTAATACGATGCAAACTGAAAAGTTCAAAACAACACTATACCAGAGTGAAAAATATACATCTCAATACACCGATGTTAGTCAAGTAAGAAGAACATCATACGAACTAAAAATACGAGGCACGAAAATTAGTACGAAAGGGAAGGTCAGAGGAATGCAAAAAGGCATATGTGGAAAGGAAACTGTCCTTCTGCCTTTTGCTTTAACAGTGGCAAATAGAGGCAGGAGCTAGCAGGTGTTCTTCTGGTACAATCAAGCACTTGCTTATTGGAAAGGGTGGAGAGTAAAGGCGGACCCCAAATGCTTCTTCTCACCCTCATTTTCTTTTCTTGCCCCCCCCCCCCCAAAAACAACAACCAAACCAAACCCCAAGCTAAAAGAACGCACCACCATGTTATTGAAGAGTTCGAAAAAGTAAACTGGCGTGTGAGACCTTGGTAATAAAAGAGCATGGTAACAAAGGAACTTACAGAATCTCGTCACCAACGGCAATGACCGAGGCTGTGAGCATGTTAACTCGATGTGAATACACGCTTTTCATGCCGTTGCTAACAACAGGAAAACCCCCAGAGAGTGGAGGATACAACTTCTTTGCTCTCCCTGCTCTTTCTAATCTTCCATCTTGAAGCAGATACGCAGGCCTAAACTTTTCTTTGCTGTTGGTGGAATCGTCAATGCACAATAGCTCATTTGGAACTGTGTCGTATATGCTCCCAATGGAAGTATAACTGCAGACATGAAGCATGACACCATTTAATAGATACCAAATAACATAGAAACGTAATGCAGGACAATTTCTGCATCATAACTAGCCCAACAAGAGCTCAGAACTCGAGATTTCTTCTATTGACAAAAAGGAATATCTGATGTAAAAAAATGGACCAATAAGGTACAGGGAATCCTATGGTGCATTTATAGTGGTTTGAGTGCACCAAAGGTTCTAGTTTCACCACCAAATGGGCAAAATTACTACTAAAAAGTACCACAAAAAGACCAATGATGTGTCAAATTTGTGGGTCCAGTAAAACCCCCAATGCATTCACAAAATATTGCTGGTTTTGTATAACTACTACATTTGATCATTTGATAGTATTTCTTAGACATGTGATAGTAAGTTTTGCTCCTTAGTAAGTAATTTTTCTTGGAACATTTGGTGCATTCCAAACAACTTCGAGAGCACCACAACCTGTACCACCAAGTAGAATTCAGTTATCCAATCAAACGGATGAAGCATTACCCTTGATCATAAAGACTGCAGTACCGAACTTTGCAGGTCAAAAGAAAGGCCCAAACATCTCTGTCAAGTTAACATATGGAAGTCAGACCTCGCACTGACACAATAGATAAAAGCAAAATGGCAAGAAATCACGTTTTTTGATGATGAGAATTAGTAATCAGCATCAGCACGTACATACCTACATTGAGAAAAACAATCACAACAAAGTGGTCTTACATAACAAATTAACTGCCATCATATCATTGCAAAATGGCAAATTAGCAGCTAATCTTGCTTATCAAACCACAGTGAAGGAGTGCCAAAGTGGAGAAAACCAACAGAGAGGAAAACATGACATACTCATCCTTGAAATACAGAAATGGTTACTCAAGCAAGTAAATCCTCCAACCACTAAGGAAACATAGTAAAAAGCTATGAGCAAAAGAAAAAAGCAGAAAGTATGGTCTGTGTAGAATATATATAGTTGTGGAAATAAAGGGATTCCAAATAATCTCATTCAGCAAGAAACCTTGAGTACATTCGTAATCAATCAAAGCTACTGCAGCCTTTTTCTTATTGAAAACAGAGAAAGCTTTTGCCATTTTTACCTAAAAAAATGCACACATCGAAAGTTATCTCATATCCTAAATGAGAGGTATATCCATATACATATATATATATATAGAGAGAGAGAGAGAGAGTGGCGGAGGGGAGGACAGTATGAAGTTTATCCATAGAGATATCCATGCACGTATATCCATATTATATATATATATATATATATATATATATATATATCTATACTACCTATAAAAGTACGAATCTTGTAAATCTTTTTATTCCATTTTTGTCCTTCGTTAATCACTCTAATAACAATCTTATCCTTCAATAATTACTACTCCATTATTACCCTACCCTTTCATTAATACTACTCCATTATTACCCTACCCTTTCATAAATACTATTGTTAATTACTAATTGTGTAATCATTTTTGGGTTTTACCTTCCGTTAGTTATTTCAATAACAACTTTACCTTCCCTAATTATTTTTTTTGTACCGTGCTTAAGAAACATTATGTTATAAATTTAATCTAAATCAATATTTACATATTGGGAAACAAAATATGTAGTTGTTAAAATATATTTATATATATGTATGCGTGTGTGTGAGTGTATGCGCGCGCGCACTACCTCTAAAAGTATAAATTTTATAAATTATTTTTTGAAGATTATTACGTTAATTACATTCTTACCCTTATTTTATTACTCCTTTTTAAATTTTGATGAAATTAAAATAATATTGGGTAATCAATCTATTTTATACATTGATGGAAAAATGAAAAGTGTGATGAGAAAGAAAAACATAACAAAAAAGTTCCTTTATTATATTCTTTTAATTTAATTAAAATAAAATAAATATTAGATATTGACCTGGATAATGAGAATTGTAATTTTCTTTTTTCGTTTTAGGTTAGTAAACAATTAACCAATTGAAAAACTGAAAAACGAAAACAACATAAAGAAACTAAAATACAAAATCAATTAAGAAACAGAAAATTGTTAGGAAAACAAAAAAAAGGGTTAAATAAAAAAACAAGGCTCAAATACGGTGCAAATTTGAATTGAAAATATGTTCGATTATTGCAGTTGAAGACTGAGTGTTTTGTGTTTCTTATTGATCAAACATAAAGGAGTTGGTCTTGAAAATTACAAATCTTAACCATTAACCAATTTAATAATTTATAAAAATAAAGACGTAGATTCATTTTTTTAAGTTCTCTATTTGCTTTTATTTTCAACAGTATCATCAAATATTTTTTTAATCCAAAGCTTACAAAGAATATTTTCAAACATTGAATTGATTACAATTGCGATCATCAAATAACATTTCTTCTAAAAAATTCACAAAAAGTTGAGAACATAATTGAATTCATTATTTTTTATTCCAAGTAAGATAATAATATCACCTCAAATATTTCTCTCGACTATATTCTCGTGCAACGCACGTGTTATGTACTAGTATATATATATATATATATATATATATATATAGGGAGCTGATCCATTGATAGCGCTAGCAAAATAGGAGAAGTTGCTAGCGCGATCTGGCCGTCCATCCCAAAAGATGGACGGCCCAGATCTTTTTTTTTTACGTTTTTTTAAGTACGTCCGCTACATTATGTAGCGGACAATTTTTTGCATTTTTTTGACAATAATACCCTCCGAGTCCGTCCGCTACATAATGTAGCAGACAAGTTTTCAGACTTTTTTTCTCTTTCTGTCATTAATGTTCTGACTTTTTTTTCTCTCTCTCCCGTCCGCTACATAATGTAGCGGACAAGTTTTCAGACTTTTTTTCTCTTTCTGTCATTAATGTTCTGACTTTTTTTTTTCTTTCTCTCTCTCCTGTCCGCTACATAATGTAGCGGACAAGTTTTTAGACTTTTTTTCTCATATCTTTTTCTCTCTCTCTCCCCCTTCATTAATGCTCTGACTCTTCTCTCTCTCCTTTCTCTTCTTTTTGATCTCTCTCTCTCTCTCCTTTCTCTTCTTTTTGATCTCTCTCTCTCTCTCTTTCTTCTCTTTCGTCCTCTCCCCTCATTTCCTCTCTCTCTCTCTCTCTCTCTCCTATTCTGGGCAGACTCCAATGTTTTGGTCAAGATGAGGAATGGGTTTCTGCAAATAAATTTCCACCTGAAACAACATAGTCACTATTAGCATTGGCTTCATCAGGGTTGTCTAGTGTGAGGTATTTGGATATCAGGATCGGTGTTCTATTTTGTTTAGCTAATTTTCAGTAGCAAAGTATATACAGTTGAAGTAGTAAAAAATCTGTGAACTTCATGTCGTCACTATGGATGTAGTTGAGACTAAAGGATAATTTGCTGATCTGTAACACACATTAGTGATCATCTACGACAAAGCTAAGATTGTTTTTGGTAGTTTTAACTGGAAGATGCCTAGCCTGTGCTGGTTGGGTTTACTAAAGAACTAGTCTGCGGGTGATCTGATTCATAATCCATCTTTATGAGGAAAAAAGAAAGAAGTTTGTGCTTTCATGAAGATACTTGGGGTTCTCTCAATGGGCGAAGTTGATTAACAGGCATGCCAGAGCCACTTGCCTATCATTATTGGCTCTTAAAGCTATTCATTTTAGCATTACAAGTGGCCCCTAATTCATCATTGGGTTCTTGTGCAGGAGCCATCTCAGGCCTTGTGGGATGAGGTTAATGCTGCTGAGGTGTCCTCTCTTTCATCAAAAGAACTACGAAATCAGGTGCCAGACAATACAGCTTGCAGCTCTGCCGAAACTCATATCTCGGAAGAACAAAGAGTTCACATAGAAGCGAATAGGTTAAGGGCGTTAGTAAGGGCTGCTGCGAGAGCCCAGTCTTTCATGTCAGCTTAATTTTGCTGGGCTTTAAAGCATGAACAGATCTCCAATGTCTTTCTCGGGACAGCTTCTATTGCATGCAAGTTTAGCGTTTCCTTTTTATGTTTCTTTTTATGTCTGGGTTTCTGCAAATAGCTTTCTTCTCTGAGCTAGGATCACATGTCCGGAAAGAAAAGAGAAAGAGAGTAGGTGACAGAAAAATGATGACAAAAGGAGAGAGAAACAACTTAGAAAATTGAAAAGAAAGGAAAGAGAAAGAGACTAAAGTCAGAAAGGTGACTAAAAATTGACCACAAAAGGAGAGAGAAAGAGAAAGAGAAAAAAAGTCAGAACATTAATGACAGAAAGAAAAAAAGTCTGAAAACTTGTCCGCTACATTATGTAGCGGACGGGAGAGAGAGAAAAAAAAGTCAGAACATTAATGACAGAAAGAGAAAAAAAGTCTGAAAACTTGTCCGCTACATTATGTAGCGGACGGACTCGAAGGGTATTATTGTCAAAAAAATGCAAAAAATTGTCCGCTACATAATGTAGCGGACGTACTTAAAAAAACGCAAAAAAAAGATCTGGGCCGTCCATCTTTTGGGATGGACGGCCAGATCGGCTAGCAACTTCTCCTATTTTGCTAGCGCTATCAATGGATCAGCTCCCATATATATATATATATATATATATATATATATGCTAGCGCTATCAATGGATCAGCTCCCATATATATATATATATATATATATATAGAGAGAGAGAGAGAGAGAGACGGGGGAAGGGGAGGACAATATGAAGTTTATCTCGAAGATAAAACTTGCTATGTCTTCCATGACTTGAAGACCTTCATCTTCTTGAAGCATTTTCTAGGCCTACCTGCAACATGCATTACTGCTTCTACAAATTTAAACGTGTCCAGCTATTAATGTTGATGCCATAACATCTTTTACTATTAGTATCTTTCCCTTTCCAACCTAAGCTTCTTAGATGGCAAACAATTAACTTCCTTGTTACTACACTTGCTATTTTTTCTTACAAGTAACTTAACCAGGTTGAGTGACATCTAGGCAGCAGTAAAAGTATATAAACAAACCTATATGACCAATCCAAAATTGGATTCACTCTCATGAAAGGAGGCCACCCAGGCGAGCTAGGGGAAAACTGTTCTTGCCCTACCTGCAACATGGCGATATCAGATTTCATTGCCTGTCAAGACTTCAAGCAAATTAAGGCAAAATTTGGAAAAGAATATGGGAAGTACAAAATCTATAGCATCATTAGTTTACCGCAGTAGGATCACCGATTCGGACACCAAGAAAAATAGCTCTGATTGGTTTAGCCTTTAGGAGAGCCTCCAAACCAGACTTGAAATCTAGGCGAATGATATCCATTTGCAAACCGTAGCTGTTTAGAGAGAGATAGTTCAAACCATTTACCCGGTGCGAAGAAATTTAAACAGGATCAACTTGTCAAAGAGCATAAGAGTTTTCTATTCTACAAGTATTAGATGAAGGAGAAAGTGAGAATGGGCCAGGAAGGCAGAAAAAGTAAAGTAAGCAATAAATAAATAGCTCTCTCACTTAGAAGCTGTTTCGTAAGTGAATGAGTTGATTTCAGGAAAGACAGAAGCGTTCTCAAAATATATCGTTCGCATTGGAAATGTGCTTTCACCATCGGTAAGGTCCCCATTTGCATGAGTTTGTTCCGCTCTATGCAAAAAATAGCCTGCCCTAAGCAGGTGTAACAAAACCTACAAGCATACATTGATTGTCACAAACCAATGAGGATGCAATTTGTAAGAAGCTAACTTTTCCAAGTAATACGAGAGCTTACAGTTGAATCCTTTCCTCCGTTGAAGCTAAAAGCGACCTCTTCTACACTGTAAAAGAAAAAGAAATTATTTCATTACTCGCCAACTTGTGTTGCTCAAGAAAGGAGAAAAGTGGGAGGGATGACCATCGTGCAACTAAATTATGCACGCACAAAGACACATGCATACATATGTGAAATTAGCTAATAATAGCATGTGCTAAATGCTACTGGCTCAAAGTTACAAAAGGACAAGCTAGTGCACAAACATTCCACCACTGTGGGGTCTTGTGTGCCAATAATATGAAAGAGGCGTATATGAATATACTACTAGATCTACATGCTAACTACTTGTTTACGTTGGCCGCTTAGAAATTCTCACACAGCATAATACTATCAATGCTGGTGTATACCAAAGTGCTATGACCACAAATTATTGTCTTATAGATGCTATACATGTTCACTTAAACAGCCACGAGTTATCGTCGCACACGCGATGCGTGTGCAGAAATGAAGTTAGTAATGTGATATTTTAATGACATCAAGCTTGGCCTAGAATATATTTTGACTACATTTTTTAATGATTTTTAACATTGTGAAAACCAAACATGTCTGTATAGGTAGTTATTACTATTTAAAGTTCTTGTTTTGTGATCTTTTCAATCTGTTTTTATATGATGCCAATTGTCCTTATTCTAGGCAGGTAGTTATGTAACAACAAAAAGGGTATTACACCAAAGGGCTTATTCTCTTTATATAGAGAATATAGACACTTAAAGCAAAGGGAAGTGGTGATTTGACATCCTCGAAGCCCATACAAAAGATAGCTGTTCAGATATTCATCGGAGACTGCATCATATACTGAAATGTAATCTAACATCTTTACTCATTTAAGGAAGTACCTGCCCTTAAATTGAAGGCGAGGGTTTCAGACTTGGCATGGATGATTGATACAACTTCAATACTCAGTTTATAATTAATCGATTTACTTTTTTATTCTATTTATATTGAAAAACCTACTCCTAACTACTTACTATAGTATATCAATGAAGAAGGCAATGGATGGTCGATAATCTGGCCTGTCGTTAGATGACAGAGAAGATGAAAATGCTCCGAGTCAGAAAGTGAACCAGGAGATCCATATTCATAAAGGGCAAGTTTGGTCGATGGCAGACCTTTAAGGCTAAATGCCAAATCGGGTATGGTTCTCGTCTTCGACAAGATATGCCAATTCAAAAGGATCCCGGCTTCCTTTTTTTTTCAGATGGGTGATAATTGCGCACCAACAATAGTTTTCTTGCGAAAACTGAGAGCTATAGCCCCTCTTCTTATATATATATCCGCCTACCATCTCTTTTTCCTATTCTAGAAAATCGTCTGACATATTTTCCTTTATTTTCCTTCTTCTATATTTATGTATCAACAATCAAGTACTATAAAAAGTATCTTTCTTTTTATAAGATATTTAATTAATAGAAGCCATACAAGCTCAAAAAGCTATACAATAAAATCTGGATAAATACGTGTACCACATGAAGCTTTCAATAAAGAATATTGTCTTTGGTATAGACCAAAGGAAAGAGGGAAGAAAGAGAATCCTATATATCCTTAGATACTTTATCAGCTTCCTTTGTATTCCACTAAAGAATTCACCAAAGCTAACCCCATAAATCAATATAAGTCAAAACTATTTCGCATTTCACAGTGTACTCAACACCAACAAAGTGCATAAAATTATTCAGAAACTGAAACCATGTTTATTAGTAAATGATCAACAATTCTCAAAAATTACTTTTCACTCCATCCTTGCAGCAGATACACTATTGGAAGATGTAAGAGTAGGCTTTTCATTTCATTCAACAAAAGTGGCCAAATGCATATACCAAACAAGATTTCAGCTTAAGAAGCCAATGTTTCCTGACAGATAGTAAAATACAAGTTGAAAGTTATATTATAAAATGACATCGATGTGTAGCAATAGAAAAAACACACTATTCCTCTTTGTTCGCAATAGGTACTGATTTTCATTGGAATATGATGGAAGAGATTGTTCACTCGTTAAGTGGATGGGCAATCTTCTAAAGATAGTTTGACTATTTTTCTTACTGAGTATAGGGAACACAATTCACAAGGTAATGTAGGCACTATCTGCTTTGAGATGTTGCAAGCATGGTGAAACATGCACGTGCTTTAGGATTTAGTCTAAGTATGCTCAAAGATGTTATTTGTCTTTAGGACGTGTCTCAGCAACTTTGTTGCCGGTACGAACTTTCTAGATAGCGAGAAACTGTATGGCACAAACATAATACTCAACTACACGCCAAAACTCCCGAAATCATACCACGTTGAATGAGGAAATAAGACGTGTGCAAGTGTCCTAATACCAACATCGAACATTCAACAAATCTCCAAGTTTACTCTATAAACAATAAGCTGATGAAATCTACATGACTTAATAAGTCAAAACTGCCAGCATGCACACTTTTATATTACTTCAAGCTCATTATCTCCGAACGCATTTTAACGACACAAAAACATCCAAAAAGATTGCATCGCAAATTTAATTCCAAGAAAGAATCCCCAAGAAAATCCGTATGAAGCCCATGTAAATAAACCACAAGTTTTAGGGTCAAAACCCAGAATGGTATCTTCAAAAAAACCCTGCCAAACTCACATAGCTCAGAATCCAATTCTGCTTATCAACAAAACTTGTAAGCAAGACTACGACAATCCGAACAAAGAACAAGCAAGAATTACCAAAAGGGTATTATAGAAACTTACGAGTAAAGAGCAAGAGCCCGTTGGATAACATAAATAGCGTTGTTATACTTTGTCTTCAGCCTCCGATCGTCGCTCCCTCTGATTGCTTGATCGATCTCCATCTCTCTCCAATCTGTACTATTCAAGAGATTCAAGAATCAAGAAAATCCAAATGGGTCATTATGAATTTCAATGGAAATTCAAGATTTCAGCGAGTTTTAAACAAAACCAAACGGCTTCTTGTGAATTTCAGTGGAAATTCAGGATTTAAGCGAGTTTTCAACAAGTGAGTTTACCTGCCCGAGGAGTGCCTAAACACGGGGGAGTTTGCGGGCAGTTTTTCTCAGGACAGAAAGAGGATAATTTTGTTTTGTAAATGGATAGATGGAAAGTGCAAGAAATGTTGTAGCAGCTTATATAAATAAATAGATAGCAGGCCACAGATAGAGAGATTGCACAAATCTGTGAAACAAACCAAGTGGTTAACGCTGAAGTTCATGCACCCCCGTCAAACCTCTCTTTCCTTTTAAGGTCATTTACTTATTTTTGTGACATAATGGAAGGAAATTTTAGAGGCCGTTTGGAAAAAAATGTGAAAATATATTTTGATTAAAATTAAATTAAGCATAATAAATTAAAATTATTAAAAGTGTTTGAATAAAAAGGGTTAAAAGTAAGCTTAGTATAACAACATGAACATATAATGTATTGAAATTTCAAGGGAACGTTTAATGTCTCTTTATATATGAAATTTTTTTTATTCTTCAAAATTGATTAAATTAGAACTCAATTTTTTTGGGTTGTTATTTAATTAGTTTTGAACACAATGAACCAGATTTCAAGAGCTTAATTTTTTTTAAACACTTCAAAACTAATTTAATCTTGATTTAATCAAGTTTGACCGATATAGAATCAATTCTAAACATACTCTTAGTCTATTACTCCGTATTACATATTTATTATGTACGAGTCATGCGCCATGAGCATGAGTAGTGTAGTAGAGCAACAAAAAAAAAAAAAAATGACACAGAGAACGATTTTGGTTACTTAAGTCTCGTCGATTAAAGCTAAACATTCTAATTTACATAAATAAAACTACCCCCATGCGGATTTGGTTAGCAAATGGATGCTCATGTCTAGCAATAAACTCACCTAGCTGAATATACATGGAGCTTGGCCTTGGTCAGCATTGGGGAAGATCTCATTACTCACTGGACTCGCACAGAAATTTACTGACAGAAGTAGGAACAACAAATCTAAACACATAAATTAAAAGATACAGAACATTTCACATGAAAAATCCTTCAACAAAAAGAAAAAACCATGGGGCCAACTTCAAAATACTTCCATTATATGAATAACAGTGGGGTTATAAGTTTTTTCTACTTTTTCTTCTCTAAACACAACTAGAGGCTTACAATTATGAAAATAGCAATCTTGGATCAACACCTTCCAAAACAAGTATCGCCTAAGTAAAGGCAAATTGCAACAAACAAGGGAGATATTTCCCCCAAAAAGATCATTTCTATCAAGACCGTATCACCTCAACTCTGTCAAAATTTGTTCTAGAAATTTCATTATGATCACGTCACATTTCATCGTCCGATGATGCAGACCAACATCATTGTCATCATTCATTTTGAAGTCTTTTCCTTCTCTCCGGTAACTGCATTCTTTATTTGTTGTATAACAATAATTTGCTGAATATGTAGCCTTTTAAACCTTTGTTGCTATCTCATCCTGATTATGCATACATGTACCTATGTTATCCCATCTAGCTACCCCAGCCAGCCTGGCCTGATCGCCGGTCGGCCTGCCTCGGTCGGCTGCACACATTTGGACTGCGGTGCCCTAGCATCTTCACCATGTCACGTGCCCTCGGTACGATGCTCGACTCTGTGACACCCATCGCTTCGCCCGTGCGCCGTTTCCATTTCACGTGCCCCCGGCATTGCACACACTCTATCGCGCTCATGCGCCGCGATGCTTATCCAATCGTGCCCCCCGACTCTCTGTCACACTGCCATGCCCCCAGCACCACACACATTCTGTAGGGCCGCCGTGCCACTGATACAATTGCGACCCTTGGCTCTCTGTCACACTACCACGCCCTCACGTTGGTCCATCCTTTAACCACACCATGCGTACCTTGCCTTGGTCTTAGAACATGCTTCGACCCACTCTTTAGAGTTTGCAGTATTCTGCGGGGATAAACGACTTCTCCGGGACACTATTTTCACCAGGAAGCTCCAAGTGCTCCGGCATAAAGACTCCCCTTCTGCTAGGTAGACGGCTCCTCTGGGATGATATCTTGGCCCGTCGGGTACATGAATCCTCCGAAACACTACCATGGCACACTCTGAGTGCTCCGGCACAAGGACTTATCCTGCAGAGATAGGCGATTTCTCTGGGACACTATCTCCGACAAGGAGTTCAAGTGCTCCAGCATAAAGACTCCCCTTCCGCCAGGTAGACGGCTCCTCTGGGATGCTATCTCAGCCCGTCGAGTAGGCGACTCTTCCGAGACACTACCTTGGCGTGCTCTGAGTGTTCGGGCATAAGGACTCATCCTGCAGGGATATATAGGTGACTCCTCCAGGACACTATCTCTGCCAGGGAGCTCCAAGTGCTCTAGCATGAAGACTCCCCTTCCGCTAGGTAAATGGCTCCTCCGGGATGCTACCTCGGACCGTCGGGTAGGCGACTCATCAGGAACATTACCTTGGCGTGCTTCAAGAGCTTTGGCATGAGGACTCACCCACAGGGATAGGCGAATCCTCCGGGATACTATCTCCACCAGGGAGCTCCAAGTGTTCGGGCATGAAGACTCCCCTTCTGCCAGGTAGACGGCTCCTCTATGATGCTTCCTCTGCCCGTCGGGTAGGCGACTCTTCCGGGGCACTACCTTTGGCGCACTTTGAGTGCTCCAGTACAAAGACTCACCAGTGGGATAGGAGACTCCTTTGGGACACTATCTTCGTCAGGGTGCCTACGTGACTAGCCTATGTGCTCTGATACTGGGGGCTTTCATCGACACCCCGACGGACTATGACCCCCAAGTCACTCCAAGACAGGAGCAGGTCTCCGAAGGGCCGTGCCCCTACGCTGTTAGGGACAAGTCTGGTGAATATGCGATCCGATATTCCTTGGAGCACCGGCACCTGTGGACCCCTCAGTGATGTATTACTGCCAGGGAGTGCCATGTGTCTGTTGATGACATCATCATCTCAACATCTATAAATAGGGGCTTGAGAATTCATTTCAGGGGCTTCAATATCTTAAGAACTCATTTTCACTTTCTCACTCTAGACTTTGAGAGAGAAAACATACAGGACTTTGACTCTGAACCTTAGCATTGGCCTGTGACTATCACCGTATACTCACCCCATGCCATCACCCTCGCAATACTGTCACTCCTCAGGCTCTGTCTGGAAATCTCTTGGTCTCTGCCTTTGCTCCATCCTTGTTGTATCCTAAATCAGCGTACTTGGCATCTGACTCGAACTACGTTCGTTATGGCACCTCAACGTCGACTGCAAACTCACTTCCTTAGCATCAACTTTTCATACTTGTGCTTTAAACATCCAAATTGATTCTGTTATAATTTATCAGGCCATCCTTCACATATGAAGGAAGAATCCAACAAAATCCCACTCTCGATTATGTAGGTAATTATCATACTTGATTTCATTGGTACAATTTTTTTCCTGCAAGAATTCATTTTATTCTTCTAAAATCCGGCTTGTCATCGTCATAATGGTTTTTCACCATGGAGGTATATTCACAAACTTGACAGTTTTTGTAATATCCCGGAATTTTTCAGAACGTTATACACTCGCTCGATCAATTCACTAAAATAATATTACCTCAACTCACTCAAGTAATACAAAATATGTCAGAGCAACTAAATTAATCATAATCTTAGTAAATTATCGTAGGTGAAACATCAATCTAAGTCTTATAAATTTAAACAATAACATTCACCCACGCAGGGGTTCTAACCATCAATACTAAACTTAAATTCAATTTTTTTGGCTAGCTCGGCTCTAATATGTGCAAGCAACCTCAACCTAAATGCTGGCTATCACCTGCAGAAAGGAAGTCAAAGGAGAGTGAGCTTTCGAGAGCCCAGTAAGGTCGATCAAAGATTTAAAATTACAAAACGATTCGGACAGGTTTTCATATAGAGTCAAACAAAACTTTTTAAATGTATTTTTAATAAAAAGACAGCATTTCGACAAAGATGAACAAAACGAACAATTTTACATTCAAGTCCAATAACATCTTTTTGAGGGATTTTATTTTCGATGAAATCACTACAATACAATACAACATGAGGATGAGTATTCAACTCAATCCCTTAAATAATAGTCATTTGAAACACTTCAGGTGTAATAAAGCAGGAGTGAATAATATTCAAAACATTTCAAGTGCAATAAAACATAAATAGGAAACATTGAACATGAGCAGTACAGAAGCAAAGCCACCCCGGCAGTGCTCGATACACTTTACATATGCATATGTAACACTGACTAGTCCATCTAGGTACTAGTTAACCTAACCAACAGACCATCCTTATAACTCCAACAATACAGACCATCCTTATGACTCCCAGGTTACTAACTCATGTCAACATTGAGAAACAGTAAATAGATTTCAAAACATTTTATGATGATTGAATCGATAAAACAGACGAGAATAAACAAAGAATTCCAATCGATCGCTAGAAGGTTCAAGCTAGGGCTTCATGGGCAGTTTCAAAAACATCTTTTATCAAACATAAAATCGAATCAATGTAGTTTGTAAGACTGTTCTATAAGCATTTTAAAATAGAATAACAAAATAGGGTTCGGATAGAATTTCTTACCTCGGTCCAAGTTAAGCGATGTTACCAACCTCGATCAATATTTTCTGAATAAACCTAGATTGACAATTTATTTCTTAGAACATAATTTATGTAAAATACACTATAAACCCTAATATTAACTCCCACTGCGTATCCCACTCTCTCCGAAATCGCACACTCAAAACGGTTCCCGCACACGGCCAACCTAACCGAAAATCCTATACACTCCTTAACGTGTACCGACACTCTAAAATTTATATAATTAACTCTAAAACACTTTTATGGCTTAAATAATTAATAAAATTCAAAATATGCAATTTCTGAATTTTTGAATAATTTTGAATTAAAATAATTTCTTTAAATACAATACAAACCCATAAATAGCCATAATTGCTTCAAGATGCAAAATAAGTCCCATAAATTTTATAATAACTTTAAAATATGTATAAAAATTATAGAAATTGAAATCATAATTTAAAAGACATAAAACAATATTTTTAGATTTTTCATTTTTCTAAAACCAATGCGATATGGAAAATCATAGCAAAACAACCCCAAAAATCATCAAACTTTTACTGAGTATTTATTATACTATAAAAATATTATTATAATTTTTCCCAAAACATTTTCAGGGTTTAAGGTCTCCAAAAGTTTTTTTAAAAATCTGAAATTATAGAAAATACTAAAAATTCATACGATCTCAAAAAATTATAAAACTTTTCCAAGAATTCTAATATAGTCTAACGTATTATACTGCAAATTTTCATGTACTAACAATAAGCGTGCGTTAACATATGCACATGCAAACTTAACGTCAAACCCGATCCGCATTTCCTTTCTTCTCTGTCACAGCCCACATAAAATCTCACAACCTACTCACATCACAGCTACTGCCTCGTGGCAGTAGCTTCTTCCTCTCTCATGCATACTATATATTCACACACACACACACATGCCCATTTGCAAACATGCCCATTTGCAAACATGCATTCAGCACCAACATAGACACTACCTGCCTTGCTTTCCTTCTTCCGATTCATATCATATAACAACTAACTCTCACACTACACACTACGCAGGTACACACACTCATGCACCTCCCTTCACACACGCAACTCTAACCCCCCCCCCCCCCCCCCCACATTTCACTCTACACACATGCACACGTGAACACTTAGCTTCCATTTCAGCTCACGGCATGAATCTTTAGCCTTTCACCACTCACAAACCTTTACACACACACATGGCCACAACCAATTGTCTTTCAAACCCATTACATGTAACGGCAGTGGGTCTATGTATGTCTACTCTGCAGATTAAAACACCCCCAATACCCCTTATTTAAATTTGCCACTTATAGTAGCTTATTCCACTTCCCATCTCATACCCTGTAATTTAGACTTACCCATTTACAACTCACACACATATTTGCTGCCCTCTCTCTCTCTCTCTCATATACACCCAAATGAACTCTCACAGTCACACACCTACGCACCACCATAAGACGGCTATACCCTGTAACAATTTTGGCAGCCCATGGCCGCTCTCTCTCTCACTCTCAAACACACACACAATGTACACAGATGTGCAGCAATACACACACATACATTTTGCGACAACCTTTCTTTACCTACAATCATCCTTACAGCAGCCCCCACTCGCCCTGAACTCACAGTTTCATGCACTAGTTCACGCACAAACACTTCACACACATAAACGCAGCTACCTGCTGTTGCTTCTTCCTTCAACAACAGTCATCACTCCGTGGCCAATCACCAAGCACACAATCACACTGACGCTACACTACACACGCATTCACCCGGCCACACAAATATACCCAGTTGTTCCCCATTTTCCTTACACATACAAACACTCTTTACACCAAAAACACACACACAATAACACAGGAGCAACCCGCAGCCCACTCTCTCTCTTGGCAACAGACTCGCGCACTCAATACTCGCACTACAGTTTCACATATTTCCCTTCCTTCTTCTTTGTCTCAATTCCCATACATATAACCCATATATGCATATCATACCCCTATATATATACGCATCACAACCATAATCTCATGATATAAACGCAGATAAGAACATAAATTTCCAAGAAATCTTACCAGAAAAAAATAGTTTTCGCCGGAAATCCCTTCGATCCCTTCTCTTTTCTCTCCTGGTAACTCTCTACCTCTCTCAGCCGTTTGCAGAAGGTATCGGAAATTTTAGGGTCGGCTGCTAGAGAATATCATGCTTATATATAACTCGAAACCCTATTTGGGCAAAGACACGAAAACCTTCCCACCCTTTTGTCGCTAAAACTTCTTAATCGGATTTATTAACTCGAAAATAGTCCAACAATAAATCTTTATGATAATTTATGTGTTAAGAAAATTATCAACGGGTTATTACGCTATCTTGTTTGTCAAAACGTCGCTATTAAGTACGCTGTTACTAAAGAAAAATTTTATTGTCGCTAACGGTCGCTACTTAAAAATATCGGTGCTAACAAAATCTTTGGCGCTAAAAATATATTTGCCGCTAAAATTTCTAATTAGATCCGAAAAAGTATCGGGGTGTTATAGTTTTTTTTTCATTTCCATTTACAACCACGTTATTTTGTAGCCTTATTATTATAATTATTATTATTATTCTTATACTAATGCACAAGCTTGTTAGCAGTTGCATCTTTGTGGCTCTTATGCAAAGGATTTTTCCCATCTTGCACGACTTTGCACCATACTTTAACTCTCACATTCTTTGCAACAAGAGCTTGCACTTCCTTCTTTTACGACTTGGCTCTCATCACGTAAAGACCACTTGTTTTCATTTCCTTGACTATCACCCAAGAATCATTAATGAGCTTCCATTTACCTTAACCAAAGTAACTACCTATCCATTATCATCAAGCTTGTCAATGGAGATCAAATTCAGGTAAATATTTATAACATGGTTACCATCCTTGAGCAGTAACATGTAGTCGTCAATGATGGTTTCCTAACAAATATTTTCCATGCCCACACCCTATACACAATAACATTTTGCAACCTAACATTGGCAAAACCACCCTAGCAAGGGATGTGGGGAAATCACCATAGGGAGTGATATCCTAGTATAGAATGTGATAAAATCATCATACAAAGTGATATGAAAGGATGCACCTGATTGAGTAACCCACTTGGTACGGTGCATCAACATTGGTTGCATTACAAACAAGGATATTGAATGTAATAATCTCCTTTTCTTTATCTATTCTTCTTCATCTCATTCCCGAGTAAGCTCTTTCTTCTAAGGTTTGCACTCTTTCTTTTTATGTCATGTCTTCCTGCAGTCAAAACACTTAATCTATTTCATGTGCTTGATAATCTTTTTCCTGTGCTTCGACTTTCCTCTGAATCTGTTACATTTGAGAAAGTATCTATATCCATGTTTAATATTTGGCTTTCACTTACAAATGTATGCTCCCCTTCAAAAGAGATCCTTAATTCCTTTTTTTTTTTGGCATCTTCATTAAGCAAAATATCCTTAAACATATTCATGCTTACCATTTAGAGTGGAATTACTGAGTGCACCACAAGTATCTCCTAACTATCAGGCAAAAACTCAGGAGCAATAAAGCTTAATCCTCATTCTCATGCACTAACTTCATCGTCGTCAATTGATTTAAAAGGCCCCGAAAGCTACTCATGTGCTTCCAAATACTATGTTCATCCTTGTATCTCATATACACGATTCTCATAATGAGCAGAGCCTTCTCCAATTTCTTTAAAAATAACATCGGCCCTGCTTTCGCTTGCAACATGATAGGCCACATTCTAATCAATTCACTGGAGGATACGAATCAATAATCTTCATGTGAATTATTTCGCACTTGTGATCATTTTTGCCACATAATAGACTCCTGCAAATCCTTACATAATTTAATATCCTACACGTGATACTTCCATAATGAAGAACCTCATCATGTCAATTCAGCCATGCGAACCACTTTTTCATCTATTTTTAGTTCACTTAATAAATAACACTAAATAAAAGCTTTAGATACCACTTGTTGAGGAAAGATTACACAAAACTCATCAAAACCCCAATGGACGATGGAAGTCCAATGACAATATTTTTTTTCATTTTCTTTGTTTCATTAAAATGGGAACAAAAAATTTAAAAAGTAACAGCGTCAAGTAGTGCACAAATCAACCACGAAGAGACGCAATTTTTAATGTGAAAACCCTCCAATACAAAAAACCCACAGGGCCAACACCGAAACACTTCCACTATAGTAATAATAATGTGGTTATAACTTGTCTCTACTTTCTTTTCTGTAAACATGATAGTAACTAGAGCTTACAACCATCAAGATAATAATCTTAGATCAATACTCAATTTTCAGAACAAGCACAGCCTAAGCAAAGGTGGATTACAACTTGTGATGAAGTGATCTCACCCAAAAAGTGGCTATAAAAGACATAGTGAGAATACTATTGTCTGGACCTTTAAGAACAATCTTGCCAATCGGGTTAAGGTCTGTCAAGAATTTGCTCCCAAATTGTCATGTTGGTCGGACCATGTTTCATTATCCTATGACGCAGATCACATCAATAATGTCATCATTCCTTTTTCAGCCTCTTCCTTTCTCCACTCATTGTATTAATAATTTCTTTTTTACCTAACCTTAAGATGTTGTCCTTTATACCTTATATAAATATTTGGGTTTTAAATATTCGAGTGAGCTTCCCTACTTTACTGGGGCATATTGGGCCAACCTCCATATAAGAGAGAAAACCCAACTCTGTTATCCACTAAATAAAAATACAGTTTCCTATTTGCTTGACAATACAATCCTTTTTTCTATCATTTGATTCAATTTTCCTTCGGTGCAATGTCTATTTCATCTCTTGAATTAACAATGATTCTAGAATATGTCTTCTTGATCAGATTTGTTAACAATAAGAGTTAAGTGCACAAATAACCATCGTACTTTTACCCTTTGTATCAATTTGGTCGCTGAGCTAACAGTTGTGTCAACAATTGTCATTGGATTCCTCGATTAGCTGAATCGAGTTCTTTTGTTAGGTTTAGATCATACCAAGTCCGTTAACTACTCATGTACGAAGCACATGAAGCTTAAGTGCAAGGCAAAATTGTTAAGGAAAAAGTTATGTCCCCTATTCTTTTTTCCTTTTTCCTCTTCATCTTCCGGTTACCACCCACCAACTTGCCACAACCACCACCACTGCCATGTATCCGCCTCCACCTCTTTGCCTACAACCACCCTATACCCATGCCCACCTCCATCCCTGCCACCACAACCACAATCTTATAAGGAACCCAAATTAATCCACCACCACTATATACCCAACCCTCTCCAGCATCACCACCACAAAGCTATCATTACCACATTACAAACAAGCCACCACCATTGTCTTTTCCCATGTGAAAGCATCTAACTTAAAATAAATTGACAATAAAAGGAAATGAGAGGCACATAAGGCATATTGAAGTATTGTTTAAAATATGCCGGATGTAAAATTTATATCTCTCAACACACCTTTTCATGTGTGGCTAAAATTCTTTTGAGTGGGCTACCACGTGGAGAATTATAAGGGGTGGTGGTGAATGAATTAATTTTTGAATTGTCTATTAGGCCTGAATCGACCAATTCTGGTTCAATGTGAAAGCATCTGACTCAAAACCAATTGACTATGAAGGGAGAAGCGCACAAGGCTTTCATATAAGGTATTATTAATTATTTGCGCAATGTGAGGCTTATGTCTCTCAACATTCCAAACCCTTATCACCCGCCACACCACTCAGTCCATCGTCATCCTACATAAACTAGACGGCCACCATTACATCCATGTTAATGGCCGAATTGAAAAAAAAATGTCTGGATAATTCAAATTGATGGATCGTTTGGATCTAAGCCCATCAGTATTTGGCCTTTAAGGATGAACTAAGATAAGCCTTAGGCTCAGGATTGTTGGGGCAGGAAAAATTAGGCGTATTTGAGTTTAGGCCTAAAAGTTAGGGTTTAAGTACTGTTTTGTGTGTGTGTGTGTGTGAGAGAGAGAGAGAGAGAGAGAGAGAGAATGCAATGCTGATGATCTGCAATCGTGGGATGTGGTGGAGATGAGATTATAGTATGTTATTGAATAGGTGATGGAATGGTGCTTGACGTGGGCGACGAATCGGGTGTGGTGACCATGAGAGATTGCAAGCACAATATGGGTGGCGACTGAGGTGAGTTGAGGAGGTGGTACGGTGGAAAGAAGAAAGAGAAAAATAAAAAGGTGGCGTAGTGAAATCATATTTAGGAAAGAAGGAAGGTGACATTCTAAAATTATTTAGCTTGTTTGATAGTTTTGCCTTTAGTTAAGTTCCAAGTGCTAGGCACATGACAACTTAAAAGGGGTTGGTGTTAGCTAATCTAATGAAAGACGTGATTGTGGCAAAAACAATGAGTACAATGACCATTTTTACACAATTACCTGCCGGCAACCAACTTGACACTCGCGCTATAGTACAATGGTGATCTGCATACTTCAATATGAAGATAATGGTAATCTCTGGCACGAGAACCATAATCTAAGAATTTTGGCTCTCTTCCTTTGGTCCTATTATGAAGAGAAAATTTGAACTCTAGTCCAAAAAGAATGCGCACTCCTATTTCTGCTAATCATCTTTGTAGGAGCTTGCATCATGGAAAATTGTCATCTCCGACAAGGGTTGGTGTAGATGTGTGTCTGATATTTGGGGATATGAATTGTTTTGGTCATGAAATCTTTGGGTCAAGGAGATAGTGGCAATGGTGTAGATATGAAGCAGCTGCCGAAATTGGTTGGTGGAGGTGTCGGAATATGATTGATGGTGGTGCCGTTCTATAGTAATCTCCATGTCCGTCGATGAAGAATAGGGGTAGCAGCCAGCGTTTTTCTTTTTCTTGCTGGAGGGTAGTTTTGTCCACTCATGGGAGTGATGTAAAAGGATCTTTAACATTTTGCTTATAAATTAGTCATTTGAACTCATTTAGGGAAGTTTTCTCAACTGGTTTTTGAAACTATTAGATTCTCTCTAAAAATTTGATGCAATTATAAGTTCACTCAATTTATGGGTAAGTATTTTGTCATACCCATAGGTTCGCTCGGTGTACAACTATAGTGAAATACTTACCTACAAATTGAGTAAACCCATAGCTATAGTGCAATACTTATACAACGAGAGAACTTTCGACGAATGTCTTATCTTATTCTACGAGGAGTAATCATATTTTTTACTCTATTCAAAGTTGCTCACTCTTTTAGTAGCACTTTTATATGTCATTTTGTCAATTTGTAACAAGACACGAGTTCAATTTTTTATCTCTTGTACGAGTTGTCATACATTCACTTAATTTGAGTATATAAGCGGTCATTGTAAGGGCATAAACTAATGCCACACGCAAATTTAATTGATCCTTTAAAAACTTATTATTATTTGAACTTACCTGACCACATGAACAATGTCTTCGCCATGGAGTTGACCACAATGCTTTTAGTTCATTTTGACTTAGCACGCATATTAAGGATATAAGTTAAATATGATGTGCTTCTCATTTTACCCCTAAAGAGATAGGGATGAAAAGAAGCGAGCAGGAGAGCAAAAATAAGTGGAAGATTAAATATGGAGTTAGAAAGGGAAGAACGAATTGGACCAAGAGAGAGAGAATGAGTTGATAAAAGAGTTAATGTAGAAAGAGAAATGGACTAAAAAAAGTGTAAAAATGATAAATATTGAAAAACATTTACAAAATCTTTCTTACTTTGAAAAGTGATCAATATTTTGAGACAACTCAAAAAGCAAAATTGATAAATTGTTTAGGGACGGTGAGAGGCTCTTGACAAAGCAGGTTAGAATCCCTACATTTTAATTTACCAAACTCATTCTTTCAACGAACTGCCAATTTTTATTTTTTTTTGGGGAAAATCTTTTATTGTGTTGGCTAAAGGACTTGCCTTTTCATATCACAGAAAACACAGGTTTATACAAATGAAAAAACATATTTGCAAAAAGAATCCATATTTTGATGAACACATGTACAGTGCTACTCTGTTTCAAACATCTTCACAACACAAGAACTTCAAGTGATACTCTTATGTTAGCATAAAGTGTCACTAAAAAGCTCTTTAGGAGTGCAATGGTTCAAACTGAAATCATTTCCCCAAGCATATTGTAAACCTCTCTCTCCAATTCTTATTTGTTATAGATTTGCAAGGCATGAAAAACATCAATTGACAAATCTAACCTAAAATTATAAGGTTAGATTTAGACATTGACCAAAATACTTGTAGATTGAAGTCTCTTTAACCGAATTCGCTTGCCATACAGATACTATAAGTTTATTAGTGACATGAAAACTTACATTAATGTTTACAACAATAGGCGACCAATAAAGATCACTTATGGCCGTTTGCAGATCATCATCGTCACAAAAAAAAAACATTTTTTTTGGGTAATTGAGCGACAAAAAGAGTGTGAAAACTGGAAATATCTCCACCCGTAAATAATCCAACAATTTAAATGCCAAATTAGGGTAAACCTTGCCTAAAGTCCTCTCATGGCTTTTCTATTATTTCATTGGATCCGAGATAAATATATAGAAGTAAGAGAAAGTCCAGATTACTAAATTTTGCTTCTTTGACTTTTTGTGAATACTTACGATAAACTTAATACATATAACCATTGGCTTTACTCATTATTTTTATCCTTACTTGACTTGTCAAATAATATTTATTTTATCTACCGTTGTTATTTGAGTTTCAACCGTCTCTATATTTAGTAAAAATATTTTAAAATTTTGTTGAAGTCAAAGGAAACAATCAGCATTAATTGGGCCGTACCTTAAGTTTATGTTCGTGTGTAACACAATCAGCATAAATTGTTTTATAGGCTGGTTCAAATTGGGCCGTCCCTTCAATTTAATGAAATGGTACATAATTGGACATACATTGTCCATAGGCCGGTTCAAATTGGGCC
The DNA here is from genome assembly GCA_033070095.1 of Escallonia herrerae. Classification (NCBI taxonomy): domain Eukaryota; kingdom Viridiplantae; phylum Streptophyta; class Magnoliopsida; order Escalloniales; family Escalloniaceae; genus Escallonia; species Escallonia herrerae. The sequence continues at coordinate 243,752 of JAVXUP010000149.1, forward strand.
ATGCCTTACCTGCACGGGCTAGCCTTGGGCCTACATGTTTATATTATGCCATGAGCCCACAAATTTATATTTGGTAACACAATAATTGGGGTTAAATGCATCTTTCCCCTCGAAATTTTTTCTCATGTGCAACTTACCCTGTTTCACAAAAAGACTGACAATCTGCCCCCCTCCAGCTATAAGAATTGTGCAGATTAAACGAAAAGTGCTCCATTCCCCGCTGATCCAACATCCTCTATTTCTATGCTAGCTTACAGAAGAGGTGCTTTAGTAACGAGCTCAACGTTCAGAAAAAAATCTGACACTTTAGAAGCTATTACGTCACAAAGCTGCTTATGAACCCTAAAAAACCTCTTCGTTCTAATCGAACTGAGTTATTAGAGTATCAAAACAAAGCTGCCATTGAAAGCTCCCTACTAGCCACCAATCTTTCTTCTCAACATCGTCTCCCGGCCATTGACTCTCTTGAATCTCAAGTTTGTTCGTCCTCACAATATGCTTGTGCTTGGTAAAATTAAAATGGTTTTTTTAATATTCCCTGAATGTGTAATGCGTATATCAGCAAGTCTAGAAAACCAAATCCAGTTATATCAACCATGAGATCTTGAAGCCTTCATCATCATCCTTACCAAATCTAACCCTACCTTCGATGCATTTAGATCGCTCACCGTCGAAGATCATCACCACCGCCGCAAAGTTACGACCATCTTGAACGAGTTTACAACACCTCAGTTGTTACCCTAGGTTTAACAGAAAACCCTAGTGCTTTCACCCGTGAAACACACGCGTAAACCAAAATAATGGGTAACCGTTAAATGCCGAATTTGCCCTTCCATTGGCAATCAGTGAGTCACACAGATTCCACCTACTCTCCCATCATCTTGCTTGCTCTTGCACACTTTCTTCTCTGTTACGTACCTCAGGCAATCACTTTCGATCATAACTCACCACGATTACCCAACAAAAATCACCATTCTGCCAGAATTTCGTGATGGGAGGTTCAACACTAGTTTTTCTAACAACAAAGCAATTATACGAAAGGTAAAAGTACGAGAGGGTAAAGTGCATTCACCCCATGACTGCACTCGTTGAAATGGTTCGTACTTTGGGCCTTCATGTGTTGTCCGTTTGGTGGAGCCAACGACCTCTCTCTCTCTCTCTCATTGATGTGGGCTACGGCCGACACAACAGTACAACTGCTCAATTTGTCATATTTGGGGTCTGAGACTAAGAAAGAGGCTGTGTGCACTTCAAAGTCAGGAAGGGCTTCTATTCTTACTTTGCATTCAAGCACAAGATTTTGTGTACGCGTGACAGCCAACAGGGAGCCAACAACACAAACTGAACAGGGTTTCCATTTATGAGTCCTACAAGCCACCAAATATGCCTCTTGCATCATTGGATTCTCAAGGAGTCAAACTCCCAACAGATCCCCAAGTTTGCCTCTTGCATCAGGCATTGCATGGTGTAAGTTGACTGTTTGCTTCTCTGCGTCTTCTTCTTCTTCGGTACATTGGCGGGTCTATGCCTTGAACCCAGCCCCTTGCTAGATCATTCACACCTGCAGTACTTTCCCTGCCATTCAAGTGACCATGCACATGCATATTGTACGAATATGAAAAATAAAGGAAGGAATGGGATTTAATAGATCATTCTCATAGGTCATGTGTCAATGTCAGTTTTCTGACATTATTTTCCTTTCTGGAAAGTCCTTTCCTCCTTTCGTTCTACAATTATTGTTGGTATCACTCGTGCCAAAAGGTTAACTAAGAAAATGTTCTGCTCCAAATTTTATAGGAGTGTTTCTCTTATTTTCTCTTCTGTTTTGACTTAAAAAGCCTAAATTTGGAGCTTTAAATTTGATAAGTTTCCTCTAAATGCCATTCACATTTTGGGGCATTCGGTTCAATAATGAGGCAAATTGATCAACCAAGAAAGTTATGTACAAGATCTATGAGGATCCCGGTCACCAAATTCTTGAATGGAGAGTAGTTCAAGAGGCATGCCTGCTCTCTCTACTAGAAATTTGTAAAAGGGGTTCTAATTTGACGACGGCCCTTGTGCTTTCAATTCTGCACTCGTACTCTCTCAATATTTTGACAAACTAGTGACTTAGATGTTAATGATATACTAAAAACACTTATTTTTCGTCTATTCAAGCCATGCATGAATGGCAGCAAAAATGAAACTAATCACGTGACACTTGACAATAATGATTTAATTATATTCGAAACTTCAGGGTGGAAGTTCTTTACATTTTTGTGTGAACAAGAGTAATGCACGTTCTACATATACGAACTAGTTTAGACAATCACTCACCATATAACCTACATTGTCATCAGCAGCACGAAAAAGTCCATTTCACAGGTCTATCAAAGCTTCAATTGTATAATCTTATCAAATTTCCAGGGACCCCATTGGAGATACCTCATGCCCCACTATATTAATAGACCTTACAGGCTGAGAAGTGCACCATTGCTCAAATCTTCAAGCCATGAAATCAGAATTTACCCACATTTGGTCCATCCATGGCCATGAATCTGACACAATAAACAGGAAATGAGAAGGTGGAAAGCACAGATATTGGGGTAATTCAAGGATTGTTGCTTTGGAGGTTCAGACAAAGATGCATGTTGCTTTCATTGAAGATAGGGACTTTAAGAATAGCATGAGTCCAAGTTTCTGTAGAGTCACATACGCACATATACAATACCTTGAATTTATTCCCATTCACCCCTTGTACCTTACATCTTCTTTTCTAGACCTCTCCAGTCCGATCCTGCCACCCAGAGTTAACAGTTTATCCCATAAAGAGAAAAGAAAGTAGTTGTGATGTGAAATTATTGCAGGAACTTTCTACTTATTACTTCGTCTGAGATCATATATGGGCAGCAAAACTATATCATAAAACAATCAGGACACACACATATTGGATAATGTGTATCATACAAGAAAGTGGGCATTCATCAATTAGAACAACAATTTGAGAAGAATTTGAATTAACCATCTTCTATGCTTATTCATCACACCTTTTTAGGTCGTTAATTGGTCAACATTAATGCAAAAGGAGTAGTAGACATAAACAAAACCGTATGAACCGAACTTCAGTTTTAATTTCACGAAAAGTTTGTCATTTCACCATATTACGTCTCACAATGGCATATCAAAAGCAACTTATCTTGGGGCTATAGTTAAGTTGGTTACCTTAGTCAAAAGGTTTAGATGAATTCACTGCAAGCTGGGACTCTCACAACTACGCTCTTCGGACTTGATATTACAAAAATAATTAGGCGCTACAAACATACTCGTCGCGACATATATATTTGTCATGAATGTCACATCGCACGCAACTTTTTTTTAGATTCACAGCACACGTGTGTAGGCCGATCACGCCTAATGCTGAATCTTTTCAAGATATGTATCCGAAACTTGAACAAAGAGGACAATATTTTGATCTCGTGTTCTACATTGGGGTTAATTTTTGTCCAACTTAGCTGTGTGATTACGAATGCGTTAAAGAGAATTTGTCAAACGATACAATAATGCTTGTCTCGACACACACTTGTATGAAATATTTTCCTACATGAGAGACCCGACCTGCTAGATTCTCATTCTAATGCAAATCTCATTTAATTTATAACATTGTAATTACTCTTCACATTTACTATACTGGGACGGGACCTACTAATCTTTTTATTTATATCGACTGTACTGCGCCATGCTTTCCATACACACCTTCACCTCTACTTAATACATCACAATAATTCTGCTTCCTATTGCAGTTCCTCTTCATCTTCATGGCTCTCTTCTTCCTCTCAACGTTACTCATTTTTTTGACTCCTCCATCATGCAATGCTGGTTATTGGCCGCCTTCACCTGGCTACTACCCAAGTTCTAGGTTTAGGTCCATGAACTTCTACGAAGGATTCCGAAACCTCTGGGGTCCGAATCATCAGAGCGTAGACAACAGTGCTTTAGCAATTTGGCTTGACAAAACCTCAGGTACCATTTGTGAGTGAGGTTATCATGTTCATTTAGCAAATGTGTTTGAATTTTACTAAAGCTTGGATTTTGGTTCCTGGGTAGTTGATTTTCCTTCGTTTTCTTGGTTTATACTTGATCACAGGAAGTGGGTTCAAATCTGTTAAACCTTTTCGATCCGGGTATTTTGGTGCCTCCATCAAGCTCCAACCTGGTTACACTGCAGGAGTGATTACAGCTTTCTATGTGAGAACTGGAACAGTTACTTCTGCTCTTGTCTTTGTTTTTACCTTTGTTTTCTACATGGTGGTTACAGTCCTAGTACAAAAGTGTTTATTATGAACAATCGGTTTGTTAACTGCGAGGTTGCATGTTTGTTTACTTTTGTATCCTTGCCCTTGGCATATAATTTTCTACTGTCACTCCCATTTTTGCTAATGACACTCCCGTGTTTCGTGACATGTCCACATGCACGCTATGCATTAGTTAACTGCACGAGGAGTGCCATTAGCAACAAAATGGATTGCCAGTAAGGTTCCTTGTTCCCACTCTATTTTACTATTTGCATATCCCGATACAATTGTCGCTGAAAATATGTATAGCACCATAGCAACAACATGCTATCTTTAGCAACAAATAAAGTTTAAAAGGTTGCGTAAATAGTCTCACCCCGTCTTCTCTTTGTGCTTTAAAGTGTGGTTAACCACCGCGTTAAGCGCTGATGTTTGAGGTAAATGGATTTGGTACATCTCCAAGACTCGATGTTTGATAAACAAATATCAGACATAGGAGGAGAAAATTTTAATTTTTGAAAGGTTCCAAAATTGATCTCTTATAAGAAGTCAGGGAGTACAATTGAGTGCGAATAAGTCATTTTTCTTAACAATGTTAACAACTTGAATTTTAATGGCAGCTTTCAAACAGCGAAGCACATCCAGGGCACCATGATGAGGTTGACATTGAGTTCTTGGGAACAACTTTTGGAAAACCCTATACATTACAAACCAATGTGTACATTAGAGGAAGTGGGGATGGAAAGATCATTGGGAGAGAAATGAAGTTTCATTTATGGTTTGACCCTACCAAGAGCTTTCATCACTATGCTATACTTTGGAGTCCAAAGGAGATCGTGTGAGCCCTATTCTCATTCAAATTATCTAATCTGTTTGCAGAATTTCAAGGGTTTGATTAGAGTTTCTTAAATGAGACCAATGAATATAATGTACTTGTGCTACCTTATGTCCATATATCATGTGCATCAATTGATTTAACTTTTTTTTCTTTTCAGATTCTTGGTTGATGATGTGCCAATAAGGAGGTACGCGAGGAAGAGCGATGCAACATTTCCATTAAGGCAAATGTGGTTATATGGATCCATATGGGATGCCTCTTCGTGGGCCACCGAGGACGGAAAATACAAGGCCGATTACCGGTACCAACCCTTTGTAGGAAGGTTCACCAATTTTAAAGCTACCGGTTGCTCTGCCTACGCTCAGCGAGGGTGCCGAGCGGTATCCGCCTCTCCGTCCCGATCCGGCGGCCTTAGTAGACAGCAGTACATGACCATGCAATGGGTGCAAAGCCACTACTTGGTGTATGACTATTGTAGGGACGGTAAGAGAGACCATTCCTTAACGCCAGAATGTTGGGGCTAAATGGAGTTTACTTTCACTTTATGCAGTCAAAATTAAAATGACTCATGCTTATGTGCACTTTTATTCTTGGGGTGTCTGGAGATGGGTCCTGCTTTGCCAATGACCAAATGCAAGAGCAGTTGAGCATCCAACCTCCAATTAAACAAAGAAATGTTTTATTTGTGTGCTTTTGGTTGTGTTCCTTTTGTGGTACAGTAGCCAAACAATGTGTGTGTGTGTGTGTGTGTGTGTGAGAGAGAGAGAGAGAGAGAGAGAGAGAGAGAGGTGATGTGGTCATGGTTTTTTTTTATTTCTTTTGGGTCAAATCCAAATAATTATATTGATAAAGACAATTGATTACAAGGGCAGTGAACCTACTTCCAATAATCTAGATGAGCAAGAGTCTAATACTTTATCTTTTTTTTTGGTACAGAGGAAATATAAAATAAAAACAAGATTACCTGGAGGGCCTCACGTAGGCCACTCCATACAAATCAGCCAAAATAAGGCTGGACAATTCTCAAGGTGCGTCGTTAATATAGACATGTTTCTCAATTTGTCCTACACCTAGGTTTGCCAAGTAGTCTGCACATTGATTGTCTTCACGCTTTGTGTGGATTATAGCACTTCCCATATGCTTGATGATAATTTTGCAATCCGAGAGGGTGGTTCTGAGTGTCTTGTTCCATGATCAAATGGAGTGCAGATGTAGAGTCTCGATCGTAGCTTTTTGCCAGTTCCTTTCTCTTATGGAATGAGTTCTCTGTGAATTCCCCATAATTCAGCATTTAGACTTGTGCTTTGTCCAATGCTTCCATAGAAACCTTCTATCCATTTGCCTTGATCATCCCTGACTATCCCTCCATACCCACTCTGGCCTGGGTTGCCCTTAGCTGCTCCATCCGTATTTATTTTGATGAAACCTGCATCTGGAAATTTTCAAGCAATCAGTTTGGTTGTGGTACTGACATTTTGTGTTGGGAATAATTTAAAGCTTCAGAGACTTCCCTTGCGAAATGTTGACTGGAATAGAGAGCTTCCAAAAAACTGATGCATTTGTTGTCAAAAACACTTTTATTCCTGCACTTCTAGTTAGTCCACATGATAGATATAAACATGATCTTCTAACATATTACAAGAGTTGTTGAGCCTATCATTTAATTACACTAAAATCAAGCTTGAACAGTTTGATCAAAGCAGATTCAGTGTTGAACCAGCTGCATTCACTCCGTCATTGCTTCTACAAAACCAAATACATTTTCATTGCTACTACTGCATTTTGTTTGAGCTTTCTAGATTCCTAAACATACCCTAGTTGGAGAATAAAGAAAGAGTCCCAAATACTCTCTTTAAACTTCAAAGTGAAGTTAAAGGTGTTGCTTTGAAAGGACTGCAAGCTGTACGGAGGGAATTGAAGCAAGATCAACTGCAATGGCTCGGTGGTCAACTTACCAACGTTGAACGCACTCATAGATGCTCTGCATCTGAATTCTTCTCTTAAGGACAAATCCATTTTGCATAACGTTAATAGCTTCTTAGAGTCACAAAAGCTAAGTGCCAAAACTGTACGACTAAGGCACGAGTTACCCTTTATCTTTCATTATTACTACTTGACAAGGAATTTGTGCCCTATTCAAGGTATCATGTCATCCCTGTTCTTTTTCTTTCTCATCATATTAAGCTTTTAGGTTGGATTTCTAAGACTTTTATTTATGGTGCCAGTAAAAGTTCTCTTGCATGTGGACAAGATCTTCGCATTTTTCATTGGATTCTTTCGTCCTTAGACCTACATGCACTGTGATGAGAAATGATAGGTTCAATATTCCATTTGCATCAACCTCTCTCGTGTCAAGTGAATCGTGTAGCGACTGCTTCCCCTTTGAAGCGTTCTCAGTAGCATTTTTCTTTAAATCTTTAATCCTTGTCTATCGTTTATTTGCCCGAGAGATCGAAGTTTTGAACCACTTAAAAGGAATCGCAGAGGGGTTTATATCGATCTGGCGAATTGAAGTTCATAACAGTACTTATAAAGAGACATTGCAACAAAAATATATAAAAAGAGAAAGAATAATTATACAGTTTTACAAATCTATACTATATACAAAGAGAACAACATTTGATAGTCGGTGTAACTCAACTTTTAATGTTACATAACTACCTACTTAAGATAATCACGTCTGACATTATAACAAAATTGTTGAAAAGAGAACTTTCCAATATTATTTTTTTTAATAAAATTCAAATTATTAACTTTATTTTGGCTCGCACATCTCGTGTACTATAGTAAATTAAAAGAGAGAATAATTATACAGTTTTACAAATCTATACTATATACGGAGAGAATAACATTTGATAGTTGGTGTAACTCAACTTTTAATGTCTCATATCTACCTACTTAGAATAATCACATTTGACATTATAACAAAATTGTTGAAAAGAGAACCCTCTAATATTATTTTCTTTTAACAAAATTTAAATTATTAGCTTTATTTTGGCTCGCACATCACGTGTACTATAGTAAGTTAAAAGAGAACCCTCAAATATAAAACGGTTCTAAGGCTTAAATATATTCTATGGTAGCCACATTATGGTCTAAAACAAGGGGGCTATTTTGTTTAACGGCATATTTCTTATGCAAAAAAGACCAATAATTGGAAAGTTTCAATGGAGGTACCAATTTGAGCAACCATCATTTATAAGTCCCACAAACTTTGGATTACAAGGCTAATAAATTTTCAAAAAAACGATGAGCAAGCATAATAAAAGAACAAAACCTATGAATTTAGATATGCTTTGGCAGTCCAATAATGGAAATTTTGGGTTTTTGGCGCCCAAGTGAAAGAGATGGGGCCTTTGGTGGGAGCTTCAGAACTTTAAATGTTTTTGGAAATTGGAAGCATAAGAATGTTTCCAAAACAAAATAGATAGAGTTCTAGCACACGTCCAAATCTTCTTTCCCTAGCTGTCGCCCCTGTGCTGCTTCTGCCGTTCTGAAATGGTTGAATTGATCATTGAAGACATGATCACACTTCAGAAGAGCTAAAAGCAGGGCCAATGTTTTCATCGGTTTTAAAAGTCTAAGCTACCCTGTTAAGTTATCGTATATTCTAAAATTTTAAGTTGACAGAGACTGAGTATAAAGATGTACATCGTGTTTTAATACTTGATCTAACATGCAAGCTTCCGACAAATTATTGTGTAAAAATAAATAGAGTGCAAATTAAGTGCACTATGATAAAGAGAGATCAAATATGCAAGTAATTGACCCAAGAACCTTATCAAATCAGAGATTTGATACCATGTTAAGTTATCATCTGCTCTAAAGTTTTAACCGATAAGAAAATTGGCCCAATAATGTATGTCATTCTTTAACACATTATTTACAAATTGCGCATAATACCTCGTGTGGTGTGGTGTGCGGAAAAGCACCCAATTTTTTTTTAACTTTGACGCTCAATATCCGATCTAGACTCCTAATTTGAGAGGACAAAAACTTAAAGAGAACACCATTTGGTAGTTGGTGTAATACCAGTTTGGTATTACATAACTATCTACTTACAGTCTGTTTGAAAGCATGGAGTTAATGAGATTTAGAATTGGAAGTTGAATTCAATTGTTTAGAACCTTTAAAAGAGGATTTGGAATTGAATTCAATAGGATTTCATGGGGTTTGATTTAACCGGCTGAAATCCCACTAAAAGTAGTCGGATTTGATGGAATTTGTTTATCAGAAGTTATTTAAAATAAAATTTTCTCAACTGCTCTTGAAGACACCCTTCTAATATAACATTGCTTCTTCTCTCTATGATATTTCCATCTTCAGTTCCTCTACCGCAACCCCTCTATTTCTTATATTATGATATTGTTCGATAGTTAAAGTCTTTCTGATATCAATTTGTTTTTTGCCCTTCATAATAATAAATTTAAAGAAGTGCTTCCAGTTTACCTAAGACCATACTAAACTTGCGGTAATGTTCTTTTTAAAAGTCAAGAGTCTTAAAAAAGATATAATTGCTAAACTTATAACAATTCTCTTTCCAATCTTCATTTCTTCCAAACATAAGATGAATAATTTGTTTATTTGAATTCGAATATGCTCCAAACAAAAAAAAAAAAACAGAATTCATTTCAATTTCAATAACTTTTCACATTCCGCTTGAATTTCAATTCCAAAAGAAGTTGATTCCAAACACAGTGTTAAAGTAATCACATTTGCAATTATAAAAATTAATGTTGAAAAGAGAGCCCTCCACTACAATATTTTTTAGCAAATTTTGAATTATTAACTTTAATTTGACTTAAAAATTGCGTGCGCCACGGTAACTAATTATGTTAGAAGAGAATCTTCGCATATGAAATAAGTTCTTAGACTGAAATATATTCTTTGGTAGCCACATTATGGTCCAAAAAATAGCCGTCTATATTGTTTCAACGGCATATTTCTTATGCAATAAAGACCAATAATTGGAAAACTTTCTATGGAGGCACCAATTTGAGCAACCATTATGAATAACTGTATAAGACCCACAACTTTGAGTTACAAGGCTAATAAATTTTCAAAAAACGATGAGCAAACAGAAGAAAAGAACAAAACCCATGAATCAAGATATGCTATGGCAATCCAATAATGGAAAGTCCGGTCTTTTGGTGCCCAAGTGAAACACTTGGGGCCTTTGGTGGGTGCTTCAGAACCTTTAAGAGTTTTTGGAAAGCATAAGAATGTTTCCAAAACAAATAGATGCAGTTCCTGCACACGTCCAAATCTTCTTGCCCTAGCTGTCGCCCTTATGCCTCTTCTGTCATTGTGAAATGGTTGGCTTGATCATTGAGAAAGTGATCATTGTTCCGAGGAGCTAAAAATAGGGCCAATATTATGATACATCGTAAAGGCCCATGTAACCATGTTAAGGTATCATCTATTCTAAACGTTTACGCTGATAAAAAATGAGTCTAAAAATATATATCATGCTTTAACATTCAGGCTCGTGTTCAAGCTCCCGATATATCTTTGTGCACTGCTAACGAGTGCACAAATAAACTGATTGAACTATGATAAAAGGGGACCAAATATACAAGTGAGAATAATTAAACTCAAGACTTTGCACTTTGTCAGGTTACCATATATATATGCTCTGAAGCTGAAAACAGTATAATTTTGACTCCGTAATGTATGTCATGCTTTAGCACACCATATACAATTTTTACAAGAATCCAAGTGGATGGATTGGAATATCTCTGATGGCAGTGAAATGCTTATGTTTACGCCACACTACCTTTTTTTTAGATTAAGTACGAGAATTTCATTTACGAAACAGAAAGTTTGTTTTCTCAATCACAAGAGTAGCCGGCAATATTCTACGAAAACTTAAGTTTAAAGTTAAGTATTAAGACAACCATATCGAAAGACAAACTGCGCGATGGGGACGGGGTATTTCCAGCAAAATAATTGATAAATAAATCAGCTCGGATGATCCGGTGAAAGGATATGTTGTGCCTTTGCTTTTTTACTTTATATTGCCTCTAGTCAGATGATGAAGACAGAAACTGTGTAACTGCTAAAGTGCAAAAAGAAAATAAGAGTAATTAGTATAAACTTCACATAGAACAATCCATATATATAGCCCAAAGGATTCCTAAAAGATCCATCGAAGGGATCAGTCCTGTTGAAACGATTACAACAATCATTGTGCTACCACGTAACACGTAATGGGTTCGAAAACATACCGTACGAAGTCTCCGAAAATTCCGACGTAGGATCCTTGTTGTTACGAGCCTCCAACGCGCTTGATCTTTTTCGCAGGTACGAAAACGGCTACTAGAGTCGAGTTCTTCGTCCACGAACCAAATCCTAGAGCTTGGTGATTGCTCTAGAGAGAGTGCTATAGAGAGAGGGATTATTGCTATTGACTTCTTAATTTATTGGGATATCTCTAGCCTTTATATAGAGATACAATTAGAGACTGGCTTTACCTCCAACTCTTAGGAGATAAAGATTGTATTTATCTCAAACACTTAAGAGATAAATATTCTCTAAATAACTGTATTTATCCAAACTAACAAATACACATTATCTGTTAGTGGGCGGATAATGGGTCCACTGACCCAATTTATTAACAGCTCCCACTCGCCCACAGACAGGGCAAATAAATCGTACAGTCCCTCTTTATCTCTCGTCCACTCATCTCCTCATACAGGAAATGGAACGTGCGACCTACGAGAAAGGATGTCCAGTTGAGGAGTATTGTATTAAGTTATCACCAAACTAACACAATACATCACTCCAATAAATCTCGTATGTACCCCAGATAGTTCAACTACACCAGATTAAACACTCTCAAATCCCTCATAATGAGCAGTGTTAAACCTCTCATATGTTATGTATTCATGACTCATATCGAAACGAAAATCGACAAAGTCGCCCGGGCTATGAATCACACAACATGATGTAATATTGAACTTTCTTCCCAAAGCCCTCATGTCATTCCAATTAGACCCAACCGCTTTCCTAGACATGCCCCGCGAGACCGCATCATCCATGATCCAAGGGTACATGCTAAAGTAGCGACATTGAGTATCCTCTTCATGACATAGTCTAAGGTGAAAAGGGTACCATATAGGATCAAAAATTTCGATCCAAGTGGCTCACACAGTGACGAAGCAGGGATTCATTCGTCACTCCCACTGTCGGTCTGCATTTAGCACATGCAGTATGATTTGCATGCTATGGCGTAACCCGCAAGGGCGTGTCACATAAATGTATAATAAAATACGCCATACGAATCTAAGTCTAGTCGCTGTACAAGCGCCTAACCTGAGTTTTTCAGCCCAGTCACTCTCATAGTGCCTACCTGAAATCTCACATTCGGCTGTAAACAGGCTACATAGAGTTGTGGAGATACTCTATGATCGACCTACATTTATTAGGTCTCATCTTAGCTCCAACTAAGGCGACATGTTTGCTTTATAAGCTGTATCATCTTATTCGCCCACTTGGCGCTTAAGACAATTATGTCTCATCTTGCTCGCTATCTTAGCGCCAAGGTGAATTACCCGTGTGAGTGGGTCAATTCGAGCCTGGTGACACTCTCAATAAGGATGTATATGTAATCACAAAGATTATTCATTCATTCCATAATAAACTCAAATCAAGGAACGAAAAATTTAATGTAATAAATAATGTCAAGTACATAAGATGCCATAAACATATCAAAACCTACGTAGTCCCATACTCCTAATGTGAGAAAGGAAAACATCTCTAGCAATGGGCTTGGTCAAAGGATCAGCCACCATTCTGCCAGTAGGTATATGTTTCATGGTCACCTCTCCTTGCGCAACTAAAGTTCTAATGAAGTGATAACGAAAGCCTATGTGTTTGATATTTGGGGTCCGTTACAAAATCTAGGGCAGCTGTATTGACACAGTGAACAGTGACAGACTCATCTGCATGAGCTGTAACCCCTAGAGCCTGTAAGAATGACCTCAACCAAACAGTTTCCTGGACTGCTGCTGAACAAGCAACATACTCCGACTCTATCGTGGATAGGGCGATGCAAGACTTTTTCTTGCTGTACCAAGAGATAGCTCCACCTGAAGTGGATATGCGCTCATCTCTATCAGCGCCCCAATCAGCATCGCTGTATACTCTCAATCTCAAGTCTCCACCATGATAGCACAGGACGAGATCAGCGGTTCCACGCAAGTATCGAAGAATCCTCTTCACCGCATTCCAATGAGCGGGTCCAGGATTACTCTGATAAAGACTCACCATTCCAACGGCATAGCAGATGTCTGGACGCGTACACAACATAGCGTACATCAAACTCCCAACTGCAGCCGCGTAAGGCACTTTGGACATCCGATTCTTTTCCTCATCATTCTTTGGGCATTGGTCTGTTGTTAAAGTACACGCCTTGTCCATTGGAGTGTCTATGGGTTTTGAGTTATGCATACAGAATCGTTCAATGACTTTCTTGATGTATGTCTCTTGAGACAAACTGAGAAGTCTCTTTGGACGATCACGTACGATTTTAACTCCGAGCACATAATTAGCTTCTCCCATGTCCTTCATCTCAAAAGTTGAGGACATCCACTGCTTAGTGGCGACAATGGAACTCATGTCATTCCCAGCTAAAAGAATGTCATCCACATACAAAGAAAGGATTAGAATATTTTTCTTGGATCGTTTTACGTAAACGCAATGGTCTTGTTCAATCATTTCAAAACCTATAGAGGTAATGGCATGATGAAACCTAAAGTACCACTGCCTAGACGATTGTTTGAGACCATATATAGAACGTTTGAGACGGCAAACTTTGCGCTCATGTCCTTTGACTTCAAAACCCTCGGGTTGAGCCATATAAATCTCTTCGTCTAGTTCTCCATTGAGAAACGCAGTCTTAACATCCATATGAAAAAGTTCTAAATCCTGCTGGGCGACAATAGCTAGGATCAGGCGAATTAAAGCAAATCTCACCACTGGGGAGAAAGTATCTTCATAGTCCACACCCCGCAGTTGGGTATAGCCTTTCGCCACAAGACGTGCCTTATACTTGTCGATTAACCCATCTACCTTGCGCTTGACTTTAAAAACCCACTTGTTTCCAATAGTCTTGCGCCCTGGCGGAAGGTCAATCAACTCCCAGACCCGATTCTTTTCCATTGAGCTTAACTCATCCTTCATTGCAGCCATCCACTCATTTCTAGCAGATGAAGATAAGGCTTCTTCCACAGAAGTAGGCTCGTCTTCATCATTTGGAGTGCACATAAGAATTTCTCCGTCAATCTCAAAACGACGACGTAGAACTCTTCTTCGTGCACCTCTACGCAGTTGAGAATCTTGTTGACCTAATGGTCCTTGTGGTGTGCTCCCACTGTCTGGGATACTTCCACTAGGTTGAAGGTCACTTACACTATCTTCAGCGACAACTGGATGAGGAACTAATTCCCCACCTTCGCTTGAAGATGGTAAAGTGGCTTCAACTTCCTCTAACTCATAGAGGTCAAGATTCTTACTCGCATCTCCAATGCTAGGAAAATCACTCTCTATGAAATCGACATCACGAGACTCTATTTCAGTCCTTCCACCATTTGGATGTTCACCATACATTACATAGCCTTTAGAGTTTTCAGAATACCTTAGAAAGATACTCTTCTTTACTCTAGGCCCTAGTTTCCCATACTTATGAGAAGTACTGTGAACATAACCTGCTGAGCCCCATGGGCGCAAGTTATCCAAATTTGGCTTTTGGTCATTCCAAAGCTCATAAGGGGTGGATTTGACTGACTGTGAAGGCACACGATTAAGTATATAGGCTGCATTCAAAAGGGCATCCCCCCAAAAAGATATAGGAAGGTTTGCTTGCGCCATCATAGACCTAACCATGTCTAACAATGTTCTATTCCTTCTTTCCGCAACACCATTTTGTTGTGGAGTATTAGGAATAGTAAGTTGCCTGCGTATCCCCTTTTCCTCACAAAACTTCTTGAAGTGATCTGACAAATATTCGCGTCCTCGGTCAGTGCGAAGAGTTTTTAAATTCTTCTCTTTTTGATTCTCAACCTCAGCTACAAAGCGTTTGAAACAGTCCAAAGCTTCGTAGCGGTGAGATATCAGATACACATAACCATATCGCGTATAATCGTCTATCAGTGTAAGGAAATAAGAGACGCCATGGCGTGCCTTTACACTCATAGGTCCGCATATATCAGAGTGAACTAGCTCAAGTGGTTGAGTTGCTCTCACAGCCTTTCCAAAAGGCTTCCTGCATGCTTTACCGGCCAAACAAGCCTCACAAGTTTGTAGATTGACTTTTGCGAGTGGGCCTAAAAGGCCTTCTCTAGCCAAACGAGTCATTCTATCTTGGCCTATGTGGCCCAGTCTTGCATGCCAGGTGGTAGAATCATTCACAATATTATCATTCACCACATAAGAATAAGAAGACTGAGAATCAATTAAATCCAATTGAAAAAGACTATCCATGCGAAAACCATGTCCGAACAAAACATCATCCAAAAAAATGTCCAACTTATTACCCCTAAAAATAAAGGAAAAACCACTGTCTAATAAAGCAGTAACTGAAAGTAGATTAAGCCGAACTGTGGGTGCATATCGCACATCCTCTAGAATCAATGTGCGCCCAGTGCGCAACTTGAGCTGGTAAGAACCAACCCCTAGCACCTCTTCGGAGCTATTGTTTCCCATGAAGATATGTTTGCTTCCCACTGGAATCCGGTGATAATCTACGAACCCCTCTCGATCACGTGCTACATGTTTTGTTGCACCTGTATCCACAAACCACACAGGTTGGGAATGAGCAACCATCACATGTGAGGAAACATATAACTGAGAGAAAGATTCAGAAAGTACCTTCTTCGGCTCAGTGCAATCACGAGCGAAGTGTCCTTTCTGTTGACAGTTGAAGCATTTAACTTTAGACAGATCCTTTTTCCCACCACGTTTTCCTCTCTTGTGTTTCTTCATTTTTCCTTCCTTTGGCGCAGAAGTGCTAGCCTCGCCTTTCTTACTTTGTCTTCCGCGCTTGCCATTTGCATTGCGCGATCCCTCTTGGGCGACATAAGTTAGGGTCTTGTCAGCATCTCAAGTTTCGGCCTCAAGGATGACATGCTGTGAAACATCAGAAAAGTTCTTGATGTTTTCACTGTGGGTCAATATCTGTTTCATATTGGCCCACGAGGCAGGAAGGGACCTTATGACAGCTCTGACTTGCTGCTCATCTGTGAGCGCATGGCCAGCATCCCTTAGCTTACCAATCATATTGGACATCACCCTTAGATGTTCATTCATGGTATGCTTAGGGTCTTTTGTGTATTCCTCAAACTTAATCACAAGGCTACGAAGCCGCGTAGTTGAGGTTCCACCAAAAGAGAACTTGAGCTGATCCCATAAAGCTTTGCAAGTTGGAAGTTCATCATACTGCCCAATTAGATCATTTTGCAAGCTGCTCAACAAGGTGTAGCGCGCACTACGATCTTTCTGATTCCATTTCTGGTAGGCAGTGTGGTCTCTTAGGGGTTGCGCCTCAGTTGGCGAGACCATCTCCTTGGTCAAGTGCTCCTCGAGCTCTTGTTCGTTCAGCATGAATTTCATCTTTTTGTGCCAAACGTCATAATTATCTCCGTTAAGTTTCTCACCCTTAACGAGATCAGCTATGACATTTTTGGTGGCCATTATATTCACTACATTAGATTGCGCAAGGAAAAGACATTAATTATACATCCTTATTTTTATTTCAAAAAATTCAAATGAAAAACATAATCCTTCCTCACATCATGAAATCGAAAATTTGCTAAGCTCGTAATCATCTCCCATGTATGTGAGTTGGGAAAAATATTTTTCAAGTAATTTTTCGCAATAAATTTCATCATCATATAAGCCACAATATAATAAATCATCCACATGATAATTTAGAACAATATTATTGCACCATACAATAGTGTGCAAGGACTCCGTTGAGCCCTGTTGGCATTCTAATAACTTATGCTAAGAAAATTCTGGCTTGAATAATGTGCGTGCGAAATTACATCCCCGTACAAGGCTTTCTCGAAATATACAGGGAAATAACAGAATACAACATCTTTGAGAATCCTACTACAAACTACTCCAATAAAACAAATGGAGATGCCGCACAGCACATTATTCTAAAAAAAAATTTCTTAAAGCAAGAGTAAACACATAAACATAAGTGTCTATAGAATGTCAATCTAGTATTCATCCATTTAACCTAAAACTAGCATTAAAGTTAAAGGGTAGTAAAATGGATGAATATGCCACATTCTCCTTCCAAGGAGAACGGGTGTGAAGGCCTTGAAATTAGGTTTAAAAAGAAATGTGGGCTTACCAAAAGCCTAACAAATATACCTCAGAAGTATATTTAAACCATAACACAAATCAAGGCAAGCATGTAACAAATTAGACATAATTTATCTATGTCATATAACTCTCCAAAAATATTTATTGCTACTCACGAAGTGCAAAAAATAATATTTACGCATTATTCGTATTTTTGGGAACCACAAAAGTACCACAAAAATACTCACAAATGACCAAAAACTGAGAGATAAATCCTAAAAAATTGGCAAACAGTAAATTTATCCTTAATATGCCCTCTGAAATTAAAGAAAAATTCTGTGTATATAAAACAAAATTTTAAAGCTAATTTCTTTATAGAAAAAACGTTTAAAAAATAAACAAAACACCTACAGAGGGTATAAAGGTAAATTTAACACCATAGAAAAAATTTCTTGGCTAATCTGGAGCTTCACTCGCCGGCGGTGACAAACACCGGCCAAAAAACAGTCCGCACGCGCCTCCACGCGCCATCGTGCGTGTGGGACAGCATCTGGATATGTCAAGTGCGTGTGAAGCACGCGCGCGTGGCAGCTGCCTAGCTGGCGCGTGAGAGCGCGTGGGCACGTGAGCGCGTGGTGCGTTGCAGCAGCCTTGGCTGCGCGCGTGAGGCGCGTGGCGGCGCGTGCGGCACGTGTCGCGCGTGGCGGCGCGGCTTGGCTCGGCTTTAGCGCGTGAAGCGCGTGGATCACTGTTCATCTTCTTCATTAAACCCTAATTTTTTCCAGCGCCGCCATGTCGCGATGCCAACTTTTTAAGGCCATATCTTTCTCGTTTTTAAGCCAAATAATGCGTACGATATATCGTTGGAAAGCCTATACGACATAGATTAATTATGTACCAACCGATCATGATAAAAACAGAATATCATGCTCCGAATTTGAGTCCCAAAACTCGAAAAAATCACAGTTTTCTTGAAAAATAAAATCGTGATTTCTCATAAACCATGCATCCAAAAATCACGAAATTTTTTGGAGTTCATCCTCAACCATAGGAGAACAAAACTATATAATTATTTTTCAGAAAACATGCTCAATAAATTTCGAATTTTTGTAATGGGTCTAGTTCATGTATCCGGAAAAAATCGCAACATGCACATAATTTAATCTAGCATGTGAAAGGCGAATCAACAAGTAATCATGCTCTGATACCAATGTTGAAACGATTACAACAATCATTGTGCTACCACGTAACACGTAATGGGTTCGAAAACATACCGTACGAAGTCTCCGAAAATTCCGACGTAGGATCCTTGTTGTTACGAGCCTCCAACGCGCTTGACCTTTTTCGCAGGTACGAAAACGGCTACTAGAGTCGAGTTCTTCGTCCACGAACCAAATCCTAGGGCTTGGTGATTGCTCTAGAGAGAGTGCTATAGAGAGAGGGATTATTGCTATTGACTTCTTAATTTATTGGGATATCTCTAGCCTTTATATAGAGATACAATTAGAAACTGGCTTTACCTCCAACTCTTAGGAGATAAAAATTGTATTTATCTCAAACACTTAAGAGATAAATATTCTCTAAATAACTGTATTTATCCAAACTAACAAATACACATTATCTGTTAGTGGGCGGATAATTGGTCCACTGACCCAATTTATTAACAAGTCCGATTGCCAGAAATACCAAGAAACAAACCTACGACTTCTTATGTGGTTATTTTTCACCTTTTAAGCTCGGTGAGTTTTGTTCCTCCGTGGAATTTGGTCACGGTCACTGAAGGTTTATAGCGACAATTTTTTACTCTTTAAATGGCAGGAAAAAAAACTCTTGAAAGTGTGTTGACAGACAAGGCCAAAGTGCATATATTTCCATATGATGCCAACTGATGTCTATATTGAGCTTTCATTTCCGTTGTTAATGATATGGCAGTGCCTCGTCCGATCAATGGCTCCAAGTATCGTGTGCTCTCCACCATTTATTTGTGTTTAATGATAGTGCATAGGAGAGCTTGGAAGATGTTGAAGAAACATGAGGGAATTAGTGTGGAAGAATCTTGAATATGATAAACAAGTCCTTTTACTTTGGCTTCTTTGAAAACACAAAGATGAGTTTCAATCAAGATAATGGAATGCTTGTCTATATGCAAGATTTTTTTTTCTTCCTCTTTTTGAATATGTACTACCACCTAATTTTGCCTCATTTTGTTGTTTTAAATTGACTCATTCTGTTGTTGAGAAATATTTTTATAGAAGAGACACATATTGACAATAGAGTATTGTGATGCACGATAAGCGTCTTTTTCATTTACCTTTTGATTTGTAAGAGTGAGTACAAATAGTTATAGGACTCAGTCCAAACATGAAGTCGGAGGGACGGCCGAGAGGGTCATTGGTTCGGCCATTAGGTCAACTCGCGATCGTTCAACCGGTATAATATTAAAGACGCCGTTAGTTAATGATTACAGACATATGGAATAGTTGCATACACACGTAACTCTTAGTTTTAGGATTGTGGTTGAGATAAATGCAAAGTTTTGTTTTAGAAAGGGTTATAAGTGCCATGCAAAAGGAATGAAACGGCGACTTAGGTGCATTACTGTTTAGACGGAATGGACATGTAGTTCAATTAATCAGTGACATAGTTATGTATCTCAATTTACCAACCTATTGAATGACACTGTCGTTCAAGTCTTGCTAAAAAAAACTTTTGATAATTTTGTGAAAGCTTCAAACTGTAGCAGGTTTCAGGTTACACTGGTTTGCATGAAACCCTCTCAATTTTATCGAGTTAGTACCGTGTTAGTTACAAGTTACAAAAACAATCCAACAATAGTATCTGTCGTGCCAAGCAATCGAATCACCAGTTCACGGTCTGGCCAGGTTTTATACTGAACTAAAATACCACCCTTTCTCTTTTTGTGTCGGGATGAACAAAAGAATTTTTTTTACTGCTACACTGACTGTCGAAAAATAGCTATAACTCCTTGTATAGCAACAATAATCGTCGTTAAAAGTCTCTTATTAACTTTTCTGCTAACACTTTCAGCGACAATTTTTAACAGCACTTTTTCAGCGTCGCTAAAAATATTTAACAATATTGTCGCTGTATAGAGGGTTGTAACTAATTTTCTACAACTTGAGCCGCAGCCCAAAAAATTTGCATAACGAAATGGTTGCTTTTCCAAGTAACTGGCTTTCACGCTAGTCCGATGCACTGGCCATCCAAAATTTTAGTTGCAACCTTGATGTAGCAAGAGGCTACAAGCAGTTGATCGATAAACTTAATTAGTGATATTTAGCTAATAAACCCAAAATGCGCTTTTTTTAAAAAAAAATTGTCAGCAAAAGTGTCACCAACCATGATTTGTGACCATTAATCGTCATTATTGTGAAGATCATAGCCTTTTACCGTAATCCGAGTTGCAGCCAAACAAAATAATTACACGCTTGGGTTTCATGTTTGTGGGGGTGCAACAAGTATTAAGACAACCATATCGAAAGACAATGTTATCCACTTATTTAATTAGCAAAATTACCAATGAAAAATTAAATAAGTGGATAACATTGTCTACCAAGTCGCCGGCAAGTCCTTCGAATCGGGTGTTTGAAACTTTGTAGGCACTGGCTTCATGCCATCGGACATGGCTGAAGCCTCTGCTTTTTGGTCAGCGTGGTGTTAATGTAGATGTATGAATTTATATATGGGCTAGGTATTTACATTTGGTGCTTGTGAAGAATCAGATTGATGGAATGCTTTAATGAATGAGAGTAGACCAGTAACATTATTTTTATTATCTAATAATTATGATGATAAGATTGGGTCAATGAGCTAAACGCACCCTGTCTCGCTATGTTATGTCGCGAGTCTAATTTAGTAGGATCCTTGTTGGTCAGGATTTGCCATCTAAACTTTTGGTCATACCTTCGTAAGATTACCTGCAGTCTTGCAATTAGATTAAATAACATGTTTTCGAAGAGAGAGTAAAAGACATTTCCCCCGTTTCTCTTTCTCTTCTTGTAATAACAACATTCAAGTCTGGAATTTATCAGTATCTATAGTGGCGTGCTTCTGATGTATACAAGTTCGTTATAAAGTATATCAACGTGGTATCATAGCCACCCGTTGAACTTCGATGATGGTTAGGGCTCTTTGGTACTTAGGCAAGAAAGACAACCTTTCCGATGTCCTTTGTGCCATGTACACTGTTTAGCGTGACAGAAGCAAACGTTAGGATCAAATTGGTTTAGGCTTGCCCTAGATAGTAGACACTGCTTAGTCGAGTTCGTAGCATTGGGAACAGTAATTTGAACCCATTGGTTCATGAGTGGGCTGAACCTATCTTATCCATGCATTCTTCTATGTGATGTTATTCTTCTTAGATATTGTAGGAAAACATTAAAGTTACCGGTTGATAATTAATGGAAGACCAATATATTTTACAGTAATTATGTGTTGCTAGCACAATTTAATTACGCATATGTGGCCACTTTCAGACCCGCTTTGGATTCCATGTCATGAAAAGTCAAGTGGTTGAGTCAACATGTCAAAGTCAACAACGAAACTCGGTCTAGCAGTCAATTCGATCCCAAGTCATCCGGACCAAACGCACAAACAACAATTAGGCCAAAAAAGAGTAGCTGAGCATCCCCTGCCCATGGGTGCATGTCACCCCAGTACACTCATGCATCACCGCCTATCCTTGGGAAAGCTAATCGGAGACTTTCACGCAGGACCTAGGCAAACCCTAGGCCATGATGGGTATACTCGTACTATTATCTATATCCGGTGGGTGTATACCCTTAAATGACAAAATTTATAATTAACTTTTTTTTTACCCTTAAGTCAACTTAAGTATTGCCCGTACCTGACGAGTATACCTACTTGCCTTGGGAAGCTTGGCTACTATGCTGAATGAAACTTAGGTCAGCCGAGGCTTGGCCAACTTTTGAGCATTTTGAAATGCACAGCACAATCGGGGCAGTACGGCTTCATTTGATTGATTTGATTGTTGAATATTTCCCGATGGATTGCAAAAGGCAGGCTCAGTACACGGAGACGTGTGCATAGCCAAGATGGGCTACAACAACACGTGCACGTCCTCACACAGGTACACATCCTACCTGGAGTGTTCACAACTATGTTACTCTTGAAAGATCTTGAACGGAAGCAGTTCTCAATAATTACAGGTAACTAAGGAATGGATGTACTACAAGACATTCTAAGTTACATCTTTCACGAGGACTTGAGAGAGAAAAGTTGCAACATATCATCACTTAAGCAACTAAGTAATTTCTTTTCTCCGACATGCGTATACTTCACATCCCGAATAGGATGACTAGGAGATGTAAGATGCTGCACAGCTCTTAAAGATGGCAACTCTTGCAATACCAACTCACGCCTTGCATCATCGGCAGAAGCAAACAATAGGTTATGATTCCCGTGGTCAAGGATAGCAGATTTCGGTAGTCGAAGATCGTCCACATTGGCACAAGTAGATCCTAACTTCTGATAACATCGGCCGTCAAGTCTCTTATACAGAACATGGGAACCCTGGACTCCATGCCCAGTGAGAGAAGTAGATGGAGTAGGAAAAGATTGAGAAAGAGTCATCTCACCAGACATCTCAACTTTTGGACGGAATGAAGCAACGATGTCATCACTTTTAGGACAACAAGCAAGAGAGATACAAACTCCTTGATTCTCCGATTCAGGAACTAAATACGGTCTTCATGAAGATTAAAACTTTGGTCAGATAATCCACGAGAAAAAAAAAATGTACAAATAAACTTTCAAAACTATGACCAACTTTCAAAATAAACATGTACAAAATCTACCCATACCAACTTTAAAAAATAAGACCATTCTTAAAGAATCAACTGGGAAATGTTGCATTGTTCCAAGTTGCTAAATGCCAACTGCTTTAAGGGTTTCAACTGTGTAGCCAAGATTCCCTCGGTGAGTGAGCTAAGAAACTCATGTCAATGTGTCCTGACACTGAATCTTACAGGACGAGTACATGATTGCCCCACTCACAATAAGAGTCTCGCCAGCTTGCCAAAGGATTAAGTTACATCATCCCGTCAGCTTAAGCTTTAAAACGTTTAATACATCTATAACTACCATTCGATCTCAAGAAGGCAATGTATTTAGAAACTTGAAGATAGTTGTCAAAGTGAGTGATCTTTAAATCTTAGGCTAACTATAAATAAGAAAGCAGATCAAGCAGACCAAATCGATCACCTGACATGGGAGTCCTACTATGTTCACTCTTCAAAACTGGCATAAATACAACTAACGTCAAATTCTTGCACAAAGGCTCGAAAGTTCAAATATACAAGTGCATATAGTTGTCTCCCCGCCTTAATGGTTCTAAAGCAATCACTTCAAGAGAAGGTTACAATTCACCCCAATTTCCCGAAGACATTATTTTGTTCACTCCGAGATTTCTTCGTCGACAACAATTTTTTTACAACTGGACACTTCTTTGCCTGAAGAAATAGTTTTCAACTGTGATTTTCTTTTTTACTTGACTGGTTCTATGAGGGACCGAGGGTTTTTCCCCCTTGTGCACTTGTCAATGGGGTGGGGGGCAAGAGATAATGATGACATCCAGAAATCACGACTTGTAGTGAACAGAAAAGGAAGAAGTTCATTGTGACTCCAAAAAATGAGCAGGATAAGACTGATGCCAAAGAGACCATGGCGGGTGGGGGGGACGGCAGGTGGCAGAATATAACAAGCCACTGAAAATTGCAGAATTGTAGATAAAAAGATTAAACATGTTGCTCAATCAGATAAATAAATAAAAAAAAAAAGGTAAGAAGCTAAAGGGAGGAATAACTTATACATAACAACCTCATCTTGATGTAAGAACAAATATGGTAATTGGTAACTATAAAGGCAATACAAGTCTCTCAATCCCTTCTTTCTCCTTCCTCAACCAAACAACTGGAGATACAGACTTTCTATTCCGACCTTAGTTCTAACCCCATACCAAGTAGTTCCTTTTTTCTTACGCAAGTCATACTACAAGGGGAAAACCGGGTCTGAGATATAGCTTAGGTAAGTTATCTGCTACAGACCATAAAACCACGCTGTGTAGTCTGATATTACTTAATTGAGTCACCCAGCATTAGCAACCTCTCCCCTTTCTTCTCTAAAAATGCCCACCGATTCCATCAAAATTTCACTCTCTATGGTAAGCTCCTTCATCCCTTCCCCTCTGGTTTCTCCAAATTTCTCACCATCAGTGTGATAATCCAGTAAATCCACTGATGACCCCGTTGAACCATCACCCTCACCTTTGTAAACCCCATCGAAGCAGGGATATACGGTTCACTCTGCCTGCTCTGTTTTTTTGTTAACATTGGATCACAAGTTCTACTAGACATATTGGTTTCAATTGATTGACTGTAAGTTGTAATTTATCAAGCCACATAAGAAGATGAAGATTGTGTTTGATGATTCATGGTTAATGGTAGTTATATGGTAGGTGACGGAGAAAGATAAATGGAGGAGGATTGTTTCAGGTGTAAGGGCTAGCAATTGAATCTGATTTAGCGCAGGTGCATGATATGGTGGTCTAAGGTACTTGCAGAAGAAGCATACATAAAAAAATTAGATGATGGGCTGGTGTTGTTGATTAGTTAAAAAAGAGAGAATTAATGGAGCTTGTAAAACCTTTCTTTGCTGGAGATTACCCTTACTTTGGTCGCTCGCTCGCTCGCTGCTCCAGAATCCAGATCTGTACTTGGTGCTGAGATAGAGCAGGGAAGATAGTGCGCATTTCAACGATTTAGCAGCTTACAACGCAGTTTCTTGGTCTTTAGCAGGTAACTTGCCTAAGCAATTTCTCAGGCCTGGTTTCCATTTTTTAGATCAAATATGAGTTTGTAGTTGCATATAGGACACTGGCTACTGAAAGCTAGTGATCTATCATTATGTATCCTAGAAACTGTACCGGGTATTAACTGAATTGCAGTCTCTCCTCCATTTCCTAGGAACATACTTCCTCAAAAGTCAAAACAAACACAAGATTCATGAATTTGAGCACTTCAGTGCTATTAGACAAGAAGTTCCAAAAAGAAGAAGCAGCAAATAGACCTACCTTTGTTCCGACACTCCAAAGTTCCATTCACACAAGCCCACAGAAGAAGCACTTAGGATAGTCCTAACACCAGAAGGGACAGTTGGATCCGGTGAAAGGGAGTGCAGAGTATGTATCGGGTTGCACGTCAAACCAGCTACGGATTCCACGGGCCTTCTCGTTTGGCGCATATCAAATGCCAACACCATACCATTCTGTGAATAATGGCGAATCGACAAATTAGATTAATGTGAATGCCACTTCGCTCATCAAAGTGAACAAATCATTCACACAACCTGTAACCCAGTGTATACATAATGCAAACTGCTGATATCCCATGAGCAAGACCAAGCAGCAGCCTAAAAGGACAGGGTTAGTGAGGTAAATTAAGTCATTTACATATAAGCAAGCAAAATAGGTATAACAAATAATACTAGATTCAAAAAAAATAAAAGAATTATACAATCGGTTCCAACTTTCTTATCATAAAGCTAGACAATAACCCAAATAAAAAAAGTAAGGAAAGGTGAGCAAAGTCTGATTGATCATAACTGGTGATTTTTCTTTGCCTTAATAATAGAAGCTAATGAGACTATATATTTAAACAAACAAAAAGGAGTTTTTTTTTTTCTTGCTTCGTTTAAAAAAGGGCGGCCCAGTCCATGAGGCTTCCCTTATGCTGCCTTTCCCCCACTTTTGTAAGGAGGCGGTTTCCGTGTTCTCGAACCCGTGACCTCCAGGTCACAATGAAGCAACCTCACCTGTTGCTCCAAGGCTCACCCCTCTTCTTGCTTCATGAACTAGTAAAAATGATAAAACTTCACAGATCTTTGCGCACAAGTACAAAGTCGAATTATGGCTTTCCAAAACACCCACTGCAATTCTGTACAAGCTAGAAAATTGACCACTCCAATCCATGCGTAGACTCATGGTAGCAATTGCAGTTCTCAAACTACACTCATGCGATATAATAGGACACTTTGTCCTCGCATATCCTTCTTATGTATCTTATCGATTGCCGCAGACAAGAAGCAGTGGGACTTTGTCCCGCATTGTTTAGCAGCAGAGTGAGAGAACTATTCCAGAAAACATATGATATTTACCGGTAAATCATAACTGAGAATAGTGTTGTTGCTATCTGTACTGGAAAAAAAGAATAAAACAGCAGCGTAAGATACTTCCAGGAAAAGCTGAAAATGCAAACTAAAAGAAACTGTTGAAAAGGAAAGAGAGGGGCAGACCTGACAACTGACAATTTCTTCCCTAAGGTAGCTACTAATGCAAGCCTGCTGTGAGGGGAAGCACGAAGATCTCTCACAGCTTTTGTACTCAAAGGAAGCTCAATATTTTCTTTTTCGAGAGGATCTATCAAGCTGACCTGCAGAACCACAATGTATAAGTACTTATAATACCTTTTCATAACTAAAATATGCATTGATCTACAAGGAGTCCAGCTTCTAAGTAAGCCAAAGAAATTTACTTTTGTAAGTAGATGTCTTCCCGCCATTCCAGAGAGCCTTCGAGCAATTATTACAATTTGACTGGAAGCATCCACATCAACATATCTAGCACCGTCCACATGTAACTCATTCTATAACAATTGCAATTATAATAAGATTAGACAATTTACTGACAATACCTTGGGCAGGAGACATCCATGCAAATATAAGTTGCAAAAAGAGAAAGATGTATGGATGTAAAAGAGAGTATATGAAACTACTTGTAAAAGAGTGCTCAACAATTGGCTTCTTAGCCAAAACAGAGACAGTGGTTTTCATGACCAATATTTCTAAATGCTTTCATTTCTTATTAAATACCCAAGATATTCACACATTCCACAGCTTTCCTTATCACTACCAAACACTATTTCTGATACAAGAATCCAAAGACAAAAAAATGGGAATGTCATTACAAGTTCCTCAAAACAAAACAAGTTTTCCAAGAGGAAAACAAAAGAAGTGCATTCGATGGCTAAACCAGCACCCAGACAGAAGGAGATACGTTTCATCATCAAGAGCAACAACTAAAGGATATAAAAAAGGAAAAGAAACACAATCTTATAGTGCTACTGCAGGTAATATTAGATGAATAAAATCTCAGATAGCACTTAGTCTTGGTTTCATATCTGATAATAGGATAATTTTGGGGTTTTGGGTTCTTTCTTTGGGTGGCGGTGGAGGTGGGGTGGGGGGTTGGAATAAATTTGATCCTAGAGAGTAACCCTATGACCTATCACTGTTCATTGAAGCCAAATTTTGAAATAGGGAACTCAGGGTTGTGGGGAGGGGACGCAGGAAATTGATCCTAGAGAAAGCCTTATGATCTAAAAGGAGTACTCAAAAATAGAAGTTGGAAATGTTAAGGTGCATGTCTGAGGTGTTAAAATTAAATATAAGAGAGACATATACACATGGATGAACCTAGCAAAGACCTATTAGGTAAAGCTTTCAGGTCAAGTTGGGCTTCATCCTGTATATGTCGGCCTTCTTAGTGGCACAGAGCTCCCAGGATCTCCTGTTACAAATGGTATCAGAACACATGGCTAACGCACTGGACTTGCTCTCTGAGCGGTAGTGGGCCTCGATGCTCTTGATTGATATTGAAGGTGACCTGCAATGTCAGATCAACAGCACTTTTGCCAACGCTTGCCGCCTAAAAGAGTCCATTCTTCAGCCTCCATCACTTCTGGTTCGTCCCTATGAAAGGCGGATAGAGATCCTTCTAATACAGGAAATCATCCATCTGCATCTTCCACCATTAAACTTTTAAGCCTAGAACTTTCCTTCTTCAGGCAGAGAACCTCTGAGACAGTCCCAGAACTAATCTGAGCTCTACATATCATTTGTTACAAATTGATGCAGCGACAAGTAATAGAGAAAGAAAAACCCAGAAAAAAAGAAACACACAACACGGGGTTTACGAGGTTATGTGGCTACGCTGGAGCATGACCAGTTTGCAATATGACTATTCAGCAATATTTTCGAAACAAAACCCTAACTCTCACTTTGTTGCCGTTCTCACTCTCTCATAAGAGGATCTCCAAATGAAGTACAATATATAGGAGAACCGTAGAGCACAAAGCTACATAACAAAACTACCCACCCAAGAAAATTTTCTCCTCCCCGAATGCCCCAGCAGCCTGCTCAGGGGTGAGCGGGACCGCCAAGGCTGGGGATTAGTGTAAAGTACTTCCCGCTGACAAGCATGTTTCTGAAATCAGGCTCACACTGTTAAGCACAAGTGCTTCTTGGGGCATGCATGATAAGGTTTTTAAATTTAGATTGGCTAAAGAAGGTACAGCGATATGAAACCCAACTTAGAAGGGATCCAACTCTGATTCGAATTCCAAGTATATCGACAAAAAAGAAAAACGAGATCCTGCAATTCTAATCACGCTGATTACCATACCTATAAAAAGAATACAATATATCACTAAGTAATCTTTCAGGCTGATGCTCTTGCAGTGAGTTCTGATGAAGTGCTTTGAATTAATACGTGACTTTAGAGCAATTTTTTATTGCAGTGAGTTCTGGTGGAGTGCCTTTATCTGTTTAGTTGGGGGAATCAAATCATAGATCGAAGCAAGCAAAACCTTCCATTACCTTCGGTAATCTTATAACCATGTTGGAGACAATGTTTGGTGGAAGCATTTACGGAAGTTTCAAAAGCTGTTTTCATCGGAATCACTTGGTAATTGAATGTGGTTTCACAGCAATATTTCTAACACCCTGTCGCCATGGTCAAATGTAAGTTTAAAATATAGCCGCAAATGCAACTTTCCATTTTGCACTTGGAAACTGATGCCATAGATTTGAAAGATCAACTTTGAGCTTTTGCAAAAAGTGCAGTGCCATCATATGACCAAAAGGTGCTTAATTGACACCACCAAACACTCCTCAAATCAATTATATAAATCTCCAAGTGCTTGAAGCCACGTTGCGCCGCAAGGTGAAAGGCCCAACAAGTAAGATTGTTCATTCGATTCCATCCCACCCAACATAACATCCTTAGGTCCGTTATCCACATCACTTTGTAGCATCGAAGATAGAGTAAAACATACTACCAATAGACTACAATCAGATGAGCACAAGTAGGAGCCGGAATTTTCTCAAACCTGTAACACGAAGTTGGTTAGAGGTCCTGGCTTCCCGAAATCTGAATCGAGGTTATGCCCTGTAATATTTGTATCATTACAAACAATAAAATACGCGACTAGAAACAGATAACATGTATAATCTACAAAGCAAGGTCAGTCACAACTGCTTACCAAGAATGGCTTGTCCTTGACAACTCCCATTAGCAGTAAACAGTCCAAACGACCTTCTCTGCTTATCTTCCAACAAACCCTCCAAATAGCATGTCCTCTACAAGTCATCAATGACAAGGATATACTAGAGATAGTTAAATGGGTCTCGGTATACACAAAAAAGGTGCCCAAATTTAAGACACCTAGTGACACAAAGATAAGCGCCAAAAGAAGAAAATGTCACACTAGCCATAGCTTTCACTGCCTTACTCACTGGCCTGTCCTATCTAGTTATCAAAAAACCAAAAAGAAAAAACAGTTTCTGGCTTATCACTGAGGGAAGTAATTCCAGGACAAACAGAGAAGTGCAAGGAAAAAAGCAAAAGGGCACACATATAATAAGATGTCACAGAAAATACAGTCCCCGATGTTCATCAAACATTATGCAACACAGAACAAAACACCCAAATAGAACGACGTGAATCACGCTATCATATGCAGGAAATTCATAAAAGTCTTCACATGTAAAAATAGATAAAAACACTTTTTGATACATGAATACACAAAATACACATCTCATTGTGTATTTACATACAGACATGTACTAATTTTATATATGTGTGTGTATGTAGGCGTCTGTGCATGTCTATTTCATTCATCCACAGCGGATATGAGAAAAAATATCGAAAGAATTTCTTAAACCTCGGTAAGCTGGTCCACTTGAAGACGCAAATCAGCTTCTCTTCTCTGCCAATCAACTTCTTTCCTGGAGCAATAATCATTCTGCATATACAAGGAAAGAAAATTTTGAGATAAAATGAAAAGGGATTGTTTTTCTTGACAATATAAAATATAGCTCACAGCAAAATAACATTGAAACAGTCATACAACAAATATATGCCCACATCATACATACTATATAGCAGACTCCATAAAATCTGAAGCTAAAGTGAGTGGTGCTTTGAGATGCATGAGTTAGAATGTAGTACTAAACAGGCCCTTTCAACCAATTCAAGGTCCCTTAGCATTTTATCATTTTTTTTCACACGGTTAACACCTTTGGTTTGTCTCTTGACATGCGACCGAGGGCGGGCAGTGAGGGGCATGATAAGCATTATTGGGGCTTCCTGAGGTAGCTTAAGCTTTTAGAGCAGATGATAACTTAACAAAGAATTCAAATGAAGAAGGCCTGCGAGAAATGGTAGTGAGAGACTAGTGGAATAACATGGAACCGTCGTTAATTCCAATGTCATGTTTTTTCGATTAAGGCTATATGGGACTTGGTGCATGAGGCGTACTCATAGCGCAGAATAATTCTATACTATTTTTCAGTTGCATGAGAACATTGTTTGAGCAAAAAGTTAAGGCTAGATCATCTTCGATCTCTTATTCCTGTTACATGCATCCGCTGCATCTGCTCTATGGAAGTTCAGTGTCAACGTTTGAGCAAAAAGGTAAGGCTAGATCATCTTCCATCTCTTATTTCTGTTACATGGATCCGCTGCATCTGATTTATGAAACTTCAGTGTCACCCTCGGCATCCAGCATAGGACATTATGGCCGCAGTTCATCTTGGGAGGCTTCAGTTGCTTGAGAACATCGTATTAGCAAAAAGGTAAGGCTAGATCATCTTCCATTTTTTATCTCTGTTACATGCATCTGCTTAGTACAAATTCAGTGTCACTCTCTGCATCCAACATGGGATATTACAGTCGCGGTCCGTCTGGGGAGGTTACAATATCATGAAAAAGTTAAAAACTCTTTCCCAGATAAGAATTCTCCAGAAATCAAACCTGAGATTCTCATGGCTGTGGAGAAAATAATAGAGGTTTCCAAGGACATGGGAAGAAGTTGTGCCACAAAGTGCTTTTGTCGTCGTGACTATTCCTCCAATCTGGTTGATAAGCCATTGCAGAACTTGCACAAAGAGGTTGTATTGTTATCTAAGTCTTAAGATGTCCTCCTTCCAATACCTTAGCCTATTTTCTGGGCATACGGTGGCGTAAATCAAAGTTCGCCCTCAAATCCCTAAACAGCTCCAAGCTCAACTGCTTCTGCTCAGCTTAAGCTCGCTATATACTCCATTTCATGCAGGGAGCTCCATATTGATTCTCAATAAACTACATACAAAGTTGTTTTCCTTGCTCGAACATCACTTCCTTTTAATTCTTCTGATGGTACTTTGTCCTCTGTTTTCTTCCCTAATTCATATCTAGAAGCTGTGTCTAGCACGGTTTCAACAGACAAGTACATGGGTACTGTAGATCTTCACCAAGAAACAGGGGGCTGGAGGTCGCTAGATTCGTGCAGCAGTTTCATCCATTTAATACTGTTAAGCATCTAGAAGCTCAACTAGATACCAAGGGCTACACTGAGACATTCAGTGTTGACTACCTTGAGATTTTCTGTTATGTGGCTCATCTCTGTTCTCATTGGTTTTCAGTAGTTCACTATTTGGTGGTTCCCTTTGGACGATTTTCCTTTCCAAGAAGGTGAATCAACATTTTAAGTAATAACTAACAGACTTTTTCACGCAAACTAAAGCCCCCATTAAGCCAGAGAATCATGTAATCCAATACGAGAAAATTTGGCGTGGTAGAGAATCAATTAACTCATATGCAAAAAACCAAAAAGAAAAGCTGGCACACGTCAGCTACATCTCAGGCAGAAATAAAAAATTAGCCAGAAAACTCCACTCACAGGAACAGAATCAACTCAGGACACAACCAGTAGATAATCTATTTAGGGACTGTATCTCTACTAGTTGCTCTTACCTTCTGTTCAAGAGAAGCACATTTAGCTTCGAGCAATCGAGCTCTCTGCAAAAAGAAATTCAACCCAAATAAGAAACCTAGTTAGTATTATAGGCTTCACTGTTTTCCCATTTTACGGATATGATCTTCATCATGAGATTATAAACGACCTTCTGTAATTCTTCATCAACAACAACGAGCCCTGATGCATAAAGTACTCTAACATCCTTCAGCGTGCATTTCCTGTTGCATTGAGGACACTAAAGTCCATTGGGAAAATGCAAGTTAAGAAGAATTAATAGATACTTTAGTTCTATTATTTCGGCAAACAAGGAGACAGGTGATAACAGCCACTACCTTCCCTGAACTTCTGTGTTGCTGAAGCCATCTCTTGATACAAGCCAGCCCATAAATATGACCACATGGAAGACAGCTGGAGTACTTAAAACCACAAAAATAAGATAAGTAGACACTGTACAAGCATAGCAACACTAACAGATAGAATCCCGTACTCAAGGTTCTGTAATTTGTAAGTGGAGAAGAAAGGGCAATAAATAGAAACCATGAGGTTAACTTGAAAGCGAAGGAAACCTCTGTAAAACTGCACTTTATCTTGCTAGATTTGTGCTGGGCGCAGATGATGGAAGAAGGGCAGGAGCCGAAGCTGTCATTGTTGATGCGGGCAGTGAAGGGGTGGTGTGGGAGAATTTAAGAAAGGAGTTCAGAGGGGTTGACGGGATGGATGGGCTTGGGCTTCTAGGAGGGGGCATTGCAGGAGGTAGAGTCTCTTTTTGATGGGCGTGGTGGTGGGAGATCATGGGTAAATCGGCGGTGGTGGTTCTTCATGGACATTGGGTTAAATAGGAAAAGAAAAAAAATTAAAAACCAGAAACATCACAATGGACCAAAGCGTAAGTTTTTCATTTAACTGAAGTGTATTTACTTAAAATGACATATTATCCCTATTTTAGGCACATGCACAGCACATTCTTTACTTAAATGGGAATTTTAAGAAGAAACTTACGTCTAGGAAGAGTTTTCTAATGATATTAGTAACATTAAGGAACAGTATTGAAAGTTTAGAGGGAGTTACTTGCAAAATCGTGTATAGTTTAGGAGACGGCATTGTCATTAACCCTTTCTATAAATGGTATGTGCATGGATTTTCCATAAAAATGACCTCTCTAATATATCTTACCTGAATAAAACACACAATACGAACCGTTCTGAGAATATTATATTTTACTTTTCTGTCATTTTGTTTGTCGCTACCTGCTTTTGGTAGGGATCGTAAAAGTTTCAAGATATCCTCCATAATCATATATTCGTCTTGTTTTCTTTACTCAGGAGCTCTTAAGGAGCAACGATGACCAATTCAACCATTAATATTTGAAGGTCATTCCAGGTCACCAAAACTTGTATGCCATCCCAAATTTTACTAGCATTAAGTGCTACAATCCGAAAACCCAAAATCACAGCTCACTTCTTAGCCCGCAAAAGTTTCACAGTCTATTCCATCCGCCATGTCCAGGACCAAAAAAAAAAGAATATACACTCTTTTTGAAATTCTTCTGAACAATTTTGCTCATCTGAAAATATTGGACCTTTCCACTTCAATGCAAAATCAACTGAACCAAACATGAAAGCAAACCCAACTTCGCAAAGAACACAAAAAAGGCTTTCTGTTTATCCCGCATTTTGCATTCAGATGTCAAAAGTTTCCGTTTTTCATTTTTGATAAGTCAGTCTTTCGAGAGGTAAATCTACCGCTTGCATCACAATATACACACAGACTTTGTAACTGCCGTACTGATCTATTTTTTTGCCATTGCCAAGTCCAAAGAGTTCACTATTTCTAGCACCCAAAACATCCACCTTGAAATCCAACAATCAGTCCAGTGCCAAGTCATTGCCAGCTCCGCAAACTTCTCCCTTAATTTCTCACACCAAGACATCAAGAATTTTCGATAAAACTACTCCATTCATAATTTTATGTGTTCCAGTTGACTTTTCTCAAAATTTTAGGAATTAAATTGAACTTGCAGAGCAGGTACATTCGAAAAAGTATTGGATAACAATTTAAACTAGCACAAAAACAACGATATACTCTACAAATCCGCAAGCAGTCAAGGAGGACGGATATTATAAAAAGGAGCGACATAAGGACCTAAAAGAGCAACAGAGCGTTCGCACCAGATTTGATGATCGCCGCCGTTTGTCCAAGCCTCCATACAAATAGGGCAAAACATACCATCCACTTCACTCCGATTCCACTCTCTGCCTCCACTGGCCGCCTCTTCGCTCCCCTTCTTACAATTCACCGAAATATCCTCTCCACCTTTGTCAATTACCCCCTCTTCCGACGTCGTCGGAGGACCACCGGTCGGAATCCTAGGTGAAGTCATCGCCGGAGCAATCTCCGCCACGTCTTCTCCGCCTTCTTCTTCGTCTTCGTCTTCGTCCGAGTCCGAGTCGTCAGAGTCTGACTCGTCCGAGTCCGATTCCCAGCCGTCCGACTCCGACTCGTTTGAATCCGACTCCCCGTGCGGCACGACTCCGTTTGACACATCGTCGAGTAGTTGCCGGAACTGGTCTTCTTCTTCTACTTCCATTGTTAGTGGGCGAGGCTCCGACGTTGGTAGTAGCCGAAACGGCGAGGCATCGGGTTTTCACCTCTGTGCGGGTAGTTTATGAGATGGAGGGGAGGAAAGACGATTTATCACATTTGACCCCCCAACTTTCTTGAGTTTTCGATTGGACTCCCTCGGAAAGTAATTTTGATAATTGGCCCTCCTCGGCTACACCTTGAATGATACACGTGAAAATGCATCGACAAACTCCCTACTGTTGGTATTATCTCTTCTAGCTTGACTATTATTCAATGTAACGATCTCGACAAACCTTTCATTGTCTTAGAAATAAGGAAAGCTGTATTTCCAATTTGAATGCTTGAAATCTCCGGGTCATTATGGTATCTTACCCATTATATATCAACGTTGCTAGAGTTTCATGAATCAATCGATCATGGCCGCATTTCTTTCTTTCTTGCACTCTGGCGACTGCCCGACCACCGTCGACCGCCACCACCACCGCAAATCACAAAAAAAAAGTCAAAATAAAAAGGGTTACCAAACACAAAAAAAAAAAAAACTAAAAAAAGGGGTTATCAAACACCCACTTGTTTTTGTAAAAAAAAATAAAATTAAGCTGTTCTTTAAAAACTGAAAGCCAAAATTTTTTTTTGTCAAACATAGCCTTATTCATTGCATGCTCATTCTCAAAGTCTTGTGACTAAGCGACAACTATTTTTTTTTCTGATGTACTTGAGATTATAAAATAAAATAAAATATTTTGAGTGGTATTCCGTATGTAGAAAAATAGCAGGATCTTTGCTATAGTGACAGTCAATTGTTCTAAAATATGATTAGTGACTTTTTTACTAACACCTCTGACGATATTTTTTAGCAGCACATTTTAGTGTTATTAAATGAATGCCACTTATATTTAATACTATAAGTTGTCATTGTACAAAAGATTATTGCTATTTTAGTACTACTAGTATAAAGTACGTGCGTTGTACGAGAATATAGTCGAGAGTAATGTTTAAGTTGATATTATTATCTTTTTTTGAATCAAAATAATATAATTCAATTATGTTCTTATTTCTTTTGCGACTTCTTTTAGAAGAAATATATATTTGATATTCGCAATTGTAATCATTTAATGTTTGAAAATATTCTTTATAGACTTTTAGATTGAATAAATATTTGATGGTACTGCTGATAATAAAAGCAAATGGAAAAAATTAAGAGAATAAATCTACATCTTTGTTTTTGTAATATATAAAATTGGTTTATGGTTAAGATTTGTAATTTCAACACCAGGTGCTTTGTATTTTAGTAATAAAAAATGCAAAACATTCGGTCTTCAACTGCAATAACTGAACATATTTTCAGCTCAAATTGACACCATGTTTAAGTCCATTTTTTTATGCATATTTAACCAATTTTTTTTTCTGTTTTTGTTTTTCAAACAAATTGGCCCGCGCGCGGGCGCGTGCACACACACACACACACACACACACACATATATATATATATATATATATATGAGCTGATCCGTTGATAACATTAGTAAAATAGGATAAGTTGCAACCGGGATCTGGCAGTCCATGAACGATCTGTGGACGGTCCAGATCTTTTTTTTTGTATTTTTTTAAGTCCGTCCGCTACATTATGTAGCGGATAATTTTTTGGCAAAAATATCCTCTGTGTTTTTTCTTGCGTTTTTTAAGTCTATCCGCTACATTATGTAGCAGATAATTTTTTGACAAAAATACCCTCTGTACCCATCCGCTACATAATGTAGTGGACTATTGAGACACTACTGTTCTGACTTTTCTCTGACTCTCCCATCAATTTTCTGATTATCTCTCTCTTGCTGTCTTGTTTGACATTGCTGCCATGGCAGAGTTTCTTGAGGCCTAAAAGCTCCTTCCACCTGCTAGAACATTGTGGTGCTCTGGGCGAGAACAAGTAAGGATCTGAATTTGAGATTAACATTCTCCGGCGGACTTCAACGTGTCCGACTAGCTGATCTAAGACAAGGAGATGCAAAACATTGAATTCCCGAGCATTGAGAAGAAAATGAGTTTGGGAAGAGGGCATCAGAACACCAAGTGCAGCAGCAGTGATGTGGACTTTCAATCAATTCATGAAAATCCATAAGCCTGCTTCATGCTTGCTGCTGGAACAAGAACCAAAATGTACCATCACCCAGCAATATATTCTTTTGATGATGCGTACAAACAGGTTTTGATCAATTAGGTTGTTCTTATTTGTAATAACCATCAAGTTTTCTGTATCCGGTTGAGCTTTCATTGTTTTCAAAAATTTCATATTATATTGCTAAAGAAGAGCTAAAGCAAAGCGCAGATGAAAAGAAAATACATCTACAGCCGCCCCTCACCTTTTGGCAAGAAGAGACTGATCCCCTGGTCCTCATGGGGTCGTGTAGACTCCTTGGTAAACAAAAAGAGATTTCAGAGATTGAAAAGTAAGAGGGAGCAGGTGAATTTCTTCGCTCGAAGAAGAAGCAAAGGAGGAATGGGGGAGTGGAGTGGGGACAGCAAGAGAGAAAGAGAGAGAAAAAGAGCGACAAAGAGATAGTCATAAAATTGATAGGAGAGAGAGAGAGAGAGAAAATGTGTCAGAACATAAAGAAGAAAGAAAGGACAGAGAAAAAGTTAGAACAGTAGTGTCTCGATAGTCCGCTACATTATGTAGCGGATGAGCACAGAGGATATTTTTGTCAAAAAATTGTCCGCTACATAATGTAGCGGACGGACTTAAAAAAACGCAAAAAAAAATCTGGACCGTCCACAGATCGCCCGTGGACGGCCATATCGCGTTTGCAACTTATCCTATTTTGCTAGCGTTATCAACGGATCAGCTATATATATATATATATATATATATATTCGCAACCGTACATTTTGTTTCCCAATGTGTAAATGTAGGTTTAAATTAAATTTATAATGTAATGTTCATTAAACACATTATAAAAAGACTAATTAGGGTAGGGTATGGTTGTCATTGGAATAACTAACGGAGAACAAAATCGAAAATAATTACAAAATTAGTAATTAATAATTGTATTTATGAAAGGGTAGGATAATCATAGTATTTATGAAATGATATGATTGTTATTGGAGTGATTAACGAAATTCGTAAAAATAAAATAAAATAATTTACAAGATTCATACTTTTATGGGTAGTGTATGTGTGTGTGTATATATATATTAGATATATTAAATTTAATTTTAATTTTAATTTTAATATATATATATAATATGTATATATGTTGGTAGTAGCAAAAAAGTTTTAAATCTAATATATCTAGCAAAGCCGAGTTGAGAGAACATTAATATTCTCTTTTCTATTTAATATGTCTATTACTTTGCACCAATTAATTATATATTTTTTTCTCTTCCATATCAACATGTCTTATCTTGTTTGTAATTTTCACATATTCTTATGAATTTTTCAAAACACACACCGCTTCAGCACGTGCTCTCTCAATTTAAATTCAACTATATCGAATTAGAAAAGTTTCCTTCTTTTTAGACAAGCCCAATATTATGTCATTGTAAATCTTATGTTGTATATAATTTTATTCTTTCATTTGTTTTTATTTTTTTATGTCTTTAAATTTCATTCTTGATGACTTTATTAAAACAAATATCACCAAACGTGTTATTAGTATAATTTTGGAGCAACTATTTCTACCATATTATATGTTATTTGTCTTCTTAATTTGTTACCAAATGGCAAAAAATTGCTAATAAAGTTTATATTTAACAATGAAAAATGGTCAAAAATCTATATAGGGTAAAACTAACATATTTGTAGTTATTACTATTCTTAATATATTCATTATGTTATTATTATCACACATATAAGTATAAAAATTTTTAGTAAGTATTCCAGTAATCGTCGCTCCTATGTACAACTCACGACGAAAGGTCGAAACTAATCGTGACAAAGCATACTTCCTCACTATAATATTCACGTTTGAACTTAAATGTTACAATCATCATCATCATCTACTAATTGAGCTTACATAGAAAAAAAGGCGACATTGCAGTAGAACCTTCATTTTTTTTATTGGTGAATATGGAACCTCTTTTATAAATGGTCGCATGCGGTTTCGTTGCATCTTTAGCGACAAGCAAGTACAAAAATAGACCAGGTACCGATTTGCTTCGCCCTCAGAAATTAAAGCAAGCATTTCCTTTCCTTTTGGTGTGTGGATCGGTGACCGAGGGAAGAAGTTCAAGAGAAAATGGCACGGAGTATATCCTACGTAACGAGCTCCCAGCTTCTCTCTCTTCACCGTCGCCCAAATCTCGCCATTGTTGATGTCAGGTAATGTGCGTTCTGTACAGCTAAACGTACCGGTATTGTTTTTCTATCTATTCTGTTCATGGCTGATTGGTTTGGTGTTTGGATTTGTAGGGATGACGAGAGAAGTTATGATGGCCACATAGCTGGGTCTCTTCACTTTGCAAGCGATGCGTTTAGCGAGAGAATTCCCAATCTAATACAGGCCGTCAAAGGCAAAGATACCCTTGTTTTTCACTGCGCCCTAAGCCAGGTGAACCGATATGATTTGCTTCATTCTATGTTAATTTACGATGTTTTATTGATTTGGGTTTCTGCCAAGCATCTCTTTGTGGGTATATAATCCGGTGTTCTGATTTGGGTTGTTAGAAATATCTCCACATAAAATGCTCCATTTTCGTAATTTTTTTCCCCTTGACTTTTTGCGAATAGATTTTGAACATGAAAGCATCTGCTTTACTCGTTGTCTTTTCCCTAGTTTCACTTACCAAGCAATACTTGGTTTATGATATCCATCGAGTTGAACTGAATGCTAATTATTTCCATTGATCTCATTTCAACGAAAGTTTGGCTTTTTCTTTTAGAATAAGTGCTCAATCAACAACTAGTTACCATTATAATAAGTTGGTCCATGAGAGATGACCATTGAATCGATGAGCAATTATTGAAACGTAGAAGAGTTCCAGATTTTGTTTGCAAATGGTGGTCACAGTATATAGAACACCTTGCTCATTGCATAATTAGAACAGGGGCCTGGTGCACACTTTCCGTTCTAGGAAATATACGGTTCACAGCTACTACGACTGCTGTATTAGGTAGGCTATAAGTTCTTCATTTAACTAATGATGATCTTCCTAAGCATTTTAATTGCAGGAACCACATCTTTGCTAGCAAATATCGAGCGGATGGTTGGCAGTGATATTCCTGAGGAATGCACATAAGATTAATGAAGAGACATAGGATTAACAAAAATTGTCTTGCTCTCCTCATCTTTGTTACATCCTTTGTATCACAAAGAATTAATTGGTGCTCTCATGCCTCTCTAGGTCAATTTTCTAGTCTACTGACCCTTTTTTCTTTTTTTTTTTTGCTTTTTGTTTGGTTTTTGATAAGTAACATCTTTGATATTTACAAATGATCCAAGAGAATTAATCTTCCCCCTTTCTGCATTTATAATTAAGACAGCAAAGTTTTCACTGCCAACTGTTTTTTTGGAGTTATATGCGCCTGTGGGCTCGAGCTATTATCAAATCCAACTAAGGCCTTTTAGCTTTAACCTCGAGTAATTGAGCAATTTCTCGACTTGTTACTCTACCTTCTATTGCCATCGGTCTTCAAATCAGCCGTTAGACTATCACGTGCTTGGCATGTGATCTATTCTAAGGATGCATTCTCAAAATAGGGAATAAATTATGCTCATATCTTTGTGCAGACCGCCACTTCCCC
Organism: Escallonia herrerae; assembly: GCA_033070095.1. Lineage (NCBI taxonomy): Eukaryota > Viridiplantae > Streptophyta > Magnoliopsida > Escalloniales > Escalloniaceae > Escallonia > Escallonia herrerae. Next base: position 284,612 of record JAVXUP010000149.1, read on the forward strand.
TCTCTTGGTGTTCACTGCTCAAATCATTCCCACCACACTCGCTACGTGTCTTCTTTTATCCTCCTTCATGGAGACCTGCGTTCGGTGCCACTCTCGCAGAGGAATTAAGTTGATAACAATATTGGTGCTCCACCGTTCACAGTGGATATCAATGCTAGCTTGGTGAATTCCAGAAATTTTTTTCAGTGGGAGGACGCAGAGGAAGAAGTGAAAGTCTCAGAGCGCGAAGTTGTCCATGAGATCTCTATCAATGGCATGTATGACAACCCCCGAAAGTGTGATGGTAGAGCCCTATTCTCAGCCGTTTGGCCCCATTAAGCCAAACGCCAACCAAATTAAGTCGATTAGTCATGACCTTCTACGATTCTGCATCCTCAGCATAGACATCTTTTGCTTCAGTTCTAAGTAAGTTCTAACCTTATTGCTCTTATCTCCACCAGAGTAGCCTTCTAATCAAACCCTCCGGTCAGTCCCTGGTCTTGTCGTGCCTCTGGCTCTGCCGTCAGTTGGTCTCACGGTGGCACCCGTTCCCTTATTATTGATTTCCCATTCATTTCTGTATACCTTTTTTTCTTATTAACCCAAAAGGACATTTTATGTCCTGCATTAATGTATAGACTTAAATGGAAGTGTAACCTGTTTGCACACGCAAAGCTGCTGCATCTAATGTACTGTTACTCTTGCCTGTGATTTATTTACGGCACAATCATGCAAAGCGACACTTGTGAGTTGGCATTTTACGGGTTGCCGATAGTGGTGTACCCTAAATGTACTATTGATCAAACCTAAAAGGAGTTTATTCCTTTTTCCCTAACGACAGTCATGCATGACTTAATAGGCATCATATAGTACCTATATTGACTGACCTAGACCCAGGGGCTGGTTCATATTGGTGGATAAAAAGACAAATTTAAGGCATAGATATCTTATGATTAAAGTTCGGGAAAGGTACGTCTCTGATAGCACAGGGGGCTATTGTCTGTAACTTTTGTTGATCTATTCACCTTTGTCTCTTTAATTGTGTGAAGAGCACAAAAATAGGGCTGTTATGGATTATGCACGATATAATGTATAAGGAATGTATCAATTCAAAAGAAAAGGTTGATAAATGCAGATTTTTATGTACTATTTCAGTGATTGAGAATGCACTTTTTTTTAAAATATTTGAAACGTTGCATGCTAGTATATCACCTGTGTTACTGACATCTGGTGCCTATCTGTATTTTAAGCATGTTAAGATTGTGACCAAGTATAGTTATTGAAAGGCTTTCCCTCTCTTTCCAAGGCATCAGTGACAGAAGTTGCATAAACTTTCTCATCTGCGCAAGAAAGTTGTATGTTTGATCAATTTAAGTGCTCATGTCAATTGATCGATGTTATTGTACTTATATTCATCTGTTTTCTGGTTAGGCAAAGCCTTATATCATCATATAATGATAATGATACTTACTGAGCTTTGGGTAATCAATTGTTATACGACCTGAAATAGAACGGAGAACTACCTGCTGTCTCCAGTTCGGTAGGACCTCCTTTAATGCTATGGTCAAGCTGTGCTTTCGTTGTAACTTTTAGTCCGAGAAACTTTCTGCTATTAACGATACTGTGAAATCAGATTCAGCAGTTAAATTGATGAAGCATCATTGCAAGATTATTGATTCTTAAAAACGGAAATTACTGCTGATTCTTGAAGACCTTCATGTTTCTTCTCGAAATACCTTGCATGATTACTGATCGTAAAAAGTTCTTCCACCAGCTTTGATGGCAACTGAAATTTGAATGTTACTATAATGCCTTAGGTTGGTCACTAGCTGTGCTGCTTTTACACATTTGAATACGTGCTGTGTTTCTGCAACTTAGCATACATGACTTTTATTTCAGGCAGACTGCGGACTTCTGACCCTGAAAGTTTCCGCAATCTCAGGACCAAAACTTGGGTTGTGACTTACTTCAATTCTGATTTGTAGGTTCGCGGCCCGAAATGTGCCCGCAGGCTGGCAGATTATCTTGCGGGACTGAAAGAAGATTCAGGAATACAGAACATCATGGTCCTTGAACGAGGATATAATGGCTGGGAAGCTTCTGGTAGACCCGTTTGTCGGTGCACCAGCATCCCCTGCAAGGGTGATACTCCATGAAAATCCATTCAGGAACTGCATTTTTATACATGTATCTACTGAAGTCATGTGTCTACAATGATAGACCTCATATTACGGAACATATATGTTTTGCCAGTCAGCTTGACCTGTATGGGTTGAATGAAATTATTATCATCACATTCACCCATTAAAAGGTGAAAAGGACTGGAACACATGATATTCATATGTCGCTGTGTTACACTTGCCCATACCTGCATTCTTTCTTTAGGTTGAAGCATGCTACCATCCAATTTTTGGGAAGTTCCTTTGGCTATTATTACCAGGTCTCCCCTCGTTTTTCCCTTCGAGGCAATGCTCTAGTTCAAGCCAATTCTCTATCTGATAACTGAAGCTATAGCTTGCAGAGAAGGGTTGGAGTTGGTGAGTTTTGGCTTTTAAACAGGCCACCAGTGACGGCTGAGATTTCATCTTCCCTTTCACCGCTCGGCAGGCTCACAAGTCTCTCTTTCCTGCGTATCTGATCATCATGCTGTTGCAGATGCTTGGTCGAGCTAGCATTGCCTTGTTTCTTGGTACCCTGGTGATCCCAAAAAAGGAAAATGTCTTCCTTTTTAGGTGCGTAGAAGGCAGAAAGTAGAATGTCTTGCCATTCCCAGAACACAAAAACGGTAACCACTACAAGAAATTTGAGTTAGTCCTAATCAAAGTACCTCAGTACAAGGAGAACCCAACCATGATGCCTAACTTCAAAAATCCCTACCTTGAAGCAGTTAAAAAGAGGCAGAAAATCTCCAAACTAAATCAAGATGCTACGCAACATAAACATAAAATTGACCCCAAAAGAGTATTTCTTTGTTGCTATGTGCCAACGTATTTTATATCGATAAAGAAAGCGTGAAATGAATAATAGGGTGTGAAATAGGCTTTCCTATTCTTACATTCACATTTCGTTGTGATATGTAACACCTTAATTTTGGTATTACAAATGATTACATCATCGACTAACTTTTTAGATGTACTAAATGGGAATTACGAATTACATTGTTTGTTGAGGGAATGGTTCAAAATTGTGTACTCTTTACTGATATATTTTCTTATGAAATTGATAGAATTTTTGTTATTTCACAAGTCACTGTCCCTATAATTCAAACATACGAGCTTCGACAAAGGAGAGGATTTTGTCACTAAGCTATCATTCTGGTTCACAAAGCACCAAAGCACACATGATGCATTTGTGATGTTATTTTCGTACTAGTTTTATTATCTTGAATCCAGACACGCTATTCTAAACTTCGTTCATTCAATATACATTCTCATGAAAATTAAATTGCTCTTATTTTTTTTTTGTTAGAATAATAGAACTGCAATTCATATGACCCGTCGGTATGGATATTCGAACTCGAAACTTTGAGATCATTTCTCAAGGCCCTTTGTCACTCCACCACCCCTTAGAGTTAAATTCCTCTTATTTGATAATAAACATTTCGAAGGAAGTAATATATAAAAGTCATCATCGTGATTTGTGGGTGGATTGACAGGGAGATTGATAACTTTTGATAAAATTTTTTTTAAAAATTTGGTGATCAATGTCAAACATGTAATTTTTTATTCTCCTCACCAAAATTAAACCAAAATGATTTCATATACGGTACATATATTGTTATCAATTAAATTTAATTACCAAATGTGAACTTAAATATACTCTTTGGTTTTATTTAACTGAACTTAAACAACGTTGATCGTCGTCATCGTTCAAATCGGAGAGAGAGACTCAACGAAACCCCCAAATTCGACGACTTGAACCGAAAATGGTAAATTCAGTTTGGTTTTTGCGTCTGCATAACTCGTATCTGTTGAACATTTTATGTGGAATACAGATATGAATTACGTGCGTGCAAATGTATGTGTTAGGTCTGCTTGGCCTGTCTGTTGCCTCTCTTCCTCGTCCCAATCGTCAACATACTGCCACTCCTCTTCGATTTCATCGTGGTAAGACCGAAACTCCCTTTTGAATCCCCCTATATTATAATTTTCGTTATTTTAGACTTTTTGCAAATTTCTTGAATCGAATTTGATCGCGTAAAAGCATTGACTCTTGTCATTCTTTTGAGTTGTCAAACCGCACTCGTTTCACATATATTCGTTGTTTGAGTTCAGTTCAATGTTTAAGTGTTCAAACCGTTTTTAAGGATTTTTTATTTGACTTCTTGCGAATTCTTAGTGTAGATACGATACCATGCCTGCATTAAGTCGAACTCAAACATCAATCGTAGGTTTAATGAGGGTCGTTTGACAAGTCAAGCTACGGTAAAAGTAATGGGTAAAAACAGCATTTTTATATGTGCTAGATCAATCCTAGGAAATTTTGGAAAGTCAAATGTAGAAAATCCAGACAAACGGAGGTATTAGAAATTTGCAAAGTTAGAAGGGGCAAAAGTTGTGAAACAGAGGGAGTCACTAGTTGGCTGATAGAGTTTCTGTTCCACACTTGTTTCACATCATTACACGTATGGTTGTTTTGTGCATTGATTTTTGCCAGGGTAAAATATATCGTCTTTTTGGATGGGAGTATCGGAAGCCAGAGAGGGCACCCCCGGCTTGCCCAATTAAGCCCTCTGCCAACAAGACTATGAATAAAGTGAGCCCATATTCTATATATGTTCCTGTTATTGTACCCTTTATGATCCAATGGCCATGTCAGTGTTTAATCTTGGTGGTTAATTATTACTTTAAATTACGTTTAGCTATTAAGGAATTGGATGCTTTACTTGTTAGAGCTAGTTAAATTCTGAAAACCCATATGTTTGTAAAGATGATTAGTCTACGTGATGCTGGATTTCCTGGTGATGTTTGCATTGGTGCCTGGTGGCTCCAAATTGCTAAACAAATTTTGTGATTTTGAATAAAGGCCTAAAATACTTTCTTTTGAAAGTTCGTAACGATCCTTAAGATTTTAAAATACATTGCAATTACATATTTCGTCCATGTAAGCATTCAGTTGAAGCTTGCAGTTTTCCTCAGATTAGGTGCAAAGAACAATTTAATGAATTGAGCTGAATAATGCTTTTAGCTTTGTGAAAGAACCTGTAATTAGACATTGCAGCAAGTTATGTTGGTGCAATAGTTGTATCAGTTATATCATTTTGGAGTATTAAAGGACAAATCATTTTCAGAGGGGTTCCGATTATTGGTTTTTGACAGTGTAAGTGCCTGAATTCCGAAACATCCACGCAATAACAGTTTAGCAAGTCTGAAACACAAGGTTTTGCAGAGAAAAGGTTTCCTTTTTCGGTTGGGAGGACTCAAGGGACCAGTGCTGACTGGGAACAATTTGTGGAGGAGAGGGAAGATCTATGTCAATGTGTGCTCTATGTGCAAGCGGAATGGGAAATCAGTGGATCGTTTACCATCGCAGTGTTTCGAGCCCTTTTGAATTGTTTTTTTTGCCTCTTTCTAATCCATCGCGTGATGCCCAAGTCCGTCATTGATCTTTAGAACAAGAGACGTATTAGAGAGGTTTTTGGGGCTGGATCCCCGTTGTTGGTGTATCTGGTTGTAAAGTAATAGACAGGCTTACGAGGGCATGGAGTTGTCTATGAAGCAGCTTAAGCCAAACATTTTTGCTTTTGCTATTTAATGGGCTAAGGGGGATAACCGCGATGTTGCTTTTTTTGAGTTTGTGTGACTTTGGCGGTTTTCGTATCTTTTTGACTGTTGGACTTTTACCTAGGTCATGCCCCCTTCGGTGCCTTTTCTAATAATACTTGGTGAAAAAGTATATAATCAATATGCCTGTAAATATGTTGTTCAATTCAGACAACTTAGTAACTTTTTAAGGACTCTTTAGAGTGCCAACTGTTAAAGAGACGATTGATCAGGATTCCTTACCTATTGGTCTAATGAGCTGGAAAGCCTTAGAATTAAAAACGACGTTGTCTTTTTCTTTTTCCCTTTTTTCTCCACTAGGGCTATGGTAACACAACGGTAATGGTAAGGAACCAGGTTTCTTCCCGGCAATCCACTTACGATGAATTAACAAACATGTGACTGAAATGGACCTATGAGAAGTTTGAGGTGGTAATGCTAAGGCGAGGGAATATTCAAATTGAAACGCTATATGACCAAAGTGTTAAGAACAATTCTTGGAATAACATGAGAAGAGATTGTGAGAGAGGAAACAATTTCGAGAAGTAGGAGGGTTTTGGTTCTTACTAAAATTGCAACGATAAGAATGATTGATGTAGCTAATTCTAGATTAGTCGGACCTAGGTTTTGGGATTGGATTGTATAGGGGTTTCATATATTTCGACACAGCTATTCATTAGAACATATTTAAGAATCGAAATAATGAGAAATATCATTGTACAAAGTTCCTATTAATTGGGACCAAGAGTTTTTGGCGAGTGTGCAGGGATTTACCAAATAATAGGGAGCATGGTTTTCTGCTGGAGTTTTTTAAAAGGTGGCCCTACAGAGGTTTTACATGTTTCAACAGTAAAGCTTACATAGTACGAATTGGATGAAAACCTGGAAAATATAGTTGGTCTTGCAAACTTGATGTATTGTGGAGTATCCATGTGAGTATGTGACTGTTTGTTAGCCAAAAATTGACCCCAGCCCATTATACAACCAATACATGAGAAAAAATTATCTATATGGTAGGCTCAAAAACAGGTGCCCCAGTCTCCCGTTCCTCTCTTTCCACACAATCCAAAATAGATGCGAAGAGGCAAGGGCCAACTTTTTCAACAATGAAAAAGAAGTGAAACAAAGATTTAAGGGACTCTCTCTCTCCCTCTCTCTCTCTACCCATCAATATTATACTCTATTCCCACGACCCTCTCCCTTTCTTCCCTTTACTTGAAGACGAACCCACTACAGAGCATACCTTGAGGTTCTTGACTGTCCTGGGCGACACCCAAACAAGATGAGACAAGCTTAAGATTATGCTGCAACAATCTCGAGCTGCTAAGAGATGAAGAAGGAGGTGATTTATGCCTTTATTGCCCAAAAAACACCAATTGGCATGCATCTTTTAATGCAAATATTCAGTGCATAGCTTCCTGCCTCCCAAGCAAAAAAAAAAAAGGTGAAATTTAAATAGTTGTGGGGGTAAGGCCGTGTACATAGACCTGAGGTGGTTGGAGCCTTCTGAGTTGTGGCCGCCTTTGGATTCCCATTTCCCAAGGAAAGTCTCTCTCTCTCTCTCTCTCTCTCCCCCTTCCTCCCTCCCGATATTGCTCACCTATGCTTATTAAAAGTTCCTATTGTCCTAAAAAACCATTAATCCAACTTATCGAGTGTTTGATTGAATCACCTCAGCCTTCCTAAGTCATCAAATGGCTCCCATATCTCATGCCCTGGCAGTGGAAGTGTTAATAGGGACTAGGATCCTCCTCATGAATACTAGAATGGAAAACCTATTTTCTTTACTTAAAGTTGGTAAAAGAGCCAACCTTGCACTCTCCTTCTGAGCTCACTACACCTTTGTGCGCACCTCCTCGAAACTGATTTTTATGCTCACAAATATTCCCTCCACTCAAGGTAATGCCTGACCATCCTTCTTTCAGCCACTTTTCTTGGGTTATGTCGTTTCATCTAAAAGAGTCAAAGTCTGTTTGGACTTTAATCCAGAAACCTAAAAACTCTCCAATAACTTCCTGCCAACCCTCTGCTCCTACCTTCAGATGAAGGTTCTTCTCCCTAGAAAAGAAGGTAATCTAGAAAAGAAGATTCTAACCAAGCTTAAACGTGAATGTGACTCCCAATCTGAATATCCGTCCTCTTGCTCTATATTCCCAGTGTATGAGGAAAACCTACACTCAATAAAACTTAACTAAGTACATTACAGAGTACAAGGTCTGGGCTCTGGTTTGCTACTAACAGAACTGGTAAGCCTCCAAACGAACACAAAACTTGAAGAACTTTCACCTGATACAGCGAACTTCTAGCCCTCCTCATCAAAGATGCAAATCAGGCCCCTTTTATATTTGTGTAGGTATCTGTATATATACTTGATGAGTAGTAGATACGTATTGGGGCTGATCTAAGGCCAGTGCTGGAAGGTTTCAATTTTCCCAGCGTATCTTCCATGTCACTGAGCGGCTATGCTACATGGACTCGGTACGAGTGTCCAGGTTGGGTTCGTCTAATTTTCAAATCTGAGGACACGGAGACATGGCGAAAAATTCATATATACTGTTCTTTTTAGTTACTCCTAAGGTTAAATAATGTTTCTTGTGGCGCTTATTGTTTTTATCGAAAAAAACATATCTCATCTCGAAGCAATAACAAACTCAAAGAAACAATACAAGATAGTGTTCTAAGTGGCATAACTTGTTAGATGTGTCAGACACATATTCCTTATCCATGTCGAAGTGTCGAGTTTCCCACATGGGTACTTACACGCATTTGGAAGAGTCCATGTAACTTAGCTGAGTGGATGACTTAGGTCATAGTTAAAGGAATGCAGAGCCCAAGTGCTATTCTTTGTAGTGGTTTGGTGGTAAAATACCAGCGTACCCTTCCTCTTCCTAAAATTGTTTATCATGTCCTCGTTTTAACCGTACAAAGAGCAGCTTTTGGAAGGGACATGAGATCCACACCAAGTACTAAGATCTCTCTCTGAACCATCCTTTGATATACAGTGCCCTTGTCTCTTTCTCTCACACGCTCACATACAACCACTTTCTCCCAAAGATTCTAAGCAGTGTATTCCTCTGTGAGCTCTTTCAAAACGTTCGGAGTAAAGTGAATTATTTGGAATCTAGGTTAAATTAAACAAAAAGAGACGCGTTTTTTATATTCTTTCATTTTGCTATTACTGCCCCAGATTTTGTTCAAAATTCAAGACTTTTTAGGCAGTTGGTCAAAATTTCTTCACAATTAAGAGTGTTCAGTTTTATTTCTCCCTAGCTCCTTTTAATTCCGGTCCTTTCTATTGTTTATCAGATCTCTGTTTGCTGTTGCAAATCTTGCAGATTCGGTACTCGTGGGTTTTTCCAAATTTTTTGATCTTCCGTTTTGAGTCAATTGCACATCTGTGATAATTCAACCGTTTAAATACATGTGAGGAAAGCTTAAAATAGAAACAAATGGAGCCGATGGGAAAATATAATAGGAGAGAAATGATTCCAAAAGAAATGAGGAAAGATATGATAACATTTATCTCAGATGAGAAGATCATTGATGCACCTTTCCGTGTGTGAACACAACTCGAACCAGGTTTGAAATACACGAGTGTTTAGCCATGATCAATCTCACGAAATGAATCCAAGTGGGTGTACCACAGTTGAGATCCCTCGGTTAAAAGGGGACATGCAGGACAGTTTTGAATAGAGACGAGGGGCGTGCTGGTAATTTGGATTGGCCCGCTAGAAAGTAGCAGTGGCTCCATGTCATGTGAAACTAATAGGACACAAACAATAGGAGGGAGAAACAGAATAACAAAGAAGGGGTGGGTGGGTGGGTGGGGGGAATGAATGTTTATTACCAATTCATAATAAGATGGTCTCTCTGAGATGACTGGAAAAGATCAATCAATTCCTAATTGGTTCAATCAGATCGTAACTGATTTGGTTGAATCGTACATTTATTCAAATATAGAAATGTGATATCTCTAATTTAACTCTTGCTTAACATAAACTTAAACAAGATAAAATTCCTATCTATGTCTCGGATTTTCGAGAATGAGTCTGCCAAGTCTTCTGATTACATAAAGTTGTGGATTAGCAGCATTTTCTCAGGGTTCGAGCTCTCTTGCGCGGAGATAAAATGTCGGTACTGCTCTAACAAAGCAGGATCAAGGCGGCGAAGCTTGTCCTCGATAAGGCAGGTATTATCTGTAGCAGGGCTGTTCTGTCGTCGCACTAGAAAGCACCGGTAGCCACCCTGAGAGAGGACACTATTTTAAAATCCTAGATACTATTGATGGCAGTAGGTGGTTGTAATCAGTGGGAAGGAGAGGCTGAGACAGGAGGCGCAACAGTGGAACTTGGAGGAAGACGTGCAGATATCGTAGGGGCTCAAAAGTGCCTCAGTAAGAAAACTAGTCTTGCTCATTGAAAATAGGGCTAGTGCCCATATTAGAAGGTAAGTCAAGCAAATAAGCATTAGGGCCTTGCTACGAATGATACAAATTGGTCAGGCTAGAGCATGTAACTTTCTAAAGGAATTTTTGGGGTAACGCTTGAGGAATGTCACCTGCATTAAACTCAGAGTTGCCTACGACGGCCATCTATAGCAAGTTTATAGTTTTCATTAGTTAACACTATTTTTTGGTAAGATCTTAGCTTGCAAATCACATATATGCTGAGCAAAAATCGGCGGATTTCGAGGGGCGTGAGTTGGGAGGCAAGGGAACCATGTCTATAGGCTGACAGGGGGAATAACCAGTGACAATCTCAAAAGGGTTCTTTCCAGTAGTTTTTTTAACAGTTATTGTAGGCGAACTCTGCTTATGGAAGAATTAGATTCCACGCACCCTGATACTCACTAACTAAACAACACAGTAAGTCACATAAATTGCGATTAACAACCTTAGTTTGACCATCAGTCTAGGGGTGAAAAGCAGAAAAGAACTAGAGCTGAGTGCCAAAAAGTTGAAGGTCCTTGAGAAGTAACTAATGAACTTAACATCTCGGTTAGACACAGTTGAGGTGGGTAAGGCATGGAGGTGAACCACTTTCCGAAATGACAACTTGGCTACGTGAGAAGCGTTAACAATCTTGCTACATGGAATGAAATGCGTCGTGCGTGAATAATGATCCACAATTACAAGCACAAAATTATGTCCACTAGCAGTTTGGGCAAGCCGAAGATAGAGTCCATGCTTACGTCTTTCCACTGGAGGTGTGGAATAGGAAGGGAGTGTAAAGATCAATGTTAGATTTCTTAGCCGTAGCTAACTAACAAGTGCAACACTGGGAAACAATGCGAGCAACAACCCTCTTCATGGTGGCCCATTGGAATTTTTCGTCAACCAAAGCAATGGTTTTTGTCCTCCCAAAATGGCCAGCAAGCCCACCAGCATGCAGCTCTCAAACAAGAAAATGGAGTCAAGTACAAGGGACACATAGGCGAGTTCCATGAAAAAGAAAGCCGTCTCTCACGATGAAATCTAGATGATCATTACAGTGGGCTGAAGATCTTGAGTGATGAGACCAAAATCAGTACAAGTAGCGCAGTCATCCTTAAGCCCATAAAAGCCGACAACATGGTGTCTCATGGATTGCAAGACAAGAACGATAAGACTCAAAGCGTTAGTAGCTTTATTCTCTTACAGCGGAACGATGTTGAAGAACAAATGAGTATCATTGTAAGGCAACCCTGATGGGGATTTAACTTGCGTTGAGAGTGTAGGTATTTGAGGGCCTTGTGGTTAGAGTACAAGACGAACTCACCGGGTAACAAGTAGTACTGCCGATGCCATAAAGCCTAAATGATAGCATAAAACTCCTGGTCATAGGTAGAGTGGCGCTCTTGAGCATCATTGAGTTTTTCGCTAAAATAGGCGATAGGGTGGCCACCTTGACTTAACAAGGCCCCATTGCCAACACCAGAAGCATCGCAAGAGACCCTAAAGACTTGGGGAAAAGTCTGGGTGTTGTAAGATGGGAACTGAAACCATGCGCTCTTTGATTGTCTCAAAGGCATGAGTGGTTGCCGGTGTTAGTGAGGGGAGCTATAATTGTTCTTTGGTTCGGCCAGTCGTTGCGTGCACCTTCTCAAGTTCGACAACAATGCCTTGTGTGGTGATAAAGCCTAAAAAGGCCACACGAGATGCAGGAAGTAACACTTCTTAAGAGTGGCAAACAATTTAGCCGTACGGAGGGTGTCGAGAACCTGTTTGAGGTGGTAGAAACGGGTAGCTCAGTCTTGCCAAGGATCAGAATGTCATCAAAGTACACTAAAAATTTCCCGAGGAAAGGGAATAGGATCTATCACTCACATGAATGCACTTGGGGCATTGAATAGACCAAGCGACATAACTAATAACTCATAAAGGTCATCAAGGGTCTTGAAGGCAGTTTTCCACTATTTATAGGTCTGATGGGAACCTGATGATAACCACTACGCAAGTTAAGTTTCAAGAACGAACAAGAACCAGCCATCAAATCTAACATGTCGTCTAGGCGAGGAATGGGAACCTATACTTGACAATGTTTTTCTTTTTTGATGGCACGACTATCAACGCACATTTGCCACGTTCCATCTCTTCTATAGGCTAAGAGAGGTTAGGCATAGCACAAGAACTCATACTTACACGAACAACTCCGTGCTGTAAAAGCTTGTTAATGTGCCGTTGTAGCTCAGCATGCTCTGTAGGATTCATCCGATAATGAGGCAAGTCGGGTAACTAGGACCCAGGGGCCACAACAATGGCATGTCCTCAAGGGAGGTAGCTCGGTAGGAAGGGACTAGGGACTCACGTCCTGAAACTCATGCTATAATTGAGTAACCTGGAACTCATGCAACAATTGAGCAACCTTAGGGGAAAGGTTGTGTGAAGGTGTCGGAGGATCAGGGAAGGCTTTCCGTGCCGCCAAGGGTAACACAAAGCTGGATTTGAGATCCAACACCTCGAACTGTCAACGATTTAGAAGCTGAAGGGTATGCTTCTTAAAGGGTAGCGATGGCTTCGATGGGCTAACCTTATTAAGGGGCTTTGTAGGTAAGAGCTTGATAGTCTTATCTCCGTGCTTAAAGTATATGTGTTGTCTCGCCTCGCCCATGATGCTCAACTTCTAAGTCATTAAGCCACGGGCGACCAAGTAAGTTATGAGCAACATCCATCAGAATGACATCACCCCAAAGTTTGGCTGAATAGGCACCCATCTGGAGGGGAACTAGGCACCGATGTGAAACTGAAAGAGAGGTCTTATCTACCCATGCAACACGAAATGGTGTTGGGTGAGGTTCATGTTGTAGCTTCATTTGGGTCATTACGTGATCAGAGACCATGTTTATGGTACTACCCTCGGCAATGACGAGTTTGCAAACGGTGTCCCCGCACGGAAGATAAATCTGGAAATGATTGTGCATTATCATCGTTCACCGCAGGAGTAGATAAAATGCACCTCATGACGTTGAGAGCAAGCGCGTCATCACCTGAACATTCTCACATTATTCCTTATAATCATGTTGAGGACCTACACCCTTAACAGTATCCTCGTCCTTCTAATTAGCCTCCATCTGAGTGATGGATATAGTGCTGTAGGACAATGACTGAGTATATGACCTCGGCTAGGGCAGTGATTACACTCCATAGTAGACATATAAGGTCGAGACGATGTCAGGGTAAACTCACGAGCCTTGCTCATAATAGCACCTGGGGTAGGAGAAGGGCTAGACTGTGTGGCAGACGGAAATGGTGCATAGCCAGTCTCGCTGAAAAGGTGAGGAATGAGAAAGGAAAGAAGTGCCTTCAGGCAGAGTAGTACATCGGGGGGCTGAAAGCCGAAGGGAGTTCTCAAGGAATAATGATTTTTAGAAGGCACTTCCAATGGACTCAGGCTCGTGAAGGCGAACGTCCCTTTGTAGCTTAGGTCTTAGCCTATTGAGAAAGCGAGTAACGGAGACCCAAGGGGCTTCAGGTGTCGTACATCTGACAGAAAGCTCTTCAAAGTGAGACATACTCGGTTACCTCTGCAGTTTGTCTCAGTTGCATCATCTCAGAATGCAGACTAGAGTAGGTGGAAAGGTATTTTTTCTTTTATTTTTAAGTGCATACCGGCCTATGTGGTGATGGGAGGTTCGGCTAGTCGCGCGAGGGTATCCTCAACTTGGCGTCAATAGCGTTGGCAGCCCTAGTTAATTTCCTCTTAGCAAAACTTACGAGCTCAGGTCTTGCATGCGATAAAGCTAAGATAATCCTCCATCTCACCTAACCAAACAAAAAATGGCCAGGGTCGAGACGACCATCAAAGGTAGGTGCATCGACTTTGACATGACGAGTGACATCGCCAAAGTCATCCCATTGGTAATGGGACTCGCGATCATCCCTATGAGCATGAAATACACCTATAGTTAAATGTTCAACGTATTGTTGCTAAGGGTCCTCCAATTTGAAAAATGGGGCCAGTAGGAGTGGTCAGAATGCCAGATTGGTTCTCCTTAGGGTAGATAAGAATGCGTTCATCAGTGTGTCCCTAGTGATCGCGTTTCCTGAGGGAAATGTGGATTTGTTGGAGGTGAGTGGACAAGTTGGTGACACTTGAAGAGACGCCACAGGATCCTCAAGTTTCTGGAATCGCTTATCGATAATCTTATCTCGTGCAATAACCATGATAAAAATGCACAAATCCGTCGAAAATGGTTAAGGTGGAAATCTTTAAACTACTGCAGATGTTCAAAATAAAGGCAACAATTGTGCGCTTGCGCATCGAGGTGGTTAGCGAAAATGAAGAAGGGTGGGAGATGAATGGTATCGGGCAGTGTAAAAGATTTGGGTTAAGACTCATAGCTATTTGCTCGACTAACTAACAAATATAAGAACTAAAATAGAGTTTAATGTGATTTTTACTTGCGAGGTGATTTGAAACCTACCACATAATGCATGGATGAACAGTCATGATCGGCTACGGCTTCCTATGGTGGCAAAGAGGAGATGACACATTGTCAGTTGCAAGGAGGCGGCTAAGCGGTGGTGGCGAAGATAGGGCTGACCGATGGATGATAAGGCATCACTGGTGATGGCTGGTCGACGATGGTTGGAGGATGGCGGTGGAGGGGCAATGCAGCAATAGATCATATGATGGCGGTGGTGGCCGACAATGGCTGGTGGGTGAAAGCGGCGTGGAAGGATCTGCGGTGTAGGGTCAGGGCGGCGGCTTAGGGGGAGCTGGGGTGGAGGCTCGTCGCAGTGAGGGCAAGGCAGTGTCCATGCGGTGACAAGGAGGATGGCGGGTCCTGATGATAGCGGCGGAGCGGTGGGTCGGTGGGAAGGGCACCACGGGATGCCGTTGCGGTCCTGTGACGATGATGGCTGAGACGAGAAGAGAAGGGCATTGTTGGCATAGTTTTTTTTCTTACTGAGAGGGTCGTGTGGTGGGTAAATTGTTTTTGACAACGATAGGTGAATTGTTTAAATAATGTTGTTGCTGGATGAAAAAATTGAGGTGGATTGGGGGTTGCTCTAATACCACTTGATGTGAAACTTGTAGGACATAAACAAGAGGTGGGAGAAACAGAATAAGGAAATTGGTTCTCTATTCGCAATCCATGATAAGATGATCTCTCTGTTACAAGAGGTGTTCCTTTTTATAGGACAATATGAATTTAAGAGATGGAAAAGATCAATCAACTCCTGATTGATTCATTTAGATTGTAAATTGATTGAATATTTATATACTGATATGTGAAATCTCTTATTTATCTGTTGCTTAAAATAAGTTAAACAAAATGAAATCCCTAATTTATGTCCTGGATTTTCGAGAACAAGTCTGCAAAGTCTTCTGATTATGCGGAGTTGTGTGTTTTCATCGCTGTGTTTATTACGAAGAACAGTCCGAACCTTCTAGTCCATGGCGTTGGCCTAGATGCTTTGGAAAATTGAAAATTTCCAAACATAGCCCTTGGATCCCCCCCATATACGTTGCTATATAGTAACAGGTAAATGTTACTGAGGATTGGATTTCGGGGGATTAATAATGACTGCGTAGATGCATGTATGATTGCTTATATTATGTCTATACCGACTGGCCTGATACATGCATCTTTTCTGTTTCTTATTTTTATTTTTTGACAAGTTAGTCAAAGAGTATCAAGTCCTCTAGTTTGCTGTTGGTTGTTTCCATGTTATTCGAGCCAGTGATCAAGTTGGTGGATACTGTCTGTGTCTCCTCGTATGGTTTGATTGTGTTTAACTTTGTATGACCTGTAAGTGGCTTGGCTTTGCTTCTGTGCTACTTATTGTCATCATTTTTGCCGCTGGTTGGGTCATGCCTAAAACTATCACCTCGCATGTGTCGCAAATTTGTTGTTGCATAACTTTCTAGTTTTAACATACTGGCTCTGCTGCTTCCATTTTATTAGAAAAAAATGTTTTTTTTTTATCTTGGGTTCCCCCAAGTCCTTGAACCGAAAATAAAGCTGCTGCCTTGTGTTTAACAGGTTGAAGGAGAACCAAATCACATTTCCTCAGAACCCGCCCAGAAATCATCAGGATCGGACAATGGGAAACTCGAGTGAAGTCAAACGTTTTGTAAAGATCGAAAAGTAACTGTTCCTTCAACTTTGTATGTAGAAGGATGTTGTCCGAAGCAAATGGATATTTGATGCATGAATAACTTATCGAATGACGGGAATTTGATGCATGAACTACAAGTTAGCTATGAGACTCAATGACGAGATTAAATGCTCCTACCCATTGTAGCCAGGAACTCGTTATAACTATCACACTCAATTTCGCTTGACACCTTAATGTTGGTGTTAAAAGTTAAAACTTGGTTCATCTGGGCAATGAAGGGCTCGACCGGTCATGGATCAGAATCCTTTTGTTTTCCTACACACTTGGAAGAGAATCGGTACATTGTAATGCGGGTAAGCTGCAAAACCTGTTACTCACTGATCTAGAAATATCCTACTTCCTCCCCCACCCACCATCCTTTTTTCCCCCACGACAAAATCTCTTAGCAAAGTGCTGTAAAGCTGTAAAGTTTATCTTTCATTTTTGGTTCCGTAATAAGTGATCACCTTGAGAAGGCAGAAAGGATAGTTTGGAGTACATCAAGTGGGCTAGAACAGGCTTGAGACCTGGGAATTAGAAAGCATCAATCCCTACCTCGCGACTTCCGCCGACACTTGTTACCAATAGCAGGGCCCAGATATAGTGTTATTGGGAAATTTGACTTGGACACGTGCGGGACGCGATTAAAGTTGCTTGACTGTTTGCCAAAGCGACTGGATTTACGAGAGGAGCTTTTTGTTTGATGGTCGTCCCCGTCCTCCTGATTATGTACATTCTATGTTGCAATGAAATTCTCTCAAAACACCATTCTTAGCCGTGTGGTTTTTGAAAAATGTTGAATTCGAATGATTAAAAAACGTCGAATGCGAATGTTCAAAAAAGGAAGTAGAAAGAAAAAGGAGGAGATACGAAGAATCTCATCGTGTTGTTGGTCTGCACAACCCTTTTGCCTTTGACTTTAATTCAGTCCGAAATTTGTGGCTCCATTATTTGCGCGCTCTCTCTCTCACTCACTCTCTCTCACACACACACTCATTTATTTGAATAAACTTTGGCTCCTATCTGAATCGTAGTAATTTTCCTCAAACTCTAATGTTTCTAGTAACTTTTCTTCTAACACTTTCAACGACAATTATTAGCAGTATTTTTTTAGCGTCACTAAATAAAAGTCATTATAAACATTTAGAGACGATTGATTCATTTGATTGTAGTTATATAGGGGGTAGGAGGAAGATTCTTCAAACAAACCGGGGTAGCATTTAAAATTTTCCCTATTTATAAAGATAGAACAGTAATTCCTGAAGCTATTTTAGGATACTTGTTACTTTTGCTATCAGGATATTAAAAATCATTTGATAATCTTTGAAAGTGCTTTCCTATGCTCTCCGTTACTTGTGTGGACTTGTCCGACGTCATAGAGCAGCTGCATAGCTCGATGTTAGTTTTGCAAAGCTTCGACATAAGTTCTTTATGGTTGAGCTACATCCGTTACGGCCGGTTGCAGCTTTAGTGACCTGTAATGATCGAGAAAAAAACTTATTTGTCGCTATAGCTAAAGAATTTAGTGATGCCTTTTGGTATGGAACACACCTTATTCAGTCACCCGAGACTTTGGTGCTACCATTTTTATCCTCGTTTAAAAAAACGTTGCAAGCAGACAATATGCGATTTATGATCAAAAGGGATGACATTTAGTGTCGTTAAAAAGTGCTATCGAATTTTTTGTTGATAACATTAGTAAACATTTTGCTAAATATATTTAGTAACCATCAATACCTGCAAGATAAAAGCTGTAACTAGGAGATTACAACCCAGGCTGCAGCCAGAATATATAAATTAAGCTTCATGAATGACTTAAACAAGGCCCAAACAACCGGCCAATCTGGGAGCTCGTTCATTCCATTTCCATATTTTTCACCTTATGTTGTTGGAAATGAATGGAATTTTACATTTTGTTATGTTGTGAAAACTGTACGAAGTGATCGCCACATGTTTGATAAAATGGTTTTCGAGACAAAGGGTTAGGGTGTGAATTAGTAATGAAACTTGGCTCCCCCAGCAACAATGTTTTTCGTGTAGTGTTGTGCCTTCCATCACTCGGCAGTGCTGCAGTAGGTACTAGTGCAACATTTAGATAACTAGTGCAACATTTAGATAACTAGTGCATGTAGTGGGTATGACGTTAGAATCACAGTGCATCGTAAACACAAGAAAGAGCTGCGCACGCGCACCCAAGGCATGAAAAGGTTGCAATTGGATTTGCGAGCCTTCAAATACCCATTCATTATGAAAAAATGTAAAAGGCGAGCTTACGTTGGTCCTAACGACATGGGCAACCAGATCTATCTAAGCCAGAGCGGCAATTCTATGGGATCATAATGGTACAATAGCAGCTGCCCAAACCAGAGTTGAGCCAGAAACAGAACCCGAAACTGCAGAAGCCATGGCTGCTCTATTAGCCATTGACTTGGCAATCACAAAGAAATGCTCTCATGTCCAGTTTGAAGGACATGCTCAAGAGGTAGTGGAATGGCTGAATAACCATGTGATCTCACCTAACTGGAGGAGTTTTGCAACAGTGGAGGAAGCCAGAAGGAACCAAAATTTTTTTTACCTGTTGGGACTTTTGTAAAGTCAGTAGAAATGTAAACAAATCTGCTCATGACGTACCCGCATGGGCAGATGCAATTCATTTTTTTGGTCCAGTTCCATTAGCATCCTTACCTCCTCCTTTTGTTGATGGATGAAAAAGGAACTGGCTGTGTCCTGTACTTGTAGGTTTGTATTTCGTTTAGTTTTTCATCGTAATTTCTCAGATAATACGTGCGATCTAAACCGTTCACATTGATGTTACGTGTCAGCCTTTTGAGTATTATTCTGTTCACTACTTACACAAGTTACAGGTTACAAGTTACAAATAAATCAACAGAGCTCTAGCTCAGGATAATTAGCAGTTGACCAAGGCAGAACTATGTCACTCCACTTCCATGCATACTTTGTTCCTATGTCTCCTCAGGAAATCATTTTCCCAGTAGCAATCAAAAACTTGAAAAATGAGGACGTTAGAAGCATTTATACAGCAACAACTGATAATTTAAGATAGTATCAGAGCTTTTGTTGCGCAAAGTCTTGAATTCGTTTCGTTTTCTTGTACAAGTGGTCTCCCTTCATTATAGTTCGGTTTGTACTCTGTTTACTTGTGTATGTAGCGGTGATGCACCTTTATTTGTCTCTCAACGTGCAACCAATCTCCACTTGCATGTGAAGAAGAATTTAAAACATGATATTCGATGTTAAACTCATTCTGTACTAGTAAGTTTTCAGAGTAACTGATATCTTAACAATAGCAACACAATTGATTCATACAGAACCTCTGATTGGCAACGCGTAGTTTCGGCTTCCAAGTAAACAAGTAGTCATCAGGGGAAACTTAGCCCATCCATGATTACATCTCCTTTTCAAGCTTGGTCCTTCCATCTTGTTGTCTAGCCAAGAATTGGTATGCCGGTAGGATTCATGAATTGACCACTTCGGACAAGATGAATTCACAATTACAGTTTACATCACTCTCCAATAACTGGCAAATCTGCTATAAGGATTTTGTGGGGGCTTTCAAATCTGTGGCATGCTTGCACCCGCAGCTAAGCATTAAAAAAAGAAAGTTAGGACATCGAATATGACATAAAATGCTTTTAATTACTTTGGACTTGGTTTTGGTTGAAGTAATGTAACACTGTTTCTGGTGACAACCACCTTCAGTGGACCACTTCTTGGAATTATCAGACCACAAGTAAGATGTAATTTTCCAGAGCTCATGACTTTGAGAAGAAGTGATCTCACACAAGAAATGCAGAAGATTGTTAGGAAGACAATTGCAATGTATAATATAATGGACCGAGAAATTAATTACAAGAACACAGACTTGAGAGAACCTGAAATCTAACATGAAAAAACTGGTCAAAATTTACCATGTTCCTTCTCCCTTCCCCCTTGTGTTCCTTTCTAACCCGACAGTTCACATGCACATAGAAAACTTTATGGTAACAAGTTGAATTGAAGATGTCCTGTTAGATACATAGATTTCTTACTCTTCTACTTTTTAAGTTTAGGTAAGAGTGGGTATGTTTGCATGTAAAATACTCTGGCACGTGCCCTAGACCTAGAGCCATTGGGCGAGTCTGATATCGTTTGAAGTACGCAGGCTTGCCCGACGGAACCATCCCAATAAATAAACGGTCTGACGTTTGGAAGAGTCTGCATTTTGACTTCTTTTTAAAATGATCTACGTGTACTTGAAAATATTCTCAGTGTTCTTTTGACTTTATGTTTTAGGACTTTTTCAATATTATTTAACTTGCTGCTACTCCTACTTCTAATCAAACTAAGTATATAAGAACATTTGGTATAGAAAATTTACCTTCATCATGTTCATAACAATCAACTTTTACAAACGGGTAACAATTTGAGAGTACAAAAGCTTCAATTAAAAGATTGATACACTTTGGTGATTGTTTAAGTGAATTAAACAGTAGTTTGATGCATTTAAGATAAATCAAACTAGGAGCAAATTTGTTTGTGGTGTTGAAGATGATTAATTGATACGACATGTTTATTGTTTTTATAGACGGCCTTTCAATCATTAGCCCCAGATTAATCCAATTAGGAGTTGCAACGTGATCGAGTGTGCATATTTTACCCTTCTGTTCACGTTAAGCGTCCTTGTGCTAATATGACTTTACTACATGTTGAGATTGAATAAGACCTCATTTTGCTTTCTTGCCTAAATTTTCATTCAATCTTTGCCATATATTTTACATCTCTTCACGTAGTGACACGCTCCACAGTTAAAAGTTTCATGCCATGTATGAGCCATGTCTCTTTCCATATTCCAGATTTGGCCATGTGTCAATTAGTCATTCGTTACTATTAATTAACAGATTAGAAACGACCATCAACTTGTTTTCGGACGAATCACCCTTAAAATGGAAACTTGCCCTCAGGGCAAACCCTAAATCCTTGATCGAGTTGTTAGAATTTTACTTAGTGCAAAAATGAAAAAAAAAAGATATTCTTTAAGAACGGTTAATTTTGTTTTTCAAGGTTTATTTTCGTCTCCCGCTGGCAATTAACACATCATTGCTGGCCTAATTATCTGAATGAATCGAGATGGGGACTACTGGAGTAAAATTCAAAGTTACACATGAAAATGATTGGTATTATGATCACAATCTTTGGCATAACTGATTCTACATAAGAAATGTAGAAGGTCATTACGAAATCAATCATGTGCCACACAAATCAAAGTTTAAAATCCATCCCCCCCCCCCCCCCCCCCCCGGTTCCATCAACAAAAATTAAGGTTATTTGGTCCTGGTATAAGGCTGAGCATGATTCCGTTTGGGGACCAAGTCGCAAACCGAACCGTTACCATCAATTTGAGATATTATGACTTGAACCGAATTAATTACCATTGGTTTGGACGGTTTAGTTTAATCGAATTAAACGGTTAGGTTTAGTCGGTTTGAATCTTTTTGCAGGCATTTAGAGACATTGTTCTTTTGCACATTATTATTAGATCTAATAAATGTTACTAAAGTTGAAGTTGTATTTTCTCAATTGCCATAATCTTGTTATGATCAATATATAAGTGCGCTTCTTGACATAAGATTAAGTATTATTTCAGATATATATTATTAAAAAATTTAAGTATGCCTTTATTATTGATGTATGAGAAAGAATGAGTAAATACAACAGAAATAATTGTCACAATTTTTTATGTTATAGCTACTTCCATTATTTTCTTTTCTTTTAACTTTCAAGGTTTTGTTTTTCAGATTTCTTAATTCCATGTATGTGAAAGTTATCAATGAAAGTTATCACAGGTGGTTCCGTTCGGTTTCAAAAATGTGAACCGTGAACTGAACCAATGTCGGTTTGATAAATGTAAAACCAAATCATTACGATATTTGGACGGTCCGGATTAGATCAATTCGATTTAATCGGTTTAAACGGTTTAGTTCGATATGAACGGTTTAATGTTCACCCTTACTTGGTGAACAAGGAGAGGGAGCTAATCTCATAGCCTCTTTGGGACTAGTTACCGAAAGTAAATTTCAGATTCAAACTTAATCAACTCTCAAAATGAGCTTTCAACTATTTTTTGCAATATTTGCTTTCAACTATGGATCATGATTGGATAATAAGTACTAAAAACAGTTTCAATATAGCAAAATGACCAAACATATAGTGTTCGAATAAAAGGCACTCAACGTCTTTGCAATTAATAGGAATATTCTAGTATTGTGCTTGAGCAAACCTAATTATGAAAAGTGATTAATCTATAATCTTTATTTTGTAGAATTTTGATTTAATCAGTTTTAGCTTCTGAAGCTGATTTGATTTAGGTTGAGTAAAATGTACCAATGATCACTCAACTATGATCACTTTTTCATTAAAGTCCTAAACTTTAATTTGTTTAGTGACAATTAGGTTATAGTTGAGTGGCAATTATCGCATTTTACTCATTTACATTTGTAAGTTTGCCGAACACCTATCAACCTGATTCGATTCAGATTAAGTCAAGTTTGACTCCCAATAACTAAAAGTGTAGCATGCCTGAATCTGACTGGGGTTCGCGGTGGTGGAGGAATTGGATCGAAAAAAAGAGAAATTCTAGTTATAAGATATCTAACGAAACCTTCGCTGCAAGAAGCGCAAGCCGAAAAGTATAATATGTGCCCAGGCTACACCTTCATAACTCCAAATACCCGAATTCGTAATAGTCCTTCCTGTGATGCTCCAATCGCCCCAATCCCACCCATGTCTTAATAATCTAATGTGAAAAGGGTGCCTTTGAAGGAAAAATGAAAATAAAGAAGCATCATTGGAAAAGTTTTTGAGGAAGAGAGTACTTTTTGAGGAATAGAGTAATTAACACATCATTGCTGACCTATAAATCCATACGGGGACTACTACTAGGGTGGAATTCAAAGTAACAATTGAAAATGATTAGTATTATGATCTACGCATGGTTTATCATATATTCCCGAATGCACAAATTTTGGCCGCCATTTGGATTATAAGAATTTTTTTTTTAATTTTATATATAGTGATAATTAATAGTCATTAAATTTTTTTAGTTATTATTTTTTACCAACACTTTTAGCTGCAATTCTCAACAGCATACTTTAGCGTCATTAAGTAAAAATCACTAGAAGCATTTAGCGATTACTAATTATTCCTATATAGAGGGTAGAAAGAAGATTCTTTCAACGCGAATAGGAGCCAAAAAATTTTCTTCCTGATTTGTGATCTATGTCTCTCTGGGGTGAGGGACTTGGCGCAACAATGACCGCCTCTTTCTATATCCATAACTCTTGGTTTTTATCCAAAAGGAATTGTGTAGAAAGAATGGACTAAGAGATGCACCTCTAGTTCTTGTCTTTCCTCTTCATTTCCCTCTCATGCTGAACCTTATTAGCACATCCCACCCCTCTCACTCCCTCAACATGCAGAGTTCACTATCAAAAGTAAAGGATGAAAGACAAGTAAGCATCTCTTTACATGGAATCCTCGTCCACCCACTGGTTTTGGGGTTCCCCTGGTCCAATCCTTTCCCCTTCACATCTCTCGGTCTAAGTCTCACACTAAATTTTGGTCCCCTAACCTCTATCCGTCCCAGTTACAACCTCTCCCTCTACCACCACATCATATTGAAACCAGCTCTACAACCACATCTGTAGACAAAGCAAGGAGAGGTATCAAATTAAATTCGAAAACAACTGGTTGAGGCCAAGGGCTTCAAGCCATACAACCTAGGACTGGCCAAGGTTGACGGAGTCCAACCTACGATATTTAGAGTGATATAGTACATTAAGCCGCCTTGATCTGCTCGCTGAGCTTCTGTTCTCGTAACTTCGTCAACAAGTAAGCACACACAATTGTAGCTTTCATGGCAATTATTGTATTGTATGTATTGTATTCATAGCCCTTTGCAAGGTTTACTAAGACATGTATAGGTAAATTTTTGGCCGTTATCCGGTTGTAAAAAGATATCTATAACTCCTCGTATAGCGACGACTAATCGTCGTTACATACGTTTAGTGAAGTTAAAAAGTGCCGTTACGAATTGTTACTGAAAGTGTTAACAGATAAGTTATTAAAAATATTTAACGACTATTAGTTGTGACTACATAAGAAGTTATAGTAAGATTCGTACAACTTGAGTAACGGAAAAAAAATTTATGGATAGGTATAAACTACCTAAAACTAGCAAGGAAAAGGGGTTGATTTTTGCACCACTTGCTAGGTCAGAAGTTAAACCCCATGCCTGCGGGCCGACAAAGGAAGTGGCCATGAAAATATATGTTTGGACAAGTACTTGAATAATTGTTAAACAGTCACATTAGAAGGTACAATTAAATCTATATATTAGTTGATTAAGACCATTCTCATCAGCACACCTCTCTCTCTCTCTCTCTCTCTATATATATATATATATATATGTAGTATACACAGATATTGTTCAACTCCTTTGCGGGTTTTTTTTTAAATTTTTTTCTTGATCTTGTGGGGGATTTTCAATTATTAGGTCATTATCATCTTCAACCTCTCTCCTCCTTCCGGCCATAAACTTTTCTTTGAAAATACGGTGCTTCCACGTGTTGAATTAGGGTTAGCTTTTTCAATGGTGGCCCATTTAAAAAATCGGCCTGTCGTTACCGAATTTGATTGCTATGTTATCGCCTAAGCGCTGACGTTGTTGCTTGCTCGAAGGACTTTCTTTACTTTTATTATATTTGAGTTCTCAATGTTACCCAAAAACTTCTTGGTTTCAGAGAAAAAAATGACCCAGGGATTCTACGGACTCGTACGTTTACAGTATTCGTTTTCTGTATTTGTATTGTATTTTCGTTTTTAATTTTTTGATTCCAATCACAAATTATAGCTGTGTACTTGTATAATTTTCATCACTTTTTTTGTATCTACTTTTTTCAGTTGTTTTTGTATGTTTACCATTTTCATTCCCGTTTTCATGACTGTTACTACAATTTTTTCTACTATTACCCTTACTACCATTCTTGCTTGCTGGAGTCTCATCCCGTTCTTTTTCCCGACAGGATTCCCAATCACAGAGGATGATTTCACACGCAGATAGAGTAAAAGCAAGACACATACATAAATAGGTGACCACAAAAATAAGGAATTCAAAGATGGTGGTTACAAAAGTAAAGAATTCATCCATTTCAAAGATAATGGGGGGTGATTACTGTGGGGCCGTAAACGGGATCTACGGCGATGAACATCTCGACATCGACGGAGGACCAGGGAGGGAGACGCTCCTCTCGGACGGCGAACCTAGTGTAGTTGTCTAAGAACGCGAACCTGTCCGCTTGAAGGAAGAGATCTTATTTCAACTCCAGAATGCTAGATGCAAATTTGCCGAGGATGATGTGATTGCCGATGTGGATTTCGGCGAGATCTCGGCAGTGATTGACGGCCTGCTCGACTTTCCCAAGGAGGACGACGTGATTGCTGACGCCTTCTGCGACAATCTCGTCATGGATTCCGGCGATACCTTGACGGTCACCGCCATCAACAATTTCATTTCCTCCATCTCTGGTGAGACCTCGACGGGCAGTTGGAAGGGACGGGGTGAGACGGAGTTTTCAGATCCAGGCAATGGATCTAAAAATTAGAGAGAAAAGGGTCTACCTTTCCTCTGTAACGATGGACAAAGATGCACAGAGGAGAAGGGTAAAGAGTGGCGTGCTCTCTGACATGAATTCAACTTTGTCGGAAAGAAGGGAAAAAGGTGAAAACACCTTATAGGTGTTTTCCCTTTTTTCGCTACTATTTGGATTTTGTACCCAAAACGAATATCCAAAATGATAAAAGTACAAAAAAAGCATCTTTTTACCATCATTACAAAATTTGAGTACAGAATAACATAAACTTACGGGCCCATGCCGTACGTTTGAGTACAGAATAACATAAATTTGAGTACAAAATAACATTAATTTGAGTACAGAATATCCAAATTAATTTTTTATTGGCCGGCATAGGGGGAGGAAAGTGAGTGTGCGCGCGCGAGTTTGGGGGGGGGGGGGGAGGTGGGGGTGGGGGTTAGGAAAGTTTTGCAAAGCTATCAAGACAAAAATGGCAAAACTAAGGTAGCGTTTTGGTAACACTTTCAGTTTTGATTATTTATTTCTAAAAAAACAAAAACCAAAACTAATTTACATTTTTTTTACAAAAACAAATGGGTAATTGATTACCCAGTTTTATTTTGAGTTTTTTCTTTTGGGTGTTCGATTATTCAGTTTTTATATTGAGTTTTTTCTTTTGGTGGTGGTTTCAGTGGCGGTGGTGGGGCGTGGCGATGGCTGACGGTGGTGGTGGCCGGCCGCTGGCGGTGGTCGGTGGCTACCAGCGGTGGCTGCTGGTCGGCGGTGGTGGTCGGTGGCTGCAGGCGGTCGGAGGGTAATGGTGGTGGTAGTAGTCTCAAAATAAAACCAAAACTGAAAACTCCTTTTTGGAGTTTTAAAAAATAGTCCTTTTTAAAAACTGAAGAAAAGAAAAAAAAATGAAAACTGTGTGCCAAACGCGTTTATTTTCTCCAGTTTACAAAACTGGAAAAATAATCTCCACCAAATGGACCTAAGTTCTCCATCCGGCTTCGCGATTAAACAAATACTTTAGAATTAAGTAAATTTACCTTTATTTTTACTTGACATCTTGTAATACATAGAAGAAATAAGGATCCTCTGCTATACAGCTGTGATAGTTTTAGAAATAAAAGATTGTTACTGAAAGTATTTTGTCATTGTTGCTAAAATTTATGCGACAATCTTTTACTGTTAAAATACATTTAACGATATTTTTCTGTTACAGCAAAATATTCTAATCTACATAAAAGAGTAATAAGGCATTGCATCATGCGGAGAACCAGTTGCTAAACATGGATATATGCCCTTCAACTTACTGTTACTTTCCATTTTTCATACCAGAGAGTAGACAAAAATCTCTCCAATATTGCTTCCACCAGACTTAACTCTATGCTTTGCTTTCTGCTTAGGCAATAAAGGCAAAGATTGGCTTTATGGGGGTGGTGTAACATCTCATCATCTTTGCTTTCCATGGACATATTGCAGTGGTAAAGGGAGAAAAGAAAGGCAAAACCTGCCTGCTACAAAAGAAATCAAATTGGTGTGGTGGGCTTGTCTCAATCTCTGGTCTCTTTATACAAGTGGACACACAGCCCATGACCAACACCTTTACTATAATTAGAACAAACATTTCTTGGTCTCTCTTTCTCCCATGTGTGGTACGAGTCTCCATCACCGGCCAGTTATGAAACTCACATTATTGTTGTTATTGACTGCAATATTTGAATCTTGTTCGATGTAATGTGCGTGCTAATAATCGTCTAACACTTGTTACCCTTTATTGAGACAGTGGATCTCTGATTAGATTTTTACTTTTCACTGTCAACATTTGTTTCTTTCGGCGCTGGGCACCACCTTTGTATGTATGATCTTGAAGAACTGGACCTGAACCCACCTTCAGACAAGAGATTTATGATGTTCTGAGTTGCCAAGATGAACTCATTTCCGGTAGAGTTCCTTTCAAGAAACTCTGGTGGAATATGCTGATCTTGCGACGAGATGAAGTCTGAATAATCCTCTCGTGACCGGCTTGTTTAAGGTAAAAAAATAAGATCTTTGTGTGCGTACCTAGAACCCGAGCTTAGGCTTCGTTTTAAAAATGCGGTATCCTTGTGCTGTTGCTTATAAAGGCAAATTTTTCTTGTCGTTGTCGATGTTAAAAGGACGCGTACGTTATTATTAGGAGATTTATGTTTTAGTGTCCATAAGGCCATTAGAAGTCATCAATCCAAGGTTAGAGAGAAAATTGCAATAATAAGAGATTCTACATACCGGGGGTGGGTTTTACACGCAATATCCTAACCGAGCTTCAAAGCGTCCAAGCTAAGGATATGTGTCCGTTGATTCGTTTACACGTTGTACACTATTTGACAGTCCATTGTCATTGGCTCTTGTTACCATTTTAAATGAATGGCTTGACATATTCGTTATAGTTCCGGGATCTACAATTCCTCTTATAGCGACAAATGACGATCACTGACTATGCTGATTTTTAATTAACTACGGTCACTAAGAAAGTACTGCTAAAATATTATTGCTACAGATTTTTGAAAAAAAATGACACCATACTAAAAATATTTAGCGACACTTTCTGGTTACTGTAAAAGAATGTTGTGAGTTATTCCTACTGCCGATGTTGCAGCTAAAATCTTTCCCGTAAACAATAGTTAGCCCGATGTAGGCTTGTGGACCGGATATATAGTCAAGAAATTGAATAAATCTAGTCTAGGATGTTATGTTATGGAAAAGGCTGTTAGTTTGGCGCTTTGGTTGCAGAAGAAAAGAAAGAGGGCACTATATGTTGTTGCCAATAGTTTAAGTCCACAAATTTTGGAGCTTAATCCTATCATAAAGATTTTATATCTATCCACAACTTCAATAATATTGTGTGATTGCTACTATACATTGTTGTGCACCTTCTGAAGTTGCAAAACAGAGAAAGGAACAAAGATGGTGCGCACTATGTCAATCTAGCATTGGCTCAACTCCACAATTGAATATTCTTACCCATTAGACTACAAGTTTATTCAAAACCCAAAGAGAGATCCCATCCATACAATGTGGCCTAAACAATCCTATTATTGGTATCTATATAGGTTCGTGACATGTTCCACCGTGACCTCATTCCCTCTTAGTTCCTTCCAAGCTTTTCATATTAATTTTTATAAGATTCTTACCTAGGCTTAGATAACCTTGCATGCCCATCTAGCACGCGCGTACACTGCCTTATCAGCCTAAAATATTATTTAAACAGTTTGAAATATTTACTCATGTAATATTAAGCAGACCGTCTAACTCCTTTCGACCGATTTAAAAGACACGACGTCCGGCTTCTATTTAAGGATTTTCGGACCCCCCCCCCCCCCCCCAACCCCTCTTTTATTTTTAATTTTCCTTCTAATTTGGTCCCTCAATTTCACTTGTGGTGCATGAGTACTTTCTTGCCCCATTTGACTAGGGTTTTTAGGGGCACATAAGAAAAACAATCAAACTCTTTTTGTAGATAGGTTATTACTATGGAATTTGTCATTTAACTATGTTTTTCAATGGAATATTATTTTATGTAGGCCACATAAATAGAGGGAAGAGATAATATCTACCACAGAGGGAGAATATTCTACTAGAAAACCCTTAAAAGGTAGTTTGTCTCAGCCTACCACTTTTCTGTACATGTATCTATTTTATGCTTTCAAATACAATTACTGTTACTCGGGGGCAAAGTTTTCTTTCTCATCAATTTTAGGAACTTCCTTATTAAAGAAATAAAATATGAATACAAACCTTCACAGTCCCAAAAAAAACTGATGTAAAAAGAAAATAAGTCAATATAGCCTAAAAGCAACCACCCGCTCCCGTCAATTACTGTAATAAATCTAGAAAAGAACCTTGAATCTTTAGACTAAAATTTTAGAAGTGAAGATTCATTTATTGTTATTCAATTAACATACCTTATCAAAAAAAAAAAAAAAGCAAAAATATCTATAATTTTTTTCCCGAACAATGGAATCTGTAACAGCTACTGAGGAATGGGTGCATAAAGATGTGCTGGTCTTGAAAGAATTTTTGACCTAAATAACCTTTTTTATTACTTAATTACCCTCTACCCTATTTTCAATTTTATTTACCTATCTAACTTATTTTTGAAAATCTCACTTTCAAAGAGAGATTTCAAACTGAGAAAACGTGGTTCCAAATCACGTTTTAAATATATTTGTTTAATCATAATAACGTTTGCTTGAAAACGTGATTTGGAACCACGTTTTTGCAGCTTGAAATCTCTCTTTGAAAGTGAGTTTTCAAAAATGGGTTAGATAGGTAAATAAAGTTGAAAATGAGGTAAAAGAGTAATTAAGTATTAAAAATGATTATTTAGGACAAAAACTCGGTCTTGAAATATAAACATAAAGTTAAAAGTAATAGAGATTCCGATAAGAGACGAGTTGAGTGAGTGTAAAAAACAATGAAGGATCCCTTTTTTGTCTACCTCCCTTTAAATCAAAGCAAGAAGGGGTAAAAAAGTTCTACATTTACGATTAGAATCTTCATCCCCTTGTAAAGAAACAGAAAGGGTCAGAAATCATGTCTTGTTTTTGTTAGAAAAACGCAAAAGAATCTTGTTTGGGAAGTGAAGATTGCAGAATAAGAAAAGATAGACGGGGATACGCACTGTACGGAGGCGAAGCGATTATTAGACAGACAGAGAAGGAAGGTGACCCAATCTGAAAAAGAACTTTGAATCTTTGGACCGAAGTTATAAAAATGAAGATTCATAAATTCTTTTTACGCAACGGACACATTAAATTAAAAAATAAATAAAAATAAAAATAATCTTTTGCAAAATATATATTTTTTTGAACAACGGAATCTGTAACAGATATGCGCAAGTCCAAATGTGAGTTTTTACCCTAAATAATTTTTTTTAATACTTAATTACTCTTCTACCTTATTTTCAACATTATTTACCTATCTAATCCACTTTTGAAAATCTTGGTTTTAAACAGAGATTTCAACTGAAGGAAACGTGGTTCCAAATTACGTTTTCAATATATTTATCTAATTTAAACAAAATTACAAGAAATTTTGATTTTTAACAGAGATTTCATAGTAACGTTTACTTGAAAACGTGATCCAAACCACGTTTTCTTAGCTTGAAATATCTGTTTGAAACTGAAATTTTTAAAAATGAATTAGATACGTAAATAAAGTTAAAAATAAAATACATGAGTAATTAATTAATAAAAAAATTATTTAAGACAAAAACTCGTCCAAACATGTGGCATGGGAAAGCCTGCCTTTGATTACTCGGAGCACGTGAGAGGGGGACCGTCTAGAAAATAAGACACATGATGGCGGCTGGGAAAAAGTCACAGCCCACGAGTTTCTCGTGGTACATTGGTCGCTCCAAGTTCTCCGTAGATGCTATCTAACATCTAACCTAACCAATTTCTCGTACTTCTCCTAACTAAGTCAGATTTAATGGTCAACACCATATATACATTTCTTTTTCATTGCTTGAAATGGAACAATTTTGCTGGCAAAATAAATAACTCGGTTTTGCAACTTTGGGTACAATTTCCTCTTAATAAACTTCCCGATGCCAAAACTTTATTCTAACAATACGAATACCCTTGTTATTATTTTTTACATTTAATTTCAGTCTTGACTCGTCATAATTGTAAAGACAAAAATTTGATCGCAAGATTGATTCCTGTATATTCATCTTATCAAATTCGATAATAGTACAAAATTAAATATTACAGACGATAAGATTGTATAGATAATCTACCATCACTCTTTGCTTTCCCCTTGGCAGTGAGATTGCTGTACAATAAAATACGACTATCGGTCTTTTTCTATTATATCGAATTTTTAGAAGTATGGTGGCTTACAATTTGTCGTCATTTCTGATTTCTGACTATTTTGAACATGAATTAAATGGGTTAATCACCCAGAGATTGCAAATGATATTGGCTTAGCTTGTTGCGAACTACTGTTAGGCCCAAAAATTCTTTCACAAAATAATCCATCTTTTTCCGGTTTATTTGTTTTGTAATGAAAAGTATAGGGTTTTGTCACCTCTCCAAGCAATCCTCATATTCCCACAACTAAGAAGTCAGAAGCGCTGCTACCAGGGAGACCATTAGGTCTTTAGTCCAAAGGATGATTATTCCGATCGACTCTCTTGCCCGAAAGGCAAGGGGAAAACCTCTCACCCTTCCCGTTATCCACATCTTTCTTCTTTATTTTGCTTCACAACTTAGAATTAATAAAAGAGGGACCAGCTCATCGTGGTGATTAGAGGACACCTCTGATCGTTCATTCCTAATGTGACACGTTCCCTCCCAGTTATATGAAAAAACATTTTAACTTGTTTGATAGCTTAATGCTTTAAGGAGTCAAAATTTGGCATTGTAATCTAATATAACTAGATGTTAAGCGACAGAGAAATTTTTTCAACATCATGAAATTACTGGCAACTTCTATACTCATTCGTATCTTCAAGGATGTTATCGCTACACCATGTTTGTTGTAGTCTTTGAAAACTTTTGGTAAAATAGAGATATAATTTTTTTTAAGAAATTAAGGGAAGATTTATGAAGGGGAACACCCAAAGCAAAGGTAGACAAAAGTCCTTTACTTCAAAAAAAATTAATTATTAATTTATGGCCTCAAAGAATATAAGAGAACAATTAGTATTATCTGATTTTCCTATACTCAAAGTAATTCGTATATTTTTAGAAATAAAAACTTTATTTAGAACTACTTATTCATTATTCGGAGGTAAATCATAGAACACCAAAATGTGTGGTATCTTATGGACCTAACATAAATCATATCCTTCACGACACGTTTATATTGAAGAAGAAACAATTTTGATGCCTAAAACATTCGTCTCGAAATATTAAAACTTAATAATATCCTCCCGATAAATGCGTAATAATCGGTCAATTTATAAGCTTACGGAATAAAATAATTTCCCGTTAAGAAATGTAGAGGCCCGCCAAAGAAATAGAGATATGTGGCTGTTTTGGGATGAATATCTCGCCTGCAAGACTTTCAACTCTTCTCGAGTCCAATTTGGTCTCACCATCATCACGCAACAGACCACGAACACACACACACACCCACACCAAACACCACCATCACCCAACAAGAAAGCAAAGAGGCACAAAGAGAATCACAAGAATTACCAGCTAGCAAACCCAACCTCTCGTTTACCCCTCAAGTTCAGCCAGTGTAAAAAATAATCAAGAATCCCTTTCTACCCACCCCACCTACAGCAGTATAAATCGAAGCAAGAAGGGGTAAAAAGCTCAACATATTATCTGTTGGAATCTTCATCCCCTTGTACAGAAACGAAAAGGGTCAAGAAACCCATGCCTTATTTTTTGTTAAAAAGCAAAGAATCTTGTTTGGAAAGTGAAGATTGCAGAAGAACAGGTGATGGGGATACTGTACGACGACGTAGTGATTATCAGGCAGACAGAGAAAGAGGGTGACCCAACTGTGATAACAGTGAATTGCCCCGATAAAACTGGGCTGGGCTGTGATCTTTGCCGTATTATACTCTTCTTTGGTCTGAGCATTGTCAGAGGAGGTATGCCTACGTCTAATTAAGTACTTTGTACCCTATAATACAACAACCGAAGCACACAAACTAAGAGTTTTTTTCTTTTATCTGCATGTGTGTGCATATCTTCTGCTAGTTTTGTGGGATTACTGTTGTGGGTGTTTGAAAATTGCTGATTTTTGAGAGATTTATTTCGCTGATATGTGAAAATGCTCTAATGTTTCACTTTCTCTGTGTGTGTGTGTGTGTGTGATCGTTGTTGTAAATTGTAATTTGCAATTGTTTTGATTCTATTCCTTGTACGAAGGGAATAAATCTTTTTTACCCCATCAATCTTATTGTATTGTAAGATATAAAAGAAACCAAAGAAAGTCTCCTTTTTCTCAGATAGGTGTTTCAACTTCCTTGAATTCAAGTGCTTTGAATTAATTGATTATTGTTGATATTTTTCGTAATTAATCCCTTTAATTGTGTGGTGAAGATGTGTCTACGGACGGGAAGTGGTGCTACGTAGTGTTTTGGGTTGTCGGGAAGCCCAATACAAGATGGGGTTTGTTGAAGAAGAGACTGTCTGGGGTCTGCCCTTCTTGCTCTTCAGCATCTGGGATTTCGTTTTACAAAACAGAATTGCAGCCACCCAAGCCTCCGGATGTGTTCCTCTTGAAGCTCTGCTGCCATGACCGAAGAGGCCTTTTGCATGGTATAATCTAAAGCTCAATAGATAACCGAGAATGTTGAATGCTATTTTTGGCACTGGATTTCATATTATTGTAGTCAGATTTGAGGGATTGAATCCAAGGATGATAGTTGCAAATTTCTTGACTAATTTCTATTATCAAGTTGGCTGATTTTTGCTCCTGTTTTCATCCCCTTGCTGGACTTATCATTGGCATTAAATTATTTATGATCACTGAATCTCGAATACAAATTTTGGCAGATGTGACGGAGGTTCTTTGTGAGCTTGAGCTCACTATAAAGCGAGTGAAGGTATCTACCACTCCGGATGGAAGGGTGATGGACCTCTTCTTTATTACTGACACCAGGTTCTAGATTCTTGAGTGTCTTCTTGAAAGTGATTTACTTTTTTTTGCTTACTTTTTGTATGATCCTTTTTTGGGTCTCTGTGTGTGTGTCTCTTGGGTAAGTTGGGTGGGAGTTTCTGTTATTAGTTTGTTCGAAAAGTGAAGGGGGTTTGATTACGAGTATGCTAATTGCTACGCTATTAGTATACATTATGGTAACAGTTTGGTAGAAGGGATTTTTCTTGTCTAATCAGCATCTCTATATATGAATAAAGCTACTTTGGAGCTTAGTTGCACAAAGCGGGGGCGGGAATGGGGGCGGGGGAGCGTAAGCACCAAGAAGAATCTGAGGTTGGGAGCGGCTTGAATAAATAAATGAGTAAGGAGTATTATCATTTGTTTAGTATAGTTTACATAACCAGCAACAACAGACAAAGAGGCTTTAAGGACTTGAAGGAGGAGAGAAATAAGGAATTGAGTTGAAAAGGGCTTGATTTTCAGGTATTCTCTCACTTGTTCCATGCATCTCTATCCAGCTAACGGTATTGAGTTCCCATATTAGCTTGGGGCGAGATCCCATGGAGCTCCTAACTTGGGATCGCAAAAGCGAGTTTCCGAGAGAGAAACGTCACCTTATTAGGAGTTTCCTGCAACTAAGCTTTGGAGCATCTATGTATATAAATGCAGCATCTTTCTAAGCCTTTCTCTATAATGACAACCTCCAAGTAGTAGCTACACTTAGTTCTACCTTTAAAAAATTCAATCCCGTGGTGAAAGCTCGTATATATTTCTGTTCCTTTGGCTCTTAGAATTGACAATTAGCAGCTTCAGTCATTGAAGGAGTAACCAATAGATTAACGAGAAAGATGAACACGATATTAAAAGTAAAATGATAGTGCTCATGTTTCAATTATTCCGTTGTAAGTTTGTTCATATAATGGAATTAATGTGAGTGCATATGCGGGATATGGAGGGGAAAGTCTTATGCAAATGTGTTTATCTTGTTCTTCACTTCCTTGACTTATGGAACTTCAAATTGTCATATCAGGGAACTCCTACATACAAAAAAGAGACTGGAAGATACATATGATAATTTGAGAGCAGTATTGGAGGATTCCATGATTAGTTGCGACATAGAAATGGCCCCCCTTGAAATTACTGCATGTTCTCAGGGCCCCCCATTTCTTCCTCCGGCAATCACAGAGGACACATTTGACCTGGAGATGCTTGATGAACGCCGAAGTGGATCCTTCCCCTCCAACAGTGTTTCTATCACGATGGACAATTGTCTTAGTCCTGCTCATACGCTTGTCCAGATCATTTGCCAAGATCATAAAGGTCTTTTATACGACATTATGAGAACTTCAAAGGATTACAATATCCAGGTATTCAGCTTAAAACTGTGACTTACATCAGAAGTTAACGTCCTAGGGATCACATACCTATGAATCAGGGGGCAAAAAGCAATCATAATAATCTTCCTCTGCGAAGCTTTTTTGTGAGCAGTGAAAAGTATTTTCCTTTTTAAATTATACCTAGAGTTTTGTCCAATATACGTGAGTTGAACAACCTGATTGCCTTGTCATGCTTCCCCTACATGTGTATTTTGGACCCTGTGCAATCATTTCTATGTGCAACCACCTGGAGTATCATAGGCTCATACGGACCAACCATTGTCAGGCTGCTGACTGTAATTTTAACTGCTACTTAAGAAAAGTATTTTGATGCTATACTGAACTATTGAATATCTAATGGCATTTTGCATTAGATGTTTCCTTTCCATGCTATTCTGAACTATTTTTTACTTACTGGCATGTTGCATTAGATGTTTCCTATTCACCCTTGATTCTTTCTAATGTTGAAGCGATAGAGTTACTCCTACTTTGTTAGCTAGTGCATTTTGTATTCTGAACAAGGATATACCTTCTAACTTTATATGTTGATATTTCATCATGTGTAACAGATTTCTTATGGGCGCTTCACGACGAAAAAGAAGACAGATTGTGAGGTGGACCTATTCATCATGCAAGCGGATGGGAAGAAGATAGTTGACCCTAGCAAACAGAATGCATTGTGTTCTCGTCTTCGAATGGAACTATATCGTCCTCTCAGAGTGGCGCTCATGAGTCGGGGTCCTGATACAGAATTGCTGGTTGCAAACCCTGTGGAGTTATCTGGCAAGGGACGGCCTCTTGTATTTTACGACCTCACCTTTGCTCTCAAGAAGCTCAACATTGGCATATTTTCGGTACTTCCTGATCGACATGCTATACTGGCGAAATTGGAATTTATGCACACAAATTTTGTGACTTATTTGTTCTATATTTCGTTAATTGTCCAAGTTGTTACAGTTATGTGTCATGTGTCAAGAGTCAAGAGGGTCATTATCTGCATGTCCTTTTTGTTATATCGAACTCTAGTTTCTCGTTTTCGTACTAAGTTTAGACTATACTATTGGCTGGTGGCTTGTAAGAATGGATTGTTCTTATGGCTTCGCAGGCCCTGATCTAAAGAACCTGAAATGGGCTTTCCATATATGGTTAGATCATTCCACACCCACCCGCCAAAGCAGCTGCAAACAAAAACAACTGTTAATGACTAGAAATGTTGATAGACCTCCCTCAACCAACTTTAGGGAATTGAAGTAAGGTTACTAGCTATAAATGTTTCTTAACAAGCTCTATTTCCTAAATTTCGTGTAATTGCTTTTTCAGGCCGAAATCGGGAGGCACATGATTGGAGATCGCGAATGGGAAGTTTACAGAGTTTTACTTGATGAAGGGGATGGTTTGTCCTTCTCCACGAACAAGATTGAGGAAGCAGTTTGGAAGATGTTGATGGGTTGGGAATGAAGATGGTTGGGAATTCTATTCTTCTATAGATGATGGCTGGTGGTACAAATCCGCTTGGATTGAGGCTCCTTCAACCTCTGTATAGTATACTTCCCCCCGTCGAGTAGATGTGCATAAAGGATATGTGTTGTAAAAACTAAGAAGGTTGAGCTGTACAAAGCTTCTGTTAGCTTTTGGAACACTAACTTTTAGTACAAGAATGAGGGAGAGTTGGCAGCTAGGAGATACAAGGGGAATAAAGCCTTTCATGTCATTGTATTTCAGAACGGCAGTGCAGAGGGAGGTATGGTGACCCAATACTAGCGGAAATGCCTTTCCGTCCGCAATTTGGCCTCAAGCCGTGCCACCCGGCAGCAGTTCCTTTGTATATTCCCTCAGCGTACCTCACGTTCCAAGAGGATGAGGGCTTTGTATAGAAAATCTTTACTCGGAGCTATTGTAAAATATTTGTTATAGAATGCGTGCCTTTTCCTCTTTCAACTGAATGTTGAGTTATCGATGTGTATCTTGTGTGTGTACTTCATAAGGGTTCTGATCCGTCTTCATCTCGAGACTTCAGAGCATGTTCTCATCCCGCGTTATTAAAGGTTCGTTGTTTAGCAAACTATAGTGATTGCCATGGGGCTCTCCATGGAAGTAAGTCAAGCTCTAACATGAAGCTCGAGTTTAGCTCCTTGATCACAAAATCACCATTAGTTTGTATCTTACTTCGGGTGATGGTATAACTTGGATACGAGACTGGTGACTTGAGCTCACACGATATATGGCAGGCACGTAGTTTGGAGAACACATAAACATTGTAGCGAATATTTTTTTCCTTATCGGGGTGACGATAACAGTAAATTTGTGACAGCCATAGATTGATATCCTGGTATGGTCCAGTCAAATGTAAAATCGTCTAAGGACCTCCATTCCATATCCTCCTTGCTACCCTATTATTGTTTTGCCAAATTGTCTTTTTCATAATTGAATATATAAATATCTACTCTCCCTCTCTCTTTCTCTGACAACAACTGAGTACTAGTAAAAGGAAACATATTTGGTTGGAACTTTTTAAGTTCCTAACATTCAACTTAGGTGACTGAATTGCCTCTACATACAGATTATCATCGAGTCACATCAGAGGCTGCCATCCATCTTCCTTGTAGCATCGTCTGTGGTCTTCCACAATGTATTCACACGTTCTTAAATGAAGTGGCTCTCTTTTTCAGCTTGTCACATTGACATGACAACTGTTACTCCATGTCTGCTTCAAATTTGAAAGTTTAGGAGGAGGAGAAGAAGAAGATGATGTGATAACAGTTAGCAAGAATGCAATCATGTTGTGCATTGAGGAAACTACTGGCTTTGTGGCATGCCATTCAACAATTCGCTTAGATATTACGACCCTTCTGCAAGTATAAGTTGTGCGTGCCGATTGAGATATTTAAAATTAAGTAAATTATATTGTGATATCGGACGTGTTTAGTCAGTCCTTGTCAACTCCAAGTTAAGAATTAACTCATCTTTAAATTAGGATTATCAAAAGGTTACGACTTGTCTCTCAGGGACGAGACCGAAGCCCCAAACCGTCAAGTCCTAATTCTAATAGGTTTTAATATCTACGCCTA
Organism: Escallonia herrerae; assembly: GCA_033070095.1. NCBI lineage: Eukaryota > Viridiplantae > Streptophyta > Magnoliopsida > Escalloniales > Escalloniaceae > Escallonia > Escallonia herrerae. The sequence goes on from JAVXUP010000149.1 coordinate 323,618, forward strand.
TATAAAAAGAAGAGATTTGTGGACAACTAATCACACACAAGCACCATTGTTTTTTAACTCATGCAGCTGTGCTTTTATTAAGCATTGGAGAGTTGATTGAACGGTGTTGTTTCGTTCACTATAACATGTCCGGAGTTGTAGTCTATGCTCAAGTGTTCACGAGTCGAGGCCAAGCAGTGAATTCTGTGCCTTGCTACCTATTACTTCTCCATATTGCACCTCTCAGAATTTACATCTAATGGCCTACACAACCAACCCTGTCATCTACTTCGTCCGAGCTGTAGAAGGACTAGTTTTCTTAACATATTTTGAGGGAACTGGGTTTGTTTTTACCACCCTTTTAAAATTGGAATTGATAATGGCAATGTGGCTTGTCATTTGTTACGTCCAATCTACCGAACAGATAAGGACTCGGTATCAGTGGAGGGAACATTTTCTTGGAACCTTTTTCAATTATTCATTATGATCTTTGGATGACTGTTAGTACTCTTATACAAATATCAGGCCACGTCAGAGATACCAATCCTCCTAACGCATTCTCTACTGTTACTAGGTAATGACAGTAACATGTCATCTTCACATGAAGTTTGTTCGTAAAATGTACTCATTACGAGGTTTTTGAACTAAAATATGAGCCGCGGGGGTCACGAATCAGTTCCTCCTGGGCAAGTTATCGCGAAACTGGAATTTCATAATGAACCTCATAGTACGATGATTTCCCTACGTTATTTTGCTTTGAGATGGCGAAAGACCCAAAATAAATCTTACAAGAATGTTAACCTTTGCAAATTTCTGACAGACATCCTAATGTCTTTCTGTATAAGAAAACTTTGTATTACCTTATTATACTTCTGTTTTGAAGTGCAGAACTGAGGACAAATGTTACTTCCCCTTGAACATGAGCAACATAACTAATACATCTCCTAAACTCATAGTTTTACATGAAGGGGACACTAAGCTTAGACAACAATTCTATTACCTTCCTGATAATGCAGTAATGCACCTTACTGTAATTCAGCTGTAAATTTGTGAATATATGAAATATCTACTCTCTCCCTCCCCCTCTCTCTGTGGAGCCGACAACAACTGAGTACTAGTAAAAGGAAACATATTTGTTTGGAACTTTTGAAGTTCCTAACATTCAACTTAAGGTGACTGAATTGTCTCTACATACAAATATCATCATCGAGTCACAACAGAGGCTGGCATCCATCTTCCTTTTATTAACATGTTCTTAGGTAGATTGGTTGTCTTTTTCAGCAAATCATATTGACTTGAAAACTGATCCTAAAATAGATTCCTTCATTGCTGCTTCTATTTCTACCAAGAAAAGTCTTCATATAAGTTAAATTTAGCAATTAGATTAGATTTGAAAACTTGAAAGAAGAAGATGGAGAAGAATATGATGTGGTAGCAGTTAGCAAGAATGCAATCCAACAGACATGTTCATTTTGTGCGTTGAACAAACTACTTGGCTTCGTGGCATGCCATTCAACAACTCACTTAGACATTGTGACCCTTCTGCAAGTATGTACTTTTCCTGCCAGTTGAGATAGCTAAAACAAGGTAGATCATATTGTGTTATGTTTGGTCAACCCTGGTCAACTTCAAGTTAAGGCTTAACTCATCTTTAAATTAGGGGTACCAGAAGTTTACGACTTGACTTCCAAGGATGAGGCCGAAGCCCCAAACTGTCAGTTCCTGATTCTACTAGGTTCAATAAATAGGCCTATATAAAGGGGAGATTTGTGGACAGTTAATCACACAGAAACACCTCTGGTTTTTCACTCATTAGCTGCGCTCTGACTAAGCATCGGAGAGTTGATTGGGTGGTTTCACTATAATACGTCTAGAGTTGTAGTCTCTGCTCAAGCAGTTTCGCTTACTTAAATTTCCTAGAAAGATAGCCAGTGAGTCGGATAGAATTCTGTGCCTTGCTACCTATTACTTCTCCATATTGCACCTCTCAAAATTGACATCTAATGACCTACACAACAACCCTCTCATTTAGTTCGTCAGAGCTGTAGGAGGAGTAGTTTTCTCAATATTTTTGAGGGAACTGGGTTTGTTTTTACCACCCTTTTCTAACTGGAATTAATAATGGCAATATGGCTTGTCCTTCATTATGATCTTTGGATGACTGTTACTCCTCTTATACAAATATCAAGTCAGATCAGAGATACCAATCCTTTCACCACATTGCCTACCGTTGCTAAGTATCGACATTGAATTTTAATTTCACATGAAGTTTGTTCATAAAATATACACACTACGAGGTGTTTGAACTAATATATGAGCCGCGGGGGTCACTATTCAGCTCCTCGTGGGCAAGTTGTTGTGAAATTGGAATTTGCTTTGAGATAGGAGTGAAAAACCAAAATATATCCTAGAAGAACGTTAATTTTCGCAAATTTCTTACAGACATCCTAATGTTTGTACAAGAAAACTTTGTAGTGCCTTATTATGCTTCTGTTTTCAAGTACAAAACTGAACCTTCAGCCCCAAACCTCTCTGAGCAGCCATTTCAGCGCTTTGTATATGTGCTAAGACTGAGGAGAAAAGTTACTTTCCCTTGAACATGAGATGCATAACTAATACATCTCCTAAACTCATAGTTTTACATGAAGAGGATACTAAGCTTATACAATAATTCTATTACCTTCTAGATAATGCACCTTACTGAAATTCAGCTGTTGATTTTTGGCCAGCCATGTATCAATAAATTGAGATTTGCACTTTTTTTGTTGTTATGCTGGACTGTAGTATGATGGCAATATTTCTCATAAAGTGCAATATCGCTGCAAATTTCCTAGAAAATTTCACTAGCTTGTAAGCGCTCTAAAAGATGTTGAAGCACCTTTATTAGTTAAGGATCGATAGAGAAGGGATTATCAACGCTCAAAGGTTGAACTGATAACAGCAATGGAAATGAAATCGTTTAATGCAGCTCATACAGGGAATCTAAAAGTTCTGCATGATTTACATCAGGAAAAATTATACATCCTTGAAAAAATTCCTGCACCAGGTTCAGCAGAGATGCCGTTGCATGTAGCTCACTTGAATAGGCATGTAGATTTTGTAGGAGAAATTTTCAAACTGAGATTGACACCTGCCAAATAACTCAAATCAACTTAGTCAAGATGGTGACATTCCTTTCCACTCTGCTTCAATCACTGTGAATTGTGGATATGGTCAGGTTACTTCTAGCCCTTGGACCATAGCTTTCACTACTTCAAGAGGACTGTATGAAACAGGACCCAAATGGAAGAATTCCTCTTCATTCTGCAACTATTAGAGGTGAAATTTGTGGCATGACATGGGAACTATTATCTGGCAATGGTGACATTCACCGGGAGAACACTGCATAGCCCTCCAATCCACAACTGGCCTCAGTGTGTGCATTGGGAGAGGGTCTGTTGCTTCCCTCCATTGGTGGCATTTTCTTGTCCCTTTTTTGCTTCTGCCTTTTGGGTCCCACGTATGATACGCCTGCAGCAATGCATCCAAGCACTTTGCTGACAATCGAGAGAGTCTTTATGTAAACACAGAAACCAGTTTAGTTAGGCTGAATTTAGTTTCAGGAACATAAATGAATATCTGCTACAATGAGGGAGCTAGTATAAAAGCCTTACTGATGATGAACTTGAACTAAAGATCTCCAATACAGTTGTCAAGAAAATAAAGAAGGAAAATATTCTAGAACGATTGTGCACAACAGCATTCGAATGTGTCGTTCAGCTTTGTATATATGTTGCTTTTTACATTTCAATCCACCTCAATTTTGACTTCATGAAACTTTGATCCTTGACCCTATCAAAACTATAAGACCATCCTAAATGAACATCAGGATTGCAGATTTTGTTATGATAAAATATCATTTACAACTATATTGGTTAAGTACTCTAGAGATTGGCTCTTAGTTTGATACATGCAGACAGTGTGTTTGGTGAAGCAGCCAAGCTTGTATGTCAAGGCAGTGAACTTATATGGGGGTACAGCATTGACTTTTTCTCATTGGGTCCACCTCATTACAATGATATCGAGCTCTCAAAGAAGATTTTACGTGTTTGGGTAGAAAGGTCACATAAATCTGTTATTCAGATGCAGGCTGGAAGAAACCTTCAGATTCAAGCAGACATCAATGGTTGCAGCATCAAGAGATAAGCCTACTTCGATCGAAAGACGTAGATTCTAGGAACATAATAGGAACGAGGAATGAGGAATGGATGAAAGTAGTGAGGAATGGAATAGTAGTTATGGCATTGCTAGTTGCACTCGGGACAGGTTCTGGCAAGAATGGGACTCTAAACTCAAACAGCACTACTTCTATTTCGAACTCATCTGTGGCAGCAGGCCACGAGTCAGGGCAGTCAATCCTTTATGATTTGGCTCAGCACAAAGTGTGGAACTTTTATCTTTTGGGACACTATTTCCTGGCATCATAGTAGTTCCAGTGAGCCCCGAACCTTTTGAGGACAAACCTGGCAGATTGAAGTATGTGCACTATGCAAGCTATGTGGATATTGCACTGACCAGTATGATTCTTGTTAAGGCTGTGACTTGTATTACCAGTGGGGATATCTACTTTTCTCGCAAAACCGCAAGGGATATGATAGTAGTCAGGGTACACGGCTCCAATATTCTTTTGAGTGATATGGCTTTGCTTTTACTCCCATCTTCTGGAAATAAAATGAGAACAGATTCCAATTAGCTGGAAAAGCTAGCTTCAAAGAAAAATAATTTTGAAATTTATCTGTAAAACAAGCAAACCAAATTAATCCCAACAAAAGTTCAGCCGGTACATTTGAACGCCATGTAGATCTTCCCCCTAATGTATCTGGAAAGCTAGTAATTGCATCTTAATCCATAGTAGACTGTGTTCAAGATCATCACCGTCCTCTAAATTGTGTTAGAACCTAGACAAAGGCGAGTTCCATGTAAATAAATGTCGGTTCGTCTTAAGATTTGGTGCCAAGAACATTAGGATGGTTCAAGATTCAAATGCATGCCTGAAGCGTGAGATTGAAGGAATACCATTACTTGAGCTTCTATTCGATATCATTATAAATGGATTTAAGGTAATGATCTTTGTTAGCACATATGAGGGTTCTGATCCATTTCCATACTGAGTCTTGTCCCTATCGATGACACTACCCAAAAAGTTTCTATGTTCTCCGAGTTGCTGCCTAGATGAATGGAGCAGATACTGAGGTTACAATGGCATTGTTCAATATACGTGGAGCTAATTCAGTTATCTCAAAAAGCAGATATTTGTAAGGAGCTCGGACCTTATTGAATATGAATCTGATACAGTAGACAATCCAACCATTCAAAAACATTGAAAGTTCACTGGGAAAGATTTATCTTTTAATAATTTTCAGCTCCCTTTTCTATTGACAGAAACTTCCAGTATAGAGATTGCAAATAAGTAGACGAGGTAAAAAAAGTTGCTGTGACAATCATCAAGTTGGAGAGAAGTTGAACATGAAGCAAAAACGCATTTCGACTTGAATATCCAAAAGTACCTTTTCTTTGCGTGGACCTCTAAACGATTAGTTTTGTCACTCATCGAAAAACAAAAATTAGAACTGATAGATTTGTTTATAAGTTCACACGAAACTTTAAGTTTTAACTGGAATCATAAGCATATGCAAGAAGAAGAGTACCCACAAAAGGAAAAGTGGACAAAGCAAAGACGAGAAGAATGCTAATCCAGACAAAAAGAAGGCTACTGCCTGCGTACCAACATCTCCATGCAAGACAAGAGGCCGTTTTCCCTCGTTCTCTTCTCCCATGAAAATCCAGGGTGGTGCATTTTTTAGAAGCTTCTTTGTTATTCATCAATAAGATTGCTAGGGGATTCACTTGACATCCTCGAGTCATAACAGAGAGAATCATATATCTCTAATGGAGATGCAGTTGTTTTATACTGCTCGTAGGGGGGATCTAGCAATCTTATATATATATGTCAAGAAATTCCTGACATTCCCTTCACCTGGATCAGCAGTGATGCCATGACGCACTGCTTGCTTGAATGGACATGTGGAGTTTGTTAAACGAATGTTTAAGAAGAATTCCCAACCATCCTAGCAACTCAACCAACTCGATAAAGATGGATACGTACAGTCCTTTGCACTTGGCTTCAGCTGACGATCAAGTGGATATGGTCAGGTGATTCTAGCCATTGGATGAGAGCTTCCGCTACTACAAGATATCTGTATGAAGAAAGACAAGGATGCGAAAAGTCCTCTTCGTTGTGCAGTAACTGCTAGGAAGCTTTTTCAGGTGAGTCATGCCATCCTTAGTTTCTGAATGTATTCTATCATGGAACTAAACACATCCAAGTGTCTCATCTAGAGACTCCTCTTAAAATATGGAATCAGGAACACTTGGCACATTCAACTATCGGTATGTGAATAATTCAAAGTTTCTTCAATCCTCGTTGACCGTATGGGAGCTTGAAGTACCACTGAAGGAAGAAACTTGTAGTATCACAGATGTTGCATAAATGCTTGGGTCAGATGCTTATTGGCTCTTCGCATTACTTGGATATGTTTTTGCATCTTAATTTTCATGGATAAACTTTCTGGTGTATGTCTGTGATCTGTCTTTGTCTTCCTCGGCCATCTTCTTCTACAATTAAGTTTACTATATTGTTCCGAAATGAATTATAACTTTAATAATTCTTTGACATGGAGGTATGGTCTTTTTGCTGTATCTCTAACTTTTCGAAAATCATTTGTTCTGAAACCTTTGCCTCAAAACTTTTAATGAGTGCAGTCGTTTGGCAGGAAAAGGGCGCGCAACTGGTCCCTAAATGAGAGTAGATCATGCCGATGTTAGTACAGCTCCAATAGACAATATCACGCATACAGGTAGTGGAATTCTTAAAGAAGCAGTGCAGCTTGGATGCCAATGCAGTGAACACATATTGGCTTACACCCCTGGATGTTTTCCTCATGTGTCCCTTCCAGTCCAATGGTGTCCAAATTGGAGATGATTTGACAGGTGGGGAAGAAGGCCTTAGGACATAGTTTCATCCAAAGCGAAAACCTATAAGGTTCAGCCACACATTGGTCCTGCAGCATCATCATATTCCAATCTGATTTTGGGTTCAGGTAGACCACAGGAGTTGAGAGTAGAGTTACTGAGGGATGGATGAAAGAAATGAGGAATGGGTTCCATGATCTGGATCGCAGTACTTGTTGTTCGTTCATCTTTTCTAACAGTCAACCTTCTTGGCCTCCCTTAGCATCATCGTAGTTCTTTTAAGCCCTGCAGCTTTCAAGCCTGACTCATGGAGATGGGCATTTGTGCACTATGCAAGTTATCTTATGGTTCACCTGATTATGACAATCTTTTTCCATGCGGTGACATTTATTACGAATATATTCTCTGCCAAACTCTCAATCTTTATTACCGCTGTGATGTAGTATGTCATGATTATTTACATTGCTGCTTCTCCATCATGGAAGGACTATTGCAGGAAACCAGAAGAAGGGAATGTGACTCAGTTCCTGTCGAAATTCGTTGACCGATGATTGATTTCAATGATTTGTAATAGCCTTTTCCAAAACAATACTGTAATGGCTAGTTAGTTGTTGAATATCCTTCTCCGATTTGGAGCTTCAGAAATGACAGTTCACATATCATGGTTTTTCTTGGCCAAATAGTTCCAGATAAAGAATATTATTTCTTGACTTGCACTGTATCAGAGTAAAATGCTGTTGGTAAGTGGAGGGAACCTGACCTCTGTGGATAGCTACAGTCCTGATAGACCCGACCTTAGGTTACGGGACCAAGAAATTGATAGACATTACAAAAGCCTTGGGACTTTGATCAAAGCTCTTAAACCTGAAGGGAACGTCTGTTTCCACACCCTAACATACTTGTGGGATATCACAAGTACGGCTGTCTGAACGTTGATTTGTATACCAAAAGTATAAGTGTGGTAAAGCATAATAATGTGTGAAAATAGATGCTCTCGTAGCTGATGTGAGACTGTATTTGATGTACCCTCTGTTTGTACCTTATTTTTCGCTTTTCTTTCTACCTTTTCCCTTCTTTTTCATTCCCATCCTTGAAAAACCTAAAACAAATACTAGTTTACAAATCATTAGATTGCAAAGCTCACTGCAAGTTACACAAAACGTAGGATAAATTGACAGTCTTTACAAAACAATCATACAAAAGGAGAACAGTAGATAGAAGATACAAGTTTAAAGAGTGCCTAATCCTTCATCTATCTTTCTGCAAATTTTCTTCTTACAGCTTCCAGTATATACGCAATTTGTGTAAGATGCCAGATAGCACTCCCCAGAATGTTATCTCAGCAAATATCACATACAAGAGAGTCCCTACTCTTTCAGAGTGCCAAACATTGATAAATACATGCTCTTGAATCCAGTTTACCTGATTATAGTAGTATATTCAGATTATTAGTTGACAGTTCAAGATATATGCAAGATTATATTTTTGGGAGGAGAAAGTGATGATACTTACTAGATTGTTATCCGAAGTCTTGTAATACCACCCGTTTATGAACCCTGCCAAGATACCTTGTGCTCCCCCAACAAATACTAGCATGGCATTCATGCCTATCCATTCCAAGAATAAGAATGGAGTCCGAAGTCCCCAAACATCAATCTGTGTATCCAAAACTTATTTAGTACTTCAGATTTCACATTGGATAGATTTTTTTAGTAAAATCATTATCTCAAAACTATTTTACCAGCAGGTAGAACGCTGAGAAAACAATTCCAGCAGCACCGGCTGTGAAACATACATAGCTGAAGCTATAGAGTTGTTTGTTGATAGGAATAGCTGCAAAGCAATGGAAAACATATTGTGAAAAGTCTACATTTTCACCTGAAAAAAATAATAGAAAAGAATGCTCACCATCTGTGAAATGAAGAATGATCGCCAAGACGAGTAAGCTGAATCCCATGGAAGCCCATTGCTTGAGCCTATCGGCATGCCCCTGGGAAAGGAAAAATGAAGACCCTTCCTTTTATTCACTTCTTTTGAACTCTATGCTCTGTTATGATTTTAAATTTTATCAGTGCGAGTTTATTACAATCCCACTTGTCTTATTACCTTGAAATGAATCAAAACGTGTCCATAATGGATGCCGATGGTGCCAGAAAGAATAGCTGAAATTGAACTAAACAAAAAGAAACCAAAGCATTCTTAGATCATCGCTCTTGTTTCCAAATGGTACTAGTTTCCTTCATGGATTACATATAAACAAACCTCAATAAGCCTTCTGGTTCAAATGGACCACGGCACCAACTCGGAGCATTCTCACGAAATGGACCAGAAGCTGGAGAACTAAGCGTGCAAGCCTACAATGACAATCATATGATTACTCCACCGTAGGAGAATGAGAAGATAAGCATTCAACTTAATCTAACTTACGGCTCACCTTTAAGCGACTCCAAACAGGTTGCGAGTAGAGATGATTGACGCCCCAGACTTGTCTATCTACATAACCGACTGCATTGCATGCCGGTCCTAAGTGTCCTCTCATACCACATTTTACCTTTTATAGGAATACCAATATCAGTTTCATTAATTTGAGCTTTGATAGTAAAACTTTGTCATGTTATTCTTTCCGTTATTTAGTGCATACCAAGTATCTATCTGTTTTATCCTGGTGGTGTACTGAAAAGCTCCAATCTGGTACGTATAGAGCAAATGTCGTGACCATGTATACTACAAATGCGACAAATCCTCCAAGCCTGTTACAAACAGTTGATTAGCCAAACTAAAATCAGTGCAGTTCAGTTTGTGCGAAATATCGTATTGAGAAGCCATTCGGATTTACCATTGCCATTTGTAAGCTGTGAAAATGGAGAAATGTCCAGGGTCTAGGACAGTAGGTCTGAGTTTGGTGGTCAGGGTCTCTATTAGAGCTACAACGAAGTATACCAAAGCTATTCTCTGCTTGGATTCAGAAAATAAGATGCCATCAGAGTGAGAGATTAGTTAAAGCTATCTGTGTTAGAATAGCATAAGAAATGACTTAAGGCATTCTTGGTTTTGAGCAAGAATTATGGATTACCTGGAGAATACCAAACCATCTGATTTGCTTCATGTCAACTCCATAAGACAGATTATCTGGTGCATGAGAGTATCCTCCTGCATTATTAAAACAGATTAAGTTAGCAAATGTCATTTGTACACAATGACATATGCAGAATGGGAACCAGTATCTTCCATACCTTGCAAAAGAATTCCCCAGAAAAGTAATTTCAAAGTCCTTAAGATTATCCTTCTGATTGCATACTTCACCTTTGGAATTTTCTGCAGCATTGAGATTGATTTTACTGCAAATATACTGGGTAATTTTTTGCAAAGACGTTAAAGATATGAAGTTTGTCGTCCTAAACATCATTCTAGTTCAAATTCTGTAACATATTGATGCCCTGCTCTCACAACTCCTAAAGCCTGCCATGTAGAAAGCTTGAAAGAGGGGTTAACTATGAATTCGACTTAATTGCTGTTACTTTGGTTAAACATAAGATAATGACCTAAACAGGATTGATGTTACAACTTACAACCTCTTTGGAGTTTAGGAACGCTTTTTAAGTTGAGTTCAGCTGTCATAGGCATGTGGACTCTGAGTTGCAGTAATCCGATACTGTAACCTTTTTTCTTTGGCATAAACTTAAATCACATTAAGCAAAGTTGCCAAATTTAGCAATTTTTTGGGTGAAACCTAAGAAGGCCTTTGTTCATAAGCACTTTTCCCCAGGCTAACACTGAAAATGGCCTTCTATCTTCTGTAAAACCAACAAACGGAATAGTGGAAAAGATTTGATGAAGGTGATATCAAGTTCATTATTTTGGAAAATCCTTAAAAAATTCCTGCTGAACTCAAGATGATACGGGATTAAGGGGACAGCTTCGAGTCATGCGCTTAATTTGGGCCATACATATCATTGTGGCTTAAGGTCTAATGTGTTTGGGCCTTGCCAAGGCCTATCATGGCCGCTTTGGATTTGCAAAGGCCTTGTCCAGCAGGAGATGCTGTTAAGTCTCTTTTTCACAAACTAAACTCCAAGAGCATTTGCTTTCTATGTGCCAAAAAGTCTCATATCAGCATTCTGATGTCAATTCCCAACTGATTCTGTACCAGTTCAATGTCACACATTGGATTTATTCATTTTCACGTACCAACAAGGCAAGATAAAAACCATTCAGGATATACCTTGAGGGCAAGTGCAATTGCAACCCCCACAATGAAGAGAAAAAATGGCATCACAAAATCAGCCAAAGTGCAGCCATTCCATGGCGAATGGTCGATACGAGCATATGCTCCTCCAGCATCATCTACCAATATCATCACCTGAATACGTTTTGACACTGGTTAGCAAAAGAAACATCTAGACTTACTCCAATAGAGAAAAATCCACAGCATTGCCCTCTTTTCAAGGACGGACTAATTGAGAGGAGATCTCTGTCAATAGAATGGTGGGAGTAATCGGCTTCATAGTAGTCATAGGTGATCACAAGGACAAGACAGTTATCTACTATGAGTTCAGTAACTTTGCAGTACTTACAGTAAAACTTGTAATGAACCAGACATGCTTACCACTATTGTGAGACCTCTAAATGCATCCAAGGTTGCAACCCTTTTGCTCTTTTGCTTTATCAATGGCTGCTCTCCCTTTCGTTCCTCCGCTTGGTTTGAGACTCCGCTCCTCTCCTCTTTCTCCTTCTCGATGCTGTCTGCGTCGTCAACTTTCGCCTCTTTCTTGCCATGATTATTATCTCCTTCTTTAACCAGGGGCGTGTGGCCCAATCCTTCTTCCACCCTCCTTGGATCATCCATAGTATCTATTCTGTTTTAGCTTCCTATGAACTCTGGTTCCTAGTTATAGTGATGGAAGTGGCTGATAAGTCACTAGATATACAATTACATAATTAACAGAGAGGACAAGGCTGAACCAAAGGCCGGCCTTAGCTGGGTCTGACTAGCATGGGTAGGACCCAATGGACCAGATTCTTGGAGTGAAATTGATTCAGAGATTCAAAACTGAATAGTTGGACTTGGACAAATTAGAGGCAGTGACAAGAAGAAGCCAAGAAAGACAAGAAACAAGTCCACATGTGAATGGTGGGTGGGCAGTAACAATCTATCCAATCCATTACCCATCATATTCTTTTGCTTTCAAAATGGGTGATTACAGTTTAATTGGTGGAATAATCAACGCTAAAACCATTATATTGTGTTCCTGATGCTGAGATATAATAATGGAACCTCGATTCTGAGACATTGTAAAGACAAGAGACAAGCATTCAGTTGATTTTAAGATTAGCTGTTATGCCATGGGTCAACTTGCATTGTAGAGGATGCACTGACAAAGACTAGCTGGTGTCCGATGAAAACAGTGCCGCCGTGCTGGAAAATGTACAGCCGGCTAAGCTGCAATAAATTTTATTGAATGCATCATATGCCTCATGCCTGCTAAATCCCTCCAAGAAGTGCAGTAGTCCCATGTATTGCTGAGGCGATCACACGTGCTTATGACAGTGCTTTTGGTGCCTTGTACTCTTTGTTATGAAGCTGGCTAAAGTGCACACCGCACAGAGATTCCTAGGGAAAGTGAGGGGAGTAACAATGTGAGAGAGGTCACAGTCACGGAGAGAACTGAATGACATGATTGTCTGCCCTGGTGAGAAACTGCGACAAATTTCCTGTCTATTAGTGGCAATATCAAACTGAATTCCCTCATATTTACCAAAGTTATCCTGAGACCTAAAGCGAAAGGCAGCTTCCACATGAGATCCTACTTCAGGGTTCGCATATGGACTTAAGAGTAAGAGCCGACTTATCCCAATTGATTTGTTGCCCATCGACCAGCAATATCGCATTAGAATGTCCTTTTCTGATGCAATAGATGTTTTGTACTCCTTATTTATATAGAAAAAATAAATAGGTATCATCCGCATACTTCAGATGTGATACCGGTGGTGAGTTTTGCCCAACTCTGATACCTACAAACTCACCCTTCAGCTCAACTTGAGCCAGTGCAGTAGTTAACATTTCAAAGCACAAAATAAATAAGGCTAAGTACACCTATGTCCCTGAGGTTAGGGTATAATTACAATTAAGGACAATGAGTTTTAAAATGTAACATACCGTGACCAAAAACTTTTAAAATGTATCAACCGTGTCCATCCGTCAGGGTTCCGTCCAAAAAATGTACTTTTTTATGATGTCATCATTGCGTATTTTCAAAATGACAATACTGCCCTTGTAGATATATACTGAATAATTTTTAAAATCTAAATTTTCAAATTGAGATTACAAACCCTAATTTCTAATTCTAGTTCTATCTCTCTCCAAACCCTAATTTGTTAATATAGTTTTTCATCCAACTATAATTTAAAAATTAGGATTTTGAAACCCTTATTTGAAAATTAGGGTTTTGAAACCCTCATTTTGCAAGCGTATGACGATAAAGCAGGTGAGTCCGGCAGAGCAGAGCGCCATGACGGTGTCGGCCACCTCCTCAGCGCGCGACACGTCGACATGGACCAAGCGCTGCAAGCCGAGGTTAGCGGCGAGTGCGAAATCGATGACTCCGTCGGAGGAGTCGAGGAAGAGGACCAGCTGTCAGGGGCGGAGGCGGCGCTAGGCGATGCGGGGGAGGAAGGCGAGCGAGTAGAGGAGGAGGGCGGTAGCGGACTCAATCCTGGTCTCTGCCAGGCGGCTGAGCGGGACGTGCTCGACACCGGCGACACCAACGAGGCATTCTTGCTCCAGGGCGGTGTCCTCGATGCAGTTGAGGGAGACGACGGAGGGGAGAGGGGGTGAGAACGCAGAGGGGTTATGGTGGGTCATTGCCGCAGGGGATTTGGATCCTGCGTCTCTCTTCACTGTGTGCATCTAATCTGATGAATTATACGTGGTGGAAATTCGAATGTCTACACAAAAAACTAATTTTTGGCGTCCCCTTCGTCCTGTTCGGCGATTCCTTTGTCTTCGGCATCAACGGTTCTCAGGTTGCCCCTCACCCCATCTCCCCTCAGTGGTGCCATTGTTGTCTGCGCATGTCTGTAATGTTGAAGATGAAGACATGGGCAAATCAAGAATTTCATTTTTATTTAGGGGCAATTCAGTCTTTTCGTCAAAACTGTTATGTATTTTTGTATTCCGTCTGGTCAACAGACATAAGTGTAATTTGTCCAAACTATTGTCCTTGCCTGTAATTATACCCTAACCTAAAGGACATAGGTGTAATTAGCCCAAATAAATAAATACGGTGATTAGCGGGTCACCTTGCCTTATCCCACAGGACACTGCATAATTAAATGAAATCAGCAATTAGGAAACCCTAGTATATCCAACGCCGTCTGAATGAAGTCCTATCGAAGTCGGTCATATACTTTGCTCATGTCTAATTTGAGTACAACACACACAGTTTTCCTCTTTTTACACTTCCGACCATAGTCAGTCAGTTCCTGGACCATAATAACATTTTTCGATAATATATGCCCTGGCACAAGTGTATTTTGGCAGGGGAAGAAAAGCTGTGACATCAATGGCTGCATCTGATTCATCATCACCTTAGACTTTATTGGTATATCACATTACATAAGCTATTGGCATAAAATCCTCCAAAAGTTCTGGAAATTCCTTTTGAGGAATGAGAAAGAGAAATGTACAATTTACTTCCCTAAGCATATAACTGAGTTGAGGAAGGATAATACTGCAGTAGTAATATTAGAGCCTATGAGATTCCAGCAACGGTGGAAAACTATCTCTGGAATTCCATCCGGGACTATAGAGGACGAATTTGAAATGTTGCCTTTCACCTCTGTAGCATAAAAAGGAATAACCAACCCCTAACCTTGAGCCGGGCATAGAGCCCTTTCAAAGAGTCCAAACCCGCCAATCCCCTCAATAATTCCTAGATACAGTAATGCTGGAAAGGGCATAAAAGCTCGTTTAAAGTAAGTAATGAAACAAGCCCTAATGTTCGCTTCTTGCGTCAAAGTGATTCTCACACCAGTTTCAAAAAAACCACTTGTTTCTTTCTTCTGCAAATCAAAGTAGATGTGTGAAAAAACTTTGTGTTACGATCCCCCAACTCCAGCCAGGGGTTCTTAGATCGCTGGGCCCAATACATCACTCCAGCCATAGCAGACCATCGAGACATTGGCACAAATGAAAATCATAAAGCTAGCCTTGAATTGAAAAAGGATCATGTGGCTGTGAGCATAACAGGTGAGGTGAACTGCCCTAATGCGATCCAAAATAGGACCAAGGCATTCCCAATTTTATGAGGTAAGTAGTTCTTTTAAAATCTTGAGCCACACCATAACTCAGTAAAATGGGGATCCACAAACTAGAGCTCTCTATGCTGTCGAAATTAGAGTTTGACAATGAGAAAAAGAAAACACAATGCCTCAAACCTAAATGGGTGCAGGAAAATCTTTCGAGGCGGACAAGAGTCAACAACAATAGAAGCATGATCTGAGCAATGAATCACTAATTTTGAGCTAATATGTCAAGCGTACAAAAGCAGCCAATCATCAATAGATATAACTCTAGCAAGCCTTTCATTTAGCTCAGGAGATCCCCTAATGCAAGTAAAGGTTGAACCTAACCAGCTTACATCTGCCAATCTAATCGAGGCTACAAAATCGAGACACAAATGAACACTAGTAAAGACATAGAATTGCTACTAGTTTTCTTGGAGGATGAAGGAACTTTATTAAACCACCACAATGTAACAAAGGACCAACAAGTGGCATAAAAATTGCATAAATACATCCCAAGTAGCAGCCCTCAGCGCAATTTGAGGATGTCCATACATAAAATCTATGTACTCCATGCCTTGTGTCCCAGCTAACGAGATAAGAATGAAGTTTTTATCTACAAAAGGGACCTCAAGATTAACCTGCGGTAGCCACCCTAACTAGAGTCCTCCACTCAACCTCATAGGGTCCACCCCCACAGAGCAAGTATACCCTACTTTTTGAATTTTATCCCCAACTAGCCTTACCTCCATCTCAGTTTTCATCCAAAAGATAATATCTGGAGTAAACCTATGCGTCATTGTTATACGAACTACAGAGGACTAAACCATGCCCCCACAGTTCCAACACAAAATTTTATCTAAGCATAATGTGTTGATGATTAAGCCATCAGGGTCAAACATCGAAACCCATTCAGGGCTTGCCACCCAACTAGCCACTGGAAGAGGATTGGCCCATGCCCACACAGTTCTAACATAAAATTTCATCTAAGCATAAGTTGTTGATCAAGGTCAAACACTGAAACCCATTCGGGACCTGCCACCCAACTAGCCATTAGTAGATAACCCAGGGCTTGCTCAGTAGCTGGAGATAGTGCATCAATCATTTTTATATCCGACCCCCCATCAAGTCCTCAACACAAATAGTTAGAATAGACAACGGAGGCTGCGATAATGTAACATGGCAAGTATCCGCAGAAGAAAAAGTATATTTCCTATCATTATAAAAGCTTGTAATACTTGGTGGCTGAGTAGAAGGCATAGGGATATCCGTTTTGATTTTCTTTCCCTTAGAACCTTCAATAGACTCCACAGAGGCATCATGCCGCTCATGCTTACGGGAACCATAACTCGATGAAGAAGCTAACGAAATTCAGCTACTACCTCAGCAGCAATGCAAATTGCACTCGCTGTCTTCCAACATGCCAGTCGACAATTCAATTGATAATACATCAAAAAAAATCCCCAAGGATCCAAATGAAGATAACTTAAGTCTACCATTAGGGGCCCTATCCACTCCAGAGAGCTCACATCCCCATAGTAAGTCACAGTATCACCTAGTAGAGTTGCATGTGAGCTGGAGTCCCAATTCAATACCATAAAAAAGGACGCGCGCAAACACGCAAAATTTGTGATAAAATCGTTGTCACGTCATTCTCAACTAGTAAATCAACCACACTAGAAGAGCACGGGCTCTTGATTGTCCTTAAAAGCTTACACTACCATAGACGATCCTACCTCAAAATCATTTGTTGCCGGAGGAAAAGGCCAACAAAATACCCCTTAATTAGAATAATAATGATTCATTTCTCTACTCTGCCATCCCAACCCATTCCCTTGCTCACTAGCATTAATCTGTCAGCCTAATAAAAGGACAGCTGCTCCCTCTGCTTGGCCCATCCTAGCAGCTAGTCGTTTAACTCACTCGATCACCTAATCTTCTGCATAGATCCAGTGGAAGGCCCCTCTAAGCTTTTGGGCCCTTAAAAGACCTCTTACCAGAGTCTACGATCCCCTTAACCTTGTTTAAAGAGAATCTCGTAGGAAAAGTCCCTTTAGGAGTCGTTACAAAGAGCAACATGATACTTGTAGTAATGGAGTGCATTTAGGTCGGACAGAAGCTAGTTGTTTACTTGTGTGTCTACTGCCTGCTTGCACTACAAGAAAAGATGACTTTTGCGACAGACTTTTAGCGACGAAAAGAGCTTTCAGTGACGGGTTTTACCGTCGGTAAACGTCCGTCGTTCAAAATGTTTACCGACATAAAGGTTATACTGACGGACTTTTAACGACGGACTATACCGTCATTAAATAGTTTAGAGAATTTTATAATTTTTTATGATTTTTTAAAAAATTAAGCGATGGAAAGGTACCGTTGCTAAAAATGGCTTTTAGCGAAGGAATATTTCCGTCGCTAAAAGTCCGCCTTAAAACAGATCAGATCTACTTTCTTTCTTCCGTTTCTCTCTCTGTCTCTTATCTCTCACCCACCGGCGTTCTCACCTCCAGCGACTCACACCTCCGACGACACCCTCGTCCTCTCCCTGGCACTGTGCCACCTCCGGCGACCCTCACAACCTCACCAACTCTTGCCAGATCAATCTAGCGTAGTCTGCCCACTCCGGCCAACTTTGGTTTCGAGACCTCGGCCACCACCTACATTCATGGTAAGTGCACTTCATTTTCATTTTACAAGAATGTCCATAGAGATGTTTATTCTTCTTTTGTTGATGAAGTAGTCAAAATTGTAAAATATGTTACTGCTGCAAGTACATTCCTTCTGATTTTTGTGTTTTTAAGGTATGCTAGGCTGATTTTCTGAACTTCACTTTATGGTACTTCTACAGCTTAAATTGGTTCTATGAAGAATTTTCTAATGCAAGCCCGTTGTCAGTAGTTTGAGTAAATGAATAGAAGGATTATGTACATTCTAGAGGTTTAAACATTCCTAAGCTATTGTACTAGCTTGCTATAAGTAGTGATGGAGGGGTAAGATTCAGCTAGGCATGGTATTGATAACTTTAGGTTAGAAAAGCCAAAAGATAGCAAGGGAAAGCATGTTTAAAGTTTAAACTCGCTGTTAATCTGCTTGAAATGCATGCAAATAGTTTTTGACTTAATAAATGAGAAGCATAAATTTTTGGGCTCAAACGTACGAAAAGGTTATAACAGGGCATCCCATTGATCACTGCATTTTGTCAAATCATCTAAGTTGCAAATGTTTGTTGTGCTACATGTGCAACATAAGTGATGTTATTCGATATTTTGGGTTTTGGCGCAGCCTCTTATTATAACCTTCCAAAATAGGAGTGGTAAAGGCAACACATGTTGTCTTTTGTAAAACCCTTAAGGTAGAGTCTATACGTAATCTTAAAGCCATTTGATCCAGAAACTTAGAGGTGTCAAATGGGCCGGGCAACCCGCGGGCTGGCCCAGCCCGGCCCTTTTTTGGGCCCAGACTGGCCCTAACCCTTAGGGCTTGGGCCAGGGCCAGACCTAACTTTTTGAGAAACAGGCCCGGGCCCGGCCCGGCCCTAAAATGGCCCAGATTTGGCCCGGCCCTCTTTTGGCCCAAAAAATGGCCTTTTCAATTTTTTTTTAAAAAACTAAGGTGTATTTTGAATAACAAAAAAAAATTGGGCCCGGGTCCGGCCCTAAATGTTGGGCCTAGGGCCTGTGCTTGGACTGGGCCTAGATTTCCCTCATTCTGGCCCGGCCCGGCCCGGTTGACAGCAGCCCTGGCCCAGTTTGCTGGAGGCCCGATGGGCTTGGGCTGGGCCGGCCCAAGCCCGGCCCATTTAACACCTCTACAGAAACTGCTAAGTCCTTTTAGTTTTGTAAAGGGGTATTTAGTTTCTAGATTTCTTTGTGCTAAATTCACAGGCAAGAGATTCTTTTAGACAGATTAAAAGGTAGGATGTTCAGTACTTCAGTATGCTTGTGTGCTAATTGCTTTATAATGGGTATGGAAGAGTGGTATGATCTTCTGGCTTCATCATACTATGAATGTGCCTGCAGCTCGTATCATTAGGATTTAAGCAAAACGATTAGGATGTGCCATGCTCATATCACTTTTATAGGTGGATCACGACTTCACTGTCTTCTATCCAAAAAACATAATGCAATTGAAAATTTCTACCATTGTACATATTTTATGAGTGCATTTGTTTCTTGGAGTATTATCAGGTTCTTGTGACATATAAGTTGAAGATCCATTAGCAATGCAGTATCTTCAGTGCCTTGTATAGCTAGATAAATGCATGTAGCCTGCCAATGGACTAGGCTTAATACTTGTTCATTCACTGAGACTAGTCGTACATACATCTTGAGAAAAGATCTGCCCGCTAGGAGAATAAAGAAGTCATTCCCTAGAGTGATAACATGAAACACAAATATAATGGCAACTGCTCGGCTAACCAAATTCTTATGCAGAGTTGACCGCTTCATAAGAATTCGATGACTCAGGTTAAAGATGCTGATTGGCTCATATTGTAACTCTACAATTCAAGTTAGCTTTATGATTGTGAGTATTAAAGTGCGTACCAGTAGCACCTTGATCTAGCCCAGATTGCTTAGCTTAAAGCTTAAAGGATCTCTAGAAGTCATATTCTGTAAGCATTGTCACATTGCACCTTTTAGCAAGATTAAACCATTTAGATGCTAGTCTCTTTTTGTGCACGACATTACTGGTTATAGGCCTTATTTGTCCACAGTTTGCATCTTTCACTATTTGCAATGCCCTTGTAGATAGTGGCAACTGGAAAGGGTATGCCAAGTTCTGAGATCTGACTTGCCAAAAGAAAATAAATGGTCATTTCTGGATCTCACACCAACCCTCATACGTTGGTGTGAGAAGCAAAAAGTCTTGACTTTATGCTATATCTATGCACCTAAGGTCATAATCTAGAAACTGTGAGATGGTTGACCATGAAAATACTTGTTTCCCCTTTAGGAGCTAAAGGTAATCGTGAGTAAACGTAGACCAGAAGCCAATGTTTCTTTTTGTTAAGTTTGTTCTGAACATTTCTTGAAAACTTCAATCATATTGTTCAAGAAACAAGCTCACATTTACTTCAAAGACTTCCTGCTTTTAAAGCCATAAGTGATGTTGTCTGGATATGGTATAATATTGGGGAAATGACAAACAGCCCCCTTCAAGTATATCGGGTTTACGGGTCGACCGCTTCGGGTATTAATTTTTGCAATTGACCCCCTGAACTATCAATTTTTTGCAATTGAGGACAATCGGCCATTTTTTGGGTTCTAATTAAAGAATCGAGTGGCAAAAAGATAGACATGTCCAACAAAGCTGAAACGCTAAGATTTTATGACAAAAATGCCCCTCGGTGATTCTTCTCCCTGAAATTGAGTGTATAAATGTCCTTATACAAATTTTTACTCTCTTCCCTATCTTCCTCTTTTCGTCCACCACCACCGCCGCTGCCTTGCCATACCCACAACCACCTCCACCCTCAAGCACCACCATCACCAACATAAGCACCACCGAACCCACTACCAACCCAAACCACCAAATCACCACCTTGCTCATACTTCCCCCACAAACCTCAATAGTATCACCACCAACCACCCAATCTACCACCACGCGCCGCCACCATAACCACAACCAACTACCTCAAGATAGCCTTAACCACCACTGTACGTTGCCACCACACCACAAAAGCAGCCCACAACCACTAAACCCCACAATCGCACTCGGCTACCGCATCAAATCAGGACAAAAATTGCATCACAATCGCACATGACCACCAAGCCCATATCGACGCCGATCGATGCTGATCTTGGCAAGGGGAAGAGAGGGGGCATCGGAGGCGTGTTATCCTAGGGCAGGGGCGGGGCGAAGTTGGTTGTTGATTTTAGCAATAGCGTTGGGGGGTGAGGGATAGGGTGGAGGGAGGGGGCCATCGGTCTATTGACACCATTGGCGAGGTTGGGCAGAGGGAGGGGTGCCGGGTTTGATTTTGGATAAGAGATGGATAGGGGAATTTGAGGGAAGTGGGGGAATAGAGAAGTGTCTGCCGTTTCCCCCCCAACCCCACCCAAATAGTTTAGGTTATTTTTGGGATTTCAAAAATAGATGCCCTAGTCAACAGCAGTTATTGACTTATAAGGCTACAATAGTCCTTTTACAAACTCGATTTAGTTGGGTGTAATTATTGATAGTTCAGGGGGTCAATTACAAAAATTAATACCCGAGGGGGTCGACCCGCAAACCCGATATACTTGAGGGGGTTGTTTGTCATTTCCCCTATAATATTTGACAAAGTAACTAACAGAAAAGAATTTAGAAAACATTATCACACCACATACCTAAATAGAGCTCACTAAAAGACCCAATTCAATTTTTTTGAATTGGTCAAATGTTTTTTGTTTATAATTTACTGGAATGATACGATAGAGATTCTTCATTCTTTGTAATTGACAGTTCTAATTGTTAGACTTCTTTATATCAATTTTCATTCTTTATATAATTTTATTAATTGTGCATTGAGCATTTGAGAATTAAAAATTGAGATTGTTGACTGTGCATTGAGCATTTGAGAATTGAGATTGTTGACGGAGGATGGGATCTAATTGGATTGAGATATCTGTTACGTAGATGGACATGGACACCGCGTCCGATCGACACCGACACCGAAATGTCATATTTTTGGCTTTATACTTTTGGACACTTCTTCAAGGGGTGTCCGGCACCACCTCTTCAAGAGGTGTCCGGCACAGTGTTCAAAAAATTAAAAATAAATCAATATCTTTGGACACCGCTGAGAGGTGTTGGACATGTGTCTGTAGGTGTCGGTGAGGTGTCGAGGTGTCGGTAGGTGTCGGACACCATACCGACACCCTATATGAGGTGTCAGTGCTTTCTATGATATCTATGATTTAGTTCTAATTGTTAGACTTCTGTATATCAATTTTCATTCTTTATATCATTTTGTTAACTGTGCATTGAGCATTTGAGAATTGAGATTGTTGATGGAAGATGAGACCCAATTAGATTGAGATATTTATAATTTAGTTGAATGGTTGGTTGTTGAATTTAGGTTAATTAGGTTAACGCGATATTTTTAGCACCCCTTGGAATCTCACCGTGGCTCTACCACTAGCTATAATTAGCCTTAATCAATCAATGGATAGTAGCCTCCTTCTTGAAATTACTAGCTCAAGGCCCTAATAAACAAGCATCCTGTCATGGAGACTATATCATCAACTGGTTTAGGTTTAACCTAAAAAATGATGACCAAACAAAACAAACCCAAAACAGTGGAGTCTTGGTCAACGGCGACTGTTATGATGAGAATTGCATAGACTTTTATGGAGAGCTAGATGAGATTGTTGAGCTAGCATATTTGGGTTCCAAAAATTGCCTGATAGTGTTCAAATGTACATGGTTCAATGTCACATGCTGTAGAAGAATCCGTGTAAGCTCTCAAGGGATTGTAGATGTCAATGTCAAGTCAAGACTTGCATTGGACAAGCCGTTTGTGTTTGCTAGTCAAGCTGCACAAGTCTTTTATGCGGAGGACGTCGCAAATCCCAAATTTCATTGGTATACAGTTATCAAGTCCAAGAAATTGCTCGTGACATATGACAGTGAGGTAGACACCTTTCAAGCCGACCAACCACCTGTCTTGTTATCTGTTAAGGTGAACAACGGGGAGGACGATCTTCCTCTTCCAACAACACTTCATGTAGGAGAAGAAGTCGCAGATGATGACGCAGAAGATATGGAAAGTGTTGAAGATGATGTGACTAAGTCTACTGATGAAGAGGATGCATTAAAAGATGAAAAGGACGACGAGTCCAACGAAGAAGAGGATGACAAGTCTAGCGATGAAGATGATGATGATTCCAAACTAAAAATGATTGACTTGTAATGTTATAAAAAATATGTAGTAACATTTTAGTACTTGGTTCATATTGTGTTTTTATACTCGGTTCATATAAATAGTGCGAATGATTTTTTCTGCCTAATTATTATTTTTAATGTGTTAATTTCTTTGCACTTTATCTATACAAAGTCAGTTGTGGATAGAATACGGGCTATTCGTGGTCGGGGTGGACGCCGAACTGCCTCCTTCCTAGTGGGTCCTACCTCGTCATTGCCCACTGATGATGAGGCACAGAATGCTCACGTATAGCAGACGGGGCCCCAGCCCCAGCCGTCGCCTCAGCTCGACGCCAATTCCTCCCACACGAGCGTTGATTCTCCTTCTTCTGTGGGTTCTACCTCAGATATAGTTGATAACGGTATTTCGTCAATTTTCGCTAGCCTTGTATTTAAACTATATTAATGTTGATATTTTGTAGGATCTTGAAAAGGCCATGGCCCGACACGCAGGGTACGCATCGACCCCCAGCGTAAACAGAGAGTTACGCTCACCCAGGAGGGCTAGTAAGTAAAAAAAAATCACATCATGCCTTATATTTAAATTTTTGGGTGTCTTAAATTATATTTGAACTGTATTAATTTACTTCTTTCGCAGGATCATGGAGAATCAGGCAAGGACGAAGATCGACATTCTTGTGAAGGGCCGATTCTTTAAGCCACGGTTGTACTGGAAGGACTAGGATACTGGGATGAGGGAGTCCCTATGGGAGGAGTGGCTGGTACAGTTAACTATACTTTTCTGCAATAGTATTTGTTTAATTAGATTTTAGTATTTAAATTAATTTGTGTAATTTTTACAATGAGGGGTTCGCATTTGACTCGCCTGATCAGCAGGCGCTAGGGCGGCAGGCTTTTTTTGCCTATATAGACAAGAATTACCGCCGATGGCTACACGATGCATGGGACCGAGCGAAGAATATGCTGCCCGAGGGTGCCCCCCGATGGTGGAGTTGAAGAAATATTCCCCGCATTGGATATCTCTAACTGTATAGAGGCAGATGATTGATTGGTGGGATACTGATCCAGGCTGGGACGCCAAGAGTAGGAGCGGGGCCAAAAACAGATGTGAGAAAGATCCAACGCACACGGGGAGGTTGGTGGCACACGGCGTCATCCGACACAAGAATACGGTTGAGCACCCGGACCTAGAGGCAGATGAGGTCATAGCTCTGACATATAATCAGACGCACGTGAGGAAAAAGGACAAGGACGAGGCGCACCCAGCAGGGGACTATGTTTCAGATATTGCCTCCCAGATCGATGTAAGTGATAGTAAATTTGTTGAACTGTATTAAATTTTTGTCTTTGTATTCAATATTTGTTGCGTTAATGCCCTAACATATCTTTAAATCACTGTTTTTGCAGGCCTTGTATGAACAACTTAGGGGGTCCGAGCAGCAGTCTGGACAGCTATCAACGTCCACAAGTACATGTACAAGTAATGGGGTGTTAAAGCGACGGCTGGATACACCGGAGGTCGTCAATCGGCCGAAAGGCCGCATACGCAGCCTGCCTAGCACGACTGCACGTGTCGTGATAAGAGCGTCCCCACCCCCCGCTGCTCCTCCACAGACACCGGCACTGGCTGCGCAGCGTCCGTTGGACGACGTTGAGATCCGTCGCATTGCTACAGAGGTGTTCAGGATGATCAGGGCGCAGGATCAGCAGGACACTGCTGCTGGACATGCCGAGCCTGCTCCGGATCAGTAGGATCCAGCTCCGGGACTCGACAACCCCTGATAAGTCCCCTCTCTTGCCCACCCAGCTTGTACCTCCCTCCCGCTCTCGTCCCCTCCTGGCTTGTCCCCTAATCGATTGTATCTGGTTCTCGACTTGTACATTTTATTTTTCATTATAGTAAACATTTAAACTTATATAGTTGTTTTGTGTCTGTTGTAGGGTTAAATAATTGCTGATCGATCAGTAATTATTTAACCCTAATGTGCACTTGGGGGATTGTGCCTTGTTGTTGAGACTTGAATTTAATTACAGGTTTGGGCACTAAAAAAAATTTAAAAAAAAATTAACTTTTAGCGACGCATTTATTCCGTCGCTAAAGAGTTTTCCTAAATCTCCACTTTTAACGACGGAATATTCCGTTGTTAAAAAGAGTATTTAGCGACGAAATATCCGTCGCTTAAAAGTTTATTCCGTTACTAAATATTTTCCGAATAAATTATCTTCAAAAAAAAAGAAAATAAATTAAAATATAGAAAATACAATTAGCGACGGAATGTCCGTCGCTAATGTATAAAACATCCCGTCGCTGAAAGTCCAATATTAGACGACGCATTTTAGGAATTCCGTCGCAAAACTTTTAACGACAGGCTTTTATACGAGGGACTTTTAGCGACGAGTGTTCTGTCGCTAAAAGTTTTAACGACAGATTATATGCTTTTAGCGACGTCGCTAAAAGCCTTATTTTTTTTAGTGTTGTCTAGGATTTTCTGTTGCCATATATAGTCTAGTTGGCTGACTTGCATATGTATATTTTAAGTATAGCCTATCTTATATGCTGTGGTTTTACTTGCATATTTTTAATTCCTTCTGAATGGAAGCATCGATCTGTCGCTTATCCTTAATTCAACTCTTTGGTATACGCTTGTGAAAAGACGATTTTTTATCCACCTACAGACGAGATTTTGCTGCTTTGTGTTCTTTGGGTCGGTTGTGGAAGAGAGCGAGCTAGCCAGCCTATGATTCCATATTCTATACAAATCTTACGTTTCTTCATACGAAACCTTGGTGCGGAACGATATTCTATTCTTGTAAACTTGTTATATGGTTAATATGAAGAGCTACATTCGTTTTCTCTTGGAACGTACAGCAGAAAATGACTCTCAGCCGTGTCAAGTCTGTGGTGTTTGGTTATCTAATCAACCTCATTGCCCAAGGCAGCATTAAAATTAAGTGTTTGATCTTTGAGAAAACCGGTGCTTGTTTTACGGTTTACCCGATCATATGATGCTCCAGGAGTCTTGCGAGTGTTCCATAGGCACAAAGGTTGATACTTTAGATTATGGAGTCAGGTTATAGCATTTTGAGATTGTTTTGCAACAACTAGAGAATATAGATGGCAAGTGACAGCATCCCAACTTTCTTTAGTGGGATATTTGTTCTTTGGTGATGATTCACTATCATCACGTATCTGCGTCTATCATGTATCGTAATTGTACCATTAAGTTGGATGACTAACATAACCAAGATAACTTTCTGTTCATTGTAATAGAGGTTGCCTTTTCTGGTCGACTTCTTTTGTATAAACCACTTGGAGAGTTTGTATGTGATGCAATTAGACAGCGGCTACATACTTATTTCTCTCCTTCGTTCTTTCCTTGGAGAGCTGTTGCTAAGATTGTATTTGAAATTAGTATGGCTTGAATTCTTCATTTTTCATGGAGTTCTCCATCAAGGGTGCAAGTACGGCGGAAGCTTGGAGGAAGCGAGAATTTTACAATGGCTTGCATAATGCCTAATGGAGTCGCGTCTCCAATCCCATCTAGTACTATTTTGTATCTCTCAACAGGTTTCTTACTGTATATGCCTCCAGCATTTCATGAAACCTGAAATTGGCTATCCGACGGTTCTTTGTTAAGTTCCTGATATTGCTCGTAGTTCTTATAGCATAGCTGATAATTGCATTCAGGTTAGAGAACGAGCATTCAAACCGCTTGGTCAGATCGCCTTTTGTTTACGAAATTTCCCAATCCCTTGCATTGCAATCGTACGTACATAATATGGTTAATTTATATGGTCTTGAACATCATTCAACACAGATATATGTGTACTTCCATCCAGTGAAGCAGTTTTCTCCGGCAGTAGATGTTCCGATCACTTCCTATTTCAATGCTGGCTTAAGGTTGCCCCTTCAGCAGGGAAAACATGCATAGCAGAAGCTAAAGCAGGTGGTGTAGCAGGGTCCAGTAACCGGTATTGTGCTGGTGTCTGTCTCGCTTTGGCATCACTAACTCTCCCTCAGTTCAAGCAGCCCAAAACAAAGCAAGCACACGTAACAATTTCACACAGATATGGATAGCTAAACCTGAAGAAGGTCCCCAGGCCTTCTTTCCAATATATGTTCCGAGTGTTTAGGCGATGTTAGGGCTGGTGTAAAGCTCGGTGCAGCTTTACACGCCAGGCTCATTGTGTGATACAATGCCACCATTTTCCATAAGCACTCCTTGTACTAGGCTCCACACAATGCGTCTGTGACATAACGCTATGTAACCTTTGATACCGGCCAAAAAGAGACGCGTCCATCAACGGAACAAACTGTTCACGAGAAAAATCAGTGAATCAAGCAGTAACGTGGCTGTCATCATCACAAATTACAAGATGAGTTCCAAATAGAATGTTTGCATATATTAGAAGCTGTCCCCACAAGGAACTGAAGGTCGCAGGAAATTCCGAACACGCACATAGAAGTGGGGGCCGGGAGAGGAGGGGAGCAAGAGATGCTCGAGTATCTTCTCCTGATTCACACAAATAAGAGCCAAAGCGATTACCGAATTCAAATGTTAACACAAAGAAACAGGTACAGATTGCATAATGTAACATGATTTATGAAAAGGCAAATATTAGACTCCAATATGCAACAAATAAATACCGATAAGCTTAAAATGGTTCCTCATGGAAAAGGTGAACAAAACATTTACAATACTGAAGTGCCCTTTTACACCCAACCACAACAAAGAGGATGAAAATGTCCCAGAGAAAAAATTAGACAAAATTGTAATAAGAGCGTGAAGAAAGCTAAATCAGAATTGACAAAAAGCCTCATCGGAAAAGCTTGACAACTCTGAAAATTGAGTTCCTCCTGTACTGTTTCCCTAGTCTGGTAGCAGCAACAGAAATCTGTAACTCAACGAGCCAGAAGGATGGACCGTGGGACTAAAATGCATAACCTCCAAAACAATGGGATCACATTCCTTACTAGCTTCACAGTAGATGAATCATGATTTAGAAGTCGTACTTTGTCCTACCACTCTTTAAGATAAGGCACAACATATCTGAAATATTTGACGAAGACGAGGAATTCAAGAAGTTCCACGACTCGAGCATAAGGCGTTTCCTTGAACCCTTGAAATGAACAACCTATATACAGTAATAAAGCCAAATTTGAGAGTTTGAATCCCTTTATTTAGCGATCTTCATCAATACGAGAGAACCCAAAAAAAAAAACGGACGCCATAATTGAATTCAAGAATCATCGTGAGAAAGTTGACTCAAAAGTATACCTTGACGTCTAAGGGCATCCCATGAAACTGACCAGCGCCTTCCGGCGGTGTCCAATTGTAGACAGAACAAGGTAAGAAGAGCACCAAAGCGCCACCAATTTCCTCTACAAAAGGTTGTCGTCGAGTAAACCTTTTTGTATCGAAGGAAGGGTGAGATTTTACGACCCAGGCAAGAGCTAACTGATCTCCAAGCATTCTGGAAGCTTTCAAGTACTTAGAGCTGTAAATCTTCAATACCTCTTGTAACAGAACTTTTGCCCTGCAGCCAATTTCATCATAATCTTCAGTAAGCGTGAGAATAGTTCTAAAGGCTACAGATATTTCCAAGAAAATGGAGGTAAAATATCATAGATGTTTCAACTTATTTGACAGGCTAGTGGAATGGGGAAAAAAAAGCAAAATGGTTCCCTAAATCTCAGAGATATTAACCCCTCAAAAAGCAAGGACATGCCTAATCAAAAGCCATCCTGTATTGAACACCAACACAAGTAAAATTTACAACCTAAATGGAGGGCTTGGATGTAGCATTACTTCTCCATGTCCAAAATATCTTAGTTATCTAGACAACATTCGTGACTTGAGAAATTCATTAAAATTCCCTCCACACCACCATAATTTCTTAGTGGGACATAATCCCTGCAGAAATGTGCACACTGCAGCTAATGGCTCTTGCATAAACTAAATGCTACCATGTCCATTAAGTATTCACGCTTTTGCAAATCGACTTTGATAAGTCTTATAATCCCACTAACACCCAAAGTTGTCCAATATTGTGCAATTCTCGATGCCACAAACTCCCTCTCTCGTCTTTCTGACTAAAGCATCCGACTCAACCCCCCCCCCCCCCCCAACACCCCTCCCCCCAACCCCGACATTCTCTGTATGTACAACCCTTCTTTCTCTACCACTCTTCACCAGCTCTGTCAGCAACCATCATCTCCACCTACCATGGCACCACCATCATGTTGCCAAGCCACCCACCTACAAAAGTTATTTACGTCAACGCAATTGCCAAAGCAATTGCGTTGAACCATCCATCCACACAATTCATTCCTCCATGCATCACCGATATCACCTTCCCAACAATCTAAGGCAAATAAATCCCCTAGTATTTTTAACATAAATCAGCGACATGCTGGGTCAAAAAGTGAATAAATCAGTTCTAGGTGCCCAACAATGGGACAATTGTGTTTCCAGGGAGGGCAAGAACAATAAATGGCTCCATCTTGATCAGATTTTCAAGGGAATCAATATTCTAGTATCAGCCCAAACATGTGGAGAAATGTGTTTCTTGGGTAGAGACACCTAGCAGTGGTTCTCTCTCTCTCTTTCGTATGGAAGTAACAGACTATAAGCCCAAAGGTTTGGGTGTTCATCGCTAGTCGTCGACCAATTTGGGCTGAGTAGTTATTGGGCTCACCAAGTTGAGTCAACCAAATCTGGTACTTGGATAATTGTCAGCTTGAGAAAGATTGGAGTGTAGATATGGTGGTGGCTGATGGAGTTGGTGGGTTTTTGTGAAGGTCAAAGGGGAGGGTCTCGTCACCAGGGTGAGGGAAAGTAATTGTGTTTCTACATTACTGTAGAGAGAGAGACAGAGAGAGAGATTAAAGAAGTGGACCTGTAATTATGGAATCTGAAAGGATGCGACTAGATGGTGGCAACAGGGGGGTGGCGGTTGAGGCACTGGGGTCGCAGTAAGTTGCATGGAGAAAGACAGAGAAAGGCGGGTTTGTTATGTAGCAATTTTGGGCCACACTGCGGATATTGTGTGAAGCATGCCCTTAAATTAAAGTCACTTGCATTGCGCATGACCACTTAACCTGCACTCTTATCAGCCATTTTCAGACTACTTTGCAATCAGAAGAGAAATTACGGGCTTTATCAATTGAGATCATACTACAGAGGGCTAGTTGCAGAAACCTGTATATATCATGGACAACTTTGTCAGTAAACATTTTAAACAAGTAAAAATTGTCACATAGAAACACACACACACACACACCCTGTATATGCACGTATATATACATGTGTGTATATATACAAGACACGCGCACACATGTGTAGAGCTTGGTTTACCCTCACAGTTTCTTGTTTCTTGCCATTGGTAATGAGTATCATGTGGCCTCTGAAGCACGGACACCTCTCCTAGGTGGAGGTATGGTGTCCTAAACGGACGGACACCCCGACACCCTCCGGACACCGCCCGACACGTGTCGGACACGGCTCATCGGTGCGGAATTTTTTTTATTTTTTTTTAATTTCCGATACCGTGTCGGACACTTCATCGACGAGTGTCGGATACAGCGTGGAGCAGTGTCTTACCGTTTGGGGCCAATTTCAACGAATCTGGTGTTGCCGGAGCTAGTTGACGGAGATACCGAAGCCGAAGCCAACGGATCTGGGCTACAGTCGCCGAAGGAAGAGAAGCTAGCCGCTGCCGCTGTCGCCGTCGTCCGTTGTCGTCGCCGGAGGTCTCGCCATCGTCGCTGGAGCTCCTCCTCCACCGTCGCTGGAGCTCCTCCTCCACCGTCGCTGACCCACAAGTTGCGGCGGTGCTGGAGCTCCTTTCCGTTTCTGTCCTCCGCCGCCGTCCTTCTCTTTTTTTCTTTTCTCCCTTTTGCTCTCTTGTTTCTGTCCTCTCTATTTTTTTCTCCCTTTTGTCCTCCGTTTCTGTCCTCCTCTTTTTTCTTTTCTCCCTTTTGTCCTCTCGTTTCTGTCCTTTTCCTTTTTCTTTTCTTCCTTTGTCCTCCCATTTCTTTCTTTTCTTTTTTTTTCCTTTTCTCCCTTTATTGTTGCATTTCCAGTATATTAACTTAACAAATATTGATCAAATAAATTATAACTTATAGTTTTTCATTATTGTTTGTTATTTTAGATTGTGAAATATATTTGACATTTATTAAAAATATATATAATATAAAATATATTTAAAAAATAGCGGTGTCCTGCGGTGTCCAAAATCTGATTTTTTGGAAATTGCGGTGTCCGGTGTCGGCGGTGTCGGTGTCCGACACCGTGTCCGTGTCCGTGCTACCTAGCATGTGGCAGTGACTAGTGGTAGGAGTGCCATCATATGCGTCTCTATTATCAAAAGGAGTACAATAATACACCCGTGATTTACTTTGTTGAAGGCATGCTCTATGCCCAGAGGAAAGCAGATTTCAAAGAATCGAAGTCTGTTTGCTGCACTTTTAGTTTTAAGAGGTGCGCCTTTGAAGTGTGTTTCCTGGAATCGCTACACCACTGTTACCAGAAAGAATAAGTCCTGCCACCTCCTCTCCCCCCAAAGTTATGGAAAGTGGTCTTTCAACTAAAAATCAGGGGGGAAGTAATCATATAACGGGGAAGCAAATTTCCAACAATGTACAATGCCAGAAGTTGTATAATTCTAACATTTTGATTTCTTGATTAGCCAGTAAACAAAACGCAAATGCCCAAACCGTATCCTTGCGGCCAATTGAATCATATGAAGAGGGGAATCATCTACACACCTTAGAAGTCCATCAGGGGTGCCCCTCACGGCTATAAATCCTGAATTCAGAGGCTGATCTTTGTTGTTCCGGAATGTGAGAGCCACATGAAAATTTTGGTAGTTACTAAATACTTGTCCCAGGTCGTCAACAACTGCTACATCCGAGTCAGTAAAAACGTAATGATTATTTTTCCCCTGCCACTGGGAGTGATCCTCAAGCCTTGACTGTAGAAAGGCCTGCATAAACGAAAGAGAGTTGACATCTTCAAAACAAATGTCAAAAAATTAATGGTTGTGATGTTTATTTGTACATGTCTGGTTAGTATGTTATTGATGTTGTTAAATGCTCAATTAAGTATTTTTCAATCATATGCTCTTTAGACCCCTTACAATCAGCACATGAAATATACATCACAGAATAAGTAGAAGGGAAAAAGAGAAGGAGAGTTCAATCTGGACGCAGTAACTGAACAAGCATATTTCCAGACATTCAAAATAACAGAAATGTGCAAACAAGCTAGATTAGCAACCGACCAAATACAGAAATTTTCTACGAAGAAATGCACATGCACTCTGCTCTTACAATGTAAGACCTGATTCTTTGGAGCATCAACTTGTCGCGTGAATATTCACCTTGAATGGGAAATACAGAAACCCCATTTCTGAGAACTGGAAGCTCAGATGCTGGATCAGTGATAACGACTATGTTGCTTTTGGGCATCATAACCTGCAAAAATTCTATTTCAGAATAGAACTGACAGTAAAGCAACTTCATGCTCTGGTCCAGGCAATTGGTCAAAGATTAAGAAGAAGCATGAACAAGCAGTTTATATGTTCTCTCTTTTGGCTGCTAAATTTATTACAGTTTCAGATGCCTGTTATCGATAACAATCTATACTATCTGAATGTCTACCAAACCGTGATCTGAGCAAGTTGAATTCAGCTCAGGATCCTTGAGAGAGCTACGTCAAAGAGCTTGGCCAAATGCCCAGAAAGGAATTTTGCTCTACTCCCTCCAATCTTCACTTTACACAACGCCGACTCCCTTCGTCATATGGCGTGGAATTAGACCAAGGTAGTGTAATTTAGGAACTAGTCCAGTAGTCCCTTATATTTAACACATAGGAGATCAAGACACAGCCCCAGGGTAACAACATCTGGTGGATTTGGTTGGGTAGCATTCCTATTTCCACCTATGAACCAAGAATTCAGTCTTAAAGAATTACATCATTCCAAATATTACATGTTTGGAAAAAGAAGAAGAAGAAAGAACCAAAGAGGACTCAGATCTCTTGTTTATGAACATCGTCTAAGATTGATTCATTAAGATTAGATTTTCTGTTCTTTTTTTTTTTACCCTCATTTTCAAGGTGAGCAGAAACTAAGTTTGCTAAAGAGGTATGGGGAATAAACTTCAACCAATATGTTTTAGAAGAAAGACCAATATGATTATTATAAGTGGAAACAACATGGGATTATGGTTGTATAATCTCGTTAAAGAACACCGTGAAGGTTTTTTCAAATACTTCTTCCAAATGCATAATCAATGCTCATGTCACTTCACCCCCAGACCTGCCACCACCGTTCCCTGAAAGGAAACTTTTCAAAGCGCTAGCACCTTCATGAGAATTGAGCCTTTAATTAAAATCGAGAATCCTATTGGATGAGATAAAAATAGCATTACCTGAATGAAATTGAAAAAGATGTTCAAAATGGCCATTGACCCCTCCACCTTGTTGTATGACATCTTCCCAACAGTAACTAAGTCATTGGATCTACTAGTAACCTGTCTATCAATACTAGAGTTGTAAGTGGCAAAGACAGTGACAAAGGCAATGCCATCCCCGTAGTTGGAATTTCCAGAGGAGGTAGAGCGGCGGGTCTTGTTAAGAGCTTTAAGGCCTGTAACATGACATGAGATACGTAAGGACAATGTATGTTTATAAGTCAATCGAGTGATACTGAAGCAACAAACCAGGTGATGAATCTCTTTTCCCACCAGCCAAAAGAAAAATAGTAGATACTTTGAGGTCAATAGAAATACTGATGAGAAAGACGATGGTGACAAAAGATTAAAAACGACGTAAGAATAGCAGCAGTGATAAGAAACAAGAAAAAAGAACTGAACAAAACCACCGAGGTATATGCCCCACTTCGAATTATGTGATCACAAACTTGGAGACAAGGTATGATATAGCTTCAAGCGTAAAATGCAGACTCTATAAACAATTAAAAAGAGAATTTTAACTGACACTAACTACTGATACACTCAACAATATCGGAAGCAAAATGAGCAACAAGTATAGCAACTTGGACAAACTTGTTCATCTTAAAGGGTGAGCAAAGAACCTCGACATTGCAGACGATCACGCAAACCTTGGCCGGCAGGAGGTCCCAGAACTAGATGATCGAATTTCTTGGTTTGCTTGTGGTGCAGATCCTCAACCGTTGAGTTTTGGTGCATCTCCAGAACTGAACAGATGAAGAAAACCTTTGGTCAATGCCCCACATCATCATATCATAATAATACATAAAAAATCGAGAAAGGCGAGCAAAGAGAGCATTTACCTGAAATCAGATGGGGGAAAAAGAAAATTAGGGGCACAAATAGCAGAAATCGACGCCATCCGCTGCATACTCTCATCCCCAAAAGAGATTTGTCTCCACCTACAGATGAAAGCACGAGTAAATACAGCAGCAATGCACAATGTCCATCCAACTCTTAGGATTGAGTATGGCAGAGCTTTCACCTCAGAGTGAAAATTGCAGTAAGCAAAGCGCCGCCGACTGCTGCCGCCGCCGTCGTCCAGCGTCACAGTCGCGGCACTCCAATCAGGCTAAATCTACGCGACCAACTTGAATCTGTTGTGATTGATTGCACAGCTCTTGTAGTCAGAAATCCCACCAAGCGCTATGCTATGGCGTGACCTCTCGTTCTGGTGTTATTTGCTGCTAGTAATCGAACCCACATCAAAAAATATTTATAAATACATATAAAATTATCGAGATAAAAGAACTTGTTTATGTTTGAAACTGTCAATTATCTGGTAATTTACATTTAATAAAGCATATGTCTAATAATAAATGCTTTTACGCAAGTAACTCCATAAAATTAATAACATTGTTTGGAATACTCTAGTAACTTACCATTATCTCTGTTCCAATTTTAATAGGTTTGCTAAACATGGAGTTTGATAGAATTTGCTAATTGCTTGACCTTTGCAGTACTTATACTTGAGTTTAATTTAATGTTTACATGTACTAAAATTTATAATTAAAATTTTCAAAATATCAAAGGTACATAATTGATTTGTTTTAAAACTCATGTCCTATCATTATAAGAGGGAATGTAGACTCCATGTATATACATGTATGCTTGAGAATGCTACTACTTGACTTTACTTTTAACAATACTCTTACTCCGCTAGGTCTCCAAGTCAATTGCGATCCACCTTAGAAGAAAATAGCCATATAAATTATGTTCTGTCCATTCTTAAAATGTACAAGGAAAACTAAAATTTCGAGAAGCTCAGCCCATTCTATAGTTATGAAAGGATGTTGGAAGCTTTTCATTGTCACAAGTAAGACCTTTTTTTTTTTTTTGGGTGGCTGTTATAAGATTACTATAGGGGAAAAGATTATTTAGTTTTATTCTAAAAAAATTTGGCTGCTATTCTGAGTTAAAGAAATCTTTTTTCTACCTCTCATATAGCGACAGTTAATGATCTCTAAGTGTTTCTACATGTTTCTAATGACCTTTATTTAATGACGCTAAAAATAATGCTGCTAAGAATTGTTACTGAAAGTGTTAAAAGAAAAGCCACTAGAAACATTTTGCGACTATTAATTGTCACTATATATGGGGTTGGAGGAAGATTTTTACAACCAGGATAGCAGCCAAAATTTGTTCGTTTTCTTATGGATCAAGCACATCAGAACCACCAAGAAGGAGAGACTCAACCATCACCATACCCAACCATAACACCAAGCAGAACATGGAGTGGCGAACAGCAAGGAAGGAGCCGAAGACATGCACACACTCGGGCGCCATCAAGTGGAATACATTGAACCCCATACATCTCTTCTCTATGCCATCGTTTTCCGAGCAACAAGTTCACATCAAACAAACCCAGAACAACCCCAATACAATGTTATGAGAAAGCTTGACCTGCAACGTGATTCTAGATTCAATCAAAAACAATGTGTGGCACCAAGCCTGGTAGCCCACAAATCCACAATCATGGCATGCAACACCAGGTGGTCGGGGAAAAGAATTCGCCTTTAATTTCCAACCTTCCTCCCATCAAGCATCCCCAAAATTGCAGCAAACTCTCAAGATTCGAACCATCCAAGGAATAGGTTTCAGATGAACAAATGTATCCAAGCAACAGGCATAAAATGCTCAGTGAAATAGCTTAAATCAAAAAATGCCAGTTGCAGAGGAAGAAAAGAAGAAATGAACTCTTGACTTGGATGAACCACAATAGTAAAATAAGTCGCAGATATTTAAAAGTTTCAGCAAAGAGAAATATATATTTAATATCTGGTTAACCTTAAAGTCTCAAAGGTGAGAAAACAGCCATTTCTGAGCTGATCCAGGTTTAAAAAGGTAAAGGTTGTCTGTCAGGCCACGGTTCTCTTAATACACTGTGGGTTCATACAGTTCTGCAATTCGAGAGCTCTAAACGTGCCTATTCGATGCTATGGGCCTAAAAGGAACAATATTGCTTTTTGTTATGTGCTATATTGTTTAAACTAAAAATGAAGACAGTAGTTCCTTCATTCTTTCCATGGACAGACAGCATACATGCAAAGGGCACAACTGAGGTATCCTGCACTAGGATATAACCATTTTGGTTGCAAGTCCAAAGAAGAAAGGCATTCTTAACCTCACAAGGGGTTCCACAAATCAATGTCAAAATTTCCAACTTAAGGGTCAACCTAACTGGACCGTTAAATATTATTCCATCAAGTATTCAAAGTAGGAAGATAATCCCCAATTTATTTGAGCTAAACAAACCGTGGACACTGGTATGCTAAAGCAACTAGATTCCATGTAGATCCTTTCTTCGTTTCATAAGCCCCAAACAGAAGGGAACAGCCTATAAGCCAATTTTGTTGGCAGAATTAAAAGGCTTTGCTGGCATATTGACAGAACACCACAAGGATAAGGTAAACTCTCTGCACTTCATCGATAATACACTACAGCGCACCAGCAGTATAATAACATTGCGAGCATCTTACGTCAAATACAGATCAACATGGCAAAAGACTAGGTCAATCTAATCCTAATCACGAGTTATCCAAAAAACTCAGATATAGCGCTCCTTCATTAACGTCACATAAAATCTCTAACTTTGAACTCAACTGTATACATGAAATTCAATTTTGCGAATGCTATACTAATAAGACCACGTACAAAGTGAATCTTATAACTACCTTAGGAAGAAATAGACTGGCCTTCCTTTGATACCAAGGCTTGATACAAACTACTAGGCATTGTCGATTTGCAAGATCCATCGAGACCAAATCTGACTTGTATCTAAGGTGTATTCCAAATGTAAAGACTTCAACCTGAATAAACTGCACCATGAAAACCTTACTTGTTTATCAGACACTTTCAAAACCAAGTGGATGTATGCTAATGACAGATTATACATCCAGAGTGAATGTTTAGCAATCTCATCCCCCCACCCCTCTCTCTTTTCACGAATGCATAATACACAGAATAAGAGAATAATTAGCAGTGAAAGCGTTTAGTAGAATGCTGAACTTCACTTTAAGTAAAAGTAATCAACTGTAACAAACGAGTCTACAACTTCGAAACTAGAAGTTATAAAAGAAAAATAAGAGAAACTTACTATATCCAGACAGGTGGAAGCTTCTTTGTCTTCTTATAATAGCAAGCAAGTTGATGGATCCTACTCTCGACAAGAATCAGCCTAAACTTGGAATCCTTGTCTTTCCTGTTCCTCTCCAGATGCTTCCGAATTGCAACTGCTTTCTTAATGAGGTGATACAGGTCCTCGGGGATTTCAGGAGCAAGCCCTGGTCAACAACAACAAAAAACCTAAGATAAAATCAGTTCACGATCACCACACAAAATGGAGGATAAACCTAGCAATTGAGAAGGAGAAAGATTTTACCATGAGCCTTGAATATCTGCAAAATCTTGCTGCCAGTGGCGTCAAACCCTTCTTTAGAAACTTACGGATGTTTTCCTCAACCTGGGAAACAACGAAACGAATATTACCTGATGCCGACTAATTAACAGTAAAACTATCGCTACATAATTGCGCAAGGTGAACAGCCAAGGAACATACTCGCTATATAGTTGCTCAAGGTGAACAGCCAAGAAAGATACTCGTTCACAAAATTAAACACTACATAGTCAGCATAATGGAAAAATCTAAAAGTTTATTTACGACAACAAAAGACGAGAAAAGGGTGAATAAGAATGGAGATACTCCTCTTGCCAAGCCCATTTCCAGCTAACAAGTCAAATCCAAGTTCTGATAGATTACTTTTTTTGTCATACTACAATGCTTATAGACTATTACTCAGTACAACGAGAACCCTCTTCGCTCACATTGATGAACCTTTATTTGAGTTATTTCATTTATTAATTTACTCGATTGAACCATGAGTTATTTCAATTATTAATTTATCCTTCAAATTGCTTATTAGCAGGGTTTAGCAGACAATGATAAACTTTCTAACCTCCAATTCAGGCACAGAGCATCTAACAGCGCACACTGCTTCTTATCAGGGTTTATAAGCAGACAACGATAAATTTTCTAACTGCCTAGTCAAGCACAGAGCATCTAAGAGCTGTTTGCCAAGGAAACAATAAATTTCTTCCACTTTAAGCTTACTAATAATGAATAACACTCATATCCAAAAACTTGGAACCCGTTCATTGGCTTACTAATGGATGTTGCTTGCATAAAAAGCGTAAGAAAACTAGTATTCCACTGTATTGCCAAATGTGACAATATTGAATTTGTTATAACTACCATCTCCACCAGGTAAGCACGTTAAACAATGTCTGCTTCTCAAAGGCTCCATTTGTACACATCCAGGTATTGAATACTTCAGCTACTCGCTATAAATCCTTTGATACACTGGATCGGCTTCTTTCCACTAAACTACTATATTCCTTGAGGACAACACCTAAATCTATACACTTTATCATCAATGACTAGGTTAGTTACCCATGGATAGTTCTTACTGACAAAAACAAATGGTCACAGCACAGAGACAGCAATGAAAGCTACAAACGCAGCTAGTAGAAGTAGATTTTTAGATAAAGCTGCAGCCATAACCGTTAACCGTATATAGTTCTTTTGTTGCAGCCGCATCCTACCGTTGATTAATTTGCGATATGAAAAAACTTAGTTCCCCCATTACTTCAAGAACCCTTGAATTCATCAGGCCCAAAATCCTATTAAAAACAGCCGCTACATTTTCACAAACGCCGAAAACATGCTTAATTATCTTTCTTAAATCCAACAAGATATTAAAACGTGAAAGAAATTGAAGCGATTTTCATACATCTTGAGACGTGATCTTCAGCCATCGACAAACCCACACAAAAAGAAAAACCGCAAATCAGGCTTATAAAAGGTAAGATATGCTTTCAGCCTGTACAATTGTATGCGCATAGATGATGAAGAGAAACCACATACCCTCGACTAGTTTCTGGTTTGATGACCACCGCTACTTGACGGATGAGAATGGGTAAATCAGTAAGTTTTTACTTAACAAAGAAAAATTAATTGAAGGTCTTACGGTTGATTTTTTTGACTTTATCTATCGTATAAACGTATCAAAGATAAATAATACGGAATGGGTCCTTAAATTTATTTGTGACTTTCGAGGAGTCGTATGAAATGAAAATCTAATGTACGGTTCTATAAGAGCGATCGAAGCAATGATATTATCATCGACTTAATTATCTAACTCAAAATATGGTATTTAGTTATGTGCCTTTTGTTGTTGTTTGTTTTGGGTTTTTGACCCTTCTATAAGAGATTTTTTGCAACCATGTCATGTTTGTTTAGACAGGGATAATGTGAGGGGTCAAATTATAGTCCGCTCTCTTAAATAAAAATAATTTTGATACTTATTTACGTCTAACAAAGACTAATCATAAGCGATAAAATCAAAATGTAAGCCGTAAAAGGCTACCCTAAATAAGCATTGTTTTGCCAAAAAGGCTAATTTTGGGCTAACCTTAGAAAATATTATGAGAATGACAAAGGACACCCCTTTCGGTCAAGTTAATTATGTTCAAGGTTACTAAGCTTACCTATATTAGATACATCTACGTGTCATTTTGGTCATTACTCTCCGCGCCAATTTAGATTTGACTAGCTAACGATGATGATAGAAATGATGATCACACAATAATATCCCTTTTAGTGGGGTTGAATTTCTTTGGCCAAAATTACAAGAACTCAAGGGTTAATCAGCCCGCCATTGATCTTAAATCCCCATAATCAGAGGAACCATGGTTGTTACGTGGGTAGAGACTCGACACGTCGAATACGTTGAACCATAAATAGTGTTAGACCCCTCATATTTAAATACTTAAAAAGAAAAAAAAAAAAAGGAAGGAAGGAAGGAAGGAAGGAAGGAAAGAAAGAAAGAAAGAAAATAAAATAAAATTAGAGAGTTTGGGATGTAATGGGTATTTTAAATTTTAATTGTTTTAAGAATGTAAATATATATCTTTTATGTGTCTGATAATTACGTACATTCATAGGAACACATTAAAATTCAAAAAAGTCTCCAGAGAATTCCTAGGAAGAGCCTTTTGAGAGTTTGATTATTACTTCGAGGTAAGAATTTATTTTTAGGTATCGAATTGAGGTTTGTAGTTGGAATCCTTATAAATTTTTATTATTGTTGGAACCATAATTAGAACCTTTGGGTATATTAATTTTTAGGGCTTTTGATACAATTGGATTGAGAAGATCAGATTTTGGGTTAAATTGGGCGATCGAAGGTAAGGGTTTACTTTTGATATCTGATTCAGCGTTGGACCGATCATTCGTGTATGGGTTATATTATTTTGTAAGATCTAAATCAGTGGTTGACCGATTACTCCTATATTTGCGAAAAGATCTCCTCCTCGTCTTCTGTGTGTTGTTTCTAAAATCTATCAATTAAAAACCACAGCATCTAATTCGTTCCGGTATTATTATCCAGTTAATTGAAGACCATATTTGACGACTGTCTATCGGTAACTGCACATTGAGTTGTCAAGAAATTATTTCCGTTGATTGATGCACGGCATGCTCGATTTTCTTTGATGTTGGCTTTGTTTGTTTGAGCCATGCAATTTCAGAACTCGTATTACTGACTCGTCATTAATTGCTTGAAACTTTTTGCGTGCCAATTGGCTACATAGCCATTTGTCTCCTGATCTATTTCTTTTGTAGGCCAATTTTATCGTAGCCTTCCTATTGTATTGATCTTTTCCAAAGTGTAGACAGGTAGCTTTTCTTACTGTATCATGTTCAGTCATGTGGTGTGGTCATTCTTGTTATTGTCTTGTTAAACAAATTTAGTCACCAGTCCAACCACATCTTAGACTTACACGTGCCTTGGTCATAAAGTGAATGTCATCATTTGACAAAGTTTTGCCTCATGCTCCTTATTCACCTCACCACTATATGTATTTTATAGTTATGGTTAGTGCTATGTTTCTATGAATGCTAAAATGACCAAAAAAAAAAAAAAGTGAGAGCTTTCTTCATTCAAGGCCTTAGTTTGATATTTTCAAATTTCCATCTATTCAAACACTGATATTTTAATGGTTGCCTTGCCTTATTTTTCTTTTGTGCCAGGTTCGTCTATAGTCCCGTTCTTGTATACTCTGTTTCGTTTTATTCCTTTTGACATGTTTATTTGTGTATGACTTATGGGTAGCACCAACTAGCGTGCGCCGTCGGCCGCTATGTGGCTGCGGCTCATTCCTAATGATGGTCTAGGCAATCTATTGGTGTTTAGTATTTTAAAAATTGAATTAACGTACATGTATTTTCGCGAGCCATAACACGTGTACGTGACTATAATTTGTTTCTGACTTATTCACGTGGATTGAAACGTGGGCTAGTTCAGTGGGATGAGCTAGAGATCGCGATCTTATTTTCTGAACCTAGTTTCACGTATCAGTGATGACATGTGTGACCTTATTCTGAATGGCTCTCTAATGTCTGTTTCTGTACAAAATATATTTTGGCATTTCGAAATTCTATTGTGTATCTGTTCCGTTAAAAATTTTGTATGTCCGCAACTTTGTTTTCTCAGAATTTTTTTTTATTCCGTCTGATTGGTCCGTTGAGCGACCTTACTGGGCATTTGGCTCACTCTCTTATTGTTTTCCTTTCAGGTGATCAATAAGTGGAATTGGATTACAGGGTTAGCTGCGTGACTGAGAGCTAGTAATTTTTATCTCAGAGTCAGTATTAGTTTTTTTTAGATATAATAATTAAGAGAATTGAATTTGTTTAGAATTTATTTTAGAACTCCGTGTCGGAGTAATTTGGATTATATAAATGCTTTAGGCCGCTATGACATTTATTGATGTATCTTTGGGGTTGATTAGTAGATGCTCTGAATGACCATTTGGGAGAATTTTGATATTTTGAGGTTTTTGACTTTGTTTATTTTGATATTGACGCTCCGAAAATTCGGGGCTTTTACAAATAGATCCTGTGGCTTTTTACTGCACTAATGCTATGTTGGAGAAAATTCCAAAGAGTAAACATAATATTTTAGCTAGCTGAGAAAACAAATACTAAAGAAAAACACAAAGACAATAACTTTCATTAGTTATGGGTGAGAAAGATCTATTTACATTAATATTCTTTATTAAATTTGCATTATTTTTATCAAATGAGGTACTGCTAAGGTCTAATTGTAATGATCAATTCTATGGCCCTACCATAAGGTGTTGCTCCCTAAAAAGGACTAGCCAATAGATCCTTAAGAGTTTATTCACAAAGACGCCTCCTAGTAAATAGTTGATGTGGAAAAAGATTCAACTTATTCGTATTGTACATATAGCCCAAGATAGATTAGTGTATAGCCAATATGGGATCTTCATCTACCATAGTACACGGCAAGTGTATCCACCCTTCTTATGACCCAGCATCCTCGCTGGCACACTTCTAGTACCCTCAAAG
Organism: Escallonia herrerae; assembly: GCA_033070095.1. Taxonomy (NCBI): domain Eukaryota; kingdom Viridiplantae; phylum Streptophyta; class Magnoliopsida; order Escalloniales; family Escalloniaceae; genus Escallonia; species Escallonia herrerae. The sequence continues at coordinate 366,703 of JAVXUP010000149.1, forward strand.
CCATGCTCAAGCGCATCACTAGTACCCCTAGTGTCTGCCTTGATACCATCTAAAATGACACAGTTCATGACCCATAGGACACTGTGTCCCTCAAAAGAGCTAGCTAACAGGTGCTTAAGAGTTCATTAACAAGATCTTATAAGTCCCAATTTTTTTCTCTTCCACTTCTAATGTAGGACAAGAATCAACTTAACATTATATCACACGTAGCCCTAAACCTCACCTAGTACACAGCTGATGCTCAATCCTCCATCTACGCTAGTACACAGCAAGTATGAGATCTCGGACTAAGAGTTCAAAGGATCTACCTTGAACACTTTAGAAAGAAGTATGTATTCGTTCTCTTTAAGATGATTCACGCTCTATGGAATGTATATTTTAGTAAGTCCTAAGGCGCCGCCTCCAATGTATAACAGTTAGCTCTTTTTTCTGTCACTTGCACCATTAGAGAGAAGTTGAAGATTTATCCAATATCCTTCTTCATTGCCAAATAAAGGTGAAGTATTGTAGATGATCCAAGTCCATCTAAGTGATACTGCCAATCAATCAATCTTCATAATAAGCATTTTATGGTGTAAGTACCTAATTCTTGTAACGATATTGGAGGTTGATTTTTATCTCTTACTAAGTTTTATAGCCATTATGGAGGGATGCACTGGTTACGAGATCATCTATTTGCAAATCAGAGACGCTGCCTTTAGGGTTTCACATGTTTATATATAGGTCAGGTATTTAGGCATGGGCCTTTTGTGTGTTTTTTTTTTTTTTTTTTGCGTTTTTGACCCCTTTTGAAGGAGATTTTTTTTGCTACCACGTCCTAATTTTTTTAGATGGGGGGATAATATGAGGGGTCAAATTATAGTCCGCTCTCATGAATAAAAGTAATTTTGGTACCTCATCTGAGAAAGACTAGTCTTAAGCGATAAAATTAAGATGTGAGTGGTAAAACAAAAAGTATAAGTATTAGCTGCCCGAAATAAGCATTGCTTTGACAAAAGGCTAAATTATTTTGGGCTAACCTTAGATAATAGTGTGAAATGGTAAAAGTACCCCTTTTGGTCAAGTTAATTCCACTCAACATTACTTAGTTTACCTATATTGGACACGCCTACATGTGCTTTGGTCATTACGCTCCACGCCAATTTAGATTTTTTAAGCTAATGGTGATGATAGAAATGATGATTGGACAATAATACCCTTTTTAGCGGTGATGAATTTCTTTTGCCAAAACTACAACCAATTCAACTATTGACCAGCCCGCCACTGATCTTAAATCCCCAAAAATCTCTCATGCACAAAATTATCATTTTTAGACAAACCGTGATTATTACATTGGTAGAAACTGGACGGCGAATACGTTGGATCAAAATGGATAAAGTGGCTTTCTACTATCCTAAGCTATATTGGAGAAAAATCCAAAGAATAAATATAGAATTTTAGCTAGCTGAGAAAACAAATAGAAAAGAAAAAACAATGACCATTACCTCCATTAGTTATGGTTGTGAAAGATATATTTACCTCAATGTTCTTTACTTACTTTGCATTAATTTTAGCCAATGAGGTACCGCTAAAGCCTAAGTGTAATGATCCAGTCCGCGGCCCTACCTCATGGTGTTGCTTCCTAAAAAAACTAAGGAGTATGTTTTTAAGAGTCCACTCATAAGGACGTCTCTAGTACATAGCCAATGTGGAGCAAAATTCAACTTAATCGTATTTCACATATATCCCAGGATGTCTCCTAGAACATAGCCGATGTACGATGCCTGGCGAAAGCATCCACCCTCCATGTTACCCAACGTCCTTGCGGCACACTTATGGACCCCCAGAGCCACTCTCTAGCACATCGCTAGTAACCTTAGGATTTGCTCTGATACTATATATAATGACACAGTTCATGACAACGCATTGCCTCCCTCAAAAGGGCTAGCCAATAGGTGCTTAAAAGTTCATCGACAAATCTTATAAGGCCAATTTTTTTCTCTTCCACTTCTAATGTGGGCCAAGAACCAACTTAACATCATATCACACATAGCCCTAGACCACCCTAGTACACAGCTTATATGCAATCTCCATCCACCCTAGTACACAACAAGTGACTGTTCTCATACCAATGGTTCAAAGGATTTACCTTGAACACCTCAGAAAGATATGTATAATGAATTGAGTTAACGCACGGACTAAGTTGTTCTCTTTAAGACGGTTCACGATCTATGGAATGCACAGTTGTACTAGGTCCCGACATGTCTTCTTTCATGTATAACAGCGTAACTTTTTTCTGTAACTTCTATATGTTTGCACCATTAGAGAGAAGTTGAAGTTTTACCCAATATTCTTTTTTGCCCAAAAAAAAAAATCACTTTAGCATCGATAGGGCTTCCGCATATCTATCCATGAAGGCGAGACAACTAGCTTCTTTTGCTTGTCAGATTAGAATTACCGTGCACCAAGATTGGGCCCTTGACGGCCAATGATTGTACATAATAAGCAGTGATGGCTTATATATTGGAACTATGTTTGTGTATTGGGTGCCCCGATTTTTATTTGTAGGCTTCAATGTGAAGCCTTTTCAAACTTTTGGTAAGGCCCTAAGGCCATGTATGATCAAACTCTGTATCCTTTTGTTCATCAATGCAATTTTCTTATTATAAAAAAAATAACAGTAATGAAGATAACAATGGTCTCACAATACGCAATTGTTCTCTAATAAGACTTGTAGTCTAAAAGATAGATAGGTGAATAAAAAATACAAAAGGACCAAGTCTTTTAAGAAAAAGTTTGGATATATTTTGGGTAAAAATGAACAACTTGTGACATATACATACCAAAACTTTCTTACAAAAACTAGAAGAGTAGTCTATATATATTGGTCTATTCAACTAGGACAAGGATCATATACTGTATGACATATCTACTGTAATAGCTTTTGTGAAAAAATATTGCCACTAGAATTCTTTTATCGCTCTTTGCTAAAATATGTAGTGACCTTATCTTGTCTAAAGTTGCAGTTAGAGATATTGTTTTACTACAATAGAGGTGACGTACTGCAGATGATCCAAGTCCATTTAAGTGGCATTATCAATCTTCATAATAAGCAATTTTTATGAAACTAAATATTGTCATAAGCTATTTCTTCAGCTCAATTATGGACCAATAAAAATGAATAAAGCAAAATAGTCATTAATACTTGTAATGATCCCATTATCATTACTAATTTTCTTTTCGCAAAATTAATAAAAAGTTAATAATACTCCAATAATCCTCCATTTATTTTAATAAAAATGAAGAAAACAAATAGTCGGGTAAAGATAGAATATCATGCACCGTGAAAGTGATTCTGACTTGTAACCTTGATTTTGCATTCAACAATTCTCGTACGAGAATCAAAGTGGCTCAGCCTTAAAATAATGACTACTTAAGAACACATATAATCATAGCACACACATGAAATTAGAGTGTGACAGTGAGAAAAAGACAACCACAACGCCTCAAACCTATATGGGCGTGGGAAAACTTATCGAGGCGGACAAGAGTCAACAAGAATAGGAGCATGATGATCTGAGTGTTGGATCGCTAAATTTTGAGCTAACGTGTCAAGGTACAAAAGCAGCCAATTAGCCTTAGACATAACTCTATCAAGTCTTTCGTAGATAAAGCCAAGCCAAGCTCACCCGACCCGACTGTGCACCAAAATCTATAACCCGGTCGCCACCCGATTGGCTCTCCAGCACCTTCATCTTATCTTTATGAGGAGCGTCGCCCAAGGTAGCCAACTTTTTGAAAGGCCTGGCACACGTTATTATAGGAGCAATCCTCGTGTCCACCCCGCTGTCACACGTTGCCCTCAGTGTCCCCAGAACCTAAGGCCGACAAGTTAACCCCTTTCACCGGCCGGTGAGATTCTGCCGACTCTGGCAACTGACCATCAGTCTTCGTACTTTCTCAATCCATTTAGAAAAACATTATGACTTCTGTGAATCCCTTCCAGTAACAGATTGAAGATATAGAGAAGGATCTACAAAAGCGTGTAAATTAGAGGGAGAAACTTGCAAAAAAATTACCTGCATTTTAACTTTGGTTAATGTGCCTACTTTTTGTTTGGGGCACTTTCCAAACATAATGCGTCACAACTCATTCCTTGATCCTGAGCTTGGGTTTTTTTAGTGGAAATTTATGGGATGGGTAAGTACTAGATGAGGTTCATTGGGAGCAAAAAGTCAATCTGCGCGCCATCTATCTAGTTTCCTCTAACTCTTGCTTTTAGACACTATTCCAAACAAATTTACTTTTGGTGTACGCTTGAAATTGAATTAATAACAAAATTGTCTCTTGTACTGTACTGTTTTGCACGTCATTCTGCTTTGATAAACTATTACAAATCTCTCTAAAATCTAATGTCCGCTGATTTTCAGGCATGAAGTAAGCAAGTGCACATTACATGCTCTTTTCCCATGGGAAAAATTAGTTCAATTCCCTACTGCATTATCCATATCCGGGAACCACCGTAGCCACCACCCACCACCGTGCTCATAACTCACCACCCACTATCATTCAAGGTAACCACCAACCTAATTATCGTAGCCACAACCCACCACCAATTCACCACAGTACCGACAAATCCAGCACCATTACAGCCACCCGACCACTATACTTGTGACCCACCACCCACCATCACCGAAGGCAACCACTCACCCAATAATCATAACCATAACCCATTACTACCTTACCATAATGCCCACAAACCACCACCACAATAAGCCACCACCCACCACCATACCTGTAACCACCACCCACCATCACCGAAGCCAACCGCCTACCACCTTCCAATACTACCTAAGCCGCCACCACCACCACCATATGCCTAACAACCACTACAACAACGACAACCACCATTACCTCCAACAGCCTACCAACAGCCGACCACATCAATGGACGACAACCCCCACAACTGTACCTATGAACAACCCCTTCCACTACCGATTACGTGATCTGTGCAGATTTAAGAAAGGTTGGATCTTAGGTAATACAATAGTAGAATTGTGGTAGATTTTGCTACACATGATAGTGTTGGCCATCGTTATGGCCATAACTAAGAGAAAAGAGCCGAGAGAAAGAAAAACTGCAGCACCACCATCTTCTAGCTAATCCTAACATGAAGTAGGGGGTGGGTGGTTGGCCGTGGAAGGTGGAGGTAGGCTGAAAGAAAAACGTTGTATATGTCAATTTTTTTCTAGGCTATTAATGCTATGCATATTTATCCTTGAATTTGGTCATAACAGTGACACATACTATGCACATGACCACTTTGACAACTATTTTTTAATAGATGTAGGGTTTTGGAGTTGTTTACAAGAAATATGTATATTACATGGAATAGTTTTGTCAAAATTGAAATTAGAGGAAGTGGTGCACAAAAAATGTACAATATTGCGGAGAATTTTGTTATTAACCTTTAGCAATTTCATAAGTTGTTACCAAATACTCCCTCCGTCCCTTAATATTCGATCACTTTTATTTTGTACGCATATTAATGGTTTAGATTATATATTATGTGTTTTTTTTATTTTACCCTTTAGAGAGGGGAAGAGAGTGGGCCATGAGAGAGAAAATTACTTGGTAGAGTCTTAAATATAGAGAGAGAAATAGAATAAAAAAGTGTCAAGTGGTGGGCCAGGAAAGAGAAAATGAGTTGGTAGAGAGTTAAATGAAGAGAGAGAAATAGAATATAGAATATAAAAAGTATAAAAGGGTAAATATGTAAAAATACCTATAAAATTTTTCTTAATTTGGAAGTAATCAATTTTTGTGAGACGATCCAAAAAATAAAATATGATCAAATATTAAGAGACGGAAGGAGTAGTATATTAGTAGAATTTGTCATGAAAAATATATGTGCAATCTTGCACTCCTCTGGCTTTCGCTCGTGGGAGGAATCCATCCAGAGGTTCAAATTATGGTAACGCTCATTGAGTTAGAGAGAGCAAAGCGATAAAGTCATTATCTAAAGCATCATATGCTATTGCAAAATTCAGTTATAATATATTTTCAACATTCCAAGGACTTAATACATAATTAAGAGCCTGTTTTGGATTGATTCTTGAAAGTAGATTTCAGGTTAATTTTAGTTAAAAAAAAATTCAAAATTTGCTTTAAGTTATTGATGTTATTTGGATAAAAGTACTGAAAGCAGTTTCAATGGGACAAAATGACCAAAAAATAGGGATATTCCGATAATTTACTTGGTCAAGGGTCAATTGCACTAGGCACCCCTAAATTTTCACGCGGTAGCGCTCTGCACCACAAAGTTATTTTTAGCTATCTACCCCCCCAAACTTTCATAAGTGTGGCTCCCAACACCCTTCATCCATTTTTCGGCCAACAGCCTCGCCGGAGAAGTAATTTAACTCGAACAATGAGAGCATGGTCAGAACAATTAAAAAATGGAGATTAGGGTTGAATCTAAAAGCTAATGGGTTTGGCCGGCGGCGGCGAGGCACTGTTGCAACTGCGATAAGAGGACGGAAAAGGGGAGGGGGGCACTGACGGGGGAACGGACGCTGCCGACATGCGATGCTGAAGGAAGGGCAGCGGGGAAAGGTGCTGTTGCCGTCGCAGGGGGGTGGGGGGAGAGAAGAAGGAGGAACGAAAGGGGGTCGGCATCGCCGACTGGGGGAGGGGCGATGCCAGCTGAGAGAGGCATCGGTTTGAGATGCTGCATGAGGGACGACGAGGCAAGGGGTTGTTCCGGTCGCGGGGGGCAGGGGAGAGAAGATAAAGGCCGAAAGAAGGGGAGTCAGTGTCGCCAACGGGGGGAAGGGGCGGTGCCGGCGGAGGGTGGGGCGCCGGTGCAAAGGGTGATAGAGATTAGGTTTTCATTCACTTGCTATTCCATAAATGCCCCCCTAAGTTCAGCCGATTAATTCTTTTTGTCCGGGTTTGGCCGGAATTTGGACGGAGGGTGTTGGGAGCCACACTTATGAAAGTTTGGGGGTGATAGACAGCTAAAAATAACTTTGTGGTGCAGAACGCTACCGCGTGAAAATTTGGGGGTGCCTAGTGCAATTGACCCCTTGGTCAAACTTGATGATCAAAAAGTGATTATTGCATAATTACCGATATCTTAGGTATACGGTTTTTCAATTTTTAAAGCTAATTTTATCTGTTTGAATGTTTGTAGAGTACTTTAACTAAGAATCTAATTTAATTCAAATTAAATTAAATTTGACCATCTTAAAATCATCCAAAACTACATATGCCACAAAGAAACAAGGTAGATGGTCAAACATATCTGGCCTCATGGGTAGAAAGCCCAACAAAAACAGACACAACAAACTCGGGCCGGAAAAAATTCACCCGACCCGGGGGACCAAGCCAATCAGCTGGTTTCGCCGATGCGGGTCAACCCATCCAGACCCGTGTCTCTTATTGGTCGAGTAAGGGTTGGAATTATCTTCAGCCTTGACACTTCTCTAATCACCCGTTCGTTCTCTCTCCAATCGCCAAGCGGCACCTTTCGGCCGTCACAACCACCAGTCGACCACCTCGACAACCACCATCTCCATCGGCGCTTCTCCCCTTCGCCGGCATAGCCTATCCCCGTCTCCTGCAGCTTGACTCTCCGTCTCCGGCAGCCACCATTTTCATTCTCCTAAATCCTACTCTCTCTCTTCTCTCTGATCAGGTAATGTTCTTATAAACTGAAGGATCTTGTTTTGCTGTCTTGTTGGTGCTATTTCGGTCTAGTTTGTGTAAATTGGTTTTCTTGATATATCCAGCAGAGAGGGAGTCACCTTCATTACTCTCTCCCTCTCCCTCTCACTCAGTATAATGCCTTCAAATCCTCTTTCTTTATATCTTGGTACCGTCCAAATCTATACTATTCAGATTAGTACTTGACGAATGTCTTTCTCTGCCAATTTGCAGGCGGGCAGGCAAATCACTGACTACAAATCCAGTATGCTCTCTCTCTCTCTCTCTCTCTCACACACACACACACACACACACAGACTTATTCTTTTGTTCTTGATTGATGATGCATACCTGAGATTGGAACAGCTTATGTGATTTTGAAGCAATTTAACTAGTCTCTGTCTTAGCATAATAACTAAAGTTTGTATATTCTCCTAAATTTTTAGGTTTTTCCCTGCATGTCTATGGGACCTGTTCTACTTGGGAGCTGACTGAATAATCGGCTTTAACTGGTGATTACCATCAATTTGATGTATGGGGTAGTTTTCATATTGCCAAATTGTTTTAGTCATTTTGCAATATAAATTGGTCATGCATGCCTGAAATGGGCAACTTTTGGCTGCTACCCAGCGAAAGGCTACAACTCCCAACTCCCATGTAGCGAACTAATTGACCCTAAATATGGTTTGTAGCATTTTATTAGATACTTTCAGTGACAATTCTAAGCATCAATTGTGGTTTTATTGCTGCCAAAGTTTTTCCTTGTTGGAGTAAAGTGAAGTTGAAACGTAGTAATTTGGTAATTCGTGGCTTGTTAAAGAGCATTTGTTAGAAAATGTAGTGTATTGTCTTTTTTTTTTGCGTTTTCCTGAAACTGATGACATGATGATCATGATAAATGAATCCAACCTCCCCAAGATCTTGATTTATATCTTCAGCTTGGATTTTTGCTAAATTAAGAGCTAGAATTAACTTTTCAGGTGTAGCTAGTGTAGCTATACTTGAGCAGTCTGGACAATCAAGAAGCACTTTATTTAGCCCCTTCGTTGCATGTTTTTATAATGCTGATGTCGGTTTTTAGGGGTTGCTTAGTGCTTATGAAGATGCTTGCCGTTGCTCGCAAAGTCAGCAGGACTCATTTTTATAATTAGATGAAGATTTTGGTCCTGAATAAATGTCCGCGTGCAAGTATACCGTAGTTTATGTTTAGGCTTACGGTTTAGGGGTAAAGACATTCTTTTCTAGTGTAGGCGCCTCCCCCTTATCTCACTTGGATGTGTTGATATAGGATTGATGCTCTTCTTGGTTGGTTAGAGATTAGTACCTGAATCCGAAATCTGTCGGAGCTGAGTCATATACCAGCCTGCATATTCTATTGGGACATTGTGACAGCGCATGATAAGCTGGAATTCTAAGTTCTAACAATAGATAGGCTTTCTGCCAGATATGTGATCTGTCCATGTCTCTTTTGCTTGCTAGTGTTGACAAAAAATAAAAATTTATGTAAAAAGATTATAAGAAGTAGAAGACAAAAATAACATGGTCATGCATTTGATAAACTCTGATTGCATGCTACCTTCTCTTTCTTGTAACAAACATACAACATCTTTGTGTATGGAGAATGCACGAGCAATTGAGGCTAGTGCACTCTACTAATGGCAGTCAGTTTACAAAATTAGTAAGGATTGCATATTAAATTTGGGACTTAGTCAGGAAGTAGCTTTCAATGAATGATAAAGTTAGGACTTATTCAAATAATAGCATTCAATGGATGTTAAAATTAGGAATTATTTTAGAAACAAGTAAAAATTTCATTGAAATGGTACTGTACACTGGAGTTGATCATCAAGTCTCCCTTGGTCCTTGAGTACTGTGACAAGAAGCAGGAGATTGGTTGTCAATAGTACTATGTTGGTGCACATTTTGAATGTATCATACTTCTTGGTCTTGAAATTATTGGGAGTGTGTTTGCATCAACTGTGATGGAGTTCTTTGTTTCTTTGTCACCTGATCCTACCTGAAGTCTTCATTTCTTTGTGGATTTATTGCTAGGTCAGGTTCTATCTTTAATTGAGCATAAACTTAGTTTGACTTGAATCTTCTTGGGATTGATTTGACAGGAAGCTGTTATAATGTTTCTGCTGTATGGTACATGTTCTCCAATTTCTAAAGTGTTTCACATTTACACTGTAAACCAGTAAACCACTCGACTGAAATCCGAAAGACTCCACTTCTCCTCTAGGCAAATTTAAAAGCAAGATGCCTGCCATGGAAACAGCTTCTCATAGTCGCTCAATCTTTTACTTCTGTGACAGGTCTCTCTCTCTCTCTCTCTCTCTCTCTCTCTCCACGCACGCTCGCGCGCACACATCACGCACCCATATATGTGCATATATACAGATATGTTTGCTAGTGTGAAACGTTTTCTGTTGTGCTGTTTATCTTTTCCAACTTGCATCTTTTAATAAAATGCAGAAGCGGATTTGTCAAACCGGGTGGTCGGCTGAAACTAAATCCCTCAAACTCTACTCAGCTTGCTGGAAAACTTGTGTTCAAGGGAGGGTTTCAGATCAGAAAGCGTCTTCTACCTCTCCAAGGAACCAGATTATTTGTGATGCCAAAATCAGATGATGGTCACCCGTGTGTTGCTGTATCTGAAGAAAGTACGGACGCGAAGCTCGCCTCAAGCCTTGAACCAGAGACTTTGTTTAGTAAATGGTCGCCTCCTAGGTACTTATGGAGGGGATTGACCGTTCTTATCCTAACAGGGCAGGTGATTATTAGGACTCTAAAGGGCAAAGTCCACTGGAAGAACACTCTTCAACAGCTGGAGAGAGTTGGTCCAAAATCGGTTGGCGTCTGCCTCTTAACCTCAGCTTTCGTTGGCATGGCTTTTACTATCCAATTTGTCAGAGAATTTACCAGATTAGGCTTAAATAGATCTGTTGGTGGGGTCTTAGCTCTAGCCTTTTCGAGGGAGCTGAGTCCCGTAATAACAGCAATAGTAGTTGCAGGGCGTATTGGGAGTGCATTTGCTGCAGAGTTGGGAACCATGCAAGTCTCTGAGCAAACTGACACACTGAGAGTTCTTGGCGCTGACCCTGTTGATTATTTGGTGACGCCAAGGGTAATTGCGTCCTGCATTGCAGTACCGATTCTGACTCTAATATGTTTCACGGTAGGAATGGCATCGAGTGCCCTACTGGCTGACGGTGTTTACGGGATCAGTATAAACATCATCTTGGATTCTGCTCAGAGAGCTCTTAGATCATGGGATATAATCAGTGCATTGATCAAGTCGCAGGTTTTTGGGCTGATCATATCTGTTGTGAGCTGCGCATGGGGAGTAACCACCTTGGGAGGTGCCAAAGGTGTTGGCGAATCAACTACTTCGGCCGTGGTACTCTCTCTTGTTGGTATCTTCATCGCAGATTTTGCTCTCTCTTGTTGCTTCTTTCAGGGAGCGGGAGATTCTCTGAAAAATTGTGTATGATATAACAAGCAGGAACGTTCTTGTTTTGGTTAAAGGGACGCCACATAAGCTTTGGTTCCACGAGAACTAAGCTTGTGCCTCTTAGATACCTCGATGACACTCAAGTGAGGCATCCTCAAAAGGAGATCGTGTATACGTAATTTTGCCTCCTTATTTGTTACAAAAGATATAACAATGGTCACTAAAAGGTATTTTTAGCAACAAAAGGTCACTCCACAAAAGCATTGGAGGAAATGAGCATGAAGCTCCGGCAAGTTGACAAAACTCAGTATCTTTAACCGCAAGCATCTTTCACTAGATACATCTTTTTAACAATCATAGAGAATCAGTTACACTGTAGAGACTAGAGATAATCTTCATAGCAAAGCCTAGTTACGCAAATAATACCCACATGAGGTTTTGAGCTAGGGCATACCAAGGTCCTCGAAACGTATTTAAGGGTTTTGAGCCATTTCGACCAGCAGATCTACCTAAATGGAGAAAATGTAATACCATGTTAAATCTCACCTTGATAGATTCATAATCAATAGAAATACTAATTTTCCCGTTGAATTAAGTTGTCCAGTCAAAGATTGTATATTGCACTGCATCTACTAACACGATGGACAAGCCTGCAATCACACAACAATAAGAAACAAGCGTGACTGAGCACTAACTCCTTTAAGTACCAATACCCTTAAACTGCCATTCAATCATCCAATCTCAAATAACCAATAAACGAACCTCCCCAGCAGCAAATCCGCATGAATGGAGTATCACTTGCTCATCTCAAAGTTAAATACAAGGTTACATGCCCAAGAATCAACCAATAATGAAATTAGGACGGAACCTAACACTAGCCGAGTACTCTTTTGCACCCCCAAATCGACCCCCCAAGCCTTCCTCCCACTCCCCCCTTCCGAAAAATAGTTAGTAAATTAGCTATCTTCTTGATACAAAAGAACCACCAAAAAAAAAAAGGACAAAAAATTTAATAACAAATCTAACTCTAAACGACAAATTTTTTAAGCCCCGGGAAAGAGGCAAAGGCTACATCATATCGCAAGCAAGTTGTTGCGTACACATGCTAGTACTGTTCATAGCAACAACCCGTGGCATTGATGGCACAATGACCGCAATCGACAATCTAGGCCAAATCGAAAAGTCTTTAGGCTACTCTAGAAAAGCCATCACCAGATACACATCACTAGCAAGCACATGGAATTATATTGGCCGTGTTGTTGTGGAATTTTCCTTTGAAATCTTCTTGACAAAGTACAAATTCCCTCGTCCCCTAAGGTTCACATTCATGCTTCCTCTCTCTTTTTTCATCGACGATCTTCTCATAGCTTTTTCGCTCCAAAATCCTCTTTACTTTTCTTAGGTGATCATTGGGTTTTATTTTGGTGCAATTCCCGTTATTATTCACGAATATGATGGAATTTTTTGGCCTCAAATACTACTCAACCTTGTTTCAGTTTGGTGCAGTGGCAAGTGCAGTTGGGAAATATGTCCCTAATGTGATAGTGGCTTTTGAGCAAATGGCCAAAACTTAACATGCCCTGGTAAAGATTGTTACAAATTGACTTGTAGTTGTTGGGTCCCCCCCCCCCCCCCTCCCCCTCTCCTCCTTTCTATCTTTGTGCTTAGAACAAGAAAGTTTTGTAATTGAAGTATAATAATGTTTAGCTAAGCTACAAACTCAAACCAAATTTACTATGAAGACAATGTATTCTTGCTTAAATCCACCTTTTGTTTAGAGGGTCCTAATATTACGTAGCACAAGTTTCACGTGTGAGCTTGAGATTGGGTGGACTCGTGACAAACATGAGTGTACATCACCATAGATTAAGCAGTGTGGGTTGGAATCAGGTTAAAAAAAGACAACGAGGGCAGTAGGCAACGATGTATGATTGTGTTCTAACTCAATTCAAGAGTGAGGTGTTTGTAATTTTATTTGTAGTTGTGAACTTTGGATCAAAGTTTAGTTTGAGAATGGAGTTGGATAGAGATTGGGTAGTGTCATTTTTGCCTCTTTTGTGAAATTGAGGACATCAAGAGGGATAGGTCATCTGATGAGCCACATGACCTTGGCAAACAATGACAAAGAGTAGATGGCGTTAGCTTTGTGGGAGTCAACTATGCTGGTCAAGGGTGAGGCAGACTCTGTCTCCTCACCAGAAGTGCATGGGAGGCACAATGGTGAACAAGGTAAATATCGGGGAAAGCCTTTAGAGCCTTACCTTATTGGTTATTAAAGAGCCCTCACCAAAGCTGAGTCGAAACTGAAATATGCCCTATCGAGTATGAAAAATATTCTATTATTTACTCTAATGCGCCATCTATGATTCACACAGTTTTGCGGTTTCTGTCGGACTCCTCTCCCTTAGTAAGAGGCTTTGAAAGTTCTTCTCAAGTGACTCTAAAGGACAGTCAAGCAAGCATCCCCACAAACCAATATAATCACCACATGTAAGGGAGTATGCTGCTTAAGCGGTTGAGAGTATGTCCTAAGTCTCGACGTGGTTCACTTGATGCTTGATCGCTATAATACCTCCTTATTCCAGCCTTTTTGCCAATTACCTCCCCGAGTCTCTCGACATACTACCCCCGAGAAATACATGATGACTTTGAGGTCTTGTGACCACATCCCTTAAGGGTGAACCTTGAAAGTCACCATGAGTTTGGGAGAATAGGGGTTCAAACCTCGAGATTGTTATGCTCTCGAGGTAGATCTGGAGTTTAAGTGAGTTTATGTCCAAGTTTTGGTGTGCTTCCATCACCACAAGTTTTGGAGTTTAGTTAACGATGATGATTTGAGGTTCACAAGCATTTACCACAATGATCTATTCATCAGTTTCAACATTGACCCCTTGACTTAAATTATGAGGCTACATCATATCTCTCCTGAACCACTCTCATCACTTTTTGTTTGCATCAAGTAAGAATACGACTCGGCCTAAAAAGGCTGATATACCCCAAGACATCAACATGCCATGTCACCAAAGAGTTAAAGTTTCCGTTAAGGCTGATTCATCATAAGACATGTTGGTAACTATTACTAAACCATCAAATCAATGGCTAACTAATGTGTGACCGATATTAAAAAAAAAAAGAAGACACATGACTTGTCCACACGGAACATTAATTTTCAACTTCTACGACGCGTTATTATCAGAATAGATGTAAAAAAAGATGGCAAAGGTTGGATGAAAACTTACACAAGAAGGTTGAAACCAATAAAACAACCCGGGAAGGGGGGGGGGGGGGATTGAGTGCGGTTTTTAAAAATTAATAAAAAATTTAAACTAAATACAATCATGAATCTCAATCAAACCAATGAAGATCTCAATCAATATGCTAACTATACAATCTTAATCAATTATAGAGCAAAGTAAAGATTCGAATGGTATGACTTGAACTACTCTTAAACCTATATTCACCTCTTCAAGGAAGCTCCATGCAAGAGCAGTAGAATCCACCAGCAACAATCATCTTTTGGGTCAAGACTAGAACCCTTACAAATACTTGGTAATATCCCAAAACCAATGACAAGCCTTGAATCCACAAAAGCCCACACAAAACTTGACAAACTCAAGCCACCCTCTCGAAAGGAAATGAGTAAAAATTTCGCTTTAGTACAATAGAAAGGAGAGAAAATTGATAACTTGAGCAATGTCAATCTCAATTAAAGAATGCTCTCTTAATAATGTAAAATCATGAAGATGAAGAGAGAAAAATTTAATCTATAAGCCTTGATATTTCTTTAAAAAATGAGGCTAGAAATGTAGTTTTCATTGTGTATAATGAAGCCCCAAATTATTTTAATAGGGTGGACATGAAATATAGCCGTTATAGAAGGTTTGGCATGAGTTTTAGCAAAACTAGCCGTTATTTTTGAGTTTGCCAGCAATCTACTCTATTACCAACGCAATTGACTGCATTGGCCGACTGCCTTAATTTTTTACCTTGGGCACAACTTCCTAGAAAAATCTGACAAAGACGCTGTTTTTGTTTTTTGTTTTTTTGTTGGAAAGCTAATGAAAAGGTTTGTCGAAATATGAAAGGATTAACTCTAATAACATTTTTGATAAAAGCTGAGTAAGCTCCAAAGTTAACCCATTTTCAAGATACATATTTGTCAAAAAGGTTATGAACTCACATGCAACAGATAAGGTGTCTTAAGGTCATTTTAGGCCATAGTCTTCAATTCAAACATCAAACCAAGATTTACATAACGGTAAAGATCAATTACCATTGAAAGTAAATTAGTCTATTCATTCTTTGTTACTCTTTGACATTTGACTTGATGAAACTTTTATAGCATATTCACTATAACTTTAAGCACCTTTGACTTTAATCCACATATTAAACTTCTCAAATATGTCTTCCCAAGTGGTGTATGAAAATATCTAATAAGAATTCACTTAAAGTACACATTATAACATAATTAATGTGTTGTGATCATCAAAGCAAAATGTAAGTTTAGATTATCTAACCGTAGGGCTAACAAAGGTGAAATGAGGCTTATCTAGTCTCAACACATAGCAAGTTTAGGTCAATAGAAAGAAACTTAACGTGAACCAGAAGGTTAAAACATGCATGATTGGACACTTGAAAGCTCCAGATTTGATTGACCTAAAGATAATGATTTAGAGGCCAAACTAGAAAGTATATGAACATTGTATCAATTAGTCCTTTTCTTTAACACACAAACTAGCTCCTAGTTTACTCCAGCACAATGTTGTTTACTCTAAGTAACAAATGTATTTTAGATGCATTAAACCATATGTTAACTCATTTAAACAGTTACGAAAGTGTATCCAGTTTCTGAATTGAAGCTTTTGTACTTTCGAAGTGTTATCAGTTTATAAAATTTGATCATTGCAAACACGATGGAGGTAAACTACTTATGTTCAATGTATTCATATACTTGGTTTGACTAAGAGCAAAAGTAGATTAGCTAAGAGGTATAGTAACTTAAATAGCATTGAAAAAGTTCTAAAGCATTAAGCAAAAAGAAATATGAGGATATTCTCAAATTCTCACAGATCGTTTCAAAAAGAAGTCAGAGAGGCAGACTACCCTAAAAACCAGCCCGTTTAATTTATTTATGACTGTATTTATACGTGATTTCGTTAGAACTGGGCTCACTTGCATACTACAAACAATTTATAAATCAGCCCCCAAGGCACATGGGCACGTGCCAGAACATTTAACAAGTTGACACTTTTTGGCACTCCCAGTGGGACACATTTGTGCTATTTCTGCTAAAATCTTTGTTATTAGAGGATATCCTAATTAATAACAAAGCTATAGCTTCTGCGACCCTAAACCCAAACAAAGTCAGCATCTCTGATTCTGAAGGAATATGAGGGTGGAAGAAGTAAGAGAAGACCAGTTGAACCCTTTTGGGAATCATGAAGAGAAATTTTTTTTTAGAGAAGGAGTTCTAAGAGATGAACACATCCAAGAGATCATGAATGTTTTTGAAAGTATGCAAAGGAGCATGTTTGAGAGCACAGTGATGTTTAAAGACTTTTTAAACAGGGCTAGAAACTATGAGAGACAGAACGCCCGAACAAAAATAAGTCTCCTCACCATAAAATGTAG
The DNA here is from genome assembly GCA_033070095.1 of Escallonia herrerae. Taxonomy (NCBI): domain Eukaryota; kingdom Viridiplantae; phylum Streptophyta; class Magnoliopsida; order Escalloniales; family Escalloniaceae; genus Escallonia; species Escallonia herrerae. The sequence continues at coordinate 383,474 of JAVXUP010000149.1, forward strand.
GATCTACGCTAAACCAAGCGGTAACGAGCCACTGGGGGCAAATCAAGGCTATGTTGACTTTGAGGGGAATGTCAACCCACATTTTGACCTGTTTAGACAAGGAAACAATTAGGGTTGGAAGCCTTAAATGGGAAATTATCATTACATACACCCTGATGCCTTCGGGGCACAATATGGGCCATACCAACCTTACCCTACAAATTATTACTCTTATCCGGATCAAGATCCTCTGTTGTACAGCAGGTGCTGTACAACATTTAGCGACAAAAGATTGTCATTCAAAGTATTTTGTCGTTGTTACTAAAATTTATAGTGACAATTTTTTGTCGCTAAAAAATATTTAGCGACATTTTGTGGGTACAAAACCTCTGTTGTACAGCAGAGGATCTTGATCCCTCTTATCCTTATCCCCCTCCTAATCCTCAAATGATGGTCAACAGAGAACATCTAATGGATTTTATCAAAAAGCAGGTCTCCCCGAGCCTTAAGCATATGGGCCAAACTTGTTAGTCAAAACCTTATCCAAACTGGATCAATGTGAACTTTTCTTTTCCAAGAGGTTACAAAGTCCCTGACTTTGCAACATTTAATGGGGAACCAATAGCTAAATTCATAAATCGAGTCAAGTCAGGCTAAACATAGAGTCAAAATCAATCAGCGTGAATATAAGTTCATGAAGTTAGCTCTAAACGACCTTCATTTTGATGAGAGGATCAAGTTTGAGGGTATGGATTTTCATTACCCGTTCGAGTTGAGCAAAAGAAGCTCAAAGTACCAGGAACTTCTCCAGAGTAAGGGAGGGGGGATGAACTTCTCCAAGAAAACTTATGATAAAGAACCCAACAGGGGAGTTTATGCTATAGAAGACCGGCCCGAAAGACATTTGTTAGGCCTAAGAAAGGCCCATATCTTAATTTGGTTGAGCTGAAAGATAGGAACAAAGTTTTACTTTTGACATCACTAGGCCGATCACATGTTTTGTTTTAAGCTAAATGATGGTGTCCGAAAGTCCTTGTCAGAAAATTCCTGAGTCGGAGGAGTTGAGGCATAGAGCTTATTACAAATATCATGACAAGTGGATCATTTGACTAAGAATTATACTGTAATACGTTTCGTGATTTGATATTGGAAAAGGTTGAGACTGGCCCAATCAAGTTTGCAGAAACGATCATGGAGCACAAGATTGACACTCATCCATTTCAAATATGCATCTCTCCATCAACGCTATTGGATTTTTTACCGCAAAAAAGAGAAGATTGTTCTGGGTGAAACCAACGGAACCAGGAAGATGACCACACAAGAAAAGAGGAATCCAACCATCGCATATACTGATTTCTACTTTGGCCATGAAGATAAGCTTGGAAGACATTGGAATAGCTATTTTCCAACAAAGAATTAATTGGGGGAACTTAATAGAGAAACTCAATCGTCCCGTAGCTCCTGTGGCTGAAATCGAAATCATCAGGCCAATGTTGAGTTTCTACGGTGAAAGACATCTGTAATGATGAGTCAACTTGAAGAACACGTCGAGTTAGGTGTGCAAGTTGCAACTAAATGCTTGAGAAAAAGGCTAAGTTCTTTGGTTTAGCTAGCTTGAGTAGTTAAGGAACCATTTGAAGATCTGTTTTAAATGGAGGACTTAGAAGCGACCGACAATTTTTGGTTCCAATAAACTGTTGATCAGCCATTAAAGAGTAGAGTTCTGTTGGAGCCAGTTCAAGTAGTCTATATTTCGTTTGAGAAGAATGCGTGACTGCATGCCTAGCCTGACTAGTCAAACGCTTGGCAAACGCCACCTCGCCCAAGCGAACGCTCGACGAACACCACCTCCACCTGCAACTATCACCAGTATCTCAAGCAAACACCACCTAATATCATCACCCATTTAGAATTTTGATATGAATTCTTGAGGAAATTAAACTCTAAAAATCATTTGATGTAACAAACAATAAAATTGAAAATGCAAAAACATGTAAGAGTTATTAAAAAAAATAGAAACCCGATCATTATTTGATGCAAATCTATTTTAGCTGTGATGGAGGCAGCACAAATAGTAGTTAAACTAGTTATTAAAAAGGCATCGGGGTGGTGGCAGTAAAAAGGATGATGGTTGTTGCGGTGAATGAAGACGCCGTTGACAACGATGGTGGTCAAAGAACTAACTTGGAAGCAGATATGGCAAGGGAATTCAGTGGATGTAGTGAGTAGATAGAAACGAGTGGTAGTGAGTAGATAGAAACGAGTGGTAGGTTAAAGGAGAGGAGAGAGAAAAGCAAAAAGCGGTGGGAGTAAGCGAGAAAAAAATAGAATAATCTATACACACACACACACACACACACACACACATATATATATATATATATATATATATATATATATATATATATACTAAAACTCTTGCTTAAAATTGCGACACATAGGATTTTAAAAACTCTATATTTACGCCACGTAAAATTTTTTAACCTCTCAATTAGTTGACAAGTAAGAATTTTTAAATCTCCAACTTCTCCCGTGAGACTCCCCTGAATTTGTTGGATTCTTCAATTAAATTTGGACTCTTCAATCCTTGATTTGAACAATCCTATGCTTTGCTAACTACTACCTTCATCCATTAGAGTTTCATCAGAGGTGTATTCACATAAGAGTCATATGCTTTTCAAACTTCTATGTACTCAAAATGTCACGTAGAAAGTTCTCCCAACAATCTCTACATTCTTTTCTTCTCAGAATCTACTTGATTTCAGTTTGCCTAAACTTTGTAGCCTTCATCTCCAAAATCTAAGCATTCTATTTCTTTGGTTTCCAAGCGTGAACATATATGGGGTTTGGGAGCAAGAGCATCACTAGAATTTGAGACTCCATAAACCAAGGTTTGACATCAGTTTGTTTAATCTGGTTGAAGCCTCACAGCATAGCTTTAGGGGAAAATCCTTGCGTGAACAAAGTGGGTGCAGGAACTGCAAAATCACATTTCTCTTTTGTAAGTCTTATATAGCCAAAGGCCATAACTTTTGAATAATTACCTTTACCACTTGGTTTCTTTGTTGCAGTGGACTGTGTTGGTCTGGACCAAAATGGCTTTGTATACACTTACAACAGTAATTATTGCTATGAATGCTGCAGTGTTCACGCATTAAGATCATGTAGTGTGTTTTGTTCAAGTTCAATGGGACCATATTCATAATGACAATGCTCCCAAAGTCTCTTATTTGTTTTTCTTTTTTTGCTCACAAATTATCCTCACAAATCACTAAACAAAACTGCACCTTACCCACAAAAAATGTACATATGGCCATGGGAGTTTGAGGTGCTTTCAAGTTCAATGTGACCATATTCATAATGACAATGCTTCCAAAGTCTTTTATTTGTTATATCATTTGTTTTTCGTCTTTTGCTGACAAATTATCCTCATAGATCACTAAACAAAACTACACCTTACCCAAAGAAAATGTACATATGGCCATGGGAGTTTGAGGTGCTTTCATGGGGATTGAACCTTAAAACAACAAAATGACAACAAAAAGTTGACCTTTGTTAGTGTTCTGAAACAATTCGGTTTTCTTTTTTTTTTTTTCTCTTATGAAAACCAATTTTTCTGTTTGGTTGAGCTTTTGTTTTTTTGAGCTAGCCATACCAGTATTTCTTTCTCCTTTCCCCGTAATAAAATGAACCCCCTATCTCTATCATCCAAAACTATGCATTGGCATGGACTATGAACTTACTTGAAGCATGGACTAAAAGCTTGATAAAGCTTTTGTGGCTTAAACTGCCCACGTCCTTCTATTTTTTTTTTTGGCAAGATATGCACTACTATAACATTGGTTTAGGTTGATGCTTTTTCTGTACTTTTTCCAATACCAGGTTTCCGGTACAGTCTTACAGTCTTCAGCGGGAACACAGGTATGTACTTAACGTGTTAGTTTGATTGTATTCATTTAGTCATATGACTTTATCTTTATTTACCCTGAGTAGTTCGTACTTAGTATGCTTATTGTTCCATCTGATTCCTAATGCTTCGTAGTATCAAAATTGTGATCTACATCTAGCTCAATGACTTTTAAAAACTCTAATTATGGACATTTTTTTTTCCAGTTTCCTAGAGTCGTTTGAGTTTGTAAAACTGTATATATTACGTGGTCATGAGTCATATTTCTTTGGAAGTATGATACATTGGCCTCAGTTCTATAGGTACAGTGATATAACTTGGCAAGAAGTGGGCGTTTTCTCTTTTTAGCCTAAGGTTATTCCAGACCATTTATAATGCTAAAGGGATCTTTTGGTTCTAACTTATGGCACCAACATTGTATATATGCACCATATTTTTGAATTTACTACTGCATTTTTATCGCTTGAAAGATGTATGTTTAAGTATGGAAAAAAAATATATTTAGCGGCAATATTTAGAACTGAGCTTGGAATTAGCAAAATTGTGGCAATCTTTGGTGGCACTTTGAAGACATAAGCTTTGCTAGATATAGGTTCAAATTATGTTTACAAAAAATACTTCCTTCTCATATATTTAAACATATATGCTAACAGTTTAGCCCATACGTTACTCCTTTTCAAGTTCTTTAGTTGATAGGATAGAACAAAGGTAGACCAAGGGTTTATCAACATCCGAGCCTCTAAAATCATTCGGTAACTAACTAGAATCTATTCTAGAGATCTTATCCTCATGAATTTTCATGCCACACAGTTAGTTCCCCTTTGGATCGCTGTTGATCGGTCGTTGTGTTATTGGTTCTACCAATTAATTCAAATATACCTTTGTTTTGTAACCATATTTCCCGAAATGATGAAAGAAGGCCGATAAACTTTCTGATTTGCGCTTTGAGATTGCAAGAGGTAAGTTTTTGAGGATTCTTATCTTCCAAGCCCTAGGATAAGTTTACGAGCCTTATACATCAATCTTCTATACAACTAACATGTTATACTTTGTTTTGACCAAATATTTCATAACTAAATTTTAAAGAAAATAATTGTGAATGATTCGCGGATAGGTTTTGATAAGCTGAGTTTGGGAAATAGATTAATTGAAAAACTAAATGAATTTTAAGATGAATTTAACCCCTCAGTTGGAAGATTGAAACATAAATAGACGTTCTTACGTGGTGGTGGCTACTTAGGGTGGTCCATGTTAATGGTTACGGTAATGGTATTGTCAAGGGAATGCTCGTGATCTGAAAGGTAAATCCAGTAGTGTTGGTGGGGGTAATGGTAATGCTAAAGGTGATATTGATGTTGTATGTGGTAGTCAAAATTATAGTAGTGGTAGGTGTGAAATGCAATGGCGAAGGCGACGATAGTGGTTGCGTTGGTCACAACTACTATAACATGGTGGTAACGATGATAGTTGTAGTGACAAAAATGATTGTTGTCGTCGTAGTAGTGGCAATGGTAACCATAAGGCGGTGGATGTATTAGTCTATTATTGATAAAATGAAGTTGTAAATCCAAATGAAAATCGACATGTAAACTGTATCTCGGGACTAGGAGCTCATATATAAATATATTTTTTAAGACTTCCCTCTTCCAATAACGTTTTTGTTCTTGTGTAGAATAATGGTGACATTGAGAGTGGTTGTGACGGTACAAGTGGGAGTGGTATTTATCGTGATGGTAACGATGGTTTGCGGGATAGTGATCGTGATCGATGTGTGTGATAGCAGCAATATAGTGGCAATTGTGATGGTTGTGATGGCAATCATTGTTGGTAGTGGTACCAGCATGATGGTGGTTGAACATGTAGTATAGATGTGGGGTTGGTACACCTATGCTACACATGGCAATGGCGATTATAGTAGTCGTAATGATTATTTTGATATGCAGTGATGAGGGTGGCACATTAATGTTGTTGTAACTATTGTGGCAGTAAACATATGTGTGATAACCAATTGCGGGGAAGGCGATAGTTGTGGTGGTGCTAATTGTAGTAATAACAATAGTGTGATTGTAGTGGCAGCAATTATTATAATTTTGACGATAATGGTGGCTACCGTAGTTGTAGTGGTAGTAAGGCGGTGGATGTATTATTATAACAATGGTGAACAAATGGTGCTATAAGCACAGATATGTAACAAAATAGCAATTCTACCTCAAAGACTAATAGCTCTAAAGTAATTTCCTTAGAAAAACTTACCCCCATCTATCATGTTTTTGTATCAATGCGGGATAATTAAAGTTTTTTTTTTCGTCAATTGGTCGGTTTATTCAAATTGTAGCCCTCAATTGCCATAGTCCTTACAATTTCTTAATGACACATTCGTGAGGTCATTTTAGTGTAATTTTTTACAATTTCTTAATGACACATCCGTGAGGTCATTTTAGTGTAATTTTTACACAAAAGAAGAACTGAGGCTAATACGTGCTTTGAATACTATGAGCTAAGTAAAACTCATGTAAAGTATTTCCCTTAGCAAGTGAATGCACTTCACCAAAAAAAAAAAAAGAAGATAAAATCCAAAGGCCAAACATCGTAAGAACATGCAAACATAAATTGCCACATATATTACATAAGAAAAATATTTCTGAATATTTCTTTCCTTAATATTTTTGTAGATGATAGATTGTTGTTAAAAATGAACCATAAGAACAATGATGCTCTAACTTTTGAGCTAAAAAGGTCTCTACAACTTTAAATTTCACAGTTGTTGCTTTGGCATAGTCTTCAAAATCCTACACAAGGTAATTGATAGAAGGAACCATTTCCGTATTCAAAGAATTTCTTGAGAAAAAGATAAATCTAGAAGTATATTTAAACCATCAAAATAATAGGATAGTTAAGAAATTAGTTTTAATTACAAAACATCAAACACTTATATAAATCACACAATCTTACAGATGCAAAGAAAAAGAATCCAACCCTAAATTTTTAAAAATAACTTTAAGATATTAAAATAACATTTTACTCCAAAAACTTATTTTTAATTACATAACCTCAAATTCTAAAGGTTTAAATCATCAACTGATTAAGTTACAAGATAAAATTTGATTAGGACTAAAATAAATTAAACACAAAAGTATGTGAAATAAAAATTAAATCTAAATATAAATGTTATGGCTCATAAGTCCTAAACTGTTACATATACTCTTAATCAATAAACGAACTTACTAGGACTTTATGAATTTAATCACCTAAGTGTACCATATAATACAAACTTAACCGACAATCTACTGTTTATTTGAGGATAAGAATAATCATCATTATCTAATTATTTATCTCAATCTTTGGAAAACTTTGTACAGCACAATATGACACTTTTATGAAAAATTAAAATAACAATTAACTATAGAGTATACATATTAGGCCTTTGACTATTAACATCTCAAATGAATTTTAAACAAAAACATAAAATATACCAAGGTAAATTATGAAAATCATATGTTAAAATTTTTAGATAAATATTTCACAAGCTAAAAGATTTTTTATTTTTAATTGTTTAACCTCAATATTTCACGATGTTACATGGGATAAAAATAGTCATCACTTTATAACCGTTTAACTTCAATCACGTGCAAAGCTTTTCTAGAACAATCAGACATTTTAATGATTAATTAAAATAATCATTAGTACTTCAATGTATGCATATTTTGAAATTAATTGTCGTAGAAAATTTTCAAAAATACATCAAGAGGGATGGGTCACAAAAATGTCAATCATGAGACTCAAGGAAAATAAATAAGCACATATATTGCCACTAGACAACATTATATCATCTCTTTATACAGTTAATTAATATTTTAAAAGGGTGTTTATTTAAAAGTAAGTAAAATAGCTCTACCTACTTCCATTTTTTTTGAAGCTCTATTTTCACGGCATGTATTAGTAGGTTATTTAAGTCTACATAATAATTTACTAATTAAATAATTTATGCCTTTGTTTACCTTCTTTTATGATTTTCAATGCAGAAGACTGTAATATATATGTATCTTCTACTACTACTACTACTACTACTATTACTGCTACCAATAATAATAATAATAATAATAATAATAATAATTAGCTATATTAGAAACATCTATAAAACGAACATGTTGATTAGTGATGCGAGTCATAAAGAGAAAAAAAACAATGTCTACGGTTATTTAGATGAAGTCTTGGTAAAAATTTCATTCAACTGTTAGTAAGTAAATAAGTGAAAAATATATATTTGTGTTTGATTTCTTGAATATTTAAATTCTGAAGGTCCCGTCTTGATAAAAAAGAAAAACAAATAGTGCTAACATTACTTTAAAATGAAGTGAAATTATTATTTGATGGGGAATTATCAATTATTTATTGCATGCTTTAACTTTTTGAGTACTTTATTCAGTACACTTCAACATTAGTGCTATAAATTATCCTGAGTATAAAAGGGAAAATGGAGATTACAAAATTATATACAAATGTGATTTAACTATAATTTTCTATTTTATATCTTGCCCACAAAATTTTACAAATCTTAATATTAGGTTTTAAATACATGTATAAATATGACAAGCATAAAATTTTTGTACATTAATGATTTCGATTATTATGTCTTATCATGTATATATGCGTTACCTCAGTGAAAGCCATTTTATTTGTTATTCTTTAATTTTAAATATAATCGACTACGCTATAATATATGACTTATGAGAAAATCAAAATGTCTCTAAATCCGACCAAATTACATCTCAACCCGTGCATTTGTACGGGTTCATTAGCTAGTAGCTAAAGTGAAAAAGCATAAATAAATACTTACCATTTGCGGAACCATAATTTGTTTTTAAGGTGTGCACCAAATTCTCAATTTGAAATTAACAGTCTCACTAATAGCAATTTTCAAATTCTATCAATTCCTAATTGTAAATTTCAAAGCCCAATTGTCACATCATAAATTGATACAAAAAAAGGAAGGTTTCGAGAAGTAAAAAATATAAGAACCAATCATTGGATCTTCCCTTACTTTTATGGACTGTGGCAACCATTAGTGTCGTCGTCGAGAAATTGACCTGGCGACTGCCGCCTGTTAGCATTGTTGCCGGTAGCCTGAGAATCAAACCTGCAGCTTGCCTGAGCACATGAGGCCATCACGTTTGGGCTATAGGTGCCGTGACTCGTGAGCCCATGACATGTCAGAGCTGGACCGACAAGTGGAGGCAGTGGTGCTGGTCGTTGAAGGCGTGCCGTTGTGAGATAAGGCCGGTGGGCGGTGAGGAAACTGAGGAGGAGGGGATGTTCTTCTGCCTGCATATGTGCCTTTAAGGCTTTGAAAATATTAAGGCTTTGGAAACCGTAGAGAGTGAGAACAAAAATAATTTTTTGTGTTGACTTTATGAGTAAATTAAGTCTTTTATTTGTGCAAGTTTAGCATTTTAAATGGCTAAAATGATATCTTTTTTAACCAGTCTTGAAATTTTTAGATACATTAACTATTTAACATGTACAATGACCACAAATACATCTTCTTTAAGTATTTTTTAAATTTTTAGGTAGACATTTTTACCATTAGTGATAAAATATGACAAAAAATTCTGGAGAAGCAGGTGGGCACCGTCCCACCGGTGCCCCCCACTTCCTCCGCCACCGATACTTACCAATTTAGAAAGTGACCAAATCTTCTAGAACTCTCCAAAATGAAAAACCGATCAATAATTTTAGACCAGAAAGAGTAGTAAACTTGAATAAGAAGATGAGTTGCTTCGAGCCAATTGTCGCTACATCTTTAGTTCTTAGTACTTGTAAAACATTGCAGTTTGCATCAAAAACATATGACTAAGTTGTGTCACCCAACGGTGTGTACCCACACCATTTCTAGAAACAACTTGTTCGGCTTTGCTATGGTCTCTGGTGCTGTGGTCACGAAGATTAGCTAGAGAAAGAGGGTTGAATTCAAACGAGTCTACGTCTCGTTTCTCATGCGGGGGCAACACGAGTCTATATCTCGATTCTCATGCGGGGCAAAAAGAGGGATGGTCAGCATTCTTAAGTCTTGGATGTCTAAGCTGGAAAGTGTGTAGACTAGTGCTTGTCAATTCAACTCACAAGATTTGATACTCTTGTTACCCACTCGCACTTCTGGACTGCAATCTCTTTTTAAGCAGTATATATATATATATATATATATATATATATATATATATATATATATATATATATATATAGGGTTAAATAATAAGAATCTCATTTTTAAGACAATTATAGAGATTTTGTTTGATATTTCGTGTTGCCGGAGCCATTATGTTTCGGGAGATTTATTAGGGTTAAATTTCGTCGCTGGCATTAGTTTACTTTTTGGAACAGTTTTGATACCCTATTTTTGCAACAAAAAAATGTGAAATTAGTACTTCTTGAATATTCTGTGAACTACTTTGATAACATGTTTATGGATACATTGATACCTACAGCGATGCAGAAATTTAAGTACTTATGTGATTTACTGAAACTTTTTAGTTAAAATCACAGTTGCAAAGTGATGAAACCAACCACACATTTGGTTAAAATTCTTCAGAATAAGTGAGAATTTATCTGGCAATCTGCTGTGTCAGTGACACTTTTTTAATGCAAACAGTGATGCAATCAAGCTCACCAAACGTGAAGTTGCAAGGGTTCCTCTTTCAGTCAAGCATGGAAAAGATACTTGAACAAACCAAGGATCATGTATGAAGAAATTTTATCAATCACGTTCAGTTTATAGATATAACTTTGTACCTAAGCACTGGTTCGAAGTAATGCCTATATCTGGTGGCTTCCAATTGCATCATTATATCATTATATTTGACGGGTTGCTTTAACTTGTCATATCAATTTATAATTGCACCAAAAACTTTTTCTAGTGGAACGATTGATTGCTTCAACTTTTTTGTATTAGTTTATATTTGCAGCAAAAAATTTCTTAGTCCATCTATTGATACAAGTAAGCTTGACGAGACATGAAGTTGCAAAGAAAGTTGAAGGAAACAAGAACTGAACCATGAAGAAATTAGATCAATCATGTTGAGTTAGATGTGACAATTATGTTTTCTTGTTCTCTTATGGCTAAATATCCTTTAACAAAATTTCTCGAAGAAAAGTACAAGATCTTACCATCTTACTTCCTCAAATAATGCACGCACTCTTCGAGGCCAATTAATTTGAACCCTACACCACGGAAAGAGGCAGGTCAAGTGGGAAGTCAATGTGAAACTCGTTCAAGCTTTTACACTTCTGATGATTTTGTCTTTATCACACATGGTACACTTTATATACACTCACTAGGCTCCCTTATCAATCCAAACACACCTTCAACCAAACACAATGGCAACGCCTGAATTTGGTGGTGGTGGTGGTGGTGGAGAGAGATGAGGAGCTTCACCCTCCAAGCGGTCAGCAGCCGGTGGTTCATGGTATTCGGCTGCCTCCTCATCATGTCCGTCTCCGGAGCAACCTACATATTTGGCCTATATTCGGGTGACATCAAGTCATCTTTGGGTTATGACCAAACCACAGTGAACTTGCTGAGTTTCTTCAAGGACTTGGGAGGCAACGTTGGCGTCATTTCGGGCCTTATCAACGAGGTTACTCCGCCGTGGGTGGTCCTCTTCATGGGTGCAGTCATGAACTTCTCTGGCTACTTCATGATATGGCTCGCCGTCACCGGAAAAATCGCCAAACCCCACGTATGGCAGATGTGTTTGTACATATGTATTGGTGCGAATTCCCAGTCATTTGCCAACACTGGCGCATTAGTCACCTGCGTCAAGAATTTCCCCGAAAGCCGAGGTATGGTTATTGGCCTACTGAAGGGTTTTGTTGGCTTGAGTGGTGCAATTATCTCGCAACTTTACCACGCTTTCTATGGTCATCATTCCAAGTCTCTCATCTTGCTCATTGGTTGGCTTCCGAGTGTCGTTTCGTTCGTATTTCTTCGGACTGTTCGTATCATGAAGATCGTCCGACAGACGAATGAGCTCAAAATTTTATATAATCTTCTCTATATATCGCTTGGTCTCGCCGGTTTTCTGATGACAATAATCATTCTGCAAAATAGGCTCACCTTCTCCAGTGCTGAGTTCCGTGCCAGTGCTTCCATTGTGATCATTCTGCTCTTTGCCCCACTTGCTGTTGTCATCAAAGAAGAGTTGAACCTTTGGAACAGCAAGAAACAAGCCTCAATTGCCGACTTTAAGGTCGTTACTGACACTCGTCCTGCAACGGAACTTGTCACGACCCAAGCCCGAAGTAAACCAGTGACACAACTATCAGCACAACCACAACCCGAGACAACGGTACAAAAGCCGATTTCATGCCTGACTAACGTGTTCAAGCCACCAGAAAGAGGTGAGGACTACACAATATTGCAAGCACTGTTCAGCATTGACATGCTGATTTTGTTTAGCGCAACGACGTTTGGGGTTGGCGGGACATTGACTGCGATCGACAATTTGGGTCAGATTGGCAAGGCTTTGGGCTACCCGGCTACTAGCACCACCACGTTTGTGTCACTAGTGAGTATATGGAACTATCTCGGCCGAGTAGTAGCGGGTTTCGTCTCCGAAATCTTCTTGGTGAAGTACAAATTCCCGCGTCCCCTAATGCTCACGTTGGTACTCCTTTTCTCTTGTGTTGGCCATCTTCTGATTGCTTTTGGAGTCCCCAATACTCTCTACATCGCTTCTGTGGTTATGGGGTTCTGCTTCGGAGCTCAGTGGCCCTTAATTTTCGCAATCATATCTGAATTGTTCGGCCTAAAGTACTACTCTACATTGTACAATTTTGGTGCGGGTGCAAGCCCCCTTGGGGCATACATCTTAAATGTCTTAGTAGCTGGCCATCTCTATGATAAGGAGGCCACAAAGCAATTGGCAGCAAAGGGAGTTACGAGGCACGCGGGTGAGGACTTGTCGTGCACTGGCGTGGAATGTTACAAGCGATCTTTTCTGATTATCTCAGCCGCGACACTGTTTGGTTGCCTTGTTTCGTTTATTTTGGTGCTTAGAACGATAAAATTTTACAGAGGTGACATATACAAGAAGTTTAGGGAGGAGGCGGAGGCTGCCGACACTGAGATGGCTTTGGCAGCTAGTACGACACCAGCTCAACTGGCCAACACAAACAAATTGGCCAATTAAACAGAGTAGATGACACGTTGCCAAAGAAAGTGAACTAGGGAGAACTGTATGACCGAGAGCTGGATGTATGTGATGAGCTGATCATGCGTTGCTCAGCTAACAAGTTAATTTAGTTCATGATGTATACATCTTGGCGTTACATAAGTGTAGTGAAATATGATAAACTTCCTTTCTTTGGTCAATGTCATTTTATTTAAGTTTCTGATTCAATGCCTTGAATGCTCCGAAAGTTTAGGAATGAAACATAGGGTATTCTGTAGAGGATCCGTATCTAACTTATGCAGCAATTCTTCTTCGCCTCAAAATCAAAGGAAATTAAGGTATTTCTCACTGCGAACCAGAACGATGTCATGGTAACAATTTTTCTCCAAAATACATCAATGAAGATCGAAAACTGGGGCCAGGGCTCCCTGCTGCGCTCTCACCTGCGAGCCTATTCCTTCTCTGCTGCCCCTGCCCCCTCCCCACCCTTATCCTCCATCTCTCTGTATCACGTCACCGCGTTCCCTTGCCCTTGTTATTTGAATTTTTTCTCCTTCTTTGTTCCCTTCAAGATGACTTGTTTGGATAAGCAAGTGGACTGAAACATAAAAATAAATACTCCACAACCAAATTAGGAGTAAAGATTACATGTTCTCTACCCATTAATTGGCATCACTGTATGGTTCCTCTCTTGCAAAAATGTTTGGAATGTAGTACAAACATCAGCAATGCAACCATTCCCACCTCCCTAATACCCTCTTTTAACAGGAACAAGCTGGCAATGTCCTTTGGATTCTCATAATCTGTAAACGTGTTATGTGCCCTTAAATTGGCCAGCATAGGCAACAAGGGTGGCGGGTACCTGGGGCCAATCTTCCAGTAGATAAGGGTGCTCTATCTTCTGCCCAAAGAGTTAGAACAATATGACTATCAGAAGAGCAAGAGTTAGCTCCTCCAATACTTGAAATTTCATCTACAAGTCAAAGTTGATTGATAAGCATTAGCCTGCCTTATATGTGCATCCATGGACCTATGGGTGATATCTACAAAAACCTACAAAATTATAGTGGGGGAGCTTTGGACAGCTCTTATCCTAACAAGCACGCGGTAGATTTTGGCCTTGATTGTGGGCTCGTAATCATCAACAAGAAGTTTTTGTGCCCATCTCTTTCAGTACCTTTCCCACAAAATGTGGTCGGATCTCTTGCAATTTCATTATAAACTTCAGAGTTGAATTTGTCGCTAAAGCCTTTTGGCTTGAAGGAATATAGATTTGTAGGTAGTTGTTGCTGCATTTTCATAGAACTTTTAGTTATTGTTTAAGATGAGTTTTTGGGCCGTGTAGACCTTTTCGTAAAAGTTTGGGGATTTCATTCCAACTACCCACCAAATATATGATGAGGCATGCATTTGTGACGAGAATTTTAACTTCAACCAAGGCGTCTTCAGCATTATATCTTTGGCTGCAATCCAGGGTATTTGGAATAGCTACGACCTGATAAATGACGTTCGCTAAATATTGTTCGTGGCTTTTTAATTAGTAAGGTAAAAAACTACTGCTAAAACCTGTCGCTAAAATATATATAAAAACGACACTAGTTATATTTAGTGACATTGAATGATCATTGCATGGTGCTATTCTCACTGCTGAAGTTGCAGCCAAACTTTTTCCTTAAAAGATTGTATGTTTGCCTCCAAACTGTACATGTTTTGGCGAAATTCCTCATTGCTTTCGGAACACCATTTACCACCACCACAAATTTGTTCAAGAAAACAAAATTCAACAACCAAAAATCAGTAGAACGGCATGCCATGGATGATGACATGTAGCACCAGTGGCCTCTTTTATGCAGATTTTACCATAGTAGCCCAAATCATTCATCTTCCATCTCCCTTGAGAAGAAACGCAAAGCCCTGCAAAGGCTACATTCAAAGTATGTCTCTCTCTTCCTTCTAAGTAGGCCAAAGTGCCCGCAAGAGTCATAATCACTTGTTACCTTCATCGGTTTGTGGTCACATAGACCAAAACGAGTCCTCATTTCAACCGTAATGTTCAAGATTTCCTGCAAATAATCTCTTTGTTATGATTGAATACTGTAGACATGTGGTTTGTTTGATTAGCTCTCTACCTTGTTGCTTTTTGTGGGATGTCCAAAAATGGCCCTATCAGATAGCGAAGTTGAGCATGGAACGTGGAACTTTTTGTGAAGGCGGGTAAGACTTTGTTTGATCAATCATACAAACTTAAGGTGGGGATGAACTTAGAACTTTAATTTGGCAAATTATTTGTCACCAAAAGTTCGTTTTTTACGACATTCTTTCTTTTAGCACCAAAATTCTCATGCAGTATGTAGATGTGCATGATCTTTTGGTCAGCATACGATACTCCACTATATAAGTACAAAACAAGCTAGAAATATTACTTATACAATGGCAAGAATATATAATAATGCATACACAAAAATCACAGAAATGGTCAGTTATGTTTAGACCTAATCTCTTAAAGGTCATTGGAGTTTTAGTTGTTTCAGTTTGATCCCTTATTTATATATTTGCTTTTTACTAGCTAAGGGAGTCGTGCAAAGCACGGGGCATTCTTTAATTTTTCAAATATTGTCTAATATTTATTTCTATAGATATTTTACAACTGTTAATTTCCCTAACTTTCTAATAATATTTTCTATAATGTGTTTTTATAGAGTGTTTATAACTGTTATTGTTTGATTTGTAAGCAAGAAATTTACTATATAAAATATTGCCTTTGAATAGAACTTTTGAAAAATTAGCATTATAAAAGCATACCTTAACAATAAAGGTAGAATGCATGATTTAATATGATCAGTTTTTATTCACAAATAAGATGCGAACGTTACAATTAAAAGTCTTATAGACTTAGGATGCATTTTCATTAACGTTTCGTGACGACATATGATAACAATCTCGTACTACTATTTGACTGAATTTAAACTTTTTAGTATAATATTTGGAGCTTTGTAGATATAATCGTTAGGATGTATCAATGATATATGCGAAACCAATATGATTAAAAAAAAGCTAGCTATTTGTACCATCACTTTCAGTTTTTTGTGAGTTTAATAAGATGTGAACGTTACAATTAAAAGTCTTATAGACTTAGGATGTCTTTTTATTAATATTTTGCGACGACATATGACAACAATCTCGTACTACTATTTAACTGAATTGAAAATTTTTAGTTTAATATTTGGAGTTTGTAGATATAATCGTTAGTATGTATCAATGATATATTCGGAACCAATATGAAAAAAAAAAACAATTATTTGTACCACCACCTTCGATTTTTTGTGAGTTTAATCTAGTAAAGAGTGTTATAACTTATTTACTATTGGTGTATATAAACCTTTCAATCTTCCTATAAGCATAAAGGTCAAATTCACTCACCTTCTTTCTTCATGAAAAACTCTTTGTATATGTTATTTGTCCCGTGCATAATGAAAAGGAAAAAATAGCATTGAAAGTATTTATATCTATACATAACTTATTAAAGTATTGCTAACATGACTTAATGAAAATACCATTGGAATATTATATTAGTGTAGCCAAGGGCTAGAAAGTGGTTAACCACAAAAAAGATCGTCTTGCCTAATTAATGAAACTTTAAGGAATCAGAATGTGAGACCAAAATCAAAATTGAAAGATAAAAGTCATTTTAGGAAAAAAAATTTTACTGCTTCTAGTCCTGGATATAATTTATGCACCTTCAAGTTGCTGAATTTAAGTTCATCGCTTGCCTGCATAAGATTCTCGCCGTAACCCGTATATGAATACTACACTAACACTACCTCCAACTACCTTAATTAGCGTTATCATTGTCACTACAAATGCAGTTACCTTTACCATATCATAGCTTTTGCTCGTCAGTGCACTTTCATGTTTCTATCGTCAATTTTTTTAGGTTCATCACTTGTTCATTCCAGTTTAGAGCAAAACTTATCAATCAGTACTGTAATGTAAATTAATATTACCTCGAAACACCTTAGTGCTACCGCTACGACAACTCTAACAAATAAAGAGAAAGTCCTATAAATAGATGAATAGAATTAAAATAACATGTTGCGTACGTACATAGACCAATCAATTGGTGTAAGTATATAATGTTCTATTTGGTAAAATGTACAGAAAAAGCATTAACCTAAACTAATATATAATGAGCAGTGTATATCGTGCCTACAGAAAAAAAAAATAAAAAAATAAAGAGAAAGATGGTGATAGTTTGAGCCACACAACTTTATCAAGCCTAAAGACCTTGCCTTAAGATTGTAGTCCATGCTAAGGGGTTATAAAGGAGAAGAAATGCGGGTAGGCTAACTTAAAAAAACAAAGCTCAGTTAACCAATAAGAAAATAAAACTGGCTTTCAAGAAAAAAAGAAAGGAAATAAAACTATCAAAAATACTAACCAAAGGCAGTTCCTTATTGTCTTTTTGTTGTTTGAAGTTTCAATACCCATGAAAGCACCTCAAACTCTCATAGTCGCATGATGTTCAGTGGGTATATGTAGATTGTTTAATGATTTGTCAGGATCACTTGTGAGCAACATAATAAATAAAAGACCCTCTTTGCATAGACTCTGGGAGCATTGCCACCTGAGGATCCTCCTTCAATCTGGTCTTCCTCAAATTGTCGTCCTGTGGTGGCCAGAATCTCCCAGATTTTG
Organism: Escallonia herrerae; assembly: GCA_033070095.1. Taxonomy (NCBI): domain Eukaryota; kingdom Viridiplantae; phylum Streptophyta; class Magnoliopsida; order Escalloniales; family Escalloniaceae; genus Escallonia; species Escallonia herrerae. The sequence goes on from JAVXUP010000149.1 coordinate 401,222, forward strand.
GTGTGAAGCAATTTTTATCAAAGAGAAGAATGTTGGCAAATCTCTTTGCGTAAGATTTTGATTACCGTAAGTAAGGCAGTAGTTAGCAATGTATATGAATCTTGTGGATACACTTGTGATAAAACTCTAATGGATGAAGGTTGTAGTTAGCTAGGAATGTTGTGATCAAGTATTTTGCTGACTTATTAATTGAAGAGCCCAACAAATTCAGGGGACTCTCGAGGAAGAAGTTGGAGCTGACATGACACGAGGAGAAGGCTCTGAAATTCCTACTTGTCAAAAAATCGTGAGCTTTAAAAAATTGTGGACTCTAAATGAAGAGACCAATAAAGTTGGGGAACTATCACATGCAAAGTTGAAGCTTACATGACAAAAGGAGAGAGTTCCTAAAAATTCCTACTTGTCGCAAAGATAAAGTTCTAAAAATCTTATGTGTCTAATTTTAAGCGAAGGCTTCGGCTTTATATATATATATATATATATATATATATATATATATATATATATATATAGATTGTGGACTCTAAATGAAGAGACCAATAAAATTGGGGAATTATCACATGTAAAGTTGAAACTTACGTGGTAAAAGGAGAAGGTTCTTAAAAATCCTACTTGTCGCAAAGATAGAGTTCTAAAAATCCTACGTGTCGTAATTTTAAGCGAATACTTCAGCTTTATATATATAGATATATATATAGATATAGATATATATAGATTTGGTCCCGAATCCCAAAATTGCTAGAAGCCTTCAATTTTGGAGGGGCAAAATTGAACATTCCCACAAAATGCTTGTTCTTTATTTTCTTTAATTTTCCCATTTTGTTCCCTAGGAAGGAGTCATATAATAAGCTGTCTAGCCAACGAACAGAGTTAACTCATGTATTCATCGTCCCCACCACCGTGGCCGCTCATCTCCGTCGTTGACACTCGATGGCAGCTGCAGAGGGATGGAGGGAGCATGGTGCTGCCCTTTTAAAAAAAAGGGTTGCTTCTCTAAGGAAAAGTTCACTGTTTCTTTTTTCACTAAATTCAAAACATCTTTTACAGACAAAAATGTGTGAACTCAACGCCACTGTTATTGATAATATGACCCTTATTATTAATGATTTCGTTTATTTGGTTCCCCTACAAAAACCACCCCAAACCAAATACCGCAAAGGGATTTCAATACCCCAATTCTTTCACTTCAGCAACCACAAATGTACAGCAACACGTCCCATTTCTTTTGGGGACTAGCAGTGACAAGATATTGACCTCGGGGCCGAGTGATCAACACCTCAGGGTTTGGTGCAATTTGGAAAGAAAGCGCATTGTGCAGTGCTTCATTCGTCAAGATGTTGAAAAACCTCACTTTCATTACAACTCGGCAGCCCCCAATATGCGCGAAATTTGGTTCCTTTTTGTCAATAGCTTGCCTGCACAAAGATTTAAAACTTGTTGTCAAAAAAAAAAGGAAGGTAGGAGTGACTTCTGCCCAAAGTGCAACCCTCAACATGAAATTCGATGTGTTTAAGTCTTGTGGTTGGATTGGATCTTTGTACCAAATCTGATACTTTATTGATCTTTAATCTCAAAAGTAGAGTAAAGTGACCAAAAGTGGAGTCGGATTTTGTTTCACAGAAACACTCAAAGATTACACAAACTTGGTTTTAAAAATAAAAAAACTTAACACCCACTTTACACAAATTTTCTGGTTGTGCCATTGCTCTGTGGCTCGACGCCGCCATAGTCGTTCATCTTGATATTCTCACTCCAAGCCTTGAACACCAGATCATTGCCGCCATGACGTTCCACCATGGTGAGACCCAATCCACTAAAGGTGTCAAATGGGCCGGGCTTGGGCCGGCCCAGCCCAAGCCCATCGGGCCTCCAACAAATCGGGCTGGGGCCGGGCCAAGGGGGCTGCCAAACGGGCTAGGCCTGATTCTGGGGATATCTGGGCCCGGTCCAAGCCCAGGCCCTAGGCCCAACATTTAGGGTCGGGCTTGGGCCGGGCCCAATTTTTTTATATAATTTGTTTTGGCATTTTCTTATTATTCAAGGTAAGGGTTTTAATTATGGTAATTTGTTGTTATTGTTTAAGCAAATTGTACTCTAGGGAAAGATTAGTAGATTGCATATAAATTGAATTAATATCAAAGAACATATTCCAAAAGGGAAAGATTAGTAGATTGCACCATCAAAGTCAAACTAATGTTCAAAATACATTGTACATCACCGAACATAATAATAACGTTCTAATAAGAAGTCATATTGAAAATGCATGTAGCCAAAGTTTGAAACTTCAAAGCATGTTCAGAGCATCCTGGTCCAAACCTTTATAGAACACTCAACAAATCCAGTCACTGTTCACTGCAAAAATTCATGAAGAAAACAACAAATTAAAATCGATGGATACAAGCTGCCTAAAATCAGCCACTTGCTCCAGTTAGTCCACTTGATCAAACTGTTGTATTGACTGCCAAATCTTGCTGACAATTGTCAACCTTTTAGATATTACAAATAGTCCTATATTTGGCCAATTATTTAGATTTTTGGCCTTGTTTAATGCTATGTAATCTTCTTCTTTTTTAGACTTTGAGTTGAAAATTAAGCAGACAAGTAAGCTGTTAAACGATGATGGTAGTAGACCTCTTTGGGTTGGTTTCCTTGCTTCAATGAAGCCAATTTCAGTTGAATCAACCAAGTGTTTTTACATTTTTGTTCTAGCTATTTCATCTTCAACACCTAAACGTGAGCAAATAACGAATAAGCAAGTATTGAACCTTTGTGATTATGATTGCTGATATTGTGAGATCAGTTTAAGCTGAATTTTTCATGTTTATTGGATTGCTTTTGATGAGAAGGAGAATTGCAAACCAGTTTTAAATGAATAGGGCCAGAACCGGGCTGGGCAAAATCCGGGCCAAATCTGGGCCGGGCCTGACCCGGGGCAACCCGGGCCAAAACCTGGCTTTTTCCGGGCCATGGATCGGGCCTGGCCAAACCCGGGCTTTTTTGGGCCGGGCCTAACCTGGGCTTTTTTTTTGGAAAATAGGCCCAGGCCCTAAGCCCTAAAAGGCTGGGCCAGCACTGTTCATGAACAGGGCCGGGCCAGCCCGGGCTAGAAAGGGGCCGGGTCGGGCCAGCCCGCGGGCCGCCCGGCCCATTTGACAACTCTACAATCCACCCCCACTCGACCAGATTACTATTAAGTGCATCCCTAGAATTTGGCGAAGTAAATTAACTGCATGGTTATGGTAGATATCTATGTACCCATTTAAAGCTATTTGAAAAGGGATTTCTGAATTGCAAAATCTTGATTGAAGCACTAAACTGGTCAAATGGCTTGGAACAATTTTTGACGACGATTATGCTCATGGTTACGAAATATGGGACGATAATGTTCACGGTTGGACAATGCCCACATTTTTGTTATATTTGAAAATTTTTTATAATGAAATTGAAATTAAAGGTTTATTGATTTTGTTGAACTAATTGAATGGAAAACAGGAGTTGAAATTAGCACACCAATTCAGTGCTATTCTAACTCATAAGGTTTTGTTTAGTGGTGGAGAAATCCGCTACCTTTGAAATATTTTCCAACAATCATCTTGAACTAATACTATTAAGCAAAAAATTGGGTTCTTAAACCTTTCAATGTATTTTATTACATTGCAGAACAAGAAAAATAGACAGGAATACAAATGGAGGGTCTTTTAGATTCTTTATTTTATTAAGTTTAGTAAACATCGAAATCTTTCGTTTACAAACCAATTCTTCTTTTACATATCGTAAGAGCAAAGCAAGTTCTATTTCCTATTGATAAGCCCGGCAAAATAGGTAACGGAACTTGTTAGTTTTATATTATAAATGAAAACCCAAAGCTCTGTCCTCCCTCTCTATCTATCGGACGGAAGGGTACACATAAATGGAATTTTTAATTTCAAATGAGACTACTAATTAATCCGTTATGGGATAAACAGTTTGATACACGTCTTTTTGACGCTTTCGATAAGACATCTTCGGCCTCGATCACCAATACTAGTATGCAAAAACACTACTCGCAAATTTGTCCTCACGATATAGTGAAGAAAAATTTACAGATGGTTGTCTGTCTGACGGCCTGTACTGTATTGTGTACAGTTGTAGATAAATGCTACAAAATAAAAGTATTTGAGAATATGCCCAGATATCTCAATTAGTGCTATAGCTCATATACAGTGCTCCAAATTTTCTATGCAAAAAATATGCATGTTGAGAACTAGCAGAAATGCGAAAAGGGATGAAGAACAATTATCGATTTCATGCACCACACTGCGCTTCAGTGCGAAAAAAGTATGTCGTCAAAGTACCATATTGCACCTCACAGTCTACTGTCACGCTTGTGCACGTCCTTGCATGATAAGTGAGATCGTGACTCATATAATGGTCATTATCATGGACATCAGGACATGAGTCTTACCATATCACAGTCTTACCATATCACATAAAGGAAGCCAATGAGTAAATCATTTGCTTATAAGCACATTCATGTTTGCTATTCTCTTCTATGTGGAGCTTACAGTTCAACACCATTTATATCATTGTTCACAGGAACATGGAGAAGAAACTCAAATTATTTGCTACATTTATATTTACTAGTTGAGAGCCCGTGCGTTGCGCGTGTATATCAACATTCTGTTTAACACCAAAGCTATTCTTTATTTTGATAATTGCGGATATCATTTATCCTTATAACTATGTCACCAAAGTAAATATTCCCCAGAGAAGTACTGTTATTCGACAATTCTGCTAACATTAATAAAGTGTCCTCACTTGCAGATCAAAAACCAATATCCAATGTGAGTACCAATTTTTAAACATAGACATCACTGTCATTCTCAAAACAAAATCCAAAAGCAATAAGTCGTCATTTATAATCCAAAAATATCTTTTGCACTTCATCATTCGTTATTTTATTTGACGTGATTGTATCTTTTACTATCCGTCTCCATTAGGCTCTTTTATCTCAATTATCATCCATCTTAGGTCTCCATTAGACTCTTTTATCTCAATTATCATCCATCTTATTAGTAGTTATTATTAGTGAAAGTGAGTCCTTCTTGTGCATAACATTACCATTTGAAGCGTTTGCATTTGATCAAATTAAAGCCTTTCTTTGTCATATGAAGCATTCTCCGTCTCTTGGAATAACAAAAGAATCTCAAGATACTTTTTGCTCCAAGGAGCTGATAACAAATTTCAACTGAAGCAATGATCTCAAACTGAAAAATAAGCTTAATAATTTATTGCTATCTTGTTGACCAAAAATATTTAACTATACCTGCTATTCCTTCCCGGCAAGTGATCGCAACTAAGAAAAGTACAAATGAAGCAATGTCAAAGCAGCCAACAATAGAAACTCTGTGATATCCTGCTGTAACATTTGATATTACATCCATCAATATAGGAGTTCTCTGAAAGGTAATGCTTAAAATTCTCCATAGCTCCATCTAGCTAGCAACAGGTACCAAGGAAGGAGCATATCCATCTAAGATAAACTTCTCAATCAATATATACAGTTGCATTAAGGAAATGGAAAGAGTGCTGTAGACAAAATTATGTCTCGCTCTCATCAAGGGTCTCAATCAGTTTCTATCGGAGCCAATTTTTTTGTTTTAGTTTTAAGTGCTTTTTTCTGCTCGACATTGCATGCGAATTTTGAAATCCACTCCTGAAACTATCAACGAAAGAGAAAGTGCATTAGACTATTGTCATTTTTCTCTCAAAGCACGAACATTTATTTTTCTTAATTTTTAGTAGTGTTTTCCCAAGTATATCCATCATACAACTGAGCAAAAGTTCAAATTTCTGGAAAAGTGTCCTAACAACAACACATTATACATTCTCTCCAATTTTCATTTTCAATTACCTTTTCTACCTTCTTGTTAGTACCCGCTTGGCTGTTGAGTCACAAAAAAAAAAGAATATACGTATAGTTCAAAGAAAGGCAAATAAAAAAAACAATTCAGCAGTTTTTTTTTGCAAAAGGTAATCATTTTGTTTTTGTTTACCAACCGTAAGGGACGTCCAAAGGAAGTCCCTGGACCTCCACAACATTCTGGACATTTTTGCATATTCCTAATATGTCATTATATAAAATGATATCGTTGCATTCTGTGGCTAAGATGTGTACCTGATAGTATATCTTTTAATGATGTTATCGACCTCTCTAAAACAAAGACTCTTCAGGACAAAGAGACACACATGACATGACCATATAAAAAGGGTAACAGCAGTGGTAAAAACAAATTTACATTGAGCATCCAGCCTAGTTTTAAATGCATACCATCTCGAAATTAGATTTGTGTCATAGAGAGAAACAAGTGTATAAACTTTTACCTTCCATGCAAAATCATGTGCATTATGTTGACATGGATCTATAAAGTAAGGTGCAACTCTTAGAAAGTGAGTCTCAGTTGTTCTTATGAATGTGTATCACCTTGAATGACTCTGTGCACCAGGCCCACTTCGTTGGTAAAGAGGCGTATTGTCATTAATGGTAATTGTATGTTGTCTACGACCGTGTTCTTCCAATGGTAACTTATTGTCTCAAATTGCAAGCGTCGTTATATCAACTTGCTACGCAATCGTTTCATCACTCAAAAGCATTCAGTGTGCTCTAAACAACCTCTCAAAGATAGGAGGCAAGTTTATCATCAACTACCCAATTTCTGAATCCTTCGTTGCCTCTTCCCAGAGGAGTTTCAGTGGAGACTCCTTGGTACCTCATCATCATATCCTACTATCCAACGTCATATCCTCAGCAATGTTCCGGAGAAGTTTTAGAAAGCAAACATCATATCGAAACCAAGTTCATGAGGGTTGTGCCTTGGTCCACTTGACCTAGAGGGAATCTTAAGATTAGATTTCTTAAAAATACCCTACTACCATCATATTATCCTATTATCCCACGGCATATCCTAAGTAATGTTCCGGAGAACTTCTTAAAAGCAAACATAGGATCAAAACCAAGTTCATCAGGGTTGTGCCTTACTCCACTTAAGGGAATCCTAAGGTTAGATTTCTTAAGCATTCCACCTTGCAGATACTGTAGTGGGATGAGACATCTCTGTACGATGCTTTTACATTATCTGCATGAATCAATTTAATTTTCTATAGACTTATTAAATTCTTCACCTGCATGTTACGATATGAAGTTTTAGCAGCTGTTTTATGGGACAGAAAATATTTAACGACCCAAAAAAAGTTTCTTTGGCTCACTCAAGTTGGTTAACATATTTGTCACTAAAGATAGTTGTTAGCATCACTGATTTATCTAAGGCCAAGTCCTTCCAATAAAACCTAATTGTTAATATATTTGTCACTAAAGGTAATTGTTAGCATTAGTACGTTGTCTACGGACGTGTTCTTCGAATGAAACCTTACTATCACAAATCGTAAGCCTCTTTGTATCAAATTACTTCACACTCGTTTCATTACTCTAGAACACTTCAACTTTGCTTCAGCTTCAGTGCGGTCTAAACAGCCTCTAAAAGGTATGAGGCAAGTTTATCATTGTTCCTAACCTATCCTTGTCGGACCCAGGGGCCCACTAGGGTCCCGCTTCGCACGAACACGTCGATACATTCAACGGTCTTTTTTTTAACGTATCGAACCTGTCAAAGTGCACGTGCCCAAGTCACGTGCGTTTTTCTCTTTGCACGCTTTGTGCCCGACTTAGTCACCAATTATTTCACGTTAGCGTGACTCACGGTAGCACGATCGTCACGCCGCGACTACCCGAACACCTTTTAACCAAAAATATCGACCGACGGCGCAACCGGAGGGACGGGGTCAAGGGGCAAAGGCCTCCCCCAAGGCCATGGGGTCGGCCTCGACCTCCATGGGGGGTTGGCCTTGGCCTTCCCCCCCCTCGGTTGTTCACTTTTTGCGCAAAGTCATTTTCAAGCTTTGTTCGCTTCATACGCTTTGTATGTGACTTTGGCACCTTTTTTGTCATATGAGTACGACTCACGGCAACATGTTCGTCATAATGTAACTTTTGGATTCATTATTGTCCATCAAAACACCAACCGTCGGCGCTCTCGAAGTTCATCAAAATGAAGAAAATGGCCTTAGCCCCCTCCCGGAGGAGTGGCCTTGGCCACCCCTAGGGTCTGCCTCTGCCTCTTAGGGGCGTCGGCCTCTGCCTCACCAGGGGGTTGGCCTTGGCCTTCCCCCAAAATTCCCGGCCTTGCCTCTTTTTCACGCACACTTTTCCAAACCATATTTTGTGCTTCCGCGAAGCCCACCAACGCGCACACGCTAACATCATGACGTCCATCATCTGACGTCCGTAGTCGTGCGCTGCTCTCTTGACGTTCGTCGCTCAAAGTAGCGTGCTATCGCCAAATGACCCATCACTGACGACTGCGTTCCATCACTCCCAACTTTGTCATTACTACATATTGCATTCATTATTTAAATATAACAGGCACACTCAATTCATGTACCGTCTCTAGGACACCCAATGCGCGCCCGTGCGCCGTCTTCGTGACGTTCATCGCCGAGTCCGTGCGCCACTTTCATGATATGTGCCTCGGCACTAGGTATTGCCTCCGAGACGTTCGTCGCCACGCCCGTGCGCCACTTTCATGATATGTGCCCCAACACCAAGTATTGTCTCACTACGTTCGTCGCCGCACCCGTGCGCCACTTTCATAACATGTGCCCCCAGTACTAAGTATTTGTCTTGCGACATTTGTCGCTGCGCCTGTGCGCCACTTCCATAACATATGCCCCGGCACCAGGTATTGTCTCGCGACGTTCGTCGCCGCGTCCGTGCTCTACTTCCATAACATGTGCCCACCGCACTAAGTATTGTCTCGCGACATTCGTCGCCGCACCCGTGCACCACTTCCATAACATGTGCCCCCAGCACTAGGTATTGTCTCATGCCGTTGGCATCGCGCCCATGCGCCACAACCATGTCTCGTGCTGTAGGCACCGCGCCCATGCGCCACAATCATGTTACAGGCCTACGGGCCACACCATGCGCCCTCGGCATGGATGTGGAACATGCTTTGACCCACTCTTCGGAGTGCGCAGCATTCCTAGAGGGCTCGTTCGTAGTGCTCCTATAAGAGCCCCTTCGCAGGGGGATATGCTCTTTACCATAAAGCTATCGTCTTCACCATAAAGCTATCGTCTTCTTCATTGAAGAAGACTCCGTTCATAGTGCTTCCGCACGAGGACCCTTTGCAGTGGGATAGGCTCGTTACAACAAAGCTATCGCCGTCTTCATTTCGGGGGGCTCCGTTCGTAGTGCTCCGGCACGAGAACCCTTTGCAGTGGGATAGGCTCATTACCACAAAGCTATCTCCGTCTTCATTCCGGGGGCTCCGTTTGTAGTGCTTCGGCACGAGGACCCTTCGCAGCGGGATAGGCTCGTTACCATAAAGCTATCGTCGTCTTCATTCCGGGGGCCTCAGTTCGTAGTGCTTCGACATGAGGACCTTTCGCAGCGGGATAGGCTCGTTACCACAAAGCTATCATCTTCATTCTGGGGGGCTCCGTTCGTAGTGCTCCGGCACGAGAACCCTTCGCAGCGGGATAGGCTCATTACCATAAAGCTATCTCTGCCTGGGATGACTTGCATGACACTAGGCACTATGCTGTGACCATGTCCACTCACGTTACCGGTGATCATTGGCACCCTTAGGACAATGATCCCCGGGTCACTTCGAGACAGGATTAGGTCTTTGGAGGGCATTGCGCCTAGTCCACCTGGCAGTTGATCACAGGGGCAACCCTCACCACTGTCAGGTTCTCTACACGTCTGTTGACGCACCTTGCGGGACTCAGTAAAGGCTTGGACCGGTGGCTGGGGCAACAGGCTTACTCTGATTATGCTACCGCGGTGTGGTCAGTCTTCTCAGATAGGTAGAGCGACACTATGTGGGGCAGATAGCGAGAATTTAGGAACCGACAGTCCGACAGAGAACCGGCATTTTTGGACCCCTGGTGACGTGTCACTCCCACGGGATGACATGTGGCATTTTATGACATAAGCATACTATTTACTATAAATAGTGGACTTCTGGACGCATTCTAGATAGAACTCTCTCATTTGACAAAAATCACTTTCTCACTCTAGAACTTGAGAGTTCTTAGATTCTAGAGAAAGAAATACATTTCTCTCGTGATTTTTGACATAACATCGACCGTGACATTGGACCTCGACTTGGATCCTGACTTGGACCTTAGCTCGGACTGTCGACTACCGGCCTTGTTTTGTCTCCACAGCATTGCCACCTCTCATGACTTGTCTAGAAAGCCTTGCCCTCTGCCCTTACTCTGCCCTCACTGTCTCTCACTTTGTACATCTGGCAACTAACTCGGACTGCGTCCATTGTGGCACCTCCACGTAAGTACGAACTCACTTTCCTTGGCATCAATCATCAACTCAACTAAAATGAAGAAGCAAAATGGAAGTTTAAGTAATGAGCTCTAGGACAATCTTTTTTTGTGCTTACAACCATTTCTTAAATGCGTAGTGTATCATATTTCCGATAAAGTACTCAGTGTATCATATTTGTTATCCAATCTAAAGAGGCTCTCAATGACAGGACACAATTTTACGGGAAAAATTCAGAAAAAACTAACCTCTATCCAGTATGCTTCCAACAGATTTTTGATAAATAGGCAAATTGCACGCATGAAATCTTACTACGTTTGTTGTTCTTCGCATTTCCGAATGCCGCCATACTAATATTATTGATGGTAAGCGAAACATCAAACACAATAAATTGAAAACAATAAAAAAAATTAAATTAAATTAAAACCAAACAAAGTCAATGTACAAGTATTAAGGAGACATAGAAGTCCATTGAAAGACATGAAACAAGTTTGTATTCAACTCCAGTCAAGTAAAAAAGCAATCAAAAAATTTCAATAATTAGATATACAATAGCTTTTTTGTTGCTTACAACCATTTCTTTAATGTAGTCAGTTTAAAATATTTCTGAGTAAAGTACTCAGTGTATCATATTTACCATCTTACCACGTTTGCTATTCTTTCTAAGTTCCAAACGCCGAAATAATATTTTTGATGGTAAGGAAAAAACTAAACATAATAAATTTAAAATAATCAAAAAACTAAATTAAAACAAAATAACGTCAATTTACAACTATCAAGGGACGTAGAAATCCATCCTAGAACTATCAAGAGCTGAATAAAATTAAATAATATAAGTTACATGAAACAGCAAAAACAAACAAAGGATATAATAGGGAGGAAAATTCAGGAAAAATTAACCACTATCCGGTTATGCTTCCAATAGATTATCTAAAAGAGGCAAATTGCATGCATGAAATCTTACTACGTTTGCTTTCGTTCTCACCTCTAAATTCTGCCGAACTAGAATTATTGATGGTAAGGAAAGCACCAAACACTATAAATTGACAAAAATAAAAAAAAACTAAATTAAAACCAAACAATGTCTATTTACAACAATCAAGGAGACAAAAAAAAATCCATTGAAAACAATCAGAAGCTAAATTAAATTATATCCTATAAGTTACATGCAACGACAGAAACAAACAAACGACATAGTAGAGAGGAAAGACTAACCTCTAGCAGATTATGCTTCCAATTGATTGTCGCTAAAGACGCGAATTGTACGCACGGAAGGAGTGAGTAGAACATTATATAGTGGGAAGGCTCTTCAATTGTATCTACAACTGAAGATACAGAGATGAAAAATCACACTTTAAGTCATTTGGCAGAGGGAATTTTAAGGGAAAGGGTTTTTTAGAGTTAGGTAGAAAGTCATCCTTGTGTGAAGAATTATAGCCATTGAATATAGGAAGATGTGTGAAACAATTTCTACAGATAATGGTGGGATGAATTGAAGTGAAATGGATGAACCGAAGAGGAAGGGTCTGGGAAGAGTCAATGAAGAATTAGAAATTGGGTTCTCAGGACATTGACGGTATAACGGACTTATCTAAGGGTATTTGTGACAAACAAATGATTTACAAAAATATTGGTTCTCAGGACATTGCCGTATAACTAATTTATGTAAGGATATTTCTAACTAAAAAATGATTTACATGGATGGATTGAGACTTTTAGAAGTAGTAAGTAAAAGTATAGATATAGATGTTTAAAAAGTCCAACAGCATTTGCAATTAATCCATGCTCTAAAGATTGGAACCTCCATACTTTGTTACATTCTTATGGGCTTCATCCAATATGTTTAAGTGCTAGTTTGTTATATTCATGTGGATGCATGTGTTGTGAGTAAGGTTCAAGACTAAAATGGTCTTGTTCTTTGTCTCATGTTGGAAAGAAAAAAAAATATTTCTTTTACCTTAAAATTTGCACATGCTACTTCTATATCTCTTTAAAGGGCGCACTTAGCACGCTTGACGCGAGCGCATGTGGCGTGTTGATTTAATATCTAATGGCCCAAAGTTTTAACTGTTTTTCTGAATTATTTTGTGAGCAATTTTGTTTTTAGTAACAATTTGGTGACTTTGAATTAGTTCTGAAAATACACAAGTTTAACTGTTAATTCTCAAGTGGTGCCTTTAACAGTCGTGTTTTTTTTATGAAATAGTGGCTATTAGTCTATAAATTAAGGTTATGAAAATTCAGAACTTCTCATCATTTTTTTATTCCTAGTTTTTAGAATCCCCTTATTCTCTTTCTCAGTTATACACACAATTTCGAAGAGCAATTCTGAAAAGAATCTTCAGAATTGCTATCTGCAGATTGGTGGTTTGAATAATCTTGGAGGCGATTAGTGATTAAACCTGGTAACAAACTTGAAAAAAGTGAAGACAAATATTGCCTCAATAACCTGATCTTTAAACGCGCCTCAAGCCACGAAATTCCGTTCTTTTCTTAATTTGCTTTTGGCGGGATTGCTTGCCACGCATCTTTGGCTCATTCCCCCTGTTTGTTTGACTCAAAGGTGTGCCTGTAATTGCAACTTGAACTTCCTCTGGCAGAGTGGCAGTGAAGCATTTAGACGTTGAAGATCCTGGTGCCTTGTTGGGCTGATCATGTCACACACCTTATGGTCTAAATTCCATTTTGTTTCCATGCCAACCACCTTATTCTTTGCTTCCAAGGCCTTAATTGGGTTGCTTTGGGCCTTTACCAAATGTTTAATACATCATTTGGTAATTGAGCCCAGTCTTCAGCCTACCCATGCTAAACTTGGGCCTATCAGACCACATCATGAACTTTTTGCTATAGAATTGGTTCTTTTTACCCACAGTTGAAGATTAGAAGTAGGCACTGCACCAATAGTAATATCCAAACAGTGGGCACTGCACCAATAGTAGTAATTTTGACCGCGATCTTGGTTCGAATAGCGATAAACGATGGTCGTTAAATATACTTTGTACGGTCATTTTTAACTAGTGATGTTAAATAATGTTATCTTTTAAAGATGTCTACAAAAATATCACTGCAATATGTAAAGACTAATAATAGTTGCTACATGAGAAAGTTGTAGGTTATTCTTACTGCCTGGGTTGTAGCCAAAGGATAAAAACCGCAATATTTTGTAGTTCAATTGTAATCTTAACATCTATATGCTTATTCTCTCTCTTTGAGCATGAAAAGAAAGTTAAATTTGCAGTATACTAATGCGTAACGTGATAGCTGTCCTTGTTGCTAATTCTCTAGGAGCAGCTGAGCTTGCCTAATATTTACTTTGGCAATAGTCTCTATGTTCTCTACTAGAGAGTCTCTATGTTCTCTATTAGAGATCCAATGAGGAATCATTCTCCATTTTGAAGAAGACCTTGTGCGCTCCATGTATGGCGTCCAAAAAGATTGATTTGGCAGGACACCTATTATACTCCATCACTATGAAATGTTGCATATTTCCGGACTATTGATCTCGCCCTTTTGGATCGTTCAATGATGGAAGCTGACGCGATAGGAGAAAGTATTAAGGGAGACATAAAATTATTATACATTATTTATTCAACAATTTTCGATGGTTGGGACCATTAGTCCCAAATCGCTCCATATATTATGCCCTATGTCAATTAAACCTTAGCTTTAAGGACAAGAATTTCAGGAAGAAGATTAAGCTTCTAAGAGCTTGACCCCTTACAAAATGTTTCCTTGCTTGTATGGTTTAATATGCTACATTTTAGTCTTGTCTACGTTACATTCTATGTTACATTTTAACTAAATATTATTGTGATGATTCAACCATCTTCTACTGCAACCTTAATAAACAGTTCATCATAAGGAAAAATTACATTAGAAATAGCCTTTTTTTTTTTTTGGATAAGAGAAGAAATATATTATATATAGCAAGTCGTCCGGGCCATACAAAAGGTGTATTACATTATCTTATAGACATTAAACAATAATAATAATGAAAGCTAAATATTGTCTATATTTACGTTATTAGATCTAAAAGTATATAGTCCATGATTCCATACCATAGAGACGTCTGATCTAGCCTTGCAAGCAAAAATGACAAGTTCAGCTGCTTCAGTCAACTACAAGTAGCCTTAAACATAGAAAGGTAAGCAAACTTGGATACATAATATAAAAATAAAATGTAAATATTATATTTGCCCAACAAACGGAATTTTAAAGGGATCTCAACTGTGTAAATATTCTCTTTTGGGTTATGCATATCCTAGATTATACAAAAAAAAAAAAAAACACATATTGTGCGTGTTTGTATACATAAACGGCATGATTAATCATATTCAGAAGACGTAAAATCGCATTGACTTAATTGTAATCAATTACGAGTCTTTTGTCTTATTTATCCTTGCCAAAAATGGATAACATATAATCTGACAAGCAAATATTACATGGTTTTAGGAAATTGATTCTGACTATCTAGGATTGTTCAATTAGGGACGGTCGGTGTTATAGAGAGTGGGACTAAGAAAGGCATAGAGTTATTTTTTAATATATTCACCGGTCATAAATAGTTAAAACTATTTGTTCCAAATCACCAATGTTTTCTAATTACGTGACAGAAACGTCTTTACTCTTTTCTTTCTTTCTTCCAATGGCGAAGACGATAAAAGATAAGATGTACGTCACAATCCAATTTAGTTAGATTTTGTATAGAGAATGAAAGAAGGGGGTTGTTGGGTGAGAGATGCCAATATTGTATCCTTGACCAAGCTTAGTTGTAGAGATAATCAACTTCACAAACACCAAGTCAAGGTCTTGTCTCACGAGCATGGAGTTTAGTTTGTCGGATTCTGACACCATGTTACTCCCCCTTTCGGCCAGACTTCTTGACTTTCTTTTCTTGTTCTGAAAATTCATCCATTTGTTTCTGCCGTATGGATATTATTATGCAAATGTACATATCAATTCTTGTTATGTAGGGCAACTATGTTTGTTCAGCTAACTTGTTCAAGAGGACGTTGACTCTCTCTCTCTCTCTCTCTCACACACACACACACTCTTTCTTGCCGAGTCAAGTGGCATGTAAATTGTGATTTTCTGGGCAGTATAATCGTTTTTCTCGTTATGTAATATAGCATGAACATATAAGAAAAACTTTGAGTTCATATGCCAAGGTTAAGATCAATGTGGATAATACTCTTGGCTGAAATTAGGGCTGTAAACAAGCCGAGATGGTGTATTTGACTGCACTCAAGCTTTGTAGATACAAGGGTTATCGGGCTCGGCGTTCTGATCAAGCTCGTGTTCATTAAGACTAACGAGACAGCATGATAGACGTAGGTAATCAATCCAGTTGGTACTTTCTAATTGAGCTCATCTTACTTAACAATGCAAATATTTCCAAGCACTTAAAATAAATCCCGCAATGTAAAATGCAAGTTACTACAAACTCAAGGGATACAAAAATCAGGCATATTTACTAAGCCCCGCTACAATTTTTACAAAATGCATATATGCCTTCATTTATTTGTGTATTATATTCACATAAATACTAAACGAGTCCAATCACGAGCCTACCCACGAATAGCCTCGTGATTTTAAGTTTGGTTCCTCAAACAAGCAACAAATATGAGATAGCTTTATTCATTTAGCAGTTATCCTTAGTAAGCCTTGCGTCTAGTAATTCGCACCCTAAACTTGTTTGTGAGTAGCTCGATCAGTTATAGTCTCGTGGAGACTCTAAAATATATATTGACCTTTACCAAAAAAAAAAATATATCCGATCAGCTGTGGAGCTAAAGATAGACATAAAAGAAACTATTTTTTTTTCTTCTAAAGTTGACACATCATGCATTTCTTGTCTATATTACTCTTAATATCACAATACATGATTGCACTTGCTGCACGAACCAGCCTGCACAGAGTAAAAAATATTGGCTAGTCCGAAATTACTAATTCCTACCATCTAGGTTTGCTACATATATGGTGTAATGACATCATGCGTCTTTTGACGTTTCTTTTATCGCATTAGTCTCACTCACATTCAACGATTTTAAATGAACGGAATTAATGGTGTGAGACGATGTAACATTTTATTCGGTAGGTAGAGTGCATCGACATCATAGGGCATTGTTTTAGACACTTTAAAGGTGTCAAAATAATTACCCAAAAGAACATATGCTATGCTCCATTAAAAAGTTAGAAGACGGCATATATTATCCATACTTCTAATCATTCGCTCGAGCGATATAACACGACACCCTCACCCCCCAAATTCTCTAATTATCCCCACTCTCGTCAGTCGTCACTTTCCCCATTTTTCCTCTCTGTAAAAAAAAAAAAGGAAAAAAGAAAAGAAAGAAACACCATTATATCCAAAAATCCGTGTACATGTGTATCTACATCTCCGAATCATCTATTCATCCGATTCCGGCGATCCATGGGCGTCAGCCCGATCCGTCACCGGCCCATTCAATCCCCCAACGGTACAATTTCATACTAGATCCGTTGTTCATTCGTTCATACATTTGAATTGCAAAAAAAGAGCACAAAACTTTGCAGGAAATAATGGTTTCACTTGAAATCTGATCCGGGTTTCGTGTATGCACTTGTGGGTGTCGCTTAATTTTCGTGATTTGACGAGGGTTTGGTTCGGAACTGATTAGGGTTTCGTACATGCGCTTGATTTTGGGGATTTGATTGCGGGTTAGGGTTCTATCGGGTGCCGCAAAAATGTTTAACAAGATTATGAAAAGGGGGCACCGGAAGGGGTCGAAAGGGGAATTGCCCGATTCGGGTGCGTACGGGTACGCCCCGCCGGGTAATAGGAATTCCGGGTCGGTTTCGACGTCAAATGTCGTGGTGAACCACGCCTCTAGGGGTGCCCCGGTGCAGCAGCAGCCTGGTGGAGCTGTGGTTGCCGCCACGCCGCCGAGCGGGACCATCGAGACCCTGCCCCTGTTCAAGGATGTTGCGCCGTCCGAGCGGCAAAACTTGTTTCTGAGGAAGCTGCAGATTTGTTGCTTCCAGTTTGATTTCTCGGACACGTTGAAGATGGTCAGGGAGAAGGAGATTAAGCGGCAGACGCTCGTGGAGGTTGTGGATTTCATACAGTCGGGGTCGGGGAAGATCATGGAGAGTATTCAAGAAGAGATGGTTCGGATGATCTCGGTTAATATTTTCCGGTGCTTGCCCCCGGCTTCCCATGAAAACACTGGGTCTGAAAACGTGGACCCGGAAGAGGACGAGCCTTATCTCGAGCCTTCGTGGCCACATTTACAGCTAGTATATGAGTTGCTTCTGCGCTATGTCGTGTCACCCGAGACCGATACTAAAGTTGCCAAGAGGTACATTGATCATTCCTTTGTTTTGAAGCTACTTGATTTGTTTGACTCTGAGGACCCACGAGAGCGGGAATATCTGAAAACTATACTCCATCGCATTTATGGGAAGTTCATGGTGCATCGCCCGTACATTAGGAAGGCAATCAATAATATCTTTTATCGGTTTATATATGAAACAGAGAGGCATAGTGGTATTGGTGAGCTGTTGGAGATTCTGGGTAGTATAATCAATGGATTTGCTCTGCCAATGAAAGAGGAACATAAGTTGTTTCTTATTCGGGCCCTTATACCACTTCACAAACCTAAGCCAATTGCAATGTATCATCAGCAGTTATCATACTGCATCACCCAGTTTGTTGAAAAGGATTACAAGTTGGCTGATACTGTTATAAGGGGTTTACTAAAATACTGGCCTGTTACCAATTGCCAGAAGGAAGTTCTCTTTCTTGGGGAACTTGAGGAAGTGCTGGAGGCAACTCAGGCGGCAGAATTTCAGCGCTGCATGGTTCCTCTTTTCAGACAGATAGCCCGGTGCCTAAATAGCTCTCATTTTCAGGTTCGAAAAAACTTCTAAAATACATGTGTAGCTTACTATATGTTTGCTGTTTTACCTTAAAATCCTGAAAGCTAGCAAGTATTGGCCATCTGTACAAACGAATTGGCTGATAGCAAGTTAATGTCTTAATACAACTCTTTTACGTGGAAGAGTTGCTCTAACATTGTTTGCTCTAAACATCATGTTAATAGCTCATTTTTCTCATGCTGATTACTCTTCATTTTGGCTTGTCAGAAGTTCTTGTCATCTATTCCTTTCCTTACTAAATATGATATTTCTATTTTCTTACATTAATTTACTTGGAAGTGTGAATAATGTGTGTGCTCCTTTGCATGACTTATTAAAAGGGGTCATCCTAAGAAATTTTTGTGGTCTTGCCAGTATATTAGTCGCTTGTAAATTTCTCTCACTGATATTAAGGCCTCATTTCCTTAAAGGTTAAATGTGGAAAGCCCTGTTTAGTTAGTCTATTTTTGGATGGTTATGATATTTTTCCGGTTAAAGTCACTTTATAGAATGTTTGTCAAGAGGTTTTGGTAGGTTGTGCACGTGCTTGGATGTGCTTTATACGCCTTTCTCTTGCATCAATAAACGTACTTTTTGCCTAGGCCAGTACAGAGTTAATGCGGAAATTTCATTTATTTCCTCCCTTTTTAGCTCACCAGCTCAATTTGCCTGTTAAGCAAGAAAGGAATTATTGTTATATTTTTCTTGCTCACTGCTGTTTGAAAGTTGCATTCTGATCAGTTTAGGCACTTGTTAGATCGATGGCTTTCTTACTTGGCTTTTCTGGTTATGGTGTCTTTTAGTATCATGTTCATGCAAGTAATAGCACTTACAATTCCTATCCCCTTTTAGTAGGGAAAGATCGTGACGCCTCAACCCTTCGTTGCACGAATTAGGGGTTTTGATGTGTGTGTTTGGTGGGACAGGAAGTGGAAGGTCTTTGGGGTTGGGGGGGTGGGGGGAGAGAGAGCATAGTGGCCATCTTGAAGATATTAATCTTGGGAGCAGCTTCAAAGTTAGAGGGTTCAGTAGAATGTTGCACATTTAAAAAGGGTTATAGCATGAGAAGTTGGGTCTGTGACGAATCTAGGGTTATCTCCATTTCCACTTCTTCTATCGTTTGAAGGGAGCTCCCATTGTTACTGAGAATCTGAGAGTGTTTTATGGTAAGATATCTAGGTAAGGGTATGCGATATGTTTCTGAATAACATGTTTTTGTGTATATCCACCCGAGTAGTGACCTTCAAGTTTGCTATTTGATTGCGGTGACTCTGCAGTACATTACGGATACAAGTTTCTTGACCTTCAACATGGGAAATGACTTCAGGTCTTCACCTGAAAGTAGTATGTGAGTTCATGTAATACACATCTAGTTGATATATACCTTCTACAGTCATTAGGCTCTTTAGCTTTCCCGTTCTTTTTCTTGCTCGTGTAATTCATCTAGTTGTGGGTACATCAAACAAGTAAATCACTCACCAAGTTAACAAACAGTTCTGACATTGAGCAAGTTTTTTCCGTAGGAACAACGGTGCCCGCAAAGGTACTGTCTGGTCGAAGGGGGTCCAAACTCCGAGTGTCTGCCTTTTAGGCTTTGTTTTTGTTGTTGTTGTTTTTTTTGGTAATACTACTATGTATATCTAACTATCTCATGTACTTGTCAATATGATCTAGATTTGACTTATTTGGAGCATTCATTTGAATGGCATAGAATCTTCACGTGTGGTTTAAGGACTACTTGGTAGTATTGATTCCAGGATAATTTAAAATCTAATTGTTGAAAGGGAAATAGCTGCATTTTGATATGCCTTGCTCTTTTTCAATCAAGTGTTACTAGACAAAAAAATATGATTTGTTATTTTGACATGCTTTATTGAGTTATCAAGTTGATGCATTTAATGACACACATCAAGCTACCACTGACAACATTGTTCTCCCAAGGGTTTTGGTGGTTTGTTCCAACAATTCTAAGGGCTTTAATATTGAAGAAGCTCATAAAAACGAAAGTGGATATAGATCAAGTTGAATTTGACACTACAACTTGTAATGTCAATATTGAAATCTCCTGTGCTCGTACCCTACTACCGAAATGTTTCATGCTAATTTAGAAATATCAAGCTGCCTTGAAGTCTTTTGGGTCTCTGAAGATACTTTTTATAATTCAAAAATGTGAAGCTCCGTAGGAGCTCGACACAATCTACTGCGAGCTAGTGATCAATTACAAGCGAGATGGAACACATTGTCACCCCTGCTCTCTTGTAAAATACAGATGCCGGCACTTCAAAAGTGGAGCTGTAGACATGGTAGTCCATGGGAGCCCTTTAGATGACCATATATTTCCAACCGGTCATTGATGACAATCTGAGTGAGAATCCTAAATGAGTATTGCTGAACTTTCATGTAAACCAAAGTCATCGTCTTAAAGGCTGCCCTTAGTGCTATTAGCGCACCTACTTGTAATTCTTAAGGTGATTTTTGCTTTAGAGGTTTTCACCTCTGTTAGTCTCCACATTCTCAGCCACGTGTGACGCGACCAGAAGATGTTTATAATTGTAGAGAGGCTGTTTTCCACATGTCGTGATCTCAAGGTTATGATGGAGTAGCCTTACTATTGCGCCAAGCTCACTTTCATTTTATTTTGAACATGTATATGTGGACTCATACTGTGACAGTCAAAATGGCGACACAAACAGACACACCATGCTTAATCGAATAAATGATCACAGAAATGTTCAAGTAAAAGGTAATTATTTATTTCATCAAAGTAAATCATCCCATGATACTTCCTAAATTCATGAAATTGTATATTTTTATCAGAAATCAATTCTACTTCCCCCCCCCCCCCCCAACAATTAGCAAATGCTTGTTTCAATTTGTGCCGAGGTAAGTTCAATACACAGAGTTGTGGTGCAATTTATTGCAAGGTATCTTGTTGAGGGTATTTGAATAGGCAATGTAGCTGGTTCATGCTGGAAATATATTCTGATCTATCTGTATACACTTCTCGTGCTTCTCGTTCAATCTTGTCTTTTGTTTTTCTTTTAACCTTGAAGTAAAGGCTTTGACGTCCTCTCACGCTTGCGTAGTAGTCATGGTTTCCACCTAATGTTGCGGCACCAGGAAACTTATAAGCGCCTGCACTATTTCTTGCATGTGTTGCATTGTAATGATCTCTCTTCACTCGGATTGAGCATAGTTTTTTGCTTCTGCCTGGTCCTTTTTGAGCTTTATGAACCAACGGATTCTGTGTTGTTTTCTGTGTCTGTGCATGGCTACACTCCCTGAGTTCATTTTTCCCCACGACTTGCAATGTACATGCTGTAAGGTAGGTAGTCTCTAATGATTGTAGAATTGTAAAATTACATATGCTTTTATTTAGCTATCAATGAAAAAAAGGCAGAGTGTATTGTTGTGGCCTAAGCAAGTGTCCGTAGTCCACAACTCCATGTTTCTTATCCAGGAGTTTTGATTATGAAAGTCACCTTGTTTTCAGGAGATCCTTGATCATATTTGTTTTTATTTTTGTCAGCATTGTGGCCTATACGAGTTATGTGGTAGCTGTCTGACTATTGTAGACTTAAATATTCATAAAGGTTTTTGCTGAGGGATTTTTTTTTTTTTTTGGGCAGGTTGCAGAACGAGCTCTCTTTTTGTGGAATAACGAGCACATTGTTGGCTTGATCGCCCAGAACCGGAATGTCATCTTACCAATTATTTTTGAGGCACTGGAGAAAAATATTCAGTCTCATTGGAATCAAGCCGTCCATGGGCTAACTGTCAATGTTCGCAAAATGTTCTTAGAAATGGATGTTGATTTGTTTGAGGAGTGCCAGAGGATGCATGCAGAGAGAGAGTCAAGGGCCAGAGAGTTGGAAGACCAGCGGGAATTAACATGGCAAAGATTGACAGCTGCTGCTCAAGGAGGCTAAGGGTTAACGAGGCGCAGTTTCTCTGATCAGTTGCAGTGGGATGCATCACCATTCAAAACCATGCATTGGTGATATCTGGACGCGACTTCATTCCAGTCTCCGTCGTGGTGGTATTCTTTTTTCTATATCTTCCCGTTTTCCTTTTGCCTAATTATTGAAGATATCAGGCAAAGCCAGCAAGCAATGTAATCTAGATGTATTCATATTTTGCAAGGAATATGCTGCAAATTTAAATTGGTTTGTGATGTATCTCTTGTATTTGTTCTGCATCTTTTTCCCAGGAAAACAAGTATCTATTCTCTGAAGTGATTGGCAAGGTCCAAAATGCTTTGATTATGTAGTTTGGGGTTAGCTGGAGCACTGGATTATTAACAGTGAGTTGAAGCCAAAAAAGTCTAAAAATTGTGCTTAGTGGTTCAAAGAGGAGAGGTAGCTGGCCAAACAAAAATATTTAAACGAGTGCAAGCTTGAGCCTAAAACCTAAAGATCCTGTCTATTGGTTTATTGTAGTTGTAAAGCAATACCAGCAATGCAGAAAACCTAGGCCATGTTCCCAAGGAGATGGCTTTGGGAACCCCCACCCTTCAGTCTTCATCAGCTCTTTCTTGTTACGACTGCCAAAACACTATAAGCTGCCTTCTTGTATGGTCCAAGGCTGTACCTCGTGGGGGAGCTTGGGGTTTGATTTGCATCATCTCCTGCTTGTTGCATTAGCTTTCATGGAGCTATAACATTCTTCAAGATTGACCTAAGGGCCGGGTACCCCCAAGTCAAAGTCAATTGTTACTTGACATTCCAAAAGAGATTTTCAAAACTCACCATGGGCACTATGAATCTAATGTTATGCCTTATGGCCTTACTAATGCCTCTGCAAGGATCCAAGATCTCATCAATGAAGTGTTTGCCCAACATCTTTAGAAGTTTTCCCTTGATGTTTTTTGATGATATCATTGTGTAAAGCCTTGGAGATTCACGACACACTCATAACAAACCTTCACTGTTCTCAAACAATACCGCGTCCACTCCCTTCTGGCAGATTGAGGCTATCAACACCGATGACAATGTCTCACAACCAACAGATTGTACTCACTCCATGGGACTCTTGTGGTATAAAGGATCAAATCCTCAATATTTGTGGTTATTCGGGGATGCAAGGCACTTTATAAAGAGTCCAGTTATTCTATTGGCCCACTCCCTAACAAGGTCAAACAATTTGCAGGAAGCTGTGGTACATGTGCTAGGTGTAATCCCTAGCCACACCCGAAAGTCCATGGATGGGTATCTAAATGGACTTCCTAGAGGGTTTGCCTAAAATCAAATAGTACGGAAGTGATCCAGGTTGTTATTCATACTTTTATCAAGTACGGCCACTCCATTGCATTGCCCACTCTTTCTACAATTATAGCAGTGGCTACTGCCTTGTTTCACAGCATCCACAAGCTCCATGGACTACAAGACCATTTTGTAACGGACAAGGATTCTTCATCCCTACGCTATTATGGTTAACTATGTTTAAACTCCTAGACACTTCTTTAAGCATGAGCTCAGCCTACCACCCTCAGTCCGATGAACAAACATATAGATTGAGCAAGCAGCATTTGAGGACTAAGACTTCGAGCTGGTCTAAGTGGCTTCCCATCGCAGAGTGGTGGTATAACACCAACCATCACACTGCCATAAACATGACACCATATCAAGCCCTATGTAGAGTTCCATAATTGGCCTTACATGTAATCAATAGCACCGATGGCCTTAATGGACATTTCACGAAAGAAAGAGCTCAGCTTATGCCAAATTTAACGAAGGCAGTTCATCAAGCAAAAATCCCTTGAAGCAATTGAGAGAAAGGGATGGGAGTGATAGAGTCTTTGTGACGTAGCGGAAGCAATCAGGATAGAAAATTTTCTATCGAACAGATGTATATACCAACGCACACAGTAATGGTTGCACTAAACACACAGTTTAATGACTTCAAAAGAAGAGCACACAACTCTTTGAGAAAATAAACTCTCCAATATATTAATAGAAATTAGAAGTTGGATCCCAATTACATTTGCAAGGCTCTATTTATAGAGCAAAGTAAAGAACATGAGGTTCCTCTCATCAATGCCCTTGATTGTCTCCTACTATTATACATGTGAAAACATGTGTGGCTATTTTAAAGGACCTTAATTACTTCTTCTCATTCATGACCTCTTAAGCATGTGAAAACACGTGTGGCTATTTCAAAGAACCTTAATTACCTCTTCTCATTCATGACCTCTTAAGCATGTGAAAAACATGTTAGGGGATCAACTTGATTGCACTGCATCATTCCCTCCCTCTTGGGAAAAACTCGACCTCGAGTTTTCGCCTGGATATAAAGGATTATCTGGATGAAACGGGTAGAGATCGGCGACATTGAAAGTTGGAGAAATTTCCAAATAGTCAGGTAGTGCGACCACATAGGCGTTATCATTGACCCTCCTTAGAATTCTACATGGTCCTATTTTCTTCATGCTGAGCTTGTTATATGTGCTTACTGGGAATCTCTCCTTCCTGAGATGTACCATAACCAAGTCTCCCTCTGCGAATACTTTTTCCCGTCGATGCTTGTCCCTGTCAACGTTGTACTTCGCATTAGATTCTTCGAGATTTTGTCGCACCTCTGCCTGGATAGTTTCAATGGTCTTTGCTAGACGTTCTACGGTAATACTATGCCCGGGAAGCTTAGGCACTTGGACCATATCGAGCACATGTCGGGGGGGTCATTGATAGACAACCTGAAACAGCGACTTTCCCGTGGACCTATTTACCATATTGTTGTATGCGGACTCTGCCTGCGATAAAAACTGATCCCACTGTTTAGGCTTGTCTCCACACAAACACCTAATCATATTTCCCAAGGTTTTGTTCACCACCTCAGTTTGTCCATCTGTTTGAGGGTGAAATGACGTGCTGAAGCTCAAGGTAGTTTGGAACATCCTCCATAAAGTTCTCCAGAAATGGCTAAGGAACTTTGTGTCGCTATCCGAAGTAATGCTTGTGGGGACTCCATGCAACCTCACCACGTCGCGAAAAAATAACATTGCAACTTGGGTCGCATTGTTAGTCTTCTTACATGGGATAAAATGAGCCATCTTCGAAAATCTGTCCACCACCACAAAAACAGAATCATTTCCTCGTTGAGTACGCGGTAATCTGAGGATAAAATCCATGGTTAGATCTTCCTATGGTCCAGCGGGTACTGGTAGTGGCGTGTATAAACCCGTATTCTGAGATCGGCCCTTTGTTGTTTGGCAAACCATACACCGCTCTACTATTCTCGCGGTATCCCTCTTTAAACTCGGCCAGAAATACCTCTCTTCCACCAAGGCAATAGTCTTGTCGCGTCCTAAATGTCCACCCAAGCCTCCTCCATGTAAGTCACGGATTAGACGTTCTCGCAATGAAGTCTGCGGAATGCATAACCTGTGATTATAGAATAGGTACCCGTCTTGGATGACAAAAGGGGCCTTACATTGCTTCACCACACATTCTGACCAAATAGATCGAAAATCTTCATCCTTAGCATATAATTCGGGTAGGTGCTCAAATCCAGTCACTTCTGTGTGCATAACTGTAAGTAAGTCTGCTCGTCGGCTCAATGCGTTGACGACCTTATTCTCTTCACCTGCCTTGTGCCTTATGACAAAAGTGAACCTCTGCAGGTAAGCTGACCATCTCGCGTGCATGCGACTAATCTTGTGCTGCGAATTGAAATACTTCAAGGCTTCATGATCGGTATACAATATAAATTCTCGCTGAAATAAATATTGTTCCCAATACCGAACAGCTCGAAATACGGCATAGAACTCGAGCTCATAAGTTGACCATTTTCTTCTTGCATCGCTTAGCTTTTCGCTGAAGAAAGCAACCGGCTTCTTATCTTGAGACAATACTGCTCCAATCCCTATTCCAGATGCGTCACATTCAAGAGCAAAGACTTTGTCAAAGTTAGGTAAAACTAACAACGGTGCGTTAGTCAACCTCTCCTTGATGGTAGCAAAACTATTCTTGGCATCTTCTCCCCATAAGAACTTTCCTTTCTTCAAACATTCTGTGATTAGGGCCATGATAGTACTGAAATCACAGATAAACCTTCTGTAGAAAGTTGCGAGCCCGTGAAAACTCCTAACTTCACTGACATTTCTCGGTGTAGGCCATTTTCGGATGGCTATACCTTCCCTTTGTCGACTCGGATTCCTTGTGCAGTTATAATAAACCCCAAAAACATCAACTTGTCTGCGAGAAAAGTGCACTTCTTCAAATGTATGTACAATTTATTCTCCGCTAATGCTGAGAATACTTCTCGTAGTTGTGCAACATGTTCCTCTTTATTTTTGCTATAGATCGGGATATCGTCGAAGTAGACGACACTAAACTTCCCAATAAATGGCTTCAATACCTGATTCATCAGCCGAGAGAACGTGCTCGGCGCATTCGACAATCGAAATGGCATGACTAGCCATTCATACAGTCCGTCCTTAGTTTTGAATGCCTTCTTCCATTCGTCTCCAGCCCGGATTCGTATCTGGTGATAGCCACTCCTGAGATCAATTTTTGAAAATACCTTAGATCCTTCCAACATGTCTAGCATGTCGTCAAATCGTGGGAGGAAACCTGTAGGCCACTGTGATCTTGTTGATTGCTCGGCTATCAATGCACATTCGCCATGACCCGTTCTTCTTTGGTATTAATAGTGCAGGCACGTCACAAGGACTGATATTGTGGCGGATCAACCCCTTGCTCAAAAGATCCTCAATTTGCTTTTGTAATATTGCATTCTCTTTTGGACTCATTCTGTAATGAGGTAAGTTAGGCAAGCTTGCTCCGGGCACCAAATCAATTTGATGTTGAATCTCTTTCATCGGTGGCAAGGCTGTAAGCAATTCTTCGGGCATGATCTCGCAAAATTCTTCCAGTAATGGCTTCAATTCTTTCGGGGTCATCGTTGTTGATTCCCCATTGATTTCATCATTCACAACCACTGCATAGACCACTGGTTCATGTCTCATCTCTTCTAAAAACTCCCTTTTCTCGAGCACTACTAGAGTATTACCCCTTGTAAGAGTGGATCGTGGTTTTTCCTCGGGCTTCAAAGGTGCCAACACAATTCTCATTCCATTTTTACGAAAAGAATAAATGTTTTCCCGCCCTTTATGGACTGCATCCATGTCGAACTGCCATGGTCTTCCTAGTAGAAGATGACAGGCATCCATCTCTACCACGTCGCATAAAACTTCATCTTTGTACTTTCCAATAGTGAAAGATACACGACACCTCTCGGTTACTCGTATTTCTCCTGCAGCTCGAATCCAACCAATTTTGTAAGGAGTTGGATGCTTCTCAGTAGGGAGCTTCAATCGATCTATGACCTGCCGCGAGACAATGTTTTCACTGCTCCCACTGTCTATGATCACCTCGAAAATTTTCTGATGGATGTAGCATCGTGTTCTAAACAGGTTATGTCTCTGTGGATCCTCTTTTATTTTAGGGGCTAACATTAGGCTCCTAACAACAAAGAGTGGCTCTATTTCTTCACTTTCCTCCCCATTACCTACTGCATAACACACTTCATCAGCCTCTTCATCTTCAGTCATCCTTTCTAGCTCGACTTCTCGTGTCGCTAGATTGACCTTGCCCCTATCCATTGCAGCTCGGCATAAATCAGATCGATGCCCTTGCTCACCGCAGTTGTAACATTTTCCAGTGAAAGGCCTCGCGTATGGATTATTTTGGGTCGCGGTTCGGTTGGTAATGGGCTGATTTGTCTGAGGAAATCGTGTCACTGGTTGGCTTTTGACCACTGGTTGGTTTTTGGTCACGGGTTGGTTGTTCGAGGAGGTTTCAGTTAAAGGCTTATTTTGAGGGCTTGCGGCAATAGAGTTATTACCTCGCGAATAGGCGGGTAATCTGGTTAGTTGGTTCTCGGCTTTTATGGAAAGGTTGTAGGCTTCATCTAGTGTGTATATAGGTAAAAGTGACAGCTTTTCTTGGATTGCAGATCGCAATCCACTAACGTACCTCATGACCTGTTGTGGCTCGGTCTCCGAAAGATTGTTTCGCGAGGACAATATGTGAAACTCCGTCGTGTACTCTTCTACCGACCTGAATCCTTGCTTGCAATTTTGGTACAAGCTAAATAAAATCTGCTCGTGGTCTGGCGGCAAGAATCTACTCCGCAGTTCTCGTTTCATCCGATTTCAATCTCGAATAGGCAATTTCCCTTGCCTCTCGCAATTATTCTGTAGGTTTTTCCACCAGGCTTGTGCTCCTCCCTTGAGTTTGTAAGCAACCAAAATGACTCTTTTCTCCATAGGAATCTCATGGAATTCAAAGAAATTGTCCAGCTCGGCACTCTAATCTAAGAAGTCTTCCACATTCATAGAGCCGTAGAAACTTGGCACATCCTTGGCTCGCTATTTGTAATCATATTCTCCAGGGTCTCGCCTCTGTTGTCACAGAGGTCGCTCTTCTCGTTCCACGTCAGAATCATCTCTCTCTTGACCATGCTGAACGGGAGGTTGGCGGTGCTGGTTTCTTCTCGACTGTTCGTCGTAATGAAAGCCACCACGAGCATAAGCACGAGGTGCTTCTTGGTTACGACGGGGGTTCCCATCTTGTCGGACGTTCATCGCAACCACCTCCCTTCTCAGTTCTGCCAAAGTCTGTGAGACCTCGTGCACAGAACCTTCAAGAGTGTCTATTCGCTGGGTGAGCGCGACATGGGGATTGAGACTACTATCTGCTCCATCTGAGGCCATATCCACAGGATACACAATCCTCGCTCTGATACCAACTGACGTAGCGGAAGTAATCAGGATAGAAAATTTTCTATCGAACGGATGTATATACCAACGCACATAGCGATGGTTGCACTAAACACACAGTTTAATGACTTCAAAAGAAGAGCACACAGCTCTTTGAGAAAATAAACTCTCTAATATATTAATAGAATTCAGAAGTTGGATCCCAATTACATTTGCAAGGCTCTATTTATAGAGCAAAGTAAAGAATATGAGGTTCCTCTCATCAATGCCCTTGATTGTCTCCTACTATTATACATGTGAAAACATGTGTGACTATTTTAAAGGACC
This sequence comes from Escallonia herrerae, assembly GCA_033070095.1. Taxonomy (NCBI): domain Eukaryota; kingdom Viridiplantae; phylum Streptophyta; class Magnoliopsida; order Escalloniales; family Escalloniaceae; genus Escallonia; species Escallonia herrerae. Next base: position 430,549 of record JAVXUP010000149.1, read on the forward strand.
TTAATTACCTCTTCTCATTCATGACCTCTTAAGCATGTGAAAACACGTGTGGCTATTTCAAAGGACCTTAATTACCTCTTTTCATTCATGACCTCTTAAGCATGTGAAAAACATGTTAGGGGATCAACTTGATTGCACTGCATCACTTTGATGCGGATAATTTGGTTTACCTCAACCAGTAGTTGTATGGGCAAAGTTTCGTGGGAAGTATAAAGCATTCCAAGCTCCATTCAAGATATTATAGTTCTTAACAAAGTCGGTCAGAGTGAGTGCAGGAGCAGTAATTTAAAATTTGGAACTACCAAGCAAATATAAAATCAATTGAGAAAGCACGAAACCATAGCTTCACCTCAAGGCAGTGTCTATCTCAAAAGAGCAAGCCAAGTAGGTTATCAGGATCTTATAAGACCCCGGTGTCCTCACTAAAGCTTAATTACGCATAGTCCAAAAGTCTTCCCTAGTCAATGTGGGATATACCTTCCTCACCTTCCATTACCCCAATCATCCTCTTGATATGAGCTTTACTCAGGCTTCCCTATCGACAATATGACTGAATAATCCAGCACGAACTTTCTAGAGTCAGTTCAAATGTCACCTATAGTAACTCGATCTTTGATTCTACAATAGGACAAGATCTTCCTCAAAAGGGCTAGTTAAGTAGGTGCTTAAAAATCATATGCGAGGGGTATCATAAAGTCAATCTGATACGATCTCATCACATCATTATCATTTTGAATCTCCTAACCATGGATGCACACCTCCTGAAACCTGAGTTACTATTCTTGATTAAAGGATGGTTAAGTTTTTATGAATTTCACATCATTGATGGGCCTGAATGCATGCACACTCCGCTTCATATAAGAGAGTTTTATTGATTTGAAGTAAACTAAACAATATATGTAAGTTTTGAAAAAAATAAAATAATAGCGAGATAAAGAAGACAACGTGGTGCATTAAACAAGCACTCTAAAATGACACCTTTGCAGTTGTCAGATAGAAGAGTCGCTTAGGTTTAAACTAACCCATGACTTTGGATTTGAATGAATCTAAGTCTTCGATATATAAAAGTCCATTACAATCAATTTGTTAAGTCATGTATTTGTCCATAATTTAGGAGGTTGTTAAAATAAAAAATAAAAAATCTAAGGGGAGCAATATGTTTCACCCAATGGGCCATTCTATTAATAGCTAGGGCCGCATGGAGGGTAATGCAAAAAATGCTAAGACATGCAAAAAATGGCTAAGAAAGAGAAAAAAATGAGGTGCATGTGGTGCCAAATGGAATTAGAAGGGGAGAAGGCAGACGCGTGCCCGAAGCTGACTGGATGCATTAACAGCGCGTGTCTTCAAAGCGCACCTAAATCCCACACAGATTTGATGGAGTTAATGGTTTAATATCACTGAATTATCGGGTATTAAAATTACCAAATGTCTTATCAATAATTAACCTTGAAGTTGGGAAATTTTAGGCTCTGTTTGGTAACCTTTCCATTTCTATTTTTTTTTTCAGTTTTGTAAACTGGAGAAAAAAACGCGTTTGGCACACAGTTCTCGTTTTTTTTCTCCTTCAGCTTTGAAAACCAAATTTTAAAACAGCATTGTTTTGAAAAACTCTAATTTAGGAGTTTTGAGTTTTCAGTTTTGATTTTTATTTTAAGACCACCACCCTCCCACCGCCGGCCGGCCACACCACCACCAAAGAAAAAACTCAAAATAAAAATTGGGTAATCAAACACCCATTTTGTTTTTGTAAAAAAAAAAACTAAAATGATTTTTTTTGTTTTTATTTTTTTTTTGAAATAGAAAACTAAAACTGAAAGTAATTTCAAACGTTACCTTAGTTGTAACCCCTTTAAAAAGGAGGGAATTAAAGTGCATGAGAAACAAATGAAAACCTTGCTGATTGAATTTGGTAATTGTCATCTCTCGCTCTCTCGCAAGAATCCTTCTGGATTTCTTTTGTTTCATTACCTATAAATTGTTGAATTTCAAGCAAAAATCACCATAACCCCATTGAAACAATTAGGTTTACCACAATTAGTATCCGGAGCCAAAAATACACTTATACAAATCCCTTTAGCCATTGATTATGGGCACTATAGCTGAATCAAGATGGCTATGATAAAAATATTAACAAACAACAACTGGATGGGCATGTTACCCTTATGAAGGCTTAATTTTCAAATCATTTCAGAGCCATCCATGTTCAACTGGCTGAAATGAAAGAATATAATATATATATATATATATATATATATATATATATATATATATATATATATATATATATATATATATATATATATATATATATATATATATATATATATATATATATATATGAAATTCCCGAATTGAAGTCTTCCATAGACCAACTGAATGATGAAATACCCTTAGAATCTGTTTAGAACCAATCCTTTTTAGGATTTGGATTTCAAATTTAGAATTGAATTTCAAATTCAATTCATCTTTTTTTGTTTGGAAGGGAAGGGAGTTCAAATCACAGAATTCCTATTTTGTGTTTTGCTCACAAAGAAAATGAAAAGGTAATAAATTTTTGGACAATTATATTCTTGACTTACGATGAAAAATAGATTATGGTAAATGGTTTCAAGTGTGTTAGTGTTACCACATGGCGGCAGTGGCGATGGCAGTGATAATGGTGGTGTTGGCAGTTGTGGTAGTGGTAGTGGTGGTGGGATGGGGTGGCAGTAATGGTGGTGATGGTGGCAGTATTGGTGCCGCTAGTGGTGTGGCAGTGGTGGCGGTGGCGGAGACGGGGCACGGCGATGGCAGGGGTTGTGGTGATAGTGGTGGCAGTGATGGTGGCGATAGTGGGAATAGTAGCGGTGGCGATGGTGGTGGGGTGGCAGTAGTGCTAATGATGATGGTATGGTGGTGGTAGTAATGGTGACGGTAGTGGTAGTTGTGGTGGTAGTTGTGAATGCAGTAATGGCGGCGGCGGCGGTGGTGGGAGTGGGGGGTAACAGTAGTGATGCGCTGGTGGTAGTAAAAGTGGTGTCGCGGTAGCGGCAATAAAGACAATGGTGGTGGGTTCTTTGTTGGAGCGATCCAGAGAAAGATAAGATGGGAAAATAATTACTTTTAGTTTAAGTAAATCCAAATTACACGAAATCTGATCATTTTTCATTGGATTTCACACTATAGAAACAAATCCATTCAAATCCCATGAAATCCAATTCCAATTTCTTTTTTTAATGTTCCAAACAATAAAATTTAAGTATTTGAAATGATATCCCATCAAGTCCATGGTTCTAAACACACTCTTAGTGAAAGAATCCTTAATAGAACTCTAAGTGATGATGCAATAGCTATTAGCCAGCATGAGGGCGAAGACTCGTCAGGTTCAAAAGAAGCCTGGTTTAGCATAGGGAATGAGGGCAACCACAAGGAGTACTATTAGTTCACAAATGGCAATCTCTATACCAAACTGCCTAAAATTGAATTTCCTAAGTTTCCTGGGGAAGACTCTTATGGGTGGGTTAGAAAAGCTGAGAGATACTTCAAATTTAATCTCATGGACAAAAACGTAATGGTCAACTTTGCCTCAATTCACTTTGAAGGTCAAGCCGAGTACTAGTTTAGTACTTATATCAAACCTAGCGGCAGAGTATGTCGGCAAGACTTTGTGAGGGATTTGCTGCTAGATTTGGTAAACCATATAAGGAAAAATGTGCTTGGAGAATTCCATAAGCTAAGGCAGTATGCTACTATTTTACTATAATGAATTTGAAACTTTGAGGACTATACTGGTTAATGAAGGGGGCAGGTTTGATGAAGGTTTTTACACAAAGCTTCGTGAGTGCATTGAAAGATGAAATTAGATCGAAAAATGAGAAGTCTGATATCTATGACTTATCTCGAGCCATTTTTCTAGCTATGAAACAAGCAGCTAGTTTACATAATTCATGGCACTCCCCAAGATAAACTCAAAGATCTGTGCACAACAGTCCTGCTCGTAGCCTCTCTGCACCAAAACAACACTCTTTCAGTGACACCCTCAAACTAAGACCCAAAGCTGCAATGCCAATATCCACTCATAATCCCACCAATAAAAGTTTCCAACAAAAAGCCTTATTACCTACACCAGCCAACCCTCTTTACCAGAAACTTCCCAGAACATAATTTAATTATAGGAGAAGGAAAGGCCTTTGTTATTGGTGTGATAAATTATTCTCTCCCACACATAGTTGTAAACACAAACACGTGTCCATGGTAATTGTAGATGAATAAGAGGGAGATGAACCACCATATATATATACATATATCTATGATGAAGAAGAGGTCCCCCCCCCCCAAGAGAATAACACTAAGACTACTAAATAGAGGGTGGAAATCACAGTAAATGCTGTTACTGAGAACCCAGCCACAGTGCCTTTAAGCAATGGGGAATACAAGGCAATAAATCCTTTTCCATCCTTATAGATACAGGGTCAACCTACGATTTCATAGACCCCAGGACAGTGGAGAGACTGAGGTGTATTATTACATCTATTGTACCTATGGTTGTGATAGTGGCAGATATAAATAAAATAATGAGTGAATCTGCATGTGAGTAGTTTAAATGGGAAATGCAGTGCAATGAATTTCAAACAAGCATGATGTTGTCGCCTCTTGGAGGATATAATTGCAAGTTGGGGCTTCAATGGCTTAGGGGACTTGTACAAGTGAAGTTTGGCTTCAGTGCGATGACTATGACCATTAGACAAGGAGACAAAGAGGTTACATTTCATGGGAGTGATAGTAAAGCAGAAACCAAAAAGATTTTTTTGCACATGCTATATATGTATAACTACCTCACACACCACCAATGAGTTATTTTGGGACATGTATACACCATCACTATCCTACCTAACATAGATTCCAAAGAGCCACAACTCACAGGTCTATTGCACTAATTTGGAGATTTATTCTCAGAACCAAAGGGATTACCACGAGTGGTATCTCAAGACCACCACATTCTTTTGATTCTCAATGCTCAATTCATTAACATCAAACCATACAAGATTCCCTATGCCCAAAAGATTGAGGTTGAGACACGAGATGCTAGAAGCTGGAATTATTCAACATGGCACTTCACCTTTTGGAAGCTCAATTTTGTTGGTTAAGAAAAAACATTGGAGAATGTGTGTAGAATACAGAAGGCACATTGACTATCAATAATAAGATGCCTATTCCCACAGTAGATGACTTGTTAGATGGCTACAAGGGGCTCAAGTATTCACTAAGCTTGATCTAAGGAGTGAATATCATTAGGTGAGGGTCAATCCTAAAGATGTGCCAAAAATTGCTTTCTCAAAAAAAATTTGGCCACTATGAGTTCAAGTTAATGCCCTTTGGGCTTACCAATGCACCAGCTACTTTTCAGTCCTTGATGAACCAGGTATTCCAACCTTTCCTAAGGAGATGTGTTTTGCTCTTTTTCGATGATATATTGATCTACAGTAAGAGCTATGGGGAACACATGATACACTTGACTGTTGTATTGCAAGTGTTGAGAGAAAATAAGTTGTTTGTTAAGTAAGGAAAATATCCATTTGTTGTTTCAGAGGTAGGGTACTTGGGACACGTTATATCAGAAGCAGGGGTAGCTATTGACCTCAAAAGATTAAGGCTAGGTTACATTGGCTTTTACTCAAGATAGTGAAACAATTAAGAGGGTTCCTAGGGTTAATTGGATACTACATGAATTTCATCCCTAAATCCCTCAAGAAACCCTTGATTAGGTTGTTCCAAAAGAACAATTTTCATTGGGCAGAGGAAGCTACCAAGGCTTTTACTGACTTAAAAGCACCCATGACTAGTGCAACTGTATTAGGACTCAGCAACTTATCCGTACCTTTTGTGGTGGAAGTTTATGCCAGAAATTTAGGAATGGGAGCTGTTATGCAAGTCAAGCCATTAGACTTTTTCAGTAAGGCTTTTTGGCCAAAAACAATGGCGATGTTTACATATGAGATAAGAGGTGATGGCACTAGTGCAAGCAACTATGCATTGGCGTCCACATCTGAGCCAACAACACTTTATCATCAGAACTGACCACTGTAGTCTCAAATACCTATTAAGACAAAAGGTTACATCACTAGCAAGAGACATAATTTTGTCATGCTATAACAAAGATCACACCAACTTGGGTAGCTGAATTACAAGACAATTGTAAGGGTGATTATGGGATACAGACTCAAATCCAACAATTAGCTATAGAGCCCTATGTCAACTTTGGGTATACTTTTGACTAAGGGTTACTAAGGTACGTAGGAAGACTGTGTTTTGGGAAGAGAGATTTGAGAAACAGATTGTAATGACATTACATGCTTCTGGGATTGGGGACCACCCTGGCAATTCATTCACCTACAAGAGAATAGCCTTCTTGTTCTATTAGCCTAAACTCAAGAAAAATATTAAAACCTTGAGTGCGACAGTTAGAGAAACAAGCATGGCCATGTACCATACCCTGGTTATTGCAGCCATTACCCATCCCAAACCAACTATTGAACATTGAATCTATGGATTTTATTGAGGGACCCCAGAAACCAGATCACAAGGAAGTTATCATGGTAGTAGTTGATAGATTTAGTAAGCTTTCTCACTTTATACCCCTCAACCACCCCCAATTAACGCTAGATGCAGCTCATGCTTACTTTGACAATGTGTTCAAATTGCATGAGTTGTCTGACAACATTGTGAGTGATCAACAGAGCATTTTTCTCAGCAACTTCTAACGAAAGATGTTTAAACTCATGGGTACTCAGCTACATCTCAATACACTTCTTACCACCCTTAAATTGATGGACATACTGAAAGAGTTAACCGATGCTTGGAAATTTTATTTGAGGTGTTTTTTGTAGAGAGAGACCATAGACTTGATGCAAATGGTTAACATTAGCAGAGTATTGGTACGACACATCTTATCATAGTTCCATGTTATTTAGTTAACAAGCATTGTATGGTTATGCACCTAAGATGCTTAGTTTTGGGGAACAAGAAACCATACACCTAGCTGTTATTGATACCTACATGGTAGAGAGAGTAAAGGTCCTCAACCTTTTTAAGGAAAACTTGAATTTAGCTGAATCAAGGACGAATACTTATCAGATCAACAAAGAACTGAGAGAGAATTTGCAGTGGGTGATAAAGTCTACTTAAAGTTATAACCTTACAGGCAGAGTGGTTTGGGTTTAAGGAGGAACCTGAAGCTATCACCAAAATATAAACCTTTTTAGTCATTGCCAAAATAGGTTTTGTGGCATACAAAATAGACCCACCTCCACAGTCTAAGATCCACCAAGTGTTCCGTATGTCCCTCCTCAAACCTACTTTGGGCCAACACACTCATTCTATCTACAGGTGCCTAATACTATAATGAAGGTCAATTCCTCTTAGAGCTTACTCAGGTATTGGACAGATGAATGATCATGAAAAATGATGTGTATGTGCCCCAAGTCCTCATTGGTTGGACTAATATGTCTATATAAGAAGCAACTTAAAAGATTGGAAAAGCATCTGGACAAAATTCCCAAAATTTGCTGCAGAAGGGGAGAGTCATTTTGAAGGGGGTAGGGATGTTAGGGACCCACCTAAACCATCCTTCAAAATCAGGGTAAAGATGTGAAAGCATAAGAAAAAAGATGATGTAGTTGGTAAGCAGGGTTGTAAGGGATGTAATGAAGAAAATGGCTAAGGTAGAGAAGAAAATAGGGGCATATGGTGCAGCATGGAATAAAAATGGGAGAAGGCAGGTGCGTGACTGAAGCTAGCTGGATGCATTAATAATGCATGTCTTCCACGCACGCTCTAAATCTTACACAAATTTGCTGGAGTTAATGGTTTAATGATACTGAATTCTGGGCTATTAATTACCCAAATCTGTGTCTTATCAATATATCTGTCTTTTTCTTATTTTAATTTTCTACTCTTGAAGTTAGGAACTGCAATTCTAACTCCTTTATAAAAAAAAAAAGGAGGGAATTTGAATCCACGAGAAACCAACGAAAATTTTGCTTGTAGAATTTGGTAACTTTCATATTCTTCTGCATTCTTTGCTCTCTCTCTAATCCTTCTGGATTTCTTTTCTTTCATTACCTATAAATTGCTAAATTTCTGGTAAAAATCACCATAACACCATCTGAAACCATTGAGTTCACCACATCACCAGCACTACCATAATCACTATCACTTCCCCCTCCCAACCACCACTAAAATCCTATTCCGATAGCTCTGTACTTCTCTTAATCCAAATACGTCTGTAAGGCTCCCAATCCAAAGAAGAAGTTGCGATTGCGGCGACTACGATGCTGGATGAAGGATGAGGAAGTAAGACTCCTTTCCATTTCTTTGGTTTTGTATGAAATGATAGCTTTAACCTTAAAAAAAAAAATAACCGAAGAAAAACATAAGCTTAGGGTAGTTTTGGAAATTCAACTCAGCTGGGGCTTTCATTTTCTGTGTTTTAAACTAGTGCCTTAAAAGCTAACATGATTGAAAAACACAAGTTTAGGCAAAGTGTTGGGGTATATTTGGTAACTTGATCCATAAGTGAACTTGAAAGCAAGATTATAAACCCCAAGTCCGACCAAAGCTTGAAGCTCTGGCATCTTTCCCGGCATCCATTGGATTTCATATTCTAATCATCTCTACTTCCTCATCCTTTCTCTTCATCACTTGTATTCTGTGGCTAAATCACTGCTATCACGTATTCATCATACAAAACACTTTCACCATAAAGCCTCGATATATACACTTGTCTTTCTGACCCCTTTCTCGACTAAGATAGAGATAAACCTCAAAAAAAAAAAAAAAACCCCATGTCCAAAAAGGGAGCTGTGCTCCAAAAAGATGCGCCATGGAGGGCATCTCCTTCTGGCAAGCCTGTCCCCAGGATTCATCACTCCCCTGTTCTTCGTGTCGCCCAAAACCCTTTTTCCAATTATGCCCTATCTGTCATGAAGGTGTGCTTTTATGTCTGTGTGTGGTTATGTATGTTTTTTGTTATTTGGCGTTTCTTGGTAATCCTTTGGGTTTTTCATGGATATTTTGCAGCACCCAAATCCAATTGGAACTGGGTTGGGGAGTGAAGCTATTGTGGAAGCTGCTGGGCCGGATTGTATTGTACCAGGGCAGGTTGCACCCATTAAGCTGCTTGGTTTGAAGGTACTTTTCCTGTTTCTTAGACCCCAAAAGATCTTCTCTTTCATATGGTTCATTCTCGTTTCATCCATGAAGTTGGATATGGGAAAGACCTTTTGGTGTCCTATTGTAGGTCATATACGTTAATTTTGTGTTGTTATAACAGAGTCAAGAATTTAGCCCGTTTTATTTGTTTGGAGACCCCTAATAAGTCATTGGTCATTGTTATAGATAGCGAGGCGCCCAGTTCAGATATTTATCAGCTCCACTTCATGTTGTATATGTTTAGTAGTTTACTCTTTCAATTCGTTAGATATGTATTTGTAATGATGTGCATGAGAAATCCTTGCCTTTTTCTATATGCTGTTTTTGAGATGTGTTAATACTCTTATCCGAACCAACTTACTTGCAAAGAGAAAGGGCCCTCTGCACCAATCTTTGATGGCAAAACTGTTTTAACTGAGTAATACGATAACTGTTGTAATAGCAAAGCAAAGCAAAGCAAGCGAAGCGAGACAAAGAGGCATGAGACTGAAAAGTGAACATGGCTGACGAAGATCCTACAGAAGCATTAACTTGCATGCGCTTATCCATGGTACAGAAGCTATGGTAATAACTACATCAGGGATTTGAGACAACTCCTCAACAAAATCTACGAAGGCCTAAGTTGATTTAGAAAGTTACCTTAAGACATAGAAAAAGGAGGCTAAATAAAAATGCCTGTGAGAATTACAGTGCAAGCTCAACCCCTCCAATTATGTGTCATTCTCTCCTTCCATATTGGCCTTGTAAGACAGAGTGCAGCCCTCCTTCAAATCCTTTGCACCCTCCCACGGAGGACCTCGGGATGACCCACTGAATTCAGTAGGCTCCAATTCTACAAGCTAGCAGCCTTCTCGAAGTTGTCCTTTTTAGAGTAGCATGGGCACAGCCCGCCTCCAACTAAAGGACACCCTAGGATGGGCACTGAAAGTAGAATTAAAGTATACCTCCCTGGTCCGGCTTCCACCAGAGTTTGTCCTCAGTCTGTCAAGGGAGACTTGTATCCTCCAAAGCCGTCAAACTAGGTGCACTCCCTCAAGCTTCGAGTCTTGGAAATCCTGCCTGAATTTTAAGCTTCCAGTACCAGCAAGCACGAGAGGGCACTGCAGTGATGGAAAAACAAAATTTGGGAGGAATACGATGTTTAGGGTAACTCTGTGTTCTGGTTCCTTAGAACAGTATTTCTTATGCTGGCTGCTTTTAGAGGCTTAAAGGTCTAAAGCTGTAGGGCTGTGCAGGATTTTGCTTCACTCTTGGCCGTGTTAGGCAACATCAAGATTATACCTACAACTCATAAGTCAACTTCCTTGGATTAAGAAGGAGAGGATGCTTTTACGGATGTTGCAGCCAATGGCAGTGCGGCGACATGGAGAAGATTGTTCACTGTTGCCACTGCCTCTTCTTCAAATTTATGGAGACAGACATCGTTCTATCTGCCATATCGTTAATGCGGATGGCTAGCTATGAGTTGGCAGCACTTTAAAGTTGCGAAATGCCAACTTAAATGAGGATCAGCTCCCCTGTAGACACACATATATATACATTTTGTACGTGTGTGTTTGTGTATACGTTCGTCTATGTTTATAAATGCACTGGAGTTCAGTATTGTGGTTCGCAAGAGGAGGAAAGTGGGAACTTAATACAAAGAGATGATACAATTACGGATATTTGTTATGAAGACTGATCTGGGTGTAGAAGTTTTCTGCACTACCTTTTTCTGAACATTCTGGTATATATATCCAGTTTATGATCCTAACTACTCATTCATTCTCTGCATGCGCGCAGGTATGGCCTATCAACATTGACCTGAAATTTGTGGAACCAGTAGGACGAGAGCTTAAGTCGATTGGAAAGGTAACTTTCAGGTCTATGCTCGTGTCTATATATGCATTTCTGCCATAGAATGCTTCTAAGTGATATGTCCTGAATGCAATAGATGTTCTCTTCATAAATTACAATGCATCTCTAAGACACATTCTTTAGCTCCTACATTTCTCCAATCACTAGATAACCACCAATCACTTCAAATTGTCACATTGTTTGCAGTGGCATCTTTTGCATTCTAAAATTTAGGGTCTTGTGCACATTGCAATTGTGTATGTATGTGGATGTGCGCATCTTAGTTGCACAAAGCTGGAGCGAGGGCGGGGGAGTGTAAGCTCCGAGAAGAATCTGAGGTTGGGAGCGGCTTGAATAAATAAATGCGTAAAGAGTATTATCATTTGTTTAGTATAGTTTACATAGCCAGGAACAACATACAAAGAGGCTTTAAGGACTTGAAGGAGGAGAGAAACAAGGAATTGAGTTGAAAAGGGCTTGATTTTCAGGTATTCTCTCACTTGTTCCATGCATCTCTATCCAGCTAACGGGATCGAGTTCCCATATTAGCTTGGGACGAGATCCCATGGAGCTCCTAACTTGAGATCTCAAAAGCGAGTTTCCGAGAGAGAAACCTCACCTTATTAGGAGTTTCCTGCAACTAAGGTGCGCATATATACATGTAGTGTGTGTGCGTGTGATTGTGTATGTGCACACGCTTTATTTGTTCTGACCTTAGATGGGGTGAAGAAGAGGATGATAGAAAATTGGGAAGAAGAAATAGAAGTCATGTGTTTCATCGGTAATTGTGTGGAAGTATCTCATGTACACATTTTACATACATGTATTGGGGTTGTAAGGAATATTCTGGGTCGGTGACCCGATCATAGCTTGCATTTTCTATATGACATATGTAAATCGTTTAAGTGTAGAATGATTAGAAAAACAGAAGCTACAGGCATAAATGCATGTACTATATCTTAGACTCCTCGTTAATATTCTATGTTGTAACCTAGCTAGTTGTATACTTTTCGAGAGTATTCTGATGACATTAGTTGTTAGATGAAATTTCAAGGAAATGCCAAAATTGTGGTGAAACCCAAAGCAGTGGTACCAGTATGTCCTGTGTAAATACATACAGAGGGGCTTGTTCAAAATACAAATCTGTTTGCCCTCAGGTACAATATACATCACTATAGTAAGGACGGTGGCTGAATTGTTATATGTTTAGTATGGCTGGTACAAGTGCTGGCCATTGTTTCCTTTCTACCCAACTGGCTGCCTCTCCCACACAGAGGTGAGTACTACTGCATCTTGTAGTTATGCACCCTCATGGAGTAGAGAACAAGCGTGAACTGGACGTTCAGGATCGGAGGATCCAAACACTCAATATGGGTGTCACACATTGAAGTAGTGATGACAATAAAAAAGATATCATGAATGGCATCTAAGTGATGCCATTGCAAATGTAAGCACAAACATGCAGACAAGCCAAATAATGCATTTCTATCTATAGATTTAGTGGGCAGGAGCTCAACATGAATGTATACTGAATACTGTTAAAGGAACTTATCGAAGGACCACGAATCATATACGGAAGACAGAAATCAATTCAATACGCTCTTGCACTTTCTCCATATATTACTCCCAAGTGACTTATGGTGATCCTTGGAACTGTCTTTCTAAGCTAGGTAGTAAGGTTTCTTACATGTGACCGTCCAGGCCTTGTAGCGTCGGAACCCCCTCGTGCACTGATCCACCTTGTTGCGGTGGCTTATTTGTTGTAGGTTTTGGAATGTTGAGCAGCTAAGCAACATTTGAGCAACTAAGCAACATCAGACATATAAAATCAGTGCAGTTATAAATGCAGATGTTTAGGCAGACTAGGTAAGTAGAATAACTAATGAGGATGTTAAGGTGTGGACGGCACCAAATGACAGAAACACGAGGGAGCATCACTTGATATGGTTAGAGGTCCTGGTGAGGAAAAATGATATGTACCGTGTTGATGGGGTAACATGTATACTAGTGAGAAAACTTACTTTCTATAACACTATCAACACACACAAGTTTGGTTGGAGGAGAGTGGAAGAAAAGGATTCAAGTAGCCATCCCCAATTAGTATGGGGCGAAGGCTGAGGTGATTTAGTTCTGCTTTTGATGCATAGGTACGTGTTCACTTCCTCTAGATATTCGGCCTGTGAATGAGTAATTGAGTTTGCTCCCCTGAAGCTTGCTCAGGCTGGATGAACAATCTTTTGGTAGCACACTATAGCAAGGCGGAAAAGGAGAGGAAGAATACATGGATAACTGCAAGTGACTGGAGACTTGGATGGCCCAAGTAAAATCAAACTGCGTAGGCATAAAATATTGGATGCATGTCGATCCATTTGACATCAAACTTCTAGTATATCCAAATGGCATCCTCAAAAGTATAGCAGGCAATCAAGCTAAGAGAGGTTCACTTCCTGGTCCACGAGTTTGATAACCCTGTTACAAGGGATGTTGGTTCGAGCTGATCTGTATGTGACAATATAAATATAGCCTGCCACATAAGCAGAACGTACCAGACAGGGCAAGGTCGTGAAAAAGGGAAGGAGACAAGGGAACCTGGCCAAAACCCAGGGGTGCTTGCCGTGCGGTTCAGCAAGTATGGTAGCAAGGCAATTGTTGAGTGCTCTGGCCTGTTAGACACACTTCGAATTCATATCTCAGTGCGGACCGAATGCTTCCTTTTGAGAGGTTGAATTGTAGGTGGGGTGTGGGCAATGCAATTGTACTTCTGGTACATATGGCTATAACTCTTTGATAATGACAGGTGCAGTACAGGAGTAGACCTGGCAAACGGTTCGACCCGCCGGGTACGGGTAAAAGCCGGTCGGGTCCGGGTAAAACCGGGCCGGGTAATTTATACCCGGGTTTTTTCGGGTACGAATTTCTGGGAACCGTACCCTACCCTTGCGGGTAGGGTATTACCCGCGGGTCATGTCGTTTTTTTTTTTAACATAAAAATCAGATTTTAGCACTCCTTAAAATCAGTTTTTGGTGATTACCAACTTATTCAGTAGTCCTACTTGCTATTATTTTTCTCTTTTTGTTTCTTTTGCTTATTTTACCAACACATTTCATGTCTTTGATTGTTATTGTCAAAACAATTTTCACTTTCCAGTTTACCAAAATCTAAAAGTTATGACACATAAAACATTAAAACTCATAATATCCTACTTAGTTAAAACTCATAATATCCTACTTAGTTACTTAGTACTTACTACTAATTACTTGTTACTACTTACTAACATACTAATTGTTAAATACCATAAGAACAAATTCAAGCATCTAACCCCCTTCGCCAATCCCCACCCATAATCCAAAAACTTTCAATAACAATTACATCATATCATCACATGCATAGAATCATTGAAATTAAAGTCTTCAATTCCATCGTCATCACGTCAACTAAAACTTCAAGTCTTCAAATCTCCGTTAAGCTTCTTGCATCCAACGAACCATCCATGTTTGCATTGATAGGCAAAGATACCACAAGGTCACTATCGTCCGGCTCATCACCTACATTTAAGCAAATATATGATTAGACTAAATCCCAAAACATAAATATAAACTTCATATTCAAATGCTTTAAAAATAATAACTTACTTTGAATTGCATATCCATACAACCAATTACGTCCGCAAACCAAAGCTTGGGCATTATCCGGAGTAAGTGAACTCCGAACTTTTGAAAGAACTTTTGCTCCAATACTAAAAGCCGATTCGGATGCAACAGTGGTAATTGGAATGCTCATAATGTCACGTGCCATATTAGAAAGAATAGTATACCTAGACCGATTGTCTTTCCAATATTCCAACACATCCAAATATGCATATTCCACGCGATCATATGCCGGCTCCTCCAAATAAAGATCCAAATCTGATTTCTTCTTGGCCTCAAGTCGTCGCTTTTTAAAGTACTCCTACATTTTTTGAATGAGAAATGTATTAAACAAAAAATATAAACAAGTAAACGAGGAACGTAAACATAAAAAAGGAAATAACTTACTTCGGCCTCATCTTCTTCCAAGCAAACGATACTTGTACCAACTGAAGTTTTATCTTTTGGAACAACAGAATTTTGAACCACATATTCTTCATAGAGCTTCTTGATCTGCTTTTTGAGTTCTTTTGCCTTATCTTCCCCTCTACCCGCTTCAATCTTTTCATAGCAATATTCAACATATCCCAACTTGTAGCGAGGATCAAGCACTCTTGCTATAGCTAGGATAGTACTATAAGATTCTCAATACTTTAAAAACTTAGGGTACATTTCCATCGCCATTTTTCTCAAAACTAGATCCTCACTTTCCATCTCTTCTATTATACGCAACTGAATTCTCCACACTGAATTAAAATACAGATTTGAAGTTACGTACTCAGTCCCAGACACAAGATTGGTCATCACAGCAAATGGGGCCAAAAACTTGCAATTTTAGCCCCCCTATCCCATTCTTCATTGGTAGGACAATACTTGTAGCTAGGTTCAATGAGGGAATAATTCACAAACACTGACCGAAATTTAAGCCCACACTCTAGCATAAAGAAAGTAGAGTTCCAACGAGTGGGAACATCCATGCGCAAACCCATCGAAGTAGCTACACCAATTTGCTCACAACACTGGGCAAACTTTATCATCCTACCCTCGGATCCTTTCACATACTTAATGCTCTCCCTAATCTTGTAAATAGCCTCATTACCAACTTTCAACCCGTCTTGCACAATGAGGTTCAAGATATGAGCCGAACATCGTATATGAAAATAATCCCCATTACTCACCAAGACTTTGTTGACTAGCAATCTATTCTTCAAGTGTTCTTGCATGTTATCACAACTACTGGCATTATCTAAAGTGATCGAAAAGACTTTTTTCTCAATTCCCCAATCCTTCAAAAAATCATATGCTTTGTCGCACAAGGATTTACCATTATGTGGCGGAGTAAAATGAGAAAAATTAAGAATCCTACTATGCAATTTCCAATTTTCATCAACAAAGTGTGCAGTCAAGCAAAGATATCCCTCATATCTAATAGAAGTCCACACATCCGCCGTCAGACATAGCTTCCCTCTAATTCTAGGCAAAGCAAGCTTGAACATCTTTCTGACTCAGAGATTTTCAAACAATCGGCTTTTGCAGTATTACGAGTATAATGCTTGACATCCGGATTCAAATAACTGTGAACATCCCTAAGACCCTCATGTTCAACAATCAAGAAAGGATAGTTATGCTTCATCATTGCAATAGCCATTTTTTCACGATAAACATCTTGAGAAATCTTTCTAGACCTCAATTTCACAGAATGATCTAAATGCATCTGTTTTACGTCCATAAATTCTTTCTTGTACACACTACAAACTTTAAGATGTTTATGCATATTTGAAGTCCCATGTGTACCCTTGCATGGCTTCCCATCAGGAGTTGTCCCCATGGCAAAACTAGAGACTTTACACCACCTACACACAGCCCTATGTTTATTATTCTCCTCCACGATATCAAATTTTTTCCAAATTTCACCTCTAGTAGACTTTTCATCAACACTAGTGTCAATATCATTAGCAACTTCATCACGGTTGGTAAAAATTTGAGGACATTCATCTTCAACATCAACAACCTCAACATTCTCAATGGGTGGATTCTTGTTTACAGATTCCATAGATTCTACAATAGTCCAAAACAAAGAATAAGAAAAAAAGCTAGAACAACAAGTTAACAAATCCAACAGGACCAACATAACATATAATTTTAGATTTACACTACAATAGTCCACTAGTCCAACAACAAATTCAGTAATACGCCAATACATAAATTAACTGGTTATCCAAACAGAATTAACTGGCAAAATTGTAGCAATACGCCAATACATAAATACATCAATACGCCAATACAACCAATTAATACATAAATTAACTGGTTGTCCAACAACAAATTCAACATGTTAATGGCGAAATTGCTGATAATGGTTACTGACTTTGTATAAATTAACAGGTTACCAACAATTTCTGCAATTACAAACTAACTATTTACAAATTAACTGGTTAGTGACTTTGTACAGGGAGTCCTACACAATCAGGGATTCAGGTTCATGGTTTGTTCATTGTTGGCTCAAAGTATAATAAAAAATTAAAAATCAGTAAGATTCCAGACATTGATCAGTATACGAATTTGAAAGTATACGAATTTGTTGGCTCAAAGTATACGAATTTGGAAGAACAAAGAGTAAAAATTGAATTGATCAGTATAAAATTGGAGAGATTGATTAACCTTCTACGTGGAGGTCCGTGTTTACGGCGTGAACAGCGGCGGTGGACTGGCGGAGACTTCTTGGAGGCTGACGCTGCTGCTACGACGTGAACAGCTGCAACGGCGGTGGTCGGTGGAAATAGATCCGGCGACTCGCCGTCTCTTGTGAGATGGGCTGACGGGCGACGGCTGAAGGGATGAGTGACAGAGCTACGGAGGGCACGATCTTTCTCCCGTAGATGTGTGTTGGTCAGCGGCGGCGTGAGAGGGAAAGAGGAGACTCCGAGGAATGACGAAATGAGAAAAATGATGGGAATCAGACTTAGTCACTTTGGGCACAATATTTTCCCCATTATATACCTAGAAAACGGGTAATATCGGGTAACCCGAAAACCGAACCGACCCGAAATTTTCGGGTCGGTTCGGGTACGGGTACAATTTCTGCGGGTATTGAATATTGGTACCCGTACCCGAGATTTTAGACTGGGTTCGGGTACGGATTCATTTTTGCCAGGTCTATACAGGAGTGCCAGTGTCACGTATTACCATACTAGGTCACTCCGCAGTTTCCCTCATCCTTTCAAGAAAACCAGCACATGGGGGGCTGCGAAAGCCATGTAACAAGAGAACTCTTGGCTTCGCCTCTGGTGCAGTAGCGTCAAAATGTGCCATACAACTATACAAGGTATGTACAGGCGTTCATGAACCTGGCGTAAGAGCTTTGTGTATGTCACACCGCCAGGCGCCTCTCTAAGCGCCCAAAACCTTCTCCCGTCCTGGGTTGACCCATCGAATCATCACCCTTTATGGTAGCAGTGAGCGCGAGCAGCTTTGGGGTAAGTGAGCATATGAGTGGCAAATACCCGTGCGTGCATGGCGTCAGCTTGTAGATGTATGCAGGGACATCTTGGAATTCGTGTGTGTATGTCCCGTGGGGCAACCTGTGTGGAGGAGATGCGGCAGAGTATGGCGCCTAGTTTGGGAAGCCTTCACGTCGACTGAGATCAACACTGTGCAGGTGCACGTCTCTAATGTCGGCCTTCCCAAGGTGTGGGGCTTCCCTATTGTTAGGCTCCCATCGTGCTTAGCTTTATTTCCGCTTACGTGGACAACTTGAAGCTGATACCCAGAGTGTTGCTCCAGTTCTTTTTCTTCTAGCTAATATGGATTTCCTGCTAAACTTGAGATTCTCAAACTTCGTCGGAGATCTTTGGCTACTAGCTTTGCTTTTGCTATTAGTTCTCATGTGACTTCATGTGGCGTGCCTAAACCATTAGAAGGGTTTTGTTGTGAAGATTCAAAGAAAGTGACAAAGTAGCCAGTGTGCATGACCTTCCAAGCTTCCTTGACATGCACCAGTCTCCTCACTGAAAAATGTACGTTTAAAGGAACTCCTCTTCTCCAAACCTGCTATTCAGCTTTTCTTCCTCAGAAACCATGATCAGAATGTTTACCTCACTTTTATGGATATCCTGTCAAGATATCTTCTGGTGTAGCTTTACGAGCAATATTCAGCAGCTTTTATGAGAAAAAGTAATTTTTTCTTCACTAACTGGCACACCCAAATTGTTTCCCTGCAAACGTGCTCAAAGCAGCCAGGAAAGGTCGCATATTCTGATGTGGGCCTTTTGATAATTCTGGCGTCTATCTTGTCTGGTCTGGTAAAAAAGCACTGGTTTTGTTGGCACAGCGCTTCACCATCAACCATTTGGGTGGTTCGGGCAGTTTTTTTTATTGCGTTGCCTTCAGGTTTCATTGCCAGACCTTTGCTTTGCTTTCCTAACTTCTACACCTCTCATATTGTCCACACTGAAAGAGTAGCTAATATGCCTATTAGCATTGAAAGTACTAATTGAGAGGAGATGAGGCTAATGCCTACCGACTTGTGCCTCGATGCGGTGGCCATATTGTGGTTTTCCCGTGCGAAGGAGTATATTTCATAATCTTGTAAAGAAAGACAAAACAGATGCCATGAAGGCATACTTGGTTTACGGGGCTTGGTATAGCTTAAGACCTGAACTGCCTTTTTGGGGCAAGAGGTAAATCAATCATTCGTTATATAGTGTTTCGGTATAACGGTCTACTTTAAAACCCTGTTAAACCCAAAATATGGAAAACTTCCTTACTGGCAGCCTAGGATATTTTGTGTATAGAAGTACGTGTTGGGGATAAAGAAGTGGAGATTGAATTTCTTGTCACAAATGGATGTTGATGGACTAGTTTCTATTCTTTCTTTGACATACTTTTGGAAACTAGCTTCTGATCTGTAATTTCAAACTTGTTTCTCGTGAGACGCACCCTGATCAATGTTGCTTAATGTTTTTGTGAACGCAGTTTCTGGATTCAGCTGTCGACCTTATGAACAAATCATTTGTGGATCGTTAGCCCCTTTGGAGTGGTCAACTGCCGCTCTATCAAATACGTGAATTCTGTAACCCCTACTTTGAAGCTTGAACAAGTCGAAGCGTTGCTGAGCGGAATATTCCTGAAGAATCTCCTTAACTGGTCTTGTTGAGTTATAGTATAGGTGACAAATTGGATAGTTTCTGTTTGATAAAGAGGTTTCCAGTTTGTCCTTTGCAAAGTTGTCTTTGGCTTGGACTTGTGACATGACAATCTTTCAGTTGTCTGTTGAGACCTTCAATCTTTTTGGGTCACATTATGATGCTAATTGAGTATCTTTTTTGCAGTGTTTTTGTGCAGAGTTTGCGAATTTAATTGTTGAGTAAGAGAAATTGATGAGTAGGAATTATTTAGAAAGAACACGAACCAGATAATACTGAAATAACCTCGCAAAAGGAGCAGCAAAACCGGTATTAATTCTAAGCGCCGGAAAGAAAAGGACAATTTTAAGTACTTGTAGCTAATCGATTAGAAAAAAAAAAAGTACTTGTAGCTAGTCCTTGGATGTGTGAAGGCTGAATTGGCAAAAATTATAACAAAACTATAATGTCCTACTTGCTACCCTCAAATCTAAAAGGTTTTTTTTTTCAGATCCGTTGCGGTTACCGAACCTCTGACCCTGGGTGGGTTTCAGTTGAGATTTGCGATGCGGGTCCTAAATGGTGGGATTGTGGTTCGAAGTTGACGAATCTGGTAGAGCGGGATGATGTTCTTTCCCTTCGAGCTGCGGATCAATCAGATCGGGCCTTGAGATTCCTCTATATCTTCATTGAATCCGATGATAACTGCGGCAGTAATATAAACTGCCATCTCATGCGGTCCCAGAAAATGATGTCGCGTTACATCTACTCCACCCTGTTACCATTTGATATGAAATTTCAAAATCCAACAATGATAATACTTATGTTTTATGCTTTCCTCCAAAGTCATGGTGGCCATGCTTATTCTTTCTTAGCTGTACTTTGTTTTCAGGATCAAACATTAGTTCGTGCTCCTTTACTTTGTACGTTATTGTCTTAGTAATGAAATTTCCGTTCGTGAAAAAAAAGAAAGAAAGAAAGAAAGAAAAAAATGGCAAAGCAAGGCTATGTCCCTCATACTCCATCCAACTTTCCGCATAATTCAAACATAGATCCAAATGTGAGGCCTGAAATGAACATAGGACAGATATGGGGTCTTGTATGCCACATGTCGCATAGAAAGAAGAAAAACGATTTATGGTCTTTGGTGAAACAAGGTGGTAGAGCAAAACCTGTGGGGTTAAAAAGGCAGATGTTATTTTGTCAGGCACAAAGGCCATCTGCTTTTTATACCCAACCAGGCCATTGGAGTGTCCTCCACCATGCCAATTTGGCCATGTTGGTCCTTGTGTTGAAAGAGAGCCTGAGAAAGCTAGGAGGAG
The DNA here is from genome assembly GCA_033070095.1 of Escallonia herrerae. Classification (NCBI taxonomy): domain Eukaryota; kingdom Viridiplantae; phylum Streptophyta; class Magnoliopsida; order Escalloniales; family Escalloniaceae; genus Escallonia; species Escallonia herrerae. The sequence continues at coordinate 451,649 of JAVXUP010000149.1, forward strand.
GTTCGCTGAATGTGGACTTCACCTATTTTCCAATTCATTTTGCCATCTTCTCTCCTATTTTTCGTTTTACTATCTCATGTGTTACAATGGTAGAGACGTCTATGAGCTACCTCCAACTCTGATAGGGGCATCGTGTTTCAGTTGCGCAAACTTCTAGGGTCCATCTGAACCAAAAAAAAAAAAAGTGTATATGAAAAATGAACGAGTTTCCTTTAACTTTGGACCTCGAAAAAAGGAAATTTTCGCCCAAAGGCGCATGATTTGGTTGATCATTTCGCAAGTAAATTCCTTAGCAGCCGTATGGTATTCGTTAAGATGACATTTCAAACTCATTCAAAACAAAGCTCGCGAGTACTCTCATCAGATTGTTGAAAGCTATTCATCTATCTTTGATTCCACACGCAGGCTTTGGTTTTGTAACTGATAGCACCAGTTAACGACTACTCACCATGGTAGCAAGCTAAGTGAAGCACAAAATGGAAATGATAACACAAGTGGTAGTGCGAGAAAAAGAGCTGAAACATCATCCATACTCGGATTGTATGGCAGTTGAAAAGTCCTTCAGTGACCTAAAGAAACGTCACGAGGTACGGTGGAGCCAAAGGTGGAGTGCCCACAAACTGAATGTCATCCACATATGGTGCCCGAGCCATGTAATATTTTCTCCTCAGTCCTCTTTTCTCCTTATCCCTTTTGCCACTTTGTTCCTTGTATAAGAAGGCTTGAGTTGTCTGAGTTAACAGTGACACTGATGGCTTATCAAGAAACCATGCAGGAAAAGAACTGGCGTAAAGGACCCTGGCTCGAGCAGGAAGACGAACAATTGAACGCTACTGTAACACGTTTAGGGGAGCGACGCTGGGATGCATTAGCAAAAGCATCAGGTAGTCTTTCCCTTCAATTTCCAATTTTTACTGGCCTTCGCCGTGGCTGCACGAAAAAAAGCCTAACTTTACACTCACTAGTAGGAGGAGTCATATGTAGTCACTTTCATAGTAAGAAAGCTTTTAGTCTATACTTGCAGGCTTGAGGAGGAGTGGCAAGAGTTGCAGGTTGAGGTGGATGAACTACCTTCGTCCTAATTTAAAACACGGACTGATTAGTGAAGAAGAAGAGCGGATCATACTTCAACTTCATGAACAATGGGGTAACAAGTAATGTTCATTTTCCAACTCTTTCGGTCTGCTATATATGATTACATGACCATGAAACGCCAGTACCAGTGCACATGGCTCCGTTTTATGTGGGCTCTAGGGCTAGACTTAATTCTTGATTTATCATGCTTAACACTCCCGCTCACGTGCAAGCCTTTGAAGCAGATGATAACTTAATATTTTAGCCTTTTGAACCCATGACCTTCGTGCAAATCACACAAGAAATTTGCCCTCTTTATGATCGCAATGACAGTATCCTTTGTTATTCCTTCAAATCTGTAAAGGTGGTCCAAGATTGCTCAAAGATTGCCCGGAAGGACCGATAATGAAATAAAGAACTACTGGAGAAGCCACTTGAGAAAGAAAGCACAAGGTAAGAAAATCAGTGCAGTTCTTCTCTCCATTGAATTTTGCTACTAACTATTATGGGTGACTAGTGGAACAAAGCCTTTCATGATGCAGGTGTCGCATTTGATGCCAAACAGGACTTAGTGACTTCAGATTGTAACACAGTAATCACTGCAAGAACTAGCAATGGAGACTGCATGTCGGAGAAGGAGGATGACATACGGGCAACCTCGGTTGACTCCTCCGATGCACTCGAGTTACCAAACTTTGCATTAGCGGATTCGCCGTATGAAGCCAGAGTATCAGATTGGATGTCATACTGGGCAAATGAGCAAAGCCGACTGAAACTTCATGATGGAAACTGCTACAGTTTAGAGACTTGTTTCTGTTATCTGGCATGGACTTCTGAGACAAGTGTGTGGGATTATTCAAGTTCCATCTGGGACATAAACTGAGATGACATTGCCGTTTTTAGTGAAACCATGTAACAAGTAACTTCCTGAATGTACAAACAACTCGTGTACCAAGAGATGTTGTATGTTTTTGTTTGCACTCTTGGACGGGGGAGTTACAGGAATAAGAGAGTTAAACTTTAGTGACCTCTTTCAATCCTGCTGGGGTTTTTTTTTTTTTTTTTTTTGGGGGGGGGGGGGGTGGTGCGGCGGGCGGTGCTGCAGAAGTGTTAAACTTGATGGTTTCTTTAACTGAATGTCACTTCTTTAGGAACACAAGTGTCTGTAACTTGCATGCTGGGGGGGGGGGGGGGGGGGTGCGGCGGGCGGTGCTGCAGAAGTGTTAAACTTGATGGTTTCTTTAACTGAATGTCACTTCTTTAGGAACACAAGTGTCTGTAACTTGCATGCTGGGGGGGGGGGGGGGGTGATGCGGCCGGCGGTGCTGCAGAAGTGTTAAACTTGATGGTTTCTTTAACTGAATGTCACTTCTTTAGGAATGGAAGTGTCTGTAACTCGCATGCTTGACTAATCTCCAGCGATACAGTGTGACCACTGCACCCGCATCTCTTAAACTGTCAATAATAAACAGAAACGTGCATTAATACTGCACAGGGTTGGATTAAGAATATCCTAAAATGAAAATATGTTCTTTCATATAGTAGCTGATGTGACTAGCTATGTGAACTCTGAACATGTAGTTGGAGATACATGCTGGCCCAACCATGTTTCTTCTCATGAAATGGTTTCAATTGTTATTCCTGAACACAGTAACTCATTTTATAGGTCTAAACTCATACTCTTTTGATCTTATCACAACCAGCTTCTTGCTTAAAAGTGCATTATCGAAAGTTCTGGGCTCGGTTTAGGACAAATAACATGATTTCCGGGTTTCAACTAAGTTTCCATTGTTGGATTCTTCCGAGTTCAGAGAGCTAGTCAACTATAACCACAAACTTCAGAAGATAACGTATTTTCATCTGGGTGGCAGACATGAATTCCATTTGAAATGAACATGTCCAACTTCCTATCTTATACTTGCAACAAGATGATGTTACTCTCAGCCCTTCATCATTAGAAAATACTGAACTTATGTGTTACTGATGATAACATACAGCATGCCTACCTCACATTCTATCCATGGACTAAAATTTTAAGACTAAGTGTTGATATAAAGTATAAAGCAACTACAAGTTTGTTTTAGATTCAAAAGGCCAATGATAATGAAAGGATTACGTGAACTTCTACCGCTCTGCCTCCCACACCAGCCTTTAATATAAGTTGACTTACGTATTGAAGCCATGGCAAGATAGAGCCAACAGCCACAAGCTTTTATCTTCAAAGATCACAAATACGAAAGTGTAAATGAGAGTCCCCTTTTCAGTGGAGACAAGGTTCTTACTTTTGTTACCATAGAAGGATTATCTTTAATTGAATAAGATATCACGCCCTATTATAATATTAATACTTTGTAATGCTGCTTACGCTTCCAGAAAACAGTGTTATTTTTTGTATTTGGCTCTATCTTCTGCTGCTGCGGCAAGACACACGTTAAGGGTTTAGATCGCAGCGCAAGTCACATCTATTGTTTTGAAAATCGAAGCCACGGATTGAATATTCGACCGCAATGCAAGTCACGGCCAATGCTTGTGCATGACTAAATTGATGATAAGATATTTGGCTAGCTTAAGCGAGTCATAGTTATTCCCACCGTTTAGCCCCAGCCTGCTTAGTTGAATTTCTTTGCTTTGATATTCGGAACATTGTTGGTTGTGCATTCGTTAGCTCGTCTCATTTCTGTAACAATTGAATCTGACTCTTCAATGTGGTTTAGCCCAAACATCCACTTTGAAACTGATTCACTTTTGTAAATCTTGAACTCTAGCGTTTTAGAGTTCTCTTTAGAGAGTGACAAAGACAAGTACTAAACGGACTTCCTGCAATTGACAATTTTCTCTAACCTCGATCATCTGGTGTATAGTCTAGTATGAAACTAAGTCTAGAACTAATCTCACACCATTCTCACAATAACCCTTTTTAGGTCAAGAAATGTAACCTATGAGAGTCTAGGTCCTATGGTCGTCCAACGTTAACCAGACAGCGAAGAACGGCAAGTAAACAGAAAATGATGCTTTGTTCCATTTTCGTACTACAAGAACATTGGGTTTGTAGTGACGTGCAAGAGAAACATAGATGACAATGCAATTAGAATAGAGGCGATGATGGTATGGGAGGAAGGTCGCAGCGGGGATTTGCTGTCGGAGGAATCGTCGTAGTTGTCAAGACCATCTGAAGTAGACCCTAGACCAGTCCCGGCGCCATCATTTCCAGCACTCCATTTGCCAAGGTTGTTGCCCCTGCTCACCACAGATAACTTTGTTAAATGTGACAAATGAATGATACTTGATTTTTTTATTTTTATTCTTAGTCTTGATACGTATCATTGCTGTATAGTTATGACAAAACTTTGGGCCCGATAGAAGCCTACCTTGGGGTTGACCAGTTTTGTCTGGAGAGGCCCAGTTAGTTGTACGTTGGTCCAATTTTGTGGCATATTCGGGCCGACCCTTACAGAGTTCAGGCAGTCAGGTGGTATCACAGGTTGACTTAACACGGTACTAAGAAAAATCCGCAGCGAGTTCAATTCTTCATAAAGTAGTTTTAACTTGAACTACAAACTTCATCCATGTAACATCCCACCTTATGTACCTCTGAATGAATAGATGAACGGGCCAAATTGGGCCAATAGCACTTGGTAATGATCATAGCAACTGATAAACTGCTATTGGCCAAATTGGGCCAATAGCACTTGGCTATGTTTATTCTGAAAAAAGTACTCCGTAGTACTTCTGCCAAAACAGTCTGCGGCAGACTCAAAACAGGCGGTACAATCATCCTATAACTGACCCTTTTTTTCATTAGCTAGCCATAAACATCATGAAAATCTAACTGCGACCATTGCGGAGCAATTCAACAAAAATTCTTTAAAATCAAGGTGGCTAGACCTACTTTAACGCACTTAGATGACCATTTGCGTGTATTTAACGCAATCAAGTGTTGCTTTTTCCGGCTGCCCAATACATGACAATGGCTTTTCTAATTTTTGGCTAAAAATATTATGAAAGTAACATAAATAGCGTTCGATTTCTGTTTGCAAAAAGCGATATTTAGCACTTCTCGTCATGTTAACTCTATATTATTACCGTTAAAACTCTTAGAAGTGTCGCTACATCGCAAATTTTAACTTCAAAAACGAAACGCAAATGGTAAAAGTAGAGCTCGAAGAACTAATCCCTTGGGACGTTGGGCTTACTAATCATCAATTAGTTAAAGAGAAGGGTAAACGAAGAGACAGAAAAGAGAGAAAGCAAAAGAGGAGCGTACCTGCCGCTGAGGACGCCGGCGTTCATGGTGAGTTGGTCAATGAGCACGGCGGACTTGGGCTCCACACTGTAGGCCTTCTCGTACTTGAGCTCAACACCTTCCCCCGAGGCCACAAAGTAGGCTCCATTCACCATTATGTCCCCCTCGCTCCTCCAGTTCCACCCCATCCACTTCCCCTGCTCCGTGTTCACGCGCTTCGTCACCTAACAGCCACACCAACCAGCCATGAACATGTTTGTTGAGTATCCAAGGTAAAATAGGTCAGAAACAGGGGTTTGAAAGTGACTCCTGCATTAAATGATTGTACCACGTGCAATCAACACAGTGATTTCCTGCGCTCTTGTACCCCCACTCTTTGAAATTTATTTTGGCTAAGCCGCGTTTGCAGAGCAACTCTGGGCGTTTATCAAAGTTTCGTTTACTTTGACACTGAATACTACTTTGATAAACTGTATATATATACTTTGGCGATACAACTCGTTTATGTCTTCGCTGAAGTTTAATAAGTTTCATTGAAAAACGTTATAAAGTGTCACAAAAATTGTATAAAGGCAATAATAAGTGCAAATTATAAGACGTATGCAAATGTTACCTCACCAAGAGGCCAAAAGTCAAGAACATTTTGCACTACTCTTCCTTTTCTACTCACCCCTTTATAAAAAGTCAGCCTCAGAGCTAAAGCGTATATGATTTCCGTTTAAGCGGCGTACAGAAATAAGTGGTACATTCATCCAAAATCATGTAGTGTTTGATAAAAGTCAAATATGCTACATGAATAAGACCAACCTTTCAATACTCAATCATCTCTAAAGTTGAAATATGTGTCTCTATGGATATCTTAGTGACAATTATTTACTATGCCACTGAACATCAGTTGGTATGATAAATTTGACTTACTTTACATGGAACTTGATTTCCTAGAAAAGTATGAGAGTACTGATAAACAGCATAAAAAGAAAGACAACTGAATTACCTCCTTGGCATTGCGATCTGAGGGAGCAGAATACCGATTACCCTGACTATTGATGGTAGGATTGCCACTCCCTCCGATGGCGTACATCTCCCACCTTGTATAATCGTTGTTCACTACGTGTATGTACCCTCTTCTGCACCGTGGCATCCTCTGTATCAAATTCACTCCAAAGTGATTAAATGCAATCGTTACTTGCATCCCCGTATCGGGTAAATAATCGTCGCTATGTCCGAGCAACATAACTTCGTTATGGTGCGAAAATAGATTGTTCGATATAGTGATCCCAGTGCACCCCAACACCGCGTCGATCAAGCCGTCCTTGCAATGCGACAACTTGCAATGGTCGACCCAAATATCCCTCGACCCGGATATCGAGATCCCGTCCCCGTCTGACAGGGTGCGCCACCCGTAATGCGTCGGGCTCGACCGCACGTTAGTCTCGCCCGATTGGTAGCAATGGTGAATGTGAATGTTATGGATTATGACGTTCGTGATGTATTGAATTGTTAGGCACCCACCACCCACAATGTGCACGTCGGCCCCGCGGCCGTCAACGGTCTTGTAGCTGTTGAAAATGAGCTCCTGCGAGAGGTGGATGACCATGTTGGTGGCGAAGACGATCCATAGGGGCTCGGTTTGGATGACGGCGTAGCGGAGAGTGCCTATTTTGGGATTGACCGCGTCGTTGTCAGTCGAATCGGTCACGACGTAGAACTTCCCGCCCTTGCCACCGAGGGCATATTGACCGAATCCAATGCCACAATCGGCTAGGCGCTGGCGGTTTTGTTGCCAATTCGGGTCACACCGCCAGCAGTCGTCTATTGGATTGCCAGTGAGGCAAGAAGATGATTGGTCATTGATGGAATATGATAGCATCTGCCTTCTTGATACGGAAACATTTACTCTTCTGCATGATCATCACGTTGCATACAATAAAAACACTGCATATTACAATAATGGCAGCCCTGGATGTATGTTTTATTTTCTAGCGATAATCTTTAGCGATTCCGTTATAACGCTACTAATTAAAAGTCAATAAACATAATTTTAACGAACATAATGTGTGCCCGGCCTCATAAAAAATTGTCAGTTTTGCTTATAACCAATGTTGGAACCAAAATTTTCACCCATTTCCAGGTACAATTACACACGGATGTATGCTTTGAAGGAACAAGAAGCAATTAAGAGGAGACATTGGATCTAACATCTCTGGGCTAAGAAGTCGCTCTGGTAGGGCATGGTTGTCTTTGTACAAGTGTGGGGAAGTTATCTTTTGCACCATTTCTTTATGTTAAGCAGTAGTACGATTTAGTGACCAAAAATGGGTTTCTAGCGACAGAAGAATGCAAAAAAAAGACCTCATACATCAAGACATTTTGTAGTTATCTGAATACATAATGTGTACGTAGAAAATGAATTATGAGGAATCTGAAAAAGGAAAAGGAGATGCATAGGATACTGGGGGTAAGAATCTAAGATAGAAATCCTTTGACTCCTTGGAGACCACCGCATAAAATGAAACAAAAAACAAAGTTAAATTAACGAAGGAGGAAAATCTAGACAAACTAACAAACAAGTATCAAAATTAAATTAACATGGGAGGAAAATCTAGACAAACAAACAGGCAAGATGGAGATCGGCCCACAATATAAAAGTAGCATACAAGCAAACACAAAAAAGGGGAAAAAAAAAAGGAAAAGGGAAAAAGAGAAAGTATAATGAAATTAAAGCTCTAATACTAATGGCATATTCACATCTCTTCTACTGTTCTACATGACCACTAAAAGAAGGAAAAAGCTCAGAGCAACAAGGTGCATCAAATATTCAAGAGCAAAAATGTTTTTTTTTTTTGAAAAAACCTAGGCACTGAATTAGCACAATGCAGGACAAGTTACCTGAATTTGGAAATGGAGACAGACAGATAAGAAACAGAGAGCTCTGTTTTTCCCCTTTCTTTGGAGCAAAATTGAGCATTCACCTCAGAAGAAAAAATGCTTAAATAGAAGAAAACTCTTGGTAACTCTGGGCATCAAGATGAACACTAAAAATCCCACTAAAAGGAAGAAAAATGCAGTGCATAAGGCTTTCAAGATCAATTTTAGAAAAAGCTTAAGCTCACCACTTGACTCACAATGTAGGGTAAAAAATGTCGCAGGCAGATTAAAGGCATGGAGTTAAGAAAGAGTGGTCTGCCTTTACGATGAGAAAACTCCTTGGAGAGAAGTACCTGTGGAGATCCAGAACAACAGCTTCAGGGTCTGGGTGTTGACCAGGAAGGGTCAGGTTAAGCATTGCCGAAGAACCAAGAAGGAAGAATGAGCAGACAACAGAAATCAGCACAATGCAGCTGCTCAGAAGCATTTTTGGTGAGGAAAGTGAAGTGGGTTTCCTTTACTCTTAATGGGGGGGGAGCATGAACTTGCTTTGCTGAACCAGTAGTCAGGGTCTATGGAGGAGCATTATGGAGGGGATGAAGCTTGTAATCATGGTGGTAATTAGGGTTTAGAAGACTGATTAAGTGAGCGGAGAAGGAAGGCAAACAAGGACTGTTTCTTTCTCTCTCTTCTCCGTCTCACGGTGTCCGTTATTCCCATCGTGCCATGATTTTATAGTCATGATGAAGAATCTGGGGATTCACTGTGCTTAGGGAGGTAAAAGGGCAAGAGAGATAGGGAAAAGGCTTATCCCTTCATTACTCTCTCTATATCTCTCCCCAAGATTACGGATTTCAAAAGTATCTGCAGTGGCTATCACACTATAACATGGTTTTGCTTTCAACTTTTGAGAAAAAACTTAAGGGAGATTATATTTGAGCTTTATATCTTATCGTTTGAATAATTCTGAAGTATCGTGAACTATACCGTTGCGAAGCGTTAAAAAAAGGACACTGAAGGGAACTATCATCCTATATGTCCAACGGACTTTGGGTTTTGGAGTAATGGGAGTAATGGTTCGGAGTCGTAAAAGGTTGGCAACCTTCAAATTTGTCCTAAACGTAAGTGTTAATTGGAGTCATTTATAGCTTTGCAAATTACTTTTGGTGAAACGTATATCTCAAATAGACAATTATTGCTTATAAGAGTTAAATACATGGCGAACAATTATTTTATGTTGATGAATGGTTAAAAACACCATGCTGATATTATAGTAAGAGGGTCTAAAAAACGCTGGGGATTATCATACAATTGCCCAACGGTCTTAGAGGTTTTGGATTTTTGGACTATTGGTTCAGAGTCAAACAATGTTTGCAAGCCTTTAGATTAGTCCCTCTTAATGTAATTGAAATTCAATTGGAGCTCACTTTTTTCAAATTACTTGGCGAAAAGTGTAACTCGAAGATACAATTCTTGCTTATTGGAGTTAAATACATTTGCAACTCAACATAAAAATCTTATTATTCAGGATTGGGTAAATCAACTAAACATACCCCAACATATGAAATGTTTGTAAGTTAATACCGTGAAAAAGTGAAAATAGTTTTTGTTTTTAATCTCAACACGTATCACATTTTGCAAAACTTGTATATTATGTTAGACTTTCTTGAAAGAAAAAAAAAAAAACATTGGGGTCTGTGAAAGGGTAAGTTGATCCTGAAACACTTTGACTTTACTCAAAACTACACTCACATCTACTAACTATTTTTATTATTCTCTGTTATGCATACACTTCGATGGCCATTAACGGCAACCACTGCCTATCCAAACACCATCCCACACCAAATGCTCACTGACCATCACGGACACTGGCGACGCGCACACTTCGCCCATCTCTCTCTCCCTCTCTCTCTCTCTCTCTCTCTCTCTCGTGCACCGTGCGTGTTCTGTCACACTCGTGCACGCGCGCGCACGTTCTGTCACACTCGCATTCTGTCACAAATTGTCACTCTCTGTCACACATAAATACACACGTTGTCTGTCGCATATGAACACGCATGCACGCACACTACCTATCCCCACTGTCACATGCCCCTTACTCATACTCACACTCACACCCGCACACACCGGGGCACATAGATACACAGACACACACGCATGCATGCGCACGTACACACACACACACACACACACTACCTATCACCAACGTGGATACACACACTGCCCATCACCACCGTGGATACACACTACCCATCACCATCGTCGTATGTCCTTCACACACACACACACACACACATGGACAACAAGCTAGAAAATACAACATGGGCTAGTGTGCTCTAATTCCAGTTGTTGTCATCGCGATTATATTTGTGATGTTGGACTTGGCCACTTTGGGGTTGATATTTTTGTATAGGCGGGAATTTGGTTGCGCTGGTTGAGAGGTGGCACGACGAAGGTGATACTAGTATTATTTCTGACACCGGTGGCGATTGTGTATAACATTTTTGTTGGGTCGGACTGTGTTGAGCCAGTGTGAGTGGTGGCACGACAGAGGTGATAGTAGTGATGTGCCATAGAAGAAAATTAGAAACAGAGAACGCTAAGGTAAACAGTGGTGTTTAATACACCATACAAAGCTTGTGTCTTGTATATATATAGTGTATAAGGCGAGAAGATATTCTAGGTTTTCTTTAGTTATAGCTTTTGTTGCAAAATAGTTCCCAATTGTTTCATTTGATTATAATTCTACTATATTAAGTGTCTTGACCAAATTTTATCATTCTATAGAATTAATGTCTTGGCCAAAATAGTATTGCGGGCAATAGAATACGTGAGCGTTTCTTTTTTTAGACACCGAAAAGAAAATTTCCATTATATCAGTCAGATGTTAAGATGAGGAAGAAACTATTTTCCATTTGTGGGATGTTCATTAGCAAAGTGTCATTTATTGTTAGTGAATCCTTTCCATTTGTGAGATGTTCGTTAACTCTTCAAATTGTAGACAAACATTGCGTATCTTCTTTAGTTAATATATACTAGTTAAGGGACCCGTGCAACGCACGGGGTGTTCTCTAATTTTTTAAATATTGTCTAATATTTATTTTTATAGATATTTTACAACTGTTAATTTTCCTAACTTTCTAAAAATATTTTTTAAAATGTATTTTCATAATTTCTCAAATATTGTCTAATATTTATTTCTATAGATATTTTACAACTGTTAATTTCCCTAACTTTCGAAAATATTTTTTTAAATGTGTTTTTATAGATTGTTTATAACTGTTATTGTTTGAACTGCGGGTAAGAAATTTACTATATAGAAGATTGCCTTTGAATATAATTTTAAAAAATTAGCATTATAAAAGCATACCTTAGCAACAAAGGTAGAATGCATAATTTAATATGATCAGTTGTTACTCATAAATAAGATGTGGATGTTACAATTAAAAGATAGACCGTCTTATAGACTTAGGATGCCTTTTCTTTAACGTTTCGCAACATATGGCAATATTCTCGTACTACTATTTAACTGAATTTAAATTTTAGTTTAATATTTGGAACTTTGTAGATATAATCACTAGTATGTATCAATGATATATCCGGAACCAATATGATAAAAAAAAAAAAGCCAGTTATTTGCACCATTGCTTATAGTTTTTTGTGTATATGAACCTCAATCTTCATATAAGCATAAATGTCAAATTCACTCACCTTCTTTTTTCATGAGAAACTCTGTATGTGTTATTTGTCCCGTGCATAATGAAAAGGATAAATAACATTGAAAGTGTTTCGATCTATTCATAACTTATTAAAGTTTTGCTAACATGACTTAATGAAAATGCCATTGGAATATTAGATTAGTGTAGTCAGGTGCTAGAAAGTGGTTAACCACAAAAACATCATCTTGCCTCATTAACGAAACTTTAAGGAATCAAATTGTGGGACCAAAATCAAAATCGAAAGATAAAAGTCATTCTAGGAAAATTTGTTTTATTGCTTCTAGTCCTGAATATAGTTTATGTACCTTCAAGTTGCTAGTAGAACTAACCTAAAATCATTATGTTTTTATTTAAGTTCATCGCTTGTTGGCACAACCTGTCCACGAATACTACACTAACACTACCTCAAAATACCTTAATTAGTGCTATCATTGCCACTACAAATGCAGTTAACTTTATCATAGTCATAACTTTTGCTCGTCAGTGCACTTTCATGTTTCTATCGTCAGCTTTTTTAAGTATATTACTTGTTCAATCTATATTTAGATCATAATTTATCAATCAATTCTGTAATGTACATTACTATTACCTCGAAAAACATCTTAGTGCTATCACTACAACAACTCTAACAACAACCATCACCTCTTGCACTATCACCATTTAGTTATGACTATCACAACTATAAGTATAAGCATACTACACGCCAAAACCGCTATAACCACATGTTATCACTACATAATCCAAATCTCACTACCAAACTTCCAATTCTACCACAACAATTATCACTATCGTAATTAGCATAGCTGATCACTCACATAATTGCATATATTACCACCTTCACACTTTCGTATCTAGCACCGACATTTCGGTTATACCATTACCACCCTGGGACCACCCAGGTTTTCTCCGTTTTTGTAGTTGTTTATGAAGTGTAAATAATTCTTATAACTAATTTATCTTTTCGTCTCTTTTATTCTACAAACTTATTCTCAACTTGTCACAAATTATTCTTCAGTCATTTAGTTAGTGCATTACTATTAATCAGTTCTGTAATGTACATTGCTATTATCTCGAAACACCTTAGTGCTATCACTACAACAACTCTAACAATAACAACTCTAACAACAACCATCACCTCTTGCACTATCACCATTTAGTTATGAGTATCACCACCACAAGTATCAGCATACTACACACCAACACCGCTATAACCACATGTTATCACTACATAATCCAAATCTAACTACCAAACCTCCAATTCTACCACAACAATTATCACTATTGTAATTAGCATGGCTGATCACTTGCATAATTGCATATATTACCACTTTCACACTTTCATATCTAGCACCGACATTTTGGTTATACCATTACCACCCTAGGAACACCCAGGTTTTCTCCTTTTTTGTAATTGTTTATGAAGTGTAAATAATTCTTATAACTAATTTATTTTTTTTGTCTCATTTATTCTACAAACTTATTCTCAGCTTGTCACAAATTATTCTTCAATCGATTTTAATTTTTCTTGGAGATCCAATATAATTGGTTCTATTTTGTTCATATTGTGCGTAACATGTTAGATTTTAAGAAGATTGGTGCAAAAGACGAAAGTTACAATAAAGATTATGGAGAAATAAGATTTCTTTAAAAAGAAAAAAAAACAAAACAAATAGGATGATGTTTTGCATAACTAAAAGATCAAGGTAAAAACAAAAATATACGCTATGAAAATTATATCTTTTAATTTGTAAAGATTAATCATTAATTTCATACATGATTTTTGTTGTTTACTTTTGCAAGATTTTATTTATATTTGGGAGATTTTATTTTATTTGTTTTAAGTGTTTTTAAGAAGTTAGTAGTCCAAAATGAAACCTTTTTAGATTACGTAGAGCTTTAAAAGAAGTAGATTTTATAAGATTTACAAAAGTCGGCCGAATGATCATATTAAAGAATTAGTAAGTATGGTATGATTTTTATATTTTATATTTTTGAGATTTTATATTGTTATTTTAAAGTACTTTTGAGATTTTAATAATCAAAATTAAGGCCTAATGTATAAGTATATTGATTAGGTAGAGTTTTAGAAGGTGTATAATTAGTTTCTTAGTTTTATAAAGTTTAAAAAAAATTGCATAAATTATACCTACAAATGTTTTTAATAATAAATTAAAGTAAAGAGGCAAATAGAGTAGAAAAAGAAAAGAATACCAAAACAAATAGAATTCTTGAATCTTGGACTCTAAATAAAGAGACCAACTAAGTTAGTGGACTACCAAATACAAAGTTGAAGTATGTAGAGTTTTAGAAGGAGTATAATTAGTTTCTTAATTTTATAAAGTTTAAAAATATTGCATAAATTACCAATGAATTTTTAATAATAAATTATAGTAAAGAGTTAAATAGAAAAGTCGGGCCAATGATCATACTAAAAAATTACTAAGTAGGGTATGATTTTCGTATTTTATATTTTTGAGATTATTCTAAAGTACTTTTGAGGTTTTAATAATCAAAATTAAGGCCTAATGTATAAGTTTATTGATTAGGTAGAGTTTTAGAAGATGTATAATTAGTTTATTAGTTTTATAAAGTTTAAGAAAATTGCATAAATTATACCTATGAATTTTTTAATAATAAATTAAAGTAAAGAGGTAAATAGAGTAGAAAAAAAAAGAATATAAAAACAAATAGGATTCTGAAATCTTGGACTCTAAATAAAGAGACCAACTAAGTTAGTGGACTACCAAATGCAAAGTTGAAGTAGGTAGAGTTTTAGAAGGTGTATAATTTTTTTTTAATTTTATGAAGTTTAAAAATATTGCATAAATTATACCTACAAATTTTTAATAATGAATTATAGTAAAGAGTTAAATAGAAAAGTCGGGTCAATGATCATACTAAAAAATTAGTAAGTAGGGTTTGATTTTCGTATTTGAGATTATTCTAAAGTACTTTTGAGGTTTTAATAATCAAATTTAAGGCCTAATGTATAAGTATATTGATTAGGTAGAGTTTTAGAATGTGTATAATTAATTTCTTAGTTTTATAAAGTTTTAAAATATTGCATAAATTATACCTATGATTTTTTTAATAATAAACTATAGTCAAGAGTTAAATAGAGTAGGAAAAGAAAAGAATACCAAAACAAATAGAATTCTTGAATTTTACATATCTAATTCAAAAGAGTTGGACTCTAAATAAAGAGACCAACTAAGTTAGGGGATTATCACATCCAAAGTTGAAGCTTACGTACCAGTAGGAGAATGCTCTTAAAATGTTCTACTTGTCGCAAAGATAGAGTTTCAAAAATTCTACGTGTCATAATTTTAAGCATAGGTTTCAGCTTTATAAATAAATAAATAAATAAATAAATATATATATATATATATTGCGTAAATTATACTTACGAATTTTTTTAATAATAAATTATAGTCAAGAGTTAAATAGAGTAGGGAAAGAAAAGAATACCAAAACTAACAGGATTCTTGAATTTTACATATCTAATTCAAAAGAGTTGGACTCTAAATAAAGAGACCAACTTAAGTAAGAGGACTATCACATGCAAAGTTGAAACTTACGTGTGAATAAGAGAAGGCTCTTAATTAGTTTCTTAATTTTATGAAGTTTAAAAATATTGCATAAATTATACCTACGGATTTTTAGTAATGAATTATAGTAAATAGTTAAATAGAAAAGTCGGCCAATGATCATACTAAAAAATTAGTGAGTAGGGTATGATTTTCGTATTTTACATTTTTGAGATTATTCTAAAGTACTTTTGAGGTTTTAATAATCAAAGTTAAGGCCTAATGTATAAGTATATTGATTAGGTAGAGTTTTAGAATGTGTATAATTAGTTTCTTAGTCTTATAAAGTTTTAAAATATTGCGTAAATTATACCTATGAATTTTTAATAATAAATCATAGTCAAGAGTTAAATAGAGTAGGAAAAGAAAAGAATATCAAAACTAATAGGATTCTTGAATTTTACATATCTAATTCAAAAGAATTGGACTCTAAATACAGAGACCAACTAAGTTAAGGGATTATCACATGCAAAGTTGAAGTTTACATGTCAGTAGGAGAAGGCTCTTAAAAAGTCCTACTTGTCGCAAAGATAGAGTTTCAAAAATCCTACTTGTTGTAATTTTAAGTAAAGGTTTCAGCTTTATATATATATATATATATATATATATATATATATATATATATATATATATATATATATATATATATATATATATATATATATATATATATATATATATATATATATATATATATATATATATATGATCCATTGATAGCGCTAGCAAAATAGGAGAAGTTGCTAGCGCGATCTGGCCGTTCATCCCAAAAGATGGACGGCTCAGATCTTTTTTTTTGCGTTTTTTTAAGTACGTCCGCTACATTATGTAGCGGACAATTTTTTGTATTTTTTTGACAATAATACCATCCGAGTTTGTCCGCTACATAATGTAGCGGACAAGTTTTCAGACTTTTTTTCTCTTTCTGTCATTAATGTTCTGACTTTTTTTCTCTTTCTCTTTCTCTCTCCTTTTGTGGTCATTTTTCTGTCACCTTTCTGACTTTAGTCTCTTTCTCTTTCCTTCCTTTTGTGGTCATTTTTCTTACTAACGCCCTTAACCTTAACCTATTCGCTTCTATGTGAACTCTTTGTTCTTCCGAGATATGAGTTTCGGCAGAGCTGCAAGCTGTATTGTCTGGCACCTGATTTCGTAGTTCTTTTGATGAAAGAGAGGACACCTCAGCAGCATTAACCTCATCCCACAAGGCCTGAGATGGCTCCTGCTGATGAAGCCAATGCTAATAGTGACTATGTTGTTTCAGGTGGAAATTTATTTGCAGAAACCCATTCCTCATCTTGACCAAAACATTGGAGTCTGCCCAGAAAGAGAGAGAGAGAGAGAGAGAGAGAGAGGAAATGAGGGGAGAGGACGAAAGAGAAGAAAGAGAGAGAGAGAGAGATAGATCAAAAATAAGAGAAAGGAGAGAGAGAAGAGTCAGAGCATTAATGAAGGGGGAGAGAGAGAGAGAAAAAGATATGAGAAAAAAGTCTAAAAACTTGTCCGCTACATTATGTAGCGGACATGAGAGAGAGAAAAAGAAAAAAGTCAGAACATTAATGATAGAAAGAGAAAAAAAGTCTGAAAACTTGTCCGCTACATTATGTAGCGGACGGGAGAGAGAGAGAGAGAGAAAAAAAGTCAGAACATTAATGACAGAAAGAGAAAAAAAGTCTGAAAACTTGTCCGCTACATTATGTAGCGGACGGGAGAGAGAGAGAAAAAAAAGTCAGAACATTAATGACAGAAAGAGAAAAAAAGTCTGAAAACTTGTCCGCTACATTATGTAGCGGACGGACTCGGAGGGTATTATTGTCAAAAAAATACAAAAAATTGTCCGCTACATAATGTAGCGGACGTACTTAAAAAAACGCAAAAAAAAAAGATCTGGACCGTCCATCTTTTGGGATGGACGGCCAGATCGCGCTAGCAACTTCTCATATTTTGCTAGCGCTATCAATGGATCAGCTCCCATATATATATATATATATATATATATATATATATATATCATTCCCTTGTGTTTAATTATTATTAGTGACAAACCTTAGGCGACACAAGTTGGGAAAATTTTTCTTGAAAAGTTATACTCTTTCAAATCTAATTTTGATATCTTTAATCAAAATGCATCAAAACGAAACCTTGTGTAGTTTCAGGATTCAAACTGTCAACTGAAGAAATCATACGGATAATGGTCAAACCTGCAACTCTAAGCTCCAAGTTCTGCAGCTTACCCTACCCGGGCCTTCTCATACTTTTGTCTCCATTTTGGTGTTGAATACTGATTTGACATATTTTCTGATGGTGTCCAATATTTGAAGTGCTGTTGGCTAACCAGTAGGGGATCAGTGTCACAGTCTGAGCTCTGAAGCTTCTTTATGGAGATGCGTGAACACATGGGGCGACCGTTTCCTCCTTTTCATGCTTAGGGTTCCCCATTGGCAATTGGGGCAGCAAGTTAGAAATTTTACATAAAACTGTGAAATACTTTGTTGATCTGTTGGTCTTTTTGTCCGTGATTATCTCACTTGCATGGTTAAAAGGTCCCCAAATTTGTGGTTCTCAACTTTAAACAGAGTGGCCCTCTTTAAAGGGCTCCATAATAAAACATGCAATGAATCCTGAACATGAAGGGATACTGGCGATTAAAAAAGGATTAAAGTGGGCATGCAATTAGGTTTATAAACCTATTAGTTGTTTCAACGAGCTCAACCAATGAAATCATCTTTTAATTTATTTCTTTCTGCCAAAGCTCACAGTGAAGAGTCAAATCAAGCTGCATCACCATATCACCTAACGTACAAATAAATAAAATGGAATCAATACACAAGCAAGAATAATTGCATTCAAGACCATGCCAGATTGGAGTTCTAATATCTTTTAAGTTACAATTACTTTGAAAGCTTAAACTGGTAGAGCACTGGACCGACAATATTTATCATGTTAAAAGAGTAGTAGCAAGTTTATTCATGTTTTGTGAGATTTAGCATGTTCCAAAGGCTAGAATCAAGGATGCTCGCCAAAGAGTGCACGCAAGGAACTTACGTATCTTTTGTAATACTTCAATTGATGGATTAATGAAGTGTGTGTTTTTTCAAAAAGACATTAGAGAAGGGGCCCAATTTTCCCAAATCCTTGCTTGAAGGATCTGTGGAAAGCTCTTCCTCAAAACTACACTGGACACAACATCCTCTGGTTCATAGTTTAAGTGCGAAACAAAAAAGTTTGCTACTAAGGTCGACTGCGGTGTTTTGTGCTGGGGTAATAAGCTTTTCCCTTTTTGGCTATGTAAATTGCATTTTGTTGAATGTTGAACAAAAATATTATAACGTAACGGCTATGCCCGAATGGATACTGCTCGGACTACACCGACATCACGTCCTATGGGGCAGCGTCGAAACGTGGTGAACATACACTATCATTTTGGGACAAGAAAATACAGTTAGAAATAGAAAATATTTTAGGAGCTGCGGTATCTAGCTTCATAAATTCAGTTCGCAGCTATAATTGAAATTATTACAGGATCTGAGACCAATAATCCAAACTATCTACAATGATTAGAAATTTAATTAAATATTTTTGTTTTTTTAGGCCTTCCTCTTATCACTTCTGCCGCTCAATTTAGCAGTTGTAAATTGAAATCAATAAATCATGAAATATTAGTCATTCAAAAAAAAATTAGGTTATAGAGGAACAGAAAAAGTATAGAATGCCAACAACTACCCATGCTCCCTTTCTAATCACCAGATATAAACATGCTCATGATACCAAACACTCCAAAAGTCTATCATCTTTACTTTATGATGATTATGCTGTTCATGTCTGAAGCAGTAAGCAAGAAATCATCACTTTACTTCACAATGGTAGGCTATTTTATACCCAAAACAAACTATGAAATGCAAAGAGAATGCACGAGAATTATTGTCCTGGAATTTTTGTTTAATCTTACGCTCTTCGAAGTATTGTAAATTATTTTTCATAACTCTTTGCTATTTTTTTAAAGCTAAATTTGCTACATTAGTTAATAAACTTTAGAAAAGAAGAAAAAATATGTCATTAATATGATGCATTACAATCAACAAGTATGTCTGTAATTTTACATGTGTACATCATATTTTCTTTTTGAATTATCTTGTCAAACTACAGATTTTTTACTTTATCATCTAATATGTTATTTTGCCTCTTATTTGGAGTTTAAAGGATGGTGATTGTCTCTAATATGTAATTTTAGTGACAAAAAATGGACTAAGAAAAACGCACATAGAGGGTGGATGCATATTTTTTTGATGTCTTTGGTAACTATTTTGAACTCTATTATTATACTCTAGCTATCTTTTACTCCTTGCCAAAGCTGTACTATTTCAAAGAAAGCATTTTTTTTTTAAATTTTGATGAAAACTGCATTTCATCAGATAAAAGAGTTTATAAAACAGTAGTTTCATCTGAGATCAAATTGACATAAAAGAAATACTATATCAGCCACGATAGGAGACCAAATCCTATCAACCTGTCGTGTCAGAGAATTATTTATGTACTGCTACCTTGAGTCAAAACGTCAGGAATAGTCATATATAGGATTCTCCACAGTACTGCATGCCCTAGCTGCACAAAAGTCATCAGATAACAGAATGGTGCCCGCTGGAAAGAGGGCAAGAGGCCTGGGTTGCGCCACAGTGTACGTTGATCTCGGTGGTGAAGTAGCAACTCTGGAACACATACTACAAGTATGATGTATATAGCAAAAAAGATGGGAAACATCGTAACACATCAGGCTCTGTGATCTGAGAGAGAAAAAAAAAAAAGGCCGAGTTAAGACACAGTATGCACAAAATCTTGGTTTTTTTGGCAATGGGCTTTACATAAAATAAGGAAGCATTTGTGGAATGTTTGTCTCAATTAAATGGGGGATATCTTATTCACTGATATCTTTGCAAATATACATGTTTTTGTGCAGGCCAATGATGGTTTCTTCGGCCTTTTTTACCGTACCATTGTAGGGTATTGAGCTACGTAGTACACGGTATTTTTAGTAGCACGGTACCCCAACCTTATTCCACGTGAATTCCGTTGCTTCTTAAGATCCCTTCACTTTGTGGCCCTCTAATTGCTATTAAGATTAGCAATTTGATGTAGTTTTTTTGAAAAAAAAAAAAGTAATCTTGGGCCGTCGACGATCACTCATGAACAATCAGATGACAGCGACAAAAATGACTATTTCTCTATCTGGTAGAGTGGGATCGACCCTCCCTCCTCAGCCCCCACCCCAATTATATATATGTGTGTGTGTGTGTGTGCGCGCGCGCGCGCGCTCGCTCGCGTTATATATCAAAAATTAATTTAAAGTTCACTTTCAGTGGTTTGCAATACTACTAATATGACCAAAGGTGTGTTAAGTAACATGTTTAGTAAAACTACATATGGATATGTAAACCATATATATATGGTTTTGTAAAGTTACTACATATGTTTTTAAATAATAATGTTTGTTTATTCAACAGTAACATTTGCTATGAATATATGGTGCACTAGGATGCAGGGTAGCCTAGCCCAATTTTCTTACCCGTTGTTTGCGCTGTCCAAAAACAAAATTATGATGTTTTTAAAACTCCGAACATAATTAGCATAGATATTACTGTAAGGAGCTCAGAAAAAATTATCTAAGCATGCAGTTCCACTTTTCAGCTCTACTTTTATTATTACAGGTTCCTTAAGTTTCACTGTATACCACTTTTAGTGACCAAAAATAGAAAACAAATAACATTTCACCTTTTCTTTTCCTTCAATAAGCAGGAAGGCATCTTTGAAAAGATACATGAAGCTGCTTTTGGTGCATGCTTGTCTTTCTCTCTTTAACCTATACAACATTGTACAGGAGTGGGCTACATATATAATGTATTTTCTTTGTACTGTTCATCGTGGTGCCTCAGTATATGTCTATATTTATTCACTGAAAAGAAAAGAAAGGGACCTAAATGTCTTCTTTCAATATCTCGGTTCCTGGGCAAGGATTACTTTTGACTCTTATTTCTTGGTAGGTCCGTTCCCTTGACCATTACTTCCCTGTGGCCACTAGTGGTCCAATATCTCCAGCTCTGTAACGATGCAGTGGAAACGTATTAGGCTCACTTACATTCACCCCCTTGCTTTTTCCCTAATGACATTTGTTACAAAGATTACACCACTCATCTATGTAATTTGGGTTTCAAAGTGTACCAAGTTTTTTGTAAGTGAAGCTCATGTTCATTCGTTTAAAGCTCGTTCACGAATTGGTTGTGAAATAAACAAATCAAGTATGTGCATAATTTTAGAGCTCGTATAATAAATGTAGGGATGGATATTATGCGGTACATTGGAGTCGAGTCCCACTCTATATGGTACTTATTTGGAGAGACCTTAAATGGATTTGGGGGGAAATGTAGTGGGATGAATAGGGATCTAATTCGTTTAGGCCTGTACAGATATTTTTTTCTCATCCTAAACAATGCCTAAACACGATTCCAAAAACTGAAACCAAATCTCTCAGCACACATAAGCCCATTGTCGCTGGCAGCCATCGCAGGCGACGACTTCCAGTTGGCCTCTACCTCCACCACCATCTCCTGCACCATCCAATGCCGACCATCACTTCTCCCGCCATTTATGGCAGCCATCGCTCACCACGAAATGTTTTTGCTCCCATTGATAACTTGAGTCACGAAAACCATTTTTCTTTACTTAATTTTTCGACTAGTTTGTTATTAAAAGTATAACTTCGTGTATACTTGTGCAGAAAATGAGGAAGTACGAAAATACTGAAATGTAGTTTACTAAACAGAACAAACAGCATTAACGATTAAAATTAACTCACAACAAAATCAGATAAACAGCAATGGAGAACCGATGCGTGAATTTGATTCACTGTCCTTAAGACTTTATTCGTCCCGCAACGGTGCTAACGGTCTCCGGACGAAAAGCCTCCCAGGATACAACGGTAGTACGTCTGGAAATAGGAGCACTCCAAATTTGCAGACCCGGCGAACCAAAACTATGGCACATAACTCTTTCGGACACAGGAACGAGATAGCAGAGATATTGCAGAATTATATTTCGGGATGAAGTGGTTAATTTCTTTCAACTTCTGAAAAACTGACTCGTTTTTTATACACAGAGTATTCACTGGGGGGTGCAACTCTTCACAGAAAAACTGTTAAGCTGGAAAGGTCACAACTTTCTGGAAAAGAAAATAAATAAATAAACATTATTTATTTAAAATATTTGTCCCAAAAAGATTAAAGCCTGATGGGCCCAAGCCACGGCCACGGACCGGGACGGGGCGGGGCGGGCGGCGCGCGCGTGTGTGGTGGACCTTAGGTCAACCTAGGTCCTTCCTCCTTACAAAACATGGGTACCCCCAAGGGGCCCAACCCTTAGCTCAAGGCTAAGCCTAATAAGGAGATAACTTGGCTTTATCTCTTCTATGTGGGATACTCTTTTCCCTTCAAGGTGAACCACCAACTTTAACTTTAATTTTCTCATTCATCTCTCATTCATTTTAAACATGTGAATATACCACAATCATCTATTCCAATAGAGGAACATGAATCAATTTGTTCTTAACCAAAATATGGTTTGGAACCAATTTAAAAGTTGAGTCAAAGTTGCTACTCCAGCTTCTCCACAATGGGTTTAAAACCCCAATGCCAACAATCCCCCACATGAATAGAAAATTGACTGGACACTATACGCAAAGAAACACTGACACAAGAAAGAGTTCTTTAGAACGACACTGCATCGGGATAGGTAGCCGATGGCCTTGAACCTTCCCTAGTGAGAACTATCGGATTTACTGGTTAACCAGTGAACGTGATGTCTTGAACTGTTCAACCTTTAGTGTAAACCAAGACAATAGAACTTCACACAGTACCGCTCAAACATTGTTTTGAGGTTCTCATTGTTGTGTTCATTTTGGCCCTGAACAGCTCCTGGTTTTCATGAGTACTCTCTGAGAATTTAGCCTTACAATTCTCATAGAAGCGGCCCACTTCTTACTCACATAGGTGACTTCTTATTAAGAGGTTCCTACTGCACCCCCACTTGGATTTCCAAGATATAAGAGTCATTAAAAGCATAGCTTAACCTAACCTTTTGTAGGTTCCACTGTCTTCTCATCATAGGAATGGATATGAGGTTTTTAACCCCTCACAGTGCTCCATCTGAGTCACATTTACATAATTCGATTTTCCCTTTGAACCTAGATCTTGGGATCTCCAGTCAGCTAGGTAGGGTTTCCATTATGGTAACTCTTTAGTTCATAGGCTTAAGACCCATTCCCCTCGATGACGTATTTACTTTCTCTCTAGTTAAAGCTTTTGTTAACGGATCCGCAATATTATCCTTTGACTTCACATAGTCGATAGAGATAATTCCACTAGAAACTAATTCTTTAACGATATTGTGTCTGCGACGTATGTGTCTAGACTTACCGTTATACATACTGCTTTGTGCTCTTCCAATTGCAGATTGACTATCACAATGTATGCATATTGGTGGCACGGGTTTAGGCCAATTTGGAATATCCTCCAAGAAATTACGAAGTCACTCCGCTTCTTCTCCTGCTTTATCTAAAGCAATGAATTCAGATTCCATAGTGGATCTGGCAATACATGTCTATTTAGAGGATTTCTAAGAAATAGCTGCTCCTCCTAATGTAAACACATATCCACTTGTGGACTTTGTTTCATTAGAATCTGATATCCAGTTGGCATCACTATATCCTTCTAATACAGCTGGATATCTTGAATAATGCAGACCAAAGTTTAAGGTATATTTTAAGTACCTTAAAACTCTTACAATAGCTATCCAGTGATTCTTTCCCGGATTGCTAGTATATCTGCTCAACTTACTGACAGCATATGCTATATCGGGTCTTGTGCAATTCATGATATATATTAGACTACCAATTACACGCAAATACTCTAATTGAGATATTCCTTCACCAGTATTCTTTGTTAGATGTAAATTTACATCTAGGGGTGTCTTAACCGGACTATCATCGTAATTTTTAAATTTGTCAAGCACTTTCTCAATATAGTGAGATTGTGACAAGACTAGTCCATTTGATGTTTTGGTAATTTTCATACCAAGTATAATATCAGCTACACCCATATCTTTCATCTCAAACTTACTGGTCAACATTTTCTTTGTAGCCTTAATGAACTCATTATTGCTCCCGATAATGAGCATGTCATCCACATAAAGGCAAACAATGACATATCCATTTTCCGTACCTTTAACATAGACACATTTATCACATTCGTTGATTCTAAAGCCATTTTCAATCATGACTTTATCAAACTTTTCATGCCATTGTTTCGGAGCCTGTTTTAGTCCATAAAGTGACTTCACAAGCTTGCACACCTTCCTCTTATGATTAGGAGCTACAAACCCCTCGGGTTGCTCTATATAGATCTCCATTTAGGAAGGTTGTTTTCACATCCATTTGGTGTATCTCAAGATTATTAATAGCTGCAATAGCTATCAATATTCGAATGGATGTTATTCTTGTAATTGGTGAATATGTATCAAAATAATCAAGCCCTTCCTTTTGTCTATATCCCTTGACAACCAATCGGGCCTTGTATTTTTCGATTGTTCCATCAGTTTTCATCTTTCTCTTGAAAATCCATTTACACCCTAATGGTTTATTTCCAGGAGGAAGATCCACAAGTTCCCACGTATGATTTTGCATGATGGATTCAATTTCACTGTTAACAGCCTGTTTCCAATGAGGAGCTTCGGGACTCGACATTGCTTCACTGTAAGTACGAGGCTCATTTTCTAATAAATATGTTAGAAAATCAGGACCAAACGATGTAGACATTCTAGCTCTCTTGCTACGTCTTGGCTCATCTTCCTCTTGTGAGGGATCTTGGTCCATACTAGTTCTTTCTAAAGAATTCCGTTCTTGTGCAACTTTATACGGAAACACATCTTTGAAGAAATGTGCATTCCCTGTCTCCATTATGGTGTTGACGTGTATGTCGTCAATTTCAGATTTATGCACTAAGAACCGATATGCCGAGCTATGGCTTGCATATCCAATGAAAATCCCATCAACCGTTTTAGGCCCTATTTTGACCATTTTAGGTGGTGGGATTGCTACCTTTGCTAGACACCCCCACACTTTAAGATATTTAAAGGAAGGAGGACGACTTTTCCATAGCTCATAAGGTGTCTTTTGCAGCTTCTTGTGAGGTACTTTATTAAGTATATGATTTGCAGTTAAGACCGCTTCCCCCCACAAGTTATCCGATAGTCCAGAATTTATCAACAAAGCATTCATCATTTCCTTTAAAGTACGATTTTTCTGCTCAGCAATTTCATTTGACTAAGGCGCATATGGTGCCGTGGTCTCATGAATGATACCATGATCGGCACAAAATTTTGCAAGAGGGAAAACATATTCTCCACCTCTATCACTTCTTAGTACTTTGACTTTCTTGCTAAGTTGATTTTCAACCTCAATTTTATATTGTATAAATGCTTCCAAGGCTTCATCCTTGCTTCTAAGCAAATATACATAACAAAATCTAGTACAATCATCAATAAAAGTAATAAAATACTTCCTTCCTCCTCTAGATTGCACCACCTTTAAGTCACATATGTCACTATGAATTAGACTTAAAGGTTCCGTATTTCTTTCAATTGACTTGAAAGACGTTCTTGTCATTTTAGCTTCAACACAAATTTCACATGCATTATGTGAGTCAAAATTCATTTTAGGCAAAAATCCATTTTTCACTAGCTTTTGTATGGAACCATAATTTACATGACCTAATCTACGATGCCATAAATTAGGAGATTCCAACAAGTAAGCAGAAGAAATATTTTTATTCATATCTGAATTCGGTACAGCTTTAGGCACGATGGTCATTACATTTAACTTAAACAGACCATCACATAAGTACCCTTTTCCTACAAACATCCCACTTTTAGTGAGTACAAATTTATCACTCTCAAACACTAGCTTGAAACCATTCTTACTCAACAATGAGCCTGACACTAGATTCTTTCGAATGTCTGGCACATGAAGCACATTGTTGAGAGTCAATTCCTTGTCGGATGTCATCTTTAAGACCACCTTGCCCATCCCTTACACCTTTGAAGAGGAAGAGTTTCCCATGAACAGATTCTCATTGTTGGCGCTCTCATATGTAGTAAACATACTTCGTTCAGAGCACACATGTCGAGTAGCACCCGTGTCTACCCACCACTGTTTGGGATTTCCAACCAAGTTGACTTCGGATACCACCGCAGATAGATTCAAATCTGTCACGTCCTCGGTTATTTTGGTAACTTCCATCACATTGGCTTGAGAATGCTTTCCTTTCTTTCCTTTGTTCTTGCGACTGTAGCAATCCTTAGCTCGATGACCTGGCTTGTCGCACACATAGCAATTCCCACTGAACTTCCTCTTTTTATCACCGCCCTTGGAATTTGAGCCGCTTGCTCCACTTGGACCATCTGATTCGGAAATTTTCCTCCTCTTTGACGGACCTTGCTCGACCACATTTGCCTTGGCTTCTTGATGATAATTACCGGCCTTTTTCTCGGACTGGCGATTATCCTCCTCAATCCTCAATCTGACTATCAAGTCTTCAAGCTTCATTTCCTTGCGCTTATGCTTCAAATAGTTCTTGAAATCTTTCCAAGTAGGTGGCAATTTTTCAATTAACGCAGCCACTTGAAAAGACTCTCCAAGTACCATTCCTTCCGCATGAATATCATGCAAAATTAGCTGAAACTCTTGGACTTGACTAATCACAGTCTTGGAATCCACCATCTTGAAATCAAGGAATTTGCCGACTACAAATTTCTTTGAGCCGGCATCTTCCGTTTTGTATTTCCTCTCCAAGGATTCCCACAATGCTTTCGCATTGACCATTGGACTGTATACGTTATACAACGTATTGTCCAATCCATTGAGGATGTAGTTCTTGCACAAAAAATCTGAATGCTTCCAAGCATCCATGGCAGCCACGGCAGCCACTGTTTGCCGGTCAGGATTTTCACCAAGATCTGGTGCATCCTCTTGAAAGAACCTTGCCAAGTTCAAGGTGGTAAGATAGAACAACATTTTCTGTTGCCATCTCTTAAAATCTTTTCCGTTGAACTTTTCCGGTCTTTCACCAAGTCCAACGGAACCATGAGCAGGTGCAACGTAAGGTGTCGCATACACAGTCCCACCGCTGGGATGAACCGGTCCACTTTCCGGAATGGTTTCGCTAGTAGCCATTGTTATATTTATCAACAGAATATAACAACAATTAATAAACAGTCCAATCTATCACAAAAGTATAAAATATAGTCTAGAATCACTAAAATTAAATTCAGAATCTGAAAATAATTTTAGTATAGATTGACATAATCAAATATGAAAACACTGTTTTGAAAATACTGTTTCTACACATGCAACACAAAGTGCGCGGAATAAAGTCTTAAGATTGTTATTAAAAGTATAACTTCGTGTATACTTGTGCAGAAAACAAGGAAGTACGAAAATATTGAAATGTAGTTTACTAAACAGAACAAACAGCATTAACGATTAAAATTAACTCACAACAAAATCAGATAAACAGCAATGGAGAACCGAGGCGTGAATTTGATTCACTGTCCTTAAGACTTTATTCGTCCCGCAACGGTGTTAACGGTCTCCTGACGAAAAGTCTCCCAGGATACAACGGTAGTACGTCTGGAAATAGGAGCACTCCAAATTTGCAGACCCGGCGAACCAAAACTATGGCACAGAACTCTTTCGGACACAGGAACGAGACAGCAGAGATATTGCAGAATTATATTTCGAGATGAAGTGGTTAATTTCTTTCAACTTCTGAAAAACTGACTCGTTTTTATACACAGAGTATTCACTGGGGTGCAACTCTTCACAGAAAAACTGTTAAGCTGGAAAGGTCACAACTTTCTGGAAAAGAAAATAAATAAATAAACTTTATTTATTTAAAATATTTGTCCCAAAAAGATTAAAGCCTGATGGGCCCAAGCCACGGCCACGGACCGGGACGGGGCGGGGCGGGCGGCACGCGCGTGTGTGGTGGACCTTAGGTCAACCTAGGTCCTCCCTCCTTACAAAACATGGGTACCCCCAAGGGGCCCAACCCTTAGCGCAAGGCTAAGCCTTATAAAGAGATAACTTGGCTTTATCTCTTCTATGTGGGATACTCTTTTCCCTTCAAGGTGAACCACCAACTTTAATTTCAATTTTCTCATTCATCTCTCATTCATTTTAAACATGTGAATATACCACAATCATCTATTCCAATAGATGAACATGAATCAATTTGTTCTTAACCAAAATATGGTTTGGAACCAATTTAAAAGTTGAGTCAAAGTTGCTACTCCAGCTTCTCCACAATGGGTTTAAAACCCCAATGCCAACAATAGTTATTATAGAAGAATAGGCAGGTTGAGCTGCACTGATCGGATCATATGAAGTTAGGTGGATTTGGGTAGAATGAGGCGGGGCACATCAAATAGAAGTGGGGCAACACGGGGATAGAGCAAGTTTGAGGATGGAGCAACTTGAGTTGGGTTGGAGCAGACAAGGATCCCATATTTCCATCCCTAATTAGATGAACCAAAAACAAACTTAAGATTTATTTTCTCAAATGTTAATGAATATCTCGTTTGTGTAAGTAGCTAAAATTACGTGTGAAAATCGGAGTTGCTCATTTGAGCTTGGTCAAGGTACTGATAAAGATAATACTTTACCATAATACCCATCTCTACATTATTTATTAGCTAATTACACTAAAGTGTAAAACATCCATATTTCACGGGGGAAATCCCATCGATAACTGGTTAGTACGATTGATCAACTCCATTGCCATTAACCGTAAGACGATGATGTGGCGCAAGGTGGGTGGTAATGACTCTGATGAGGTGACACGACGGTGAGGTGGATGGGTAATTGCGAGATGGTGGTAATGAGTGGGAGTGAGGGACGACGGTGGGTGTAATGGTGGTAGACTGGTAGCTGGGATATGATGGTGGGGCAAAATCTAATGGCATATTAGGTCTGGTTGCAACCAGTGTTGTAGGTGATCAGTGGCGGAGCCGAGAATCATTCTTAATGTGGGCACCAAATATATAAAAGAGAGTTAATAAAAATAGAATATCGCCCGGCCGCTGGAGGAAGGAGAGGAGGAAAACATGATGTGTGCGATGTAGCGGTGTCATTCTGTCGTTATGTGTACTGTGTTAAATTTGACTTTATATTTTTGGAGTTTGTAATTTTTTGTGTTTATTTTTATAATTTTAGTATTTAATAAAATGATCAAAGAGACATTTCTTTTATATTTAATAAAATGATCAAAGAGACATTTCTTTTACATGTTCCTGTAATATTTGGGTACTTTGACATATTTTTTTAAATGACGAAAAAGACATTTCTTCAACCGTTTTTAAAATATTTAGGTGGACAATTTGATATGGTGAGCTAAAAATGATATATAAATGGAAAAAATGTTGGAGCAGCAGGTGGGCACTGGCCCATCGATGCCACCTACCGCCAGCGCCTCTATAGGTGGTGGTTTTGAATCTGGTTTGTATTGCAGGGTGTTGGTAATTGTTATGTATCATTTCAGTTATAGTTGGTGGTGGCGCTGATGGGTGGCGGCCATAGTGGGGAATACGGGTGAGAGCGGGTAGTGGATTATATGCGATGGTATGCAAGTGGTGGTAGGTTACGTTAGGTAGATCAACTCTAGTAGTGGATGGGTAACTGGAGATTGTTGTGGGTCAGCCGTGTTGTATAGTGAATTATGGTGCTGGTGCATGGACATAGAGACTTGAGATGCAAAATACTTGACATGTTGGGCAAGACACTTTTAGAAATTATTATTTTCCTCTAGTATAAATCGACTCTCAAGGAAAATCTACTGCAGGATACAATGCTGATTGCAATTAGTTATAATTTTAGTTCAAGACACTTTATCTATACAGGTAGTGAATTAGTGTTTAAGCACCCTTAACTAATGATGAGTCACAAATCTTCAAATATATGGTTGTTAGAGCCTTGAAAAGCTCCAGGAAAAATTCAAAACTTTGAAGTTGGAAGGCTTATATATACATGTTCATAAAAACGAGACAAGAGGGAAGCATGTTCTCCTAATGTATATATAGAGGAAACAACATAAATGGTCCTTGAACTTTGGGCCATTTGGGGGTTTAGTCTCTATAGTTTCAAATTCATACTAATAGTCCATGTAGTTCTTAAGTTTAGCATGTTCGGTCCTTTCTCATAGGTTCGTCTATTTTCAGTCATTAGTGTGTCCCACCGTCGGGGCATTTTTATCTTTTCTCCACACACACCAGACTCCTGACAAAAATGCTTTCCCTTGCAAAACTTAAGATGTTATTTATCAAGGGCAACTCTGTCATTTGACATTAGTATAACCTAAACCCTAATTGTTTCTTTACTTTATCATCACAGCCGTCGCCAGCCTTCCACCATCGTCGTCGTCACCACAGCCTTTCCACCATTTCTGACCACTAATTGATCACATACCCCCCTTTATTGTACTTGAATCCCATTGGATTTTAGATCCCACCGGTTCTTAAATACCAAGAGCAACTCTGGCTACCATTACCCTTCTAACCGCTACTTATCATCGTCGTCCACCACCCTTCTGCCCACCACCACCATATCTGAAAGCAACATCATTATGTTTTTGTGTGTTATGTTGTGTTGTATTTGTGGTGTGGTTGGTATAAATCAATTGAGATGGTGATTTATATCCCTTTTTTCAAGAAGGGCTGACCATCAATTTTGAACGCTGGTGCCGAAATTTTTTTTGTTCATTGTGTTCATCACATAAGCCCTGGTTCAGAGACAACATCAGAACACTATGATAGGGGCAGAGGCTGTTTGGATGATGGTGGTGGTTTACAACAACAATAGTTTGGATGGTGGTGGGGGCAACAACGGTATGGATGGTGGTGGCTTGCAGCAACAATAGTTTGGGTGGTTTTGGTTGTCACCGTTGTCTATTTAGATGGTGGTTTACTGCAACAACAGTTTGTACAGTGGTGGATTGTGAAATGAGAGGAGAAAAGACAAAAATTCTCCCTCGTTGGGCACACTAACGGCTAAAAATAGACAGACGGAGGAAAAAGGACTTAACGAGTTATAGTCTAATAGTTTAGGAACCATTCGTACGAATTACGTTGTATAGAGACTGAGCCCCCGAACAACCAATAGTACATGGACCGTTTTTCTTCTTTCTTCGTGTTAGAATTGGCATGCATAATTGTCTAACCTAATCTTCAAAGTGTTGAGCAACTTAATTTTCTTTTTCTTCCTTTGAGTGTTATGGGGTACTCTGACCATCTTCCTAACTATTGATGGTTACGACTTGGATTGAAAATTGCGTTGTGGATCATTATACCCTAATAAAATCTAGAAATTATTCATTTCATATTAATAAAAAGTATCGGCACAACCTTCTAATTAAGGGTGACTCCACCTCTTCCGCTAATCTAAAACATGAATCTTAAAAAATAAAGGTTAATGGATGTGACTATCATTTCTTTTACATAAGTATCCCGTGATATGTTGATGAACCCTTTCTGCCTTTAGTAGAAGAGAATATCACATTCTGCCTTTGACTGTGGTAAGTTATCATGACTTTATTTCTTATTTATCTTTATGTGCACTACTATTACCCTTTTAGACAATTTCTAATTGCATACGACATAAATGGGCAGTTCAACGTGGTTGCAAGCAGAAATTAACTTTAAAAGAATAATTTTTTTTTCTCTATATCACTTTTAATTTGCCGAAAAGCAAATAGAACTAATAAAATCGATTCCAACAGTACAAGTTATAGCCCTTTTTCTATATTTTTTGTTTAATCTTCTGTTGCATCTTTCCATAACCAAAATATGTTTACCACCATATCGATAAAGGAGTAAAGAATTCATTACGTGCCAGAAACGGCTAACAAGAGCGGTTAAAAAATTACTTCTAAATCATTCTAGGAACCGTTTAGTTTGCAGATCATAATCTTTTTTATTATTATTAAACTAGAAAATTGCTAATAACATAATTAGTTCTAGAAAGTGGTCGTGTGTTTGCAAATAGATAGATATTGTTTAAGTTTTCTGGGTCAGAAGTCACTAACCTTTCATTACAGCGGTTCCTAAAGAGTAAATGTGTTAGATAATATTATATTAATCTTATAGTAACATCTTTGTCAAATTAATTACGAAAATTATTTTACGAAATGAGGTGACTAAAAATGATTGTGATACATTTACAACAAGTGTTGTGTTCATCAAGTTGGACTCTTGGATAGATATAAGTAACAGAAACAAGTAAAACATGATCCAAAGCTAAAGTTGAAAAACCATGGCTACATGGATGCTGGTTTTAAGATATAAATTAATGTGTTGATTGTTAACTTTAAACTGGTGTGTATTAACTTATAATTGTTTTTACTTCAAAAAAATGGTGTGTATTAAGACCATGATAAGGAGGTGAGCCATCATTGATATCAAATTGATTTACACATTTTCAACGTTCCTTGAAAGTTGTGAGAGATGAAAGTAGCTCTGAGACTATTTACGTTCTTTACATGGATTCTTAACACTTTTTAGATCAACCCTTATACGTATATATCTTAATAATTTCAACTTGCACTTTGACTTCAATAAAATTAACATGCATACTTGAACCACATAAAATTGATTGTTATAGAGTATAGAGAATACATGGAGTTATGACTTTTCTATACCATAAACTTATTTTATCACATGTTAATATTGACGTGCAGAGTGCATCCTAGTAGTATTTATAACCATGTATGATTCAAATATACGAGTTGTTCAAGAACAACTCATTGAACCATGGAAATGTTCAAATTTCGCTCTTTTGATAATTGAGCTCTAACAATGTGTTCATGTTCAGTTAATTAACTATGCGAGAAAATATAGGTGACTTATTGGGCACAAAAAGGCGAGCCGTTCATGACACATACAACCCTAACTACTATACCCAATGGTGAGGCCGAGACTTCTTTCAACTTGTCTTACACCTTTTTTGCAAAAAATATGCATTAGCGGTGAATTGTTCTCATCACAATACTTCAAGAAACCAAGTTATTTCTTGCCACATAATTATTTATTGTTACAAATTATGTACTTGCACTCTGGAGGGGACAAGTCCTACAGTTTCCGCTAGATTTACCATTTGTGTTTTGAATATTTTCTGTTGCTAAAACCATATTTAATTTGCTTACTTTTCTTCGACAAATACTGCTATCATAATATTGATTTTTGTACGCTAAGTTTGATGTTGAGACTACGTTTTATTGGAACACTCAGTTTTGCCACACGCACACGCGCACACAAAACAATACATTATACAGAGTTGTGCGACCTTCATAAGGTGAGTAATTTTGATCGTTTAAAGTTTTGTAGTACAAATACACGACTTCTGCTTGTCACACCATTCAAACTTGGCTCACTGCTAACTCAAAATTGAGATGCAAGTCCTTAGATACAAGTTTTCAATCAAATCCTAGACCACAAAATCAAAAGTTACAAGTTCTAACAAGTCATACAAGCTCTCCTTCTTTAGAACAGCTTGTGCTGGGGGGCCTAACCGCGGTTTTCAGCTGAAGTTCCATCGTGGGATTGCACTTCAGTCCCCGGTCCATGGTACTGGTCGCTACCTCATGATTGCCTCGGAATGTGATGGTGATTATTTATGTCTGGCTGTTCATCGCTCGCCAAGTCCTCCGTCTTTGGGGCCGCGTTGTCTGCACTCCACTCCTCGCTTTCAAGCATCACCATCCTTTTGTTGATGGCCCAAGTCGAGTCCGTTGTCACAAATAGCATGAGCCATAAGAACAGTCGTATCTTCACGGTGCTCTGAAGTTTGAAGTTACTGAACATAACACATAGATAGAGTACTTATAGGAGAATGCTCTCAGGGAGATATTTTTTCATTTTTTGGATAGGTTTTGGGGAGATAGGTAGAGATAAAGGAAGTGGGGTGGAATGCTCTGGAAAAATCTGAACGTGGGCTTTCCACCAAAGTAAGATCATATAAAGCTCCATTTTGAGTCTTTCTAATGCATTTTATGTCCCCAAATGGAAATGGTGCCACCTTCTTCCATGACAAGAAGGTTACTTTAGATTCAACAGCAACGGGGTTGTTGATTATGTGTGTGTGGAACTGAAAGCAACTTTTTGGTGCAAATTTAGTGAACCTAGCTTAGATTTTTGCCTTGTGGACACTTGTAACTATTTCCCTTTTGCCACACCACCCATTCGGGCAGGCAGATATTTGCCATTAGTCATGAATATATATTTCGTGCTCTGTTTCACTTGCCAATTGCCATCATTTGATAGGGAAAAGATGTGATTATGAAATACAGATGGGGGATATATAGTTGGAGCTAAGAAAACATTCTTCCACAAAAGTTGGAGAACTTTGGTAGGATTTTTTAGTGTCTCCAAATCTTTCGTTTTCATTCTACTAATGTTTGCGTAAGTAGAAAAAAATCAAAACCAATCTTCTATTTAGGAATTTTAACACACTTTGTACTGCTATAAGCATTTACTTCGTCAGTAATGCATCTTTATGGTGTGAAATAACTCCGGCCTAGAAATTAAAATAGTCCGAAAAGGGAGGGCAATGGAAAATGCACTCCTTAGATAATGGCCAGCGGTGATGATTACCAAGTGTTTAGTTAAAGCATTGACGTTCACCTCACTCAATACTAGTGATTTGAGTAAAATACATAAACGCTAGTCGAGAATGATCACACTTCTTATTTATAGCGATATTAGTTCCTGAATACGAAAGCACCTTGATAGGCCTACGAAGTAGCGTACAGACGTGAAAGGGGAGCAGTAAAATGCGGAGGGGACATGTTGGGGATACTGGCTGCTTTCACTTACCAGGGGGTTTCTCTTTTTACGTATCCAAAACCAGAATAATTGTCTTAGAACGAGATATATATGGCACATGACAAGCGTGTGCCCTTCTCTTCAGTTGGGGATTTTGAACAAATGGGCTGGGCCAATTTGTTCAGAGTAATCCCAAAGGGGGTACTTGTCACTTGTCAGGTATAAATAAGAGACTAGAGGCTGAGTTCAAAATAAGTCATTATATTTTGCCTTCTATTTGACAGCATTTGGCATTGTATCCGAAGACCTTGCACAATGATCACTCTGATATATGTTATTGCCGGATGTTCAACTTAAAAGCGTCATTATAGAAGCACATTCATCACTTATTTCTGGATATAACTTAGCACCCGCCCTAACATGATACATGAAAAATAAAGAGTCTCGATCTGTATAATGACATGAGGATTCAAACATAAATAGGTAGTGGGCATCGCTTGAATACCAAGTTAAAGCCTAGTTTCTTAACCCAAAGAATGAAGGATAAACCCGTTAGATATAAAAGTTTACGTCCACCACATATTTCTAGCTGATGTAATATATGACTTAAGAGTATTACTTAACAAATTATGATTACCAGAAATAAACCACATCAGCAACACCTCTTCCGACCACCAACAACACAACATGCACGGCATCTCTTCCTACTCCACCACCATGCTATTTCCCCCACTGCCACTATTGTCTATTGTCATTGTCACCACTAGTTTTAGTATGCCAACGTTACCATCATCGACGCCACTACTGCCACCAACTATACCATCATGTTGATGTTATATTTACCCTACGTATATCATAACCATAACATGCCATTCCCGCCACAACCTCTCTTAACACCACCTTATCGCCACTACCACCACGAATTTGCCATCACCATCATTCGCCACAATTGCCACCACCAGTGTGTTATCCACCACCACTCCTTAACCACCACTATAGTCACCACAAATCCTACGACCAATCACCATTACAAATTCAGACACTATGGTTTTTGCGTTAAGAGCAAAATAGAATACATATAAGCATGATGGATAGATTTAGTAATTGCAATAGGTATTTAAAGTTTGAACAGGTTTCGGACACTAGTTTAAGTTTAACAGACAAGTCAAGCTATTTTTCTGTTTTAAGTAAGTGAACCCTTGAAATTTTAAGTCACCGCAAATTCATCACTAAGGGTTGGTTTGACAAAACTTTTTTTTTTGTTTTCAGATTTTAAAGAGTAGCTTAATTTTTTTTTTTTACAAAAACAAGTGGGTGTTTGATAATCCTTGTTTTTTTTAGTTTTTTTTTGGTGGTTTGCGGTGGCGGTGGTGGGACGTGGCGGTGGTGGGACGTAGCGGTGGTCGACGGTGGTGGTGGCCGGCGGTGGCTGGTGGCTGCGGCGGCGGCCGGCAGTCGCGGTGCCCCAGCAGCCGGCAGTCGCCGGCGGTGGTCGCCGGAGGTGGCTTCTAGCAGTCACCAGCGGCCAGAGATGGCTGCCAACAGTCGTCGGCAGTCGAAGGTGGCTGCCGGCGGCCGGCGGTGGCTGCAGGTGGAGGTCCCCGGCGGCCGGAGGTGGCTGCCGGCAGTGGTCGCCAGCGGCCAGAGTTGGCTGTCAGCGGCCGGTGGTGGTCGCCTGAGGTGGCTGCCGGCGGTGGGAGGGTGGTGGTGGTGATCTAAAAAAAAAAACCAAAAGTGAAAAAAAACCAAAGAGTAATTTTAGCGAAGGAAAAAATCGACATGAAGAGCTTCAAACCTTAGACCTTAAGGTGTAATCGCCACAAATCGTACAAATCTTTTGTCTTTTCACGTCGTTTTCAAAAAGACCGTGGCTAATGAAAAAGACTCCATCTGGTCCTCAAGGCAACAAAATTCTCTACTATATTGAATCGAGAGATTGTGCTATTTTCTCACAATGATAAAATTATAATTCATTTTTGCATGTTATACATGAAATTTAGACACACGATATTCTGTTTACACTATGTTTTTCATTCTTTTTTTTTTGTAGCTTTAATGAAATAACCAGCTTTAACTGTATATAGTATATTCATCATGTGCTTTTACTATCTTTAATAAATAAATTTCTCTCTTTCTTAAAAGAAAAAAAGAACGATGTTTGAAATATGATAAATAAAAAAGCTAAATTAGATCAAAAAGCCTTGACTACAACTACAAAAATTGTATCCTGGATAGAAGAAATAGAGAAACTAAAAAGTATCATAACAAACAAGCCCTAAATTTCATATTAATCCAACTTCTGATACCAGATGCTCCCTTCGTCCCACGTAATTTGATTAATTTTTTTTTCACACATATTAATGATTTAAGTGATATATTGTATGTTTCTCATTCTATCCTTTAGAGAGGAGAAAATAAAGTGGGTCAGGAGAGAGAGAATGTGTTAGTGGAGTGTTAAATGTGGAGAGAGAGTAATGAATAAAAAAGTGAGCATAGAGAGAGAAAATGAATTGATAAAGATTTAAATGTAGAGATATAAATAGAATAAAGAAAAGCGTAAAAAAGATAAATATATAAAGTACCTACATAATCTTTCTTAATTTAAAAATGAACAATTTTTATGATACGACCAAAAAAAAGAAAATTGATCAAATTAACTGAGAGAGAGAGAGAGAGAGAGAGAGAGAGAGAGAGAGAGAACTATTTAATTTTCATTTTCCAACAATTTTTTTTGCATCATTTCGGTCTCTATTTGAATAGGAGTGACATCTTTCCAGTTAATAGTTGACACTTGACACTTGACACTTGACACTTGACACTTGACACTGAAGCTCATCTTCCCCATTCTCCTCCGTACAAGAAACGCCATCCATTGACAGCTAATTCATCGGCATTTGACATCAGTTGAATTGAAGAGTTGTTTGCAGAAGTCCAAGCTCAGCATTGTCAAATGCAATTTATTCAACTTAAACAGAGCTTCTAAAATCTTCATGCCCATAACTTGTAGTGTAAGAAAATGTTGCCCAAACTTTCTTAAATGCATAACAAACCACCCACCATGCCATCATTTATACTACTACTACTACTATTACTACTATTAAAAAGATTACTCTTATAATAAAGTCTTACTACTATAATTAAGGAACAGACTCTTATGGTAAACAGACTTTTCAACTTTATTCATTCTTTATTATTTTGAAACAATCTAACTAAAGGGTATTAAAGTTAAGTATTGCAAACAAGATTTCATCTGTTAAAGCATCTCCCATAACCCCCCAAAT
The DNA here is from genome assembly GCA_033070095.1 of Escallonia herrerae. NCBI lineage: Eukaryota > Viridiplantae > Streptophyta > Magnoliopsida > Escalloniales > Escalloniaceae > Escallonia > Escallonia herrerae. Next base: position 490,332 of record JAVXUP010000149.1, read on the forward strand.
CCCTCACTTCTCTCACACACACAATCTTCACAACTCACCTCTTGCACCCACAATCTCGATAACTCCTTGAATATATTAAGAGTTCTTGACGGAATAATTAAAATTTGATCATCTATCATGTCTTGCACATGTATCACGTGTGCCCGAATCAATAGTATTATATATGCCGCATGCCCAATAGAACAAAAAAAAGAGGATTACAAGCTCAATTGTGTAATAAAAACAAAGGCCTCATAGAGTTGCACTCGTATCCTCCTTGTGTTTATCCTTTTAGGTTGGCTCCCTAAACGTAGCTAAGGATGCTGCTAGCTTTGCAAATTAAAGGCCCTCAGCGACCACCAAAAATCAACTATCGTACGTAACAGGTACCATAAATATTGTGGACCTGGCAATTGATAAGGTTGTAAATTTCAACTTCTTCGGAAATCAATTTGTGTAACTGGAGCAAGGATTGCTAGTTGTACACATCTGGTTGTATCTGCCCAGAGAATGAGAAGATTTGTGTCATGCCAAATGTCAATCCAAGCAAAAAATGGTGACCTACCAGTCAAGGAACACCTCTATGGTTACATAATAAAGCTTCGTTTATGTCATCTGATCATATCATTTTTGTCTTAGTACTCCAATGTCATTCAAAAAATGCGTATTTAAATTTCAACAATGAAACACCGTGGACGAAAATTTTCATTTTTTGGTTTAAAGTCCTCTTCAACCATGACAATTTCGTACTTTTGCAGAGTTTTGAGAAAAAACTACTTGGGCGCATTTCCTAGTAAATGCGCACTTACTAGATGTTCAATTGATGAAAGGAAGAAAAGAGAATGGGGTAATATCCGATATGATCCTTGACTTTAGAGGGTAATCCAACATAATGTACAAGAAATTAACTTTATTGTAAACTGACTACAACAGCCCTAATGGGTCCCGGAGACCCATATTCATACTCACTCCATCCCAAAAGACATTGATCGTATTTACTTTTTTGACTGTTTTAAACAAATTGATCACTTTTCAAATTAAGAATATTTAGTAAGTGTTTTGAATATATCAAGAGCTCTTGACAGACTAATTTGATCTATCTCGTCTTGCACATGTATCACGGCGTCCAAATTAATAGTATTATACATGCTGCTTGTCCCTTTAAAAAACAAAAAAAGTTTATTTTAAGTTCTGTAACAAAAACAAAGGCCTCGTAGAGTTGCACTCACTCGTTATCCTCCTTGCGCTTCTCCTTTTAGGTTGGCTCCCCAGATGTAGCTAAGGAGTACTGCTATCTCTGAAAATTAAAGGCCATCAGTGGACTACCAAAAATCAACTATTGTACGTAATTGTCAAAGGGTACAAAGAAACAATTACTCTCCAAATTGATCATTTTTTTTTTGCTTTTCTTAAAAAAATATCACTTTTTAAATTTAGAAATATTTCATAAGTTTTTTTTTCATGTTTACCATTCTTACACTTTTTTCATTTTATTTCTTTCTCTACATTTAATCATCTACCAGCTCATTTTTTCTCCTCCTGGCCATAGTTATGAATATCATATCGGAGTGTGTACCGGTACTGATACCCTCTCGGTACCGCCTCAAATTTTTCATCAATAATATTTATTTGTAATATATACTCTTGCATACAGTAACATTAAGAACAAATAACTTATTTAATTGAATTACCTCATCTAGGATTATCCGCTCTCCCCTGAACGATCTCATTCTCAAATTCGTATGTAAGAATAAGTTTTTTGTTCAATAATGATGCCTTTGATTTCAAGAATAAGTTATTTTTGTGTGTGCGCACGTATGTATGTGTATAAAACTGTACATCATAAAGATGAAAGAATATAATAAAAGCTTCCTGGTATGAAGTAAATTAAAGCTAAGTGAAGATTGAAAGCTTAACTTATCAGGAAATATTTTAGAAATTGTAATGGATATTATGAGCAAGAGGTTATAGAGGCTTTTATTGGTGCAATAAAATTTATAATGTTTTTCTATTTAGTCTTTACATGGTCAATTTATAAAATTTCTTACAAAATTTCTTATTTTTACATTTTTTTAAACTGGTACGAAACACAATAACTCGGCCAGCATGTAGTTCTCGGCCAATATCACATGTACTAGCCAGTACAATTAGTATTTGACATGTACAAAATATAAGGAATATTGTACAAGTAGAAGACAAAAGCGGTTCGTACTGGCCAATAATGATAACTATGCTCCCAACCCACTTTCTTTCCCCTCCCCTCCCCCCCCCCCCCCCCCCTCTCTCTCTCAGGCCAAATAGAAAACTCATAAAATATGATTTATATCCTAAATTAACATGCAAGTCAAACACGATCAATTAATTAGTGACAAAGAGAGTATTTAATAAGACTCATTTTGAAGTAATTGTCGCCATGCTATCACGATTATACTATAAGGCCACCTACAAAAAAAGAATTTTATAGCCGCATAAGGGCAAAATTGAAAGCAATAGGTGTTAAATTTTATTTCATTTTCTTTAATTTTTATGTAATCTTAAAATTTTTGTAATCTTAAAATTAAGCTAAATAGGTGTTAAATTTTCATTCATCACAAAATAACCTCTAACTCATGATCTCCGTTTTCCCACTCCAATATGAATTACCTCCCTCCCCGTGCATAGTACAAAATTTTAGCTAGTATTAATTTATTTGGTAACGTGTAGCTCCTTCATAGATGATTCTAGTGCTCAAATGATAGAAAATCAACATGTGTTTTGATGGCATTAATTTACAAATTTTCTAGTGCTTAAATGACGGACTTCAATATTGTAAAGTGACATGAAGGAAAATGAAGAGGATATTACACGTCACACTTGCACCGAGCATAGCAAGACAACTCAACTCAATAAATGGCTAATCACTTGGAGAAATTTTGGATGCGACTTCCGTATATAGTTGTTGCAGCTAAAAACTGAATCGGGAACCACACCAGAAAGTAGGCCTGCAAAAGAGAACACGGAGTGACCACCGGGTGGGGTTCCGGCAGGGGAATGCTCCGATGCTTAAGTCAGAGATGGTTAACGATGTAGAACTCTGAAAAAGCAGTAAGACACAAGGTGTAATTGAGTGTGTCTATACCTGAGAGGTTGGATCCCTTTATATAGTAGTAGAGAGGAGAACCCTAGTAGAATCAGGTTTTGCACAACTCCTAATCAGGATCGAATTAGAATCTTAGAGGATCACCTGTCAATCTTAGCTGATAGGATTAGAGTTCTTTTAGGATTCTGCTTGGTGGCTGATATGGCAAGTGCCTAATCAGCAATAAGTTAGCTTCGACTACGTGTCATAACTGCCACGTGTCGTCTGTAGATTGGAGGAGTATTTTTAGCTATATCAATAGTAAAGTCGAATATCTCTCGTGTTTTTTTTCCTGCATCTCCGATATCTTCTTGTGACGTTATTAATACAAATCTACCTAACACATGCATGTAAAATATATTAATATTACTTGGAAGAGACTATTTCTTCCGGTTTATATGCCATTTTAGTTCTTCATTTGTTTTTAAAAGGCAAACAATTGTTACTCAGGTTCATTTTTAACGACAACCCATAAAAAGAGGTAGAAATAACATTTTTATTGCTTTTGTCTCATTATCAATTTTGTTATTAGGTTAAAGAATATGAGTTTGAAAATTGTTGCTCTCCAGTGCAACACACTAGGTCGACTAGTAGAAAGTGATAAATTTATCATTGTAACAAAACCTTCCTTTGGTTTTTAGTGTTTTCTAAAAACCAGCAAAGTGTTCGGTAAGCTTTTTTTTTTTTTTTTTGAGTTATCTACTTCATTCAAAATTTTTTTTTTGCTTTAAAAAATGAGTTAACTACGCTGTTGACCACTGTAGTATAACTCAAATTTCACTTTAATCACTGAACTTTGATTTGTGTCAAAGTGACCATTGAATTCTTTAATTGATCTCAATTAGGTCACTATATTAATTTTGATCTGTTAACTGCACACGTGCAGCGCACATGAGCGTTAAGTAAGGGGCAAAATTGTCAAATGAAAAAAAGATCCTCTCTCTCTCTCTCTCTCTCTCTCTGTTTTCAATTAATTAAACCCTAATCTTCTTCACCTTGATCGCCACTTAATTACTGGCTACCCCCCTCCACCACCACCTTCACTGCCTATCGCCCACCGCCATTACCACAACCAAGCCTCACTTCCCTGCCTATCTCGCCACCCAGCCACCACTACCACGACCAAGTTGGAACCCTCATCTAAGCCTCACGCCACCACATTTAAATCTCATAACCCTCAAACCACCACGACCAAGGCTTGCCCCCAATCACCACCACGACTAAGCCATTGCCCCATCCATTACCACCAGACCTTCATCACAACCCCCACCACACCTTCGTCATAACCACCATTACAATAAAGTAACCCTCTACGATGTTAGTTGATTTTTGAGTTAACATTGATGGAATATGGTGTGGCGGTGGACAATTGGTGTGGTGGTCTGTGACATTCGATTGGTGGCAAAAACAAATGCCATTTTTGGTTGTTTCTTTTTGCAGATATAGTCACAGGATATTGATTTTTCTTTTCTAATCGGTTTGGTTTTTGTGTGGTGGTGGTGCTGGGGGGAGGGGGTATGTTAATGTGTTGGGTTTTATTGCGGTAGTGGTGGGCTATATTGATGGCGTTGTGAGTTTAATGGTGGAGGACCCAGGGTGGTCATAGGTATGGCAGTCGCTGTGCTTGGTGGTGGTGTTCAGTTGGAATCATGATTGCGCATGGTGATTGGGGGTGAAGCCGTGGCTGTGCTCGGCGGCGAAGGTGTTGGGTTGGTGTTGAGGTTGTGTGTGGTGATTGGGGGTGGAGACATGGCTGTGCTCGGTGGTGCTTGGTTTGAAGTCAAAGACATGGAATCAAAAATGAGAAAGAAGAAGAAGAAGAAGAAGAAGAAGCAGAAGAAGGAAGAAGAAGAAGAGGAGGAGGAGGAAGAGGCAGAAAAAGAAAATAGAAAGTGACGGATTTGTACCTGAATTAAACTACTTAACGGGCTTAGGCTTGATGGAACCTAATAGAATGACGTAATTGGACAAATTAACGAGTTCAATAGCCACTTTGACACAAATCAAAGTTCAGTGACTAAAGTGAAATTTGAGTTATACTACAGTGGTCAACCGCGTAGTTAATTCTTCAAAAAATGACTTTCTCTAGAAACCATGACTGAACCACCACCGCCAGTCAATACGTCCACCACCATCAAACTTGCACCACCACCTCAAATCCATATCAAACACCGCCACCACCTCTCCATATCAAATCCCAACAAAACCACCATAAAAAAACCTTCCGCATCACCAAGCTCGACCACTAAGAAACCCACTGCACAACATTTGCAACGACGGCATAGATCTATGGGTGCAGTAGGAACAATGGGGCAAATATGTGTGCATTGGCAACGGTAGGACAGAGGTGTAACGGTCTTGGCATCGGACACATCCATCGATTGAAGATCCATGGATGTTCGGCATCGCCTCTGTATGATTCATTTGGCGATGGGTAGTGATGGTGGGTAGAACAGATCTGCGACCATTCGGCTGTAAGGGAGGGGCACATCAGAGGGTGAGGTGGCGGTGATGGGGCAGGATATTAGTGAAGTTGGTGGTGACTGTAACAATGGCGATTAGGCAGATATGTGGTTGCGGTAGTTGGACAGGGTAGTGAATGGCAACGCTCGTGGACTGGTGACATTATTAGGGTGGTGATATTATTGGGGTGCCAGTGGTGGGTTAAGGTCAGGGGTAGTATGGTGATGATAGTGTGGCAGATGTAGGAAGTGACGGCATTGTGGGGCGATGTACAGTGGTGTGCAGTGGCAACATAATCATTTTGTGGTGGGTGATATGGAATACTAGTGGGAGTGATGAAATGTGAATTGAGTTTTGCAGAAAAGGCTTCCAAATTGCTCATAGTGAGGCTTGAAGGGTGGACTACAAATTAAAAATCAAAACTAGAAATCCAAAACTACAAAATGGAGTTTTCAAAAACACTTTATTTTAAAAACTGGTTTTCAAAATTGAAGGGAAAAAAAATGAAAACTGTGTATCAAACGCGTTTTTTTCTCCATTTTACAAAACTAGATAAAAAGCCTGGAAACTTATGGTTTGTTGGAAATCACTTACAGTATTGGTTTTCAATTTCCAAAAAAAAAAAACCAGTTTAGTTTTTATTTTTTTACAAAAACGAATGAGTGTTTGATTACCTATTTTTTATTTTGAGTTTTTTTTTTTGTGATAGTGGTGGTTTTTTGAGTTTCCACTTTATGGGTGGCGACGGCGGAGGCATGGGCAGGGGTGGGGGGGATGGCGGTTGTGGGGGAGGGGGTGTGGCGGTTGTTTGGCTGCGGTGACGGCGGCGATGGTGGTGGTGGTTCTGGTGGTGGTCTCAAAATAAAAATCAAAATCCAAAACTCCAAAAAATGAGAGTTTTCCGAAACAACGTTGTTTTAAAAAAACTTGTTTTCAAAACTGAAGGAAAACAACAAAAATTATGTGTCAAACTCGTTTTTTTTCAGTTTACAAAATTGCAGAAAAAATAAAAAACGAAATAGATTTTAAACGCTTCCTTAAATGTTGTCAAACGTCACCTAAGTCAAAGTAAAGAAAACTCTGTCAAACGTTACCTAAGTCAAAGTAAAGCAAAACCCTTAGTAAGGATAAGATTATATAGACTAGATTGATGCCGTAGCCTTCATGTAATCTATATAATATATAATAAGCGAAGCGAGAAAGACATTAATAACTTCTTTGAGCGACAAATCATCGCTTCTTTGCATGACACATATTAGATTATAAAGTCCTTTAGTTTAAGATTAATTAACTTCTACATTAGTAAGTCTTAATTTATTTAAAAATTAATTCTAATCATTCTAAAACTCTAGCTACCTAATCAATATACTAATTTTATTAAGACTTGGATTTTCTATAAGCCATATATAATTCAAAACCAATTCTATTATTTTAAAAACTCAATCTAATCAATATACTAACTTATTAGGACTTAATATTTACTATTGTATCCTTAAAATCACTCTTTAATATGACTATAAAAACTCATATATATATATATACGAAATAATCTATATATAATACTCGCTCCGACCTTAAAAGAGTGATCCATTTGACTTTGCACGTATATTAAGGATTTATGTTATATATTGTGTGTCTTTTTCATTTTACCCTTTAGAGAGAGAAGGAAAAAGAGTGGGCCATGGGAGAAAAAATTAGTTGGTAGAATGTTAAATGTGGAGAGAGAAATAGAATAAAAAAGTGTAAAGTGGTGGGCCAGAGAAAATGAGTTGATAGAGAATTAAATGTGGTGAGAGAAATAGAATAAAAATATAAAAATGATAAATATGTAAAAAAATACTTACAGAATCTTTCCTAATTTGGATATGATCAATTTTTGTGGGACGGTCCAAAAAAAAAATATGATCAGTTTTTTAGGTACGGGGAGAGTATATAATAAGCGAAGCGAGAAAGTTATTGATAATTTCTTTGGGCGACACTAGGGATGGCAATTTACATGACACATATTAGATCTAGATCCACCCCGCCCCGATAGGAGCGGATTATTTTGACTTTTAATCTATTTAAAACCTAATTCTAATATTCTAAAACTCTAACCCTAATCAAAATACTATTTTATATGGTTTTTTTCTAAACCATATATAATTCGACCCGTACCCGCCCCGGTATAAAAACCCTAATCAATTACTTTATTATGACTTAATATTGACTATTGTATCTTAAAACACACTCTAATATATATATATATATATATATATATATATATATATATATATATATATATAAAAATATATATTAAATAACCATAAATGACAAAAAATATAAATTGATTTAAATTTTGATAGACACAAACTTGATTATTTTGCAAGAAATTAAGTTAATTTCTAAACATCGGCCAACCTAATCAATACACTATTATTATAACTTAATTTTGGCTATTATATTCGAAAACCCACCACCTAACAGTTTAATCTGAAAACCGAACACCTTCACCTTAGCCAAACAGCGCACCACCACTTCTGATCATTATTCATATACAGCATATATATATATATCCGATATAGCAGTAGTGTTGTCGACTTTATAAAGTGCGACTGCCGCGGCTGATGGAGGAGTGCACGCTGACGATTTACGCGGCGCATCAAATGAGAGCTAAAAGGAGCGCTAGATATGCAGCCTCTGCGACGATGTGGTGCAATCGGAATGGTGAATCGGACGATGAGGCGCTGGATCGGCACATAAGCTTTTGTCTTTCATTCTTTACTTTTTTTATTTTTTTTGGGCTGAATTCTTTCTTACCATTTGGTGGTGATGGGTGAAAATGATGTTTGTGTGTCGGCAGTGGCTGTGGGTAAGGGATGCCAGTGGTGCTCAAAGTAATTGTGCCTTTTTCTTCTATCAAGTTTCGAACAGACTTTCATTGTAGTCAATAAGAAAAAAAAATTGGGGCGGATCGGGGCGGGATCGGATTTCCTAAACAAGATTAGGATCGGGGATGAAATTACTTCTTTCGACCCGGTGCCGGGGCGGGGCGGATTGGAGTTTCAAGACTAACGGGGCGGGTGCGGATTTAATAAGATCCGCATCCGACCCATTATAATAACCTAAATAACATGAAAACCAAAACCTGCATATATGGAAGGGGAAAAAAAACCACGTATGAGATTTATAATAGAAGAATAAATTATTAAATTACTCCTAAAAATAGCATGTAATATTAAAATCTTATAACACTTGGAAATAAATCTAGGAAAGTTTTTCTTATAATGTACTTTGACATAGAAAAAGGCAATAGTAGAATTTTGTTTATCCTTTACCGTGTAAAGCGTAGACAAACAAACGGGGATGTAGATTGATAGATGCTCTCATTAATCTAGCATTATTAATTTACAAAGGTTCTACACAATATAGTATATTACACATGAACTGAATTAAATAAACTTTGTTCAGAAGAAAAATTAAACCAATCTTTTTTATGGTGTGCCTATTTTACTACTAAATCCGTATTTTTAAAGTTCTAAATCAGTAATATACCAACATATTAAGACTTTATTTCACTTACATGTGTTAAAAAAACTTTATAGATTGAAAAAGGAACTCTCTCTCTCTCTCTCTCTATATACATATATATATATATATATATATATATGTGTGTGTGTGTGTGTGTGTGTGTGTGTGTGTGTGTGTGTGTGTGTGTGTCAATAAACTAATCTATTAAGACTTAATAGTCATATTAAGTCTTAATATTATTCCCATAAAATTAATTAAGTTTAAAAATAAGGACCTTATCAAATTTAAATCAATTATTAGAACATTATTTTGTTTTACAATATCAAAACTTATTTATATTTTTTACATCTATGGATATTTATTATCATCTTAGAGTAAGTTTTTTTTGGGATGTCAAATTTGAGTTTTGATAGATTAGTATTGATTAGGAAGAGTTTTAGATTATTCAAAAGTAGTTTTCAGATTATATAAGGCTTACTAATATATAAATAAACTAATCTAGAGATAAGGACCCCATCCAAGATAGTATTGACCTTTTAGCGGCACTTTTGTGTTTGACATATAATGTTTGTTATAACTTTATTTCACATTGAATGCACAATATGATGATAACCGATGATATATAGTACAAAGAAGCTATTGTAGAATTTCAATATAAAGTTATGTATAAAACAACACAAAACAAAGTTAACGTGGTTAATTCAGATTTCAACTAGATTGTCAATCTTGATAAATTCAATTATGAATTCAACTTGATAAATATGTTGTTAAAAATTTTGGTCAATGATTTTCTTACTATGATGTTTTGCGCTATCCTATTCAATAGCATTAGTTAAACATAGAAATATTATAATATGCAAATCCCATATGAGATATATTAAAAAATAGTGTAAGTTTAAAACTTTAAGCATGTGAGGATGAGTTAAATTCAACTAATTTTATGTTGAAAAGTTTTTGAACAAATTTGTAATTAATTAAACTCTTAAATATTCTAAATTATGCATTAGCAATATACCAACATATTGTGATATTGTGTTAACTTTTATACTGTTAAAGGCTCTTTCTTATATGAAAAGAAAAAAAACTTGATATCTAAAAATTAGAATTGCATATAAAATCTAAAAAGATATATCTTACATTGTGATGAATGTAGTAAAACTTAGATTAAAAATCATATTATATTTGAAGATAATTTATCTTATTTAGTAATCTAACTTAGTAAGCGTGCTTCTTATATACTTTTTTAAATTTTGTTTAAATGCTTTCAACAATTTGCTTACTATGACGTTTTGAGCTATCCTATTTAGTCATGTTGGTTAAAATTTTTTAACTTTATATATAATTACTTCATACAATAACTACTATTTGTTCTGCATACTTTATTGATAGATTCTATTTTGCTTCTTAAAATGCCACCTCATATTTATTTAATTAGTCGCATTAATTAACTTTTATTCATCACATGCTATAAAAAGAATATATGGACCAAAATTTTCTCTATCAAAATTAAACTAAAATGTAGTTAAAGTTATGGGTAAACCATTAAAATGCACAAATTATTTAAGAAAAAAATGAAAAACTTCTTAGGCAATAGAAAATTAATCTGAATACGTTCTTCACATTCTTATCAGTGGAATTTACTTTTTCCCTGTTTGTTTACTAAATAAACTTCTACCTTTTTTCACCTATATAGTTACTAAATTAGAATTAGCAAATGTAAACAAGGACACTGCCTATTGATATTTCCCCACAAGGATTAATTAATTTTATGAAAATAAAGTTTACCTCTCCAAAAATAAAAGTGACTACCTTTGATGAATAAACCATGAAAATATAAAATTGTGAAATATATATTATTATACAATTCAAAACTACTAAAATAAATGACTTTTAATAAAACTGTTCCGTGCTTGGCACGGGTTTCTGAGCTAGTATGGATAAAAACTAGAATATGAGACGCGCATATCACTGTTCTACGTACCATCATTGGAGATCAAAAAGATGGCTTTAGAGCCATTTATGTCACTTATTGTCTTTTCTCCCTGTACACCGTCAAGAAAACCTTTAAACAACACTCTCCACATGGTCGTTTCTTTTCTTTTGCCGCTGTATATGAATCTCTTCATACCCACAAAATTAGAAACCTTCTATTCTCGCTATTGTGATCTTGGTTTCCCAAAGTGAAGTATAAGCTATTGTTCTTCGTGGCAATGTACGTAGTTCAGTTTACAAACATCTACCTAAATAATATAGCTTTAACCTCTATCGCTTGGCACACCAAAATGATCCAATTTGGTACGACTATATTCGATAGCACAGTCTTGTCAAGTTAGTCCTCTGTCCAGTGCTTACCGACCTTTTAGGCCTAGTAAGTAGAAATTGCATTGGGAGCAGAAAGTATTGGGTGGTACTGAATTAGTCCTCCTTTTTTTCATATCTGCCTTTCAGATTCAATGGACCAAGTGGGTCGAGCTCAATGGTTCAGAGTCGTGCAATATTTACTTTGGTTTGAAGTTTGAACTATATCTGATAACGGTCTTTTGCTAATTTCCAAGCCTCACCGAAGACTAGAATCCAAACTCATAACTCTTAAGTAATGAAATAACAAATGCCCAAAAGCACTGGAATGAAACTCGAAAATTTTCCCATGTACTTCTTGCAGTGGGACAATATCATTAATTTCCATGCAATCCCGGCCGCCGCCTTGGTAGTTTATTCCGGCCGGCACCTTTATTGATTTTTGCCTCTTGGTATGCTTATAGGAACTGAGGCATTTCAAATTCTAATTAAACACCTGCAATGTGTCAATGGTGGGTGTATTATTATGCCTTGACTTTACCCTCCTACGTGAAAAGCTAGATGTACTTCCCTTTTAGGAAGTCTCCAGTTCATAACTGCAAACAAGACCACACATTTATCATCTAATCCCCTATATAAAGCCCTATGCCAGTCTTGCACAGCAGCCCATTCTTCAAACAAGCACCTTTGCATTTCACCTTCCATATTCTGCATTCTAGAATGAGTTTGGCTGTGAACATGGAGACTCAATCCAACCTTTTTGTCATTTGTGTTTTGCTGTTGCTGCTTGCAACATCAATCGCCGCTCAAGAAGTTGGTAACTACAAAACTTTTATGCATTTAATTTGGTGTTTGCTTATGCGTGCATGCGTGCATGTTCGTATGTATACTTTTTCTATGTATGAAAAGAAAAAACACGTTAAGAGGAAAACTTAACGTTTTGAGATATTTACGTACAGAGGATAGTCCTGTTGACATTTCCATAATGACTAACGACACTTTTTCTTTCACTTTCCGCAATGGCTAATGGCACCGTATGCAACACTACAGTTGGTGCCATTAGCCATGCATAGAAGTGAAAACAGGGACACCAGATACAAAGAACTTATTACTGCATATATCTCGGCAGAAGTAGACGTTAAATTCAGAGAAGAAGTTAAGTCACAACTGTGCAGGCTTGCAATGTATGCACTAAATAAGTACACATCTTAAGCAACATGCATGCTAACATCATTTTCTTACCAGATATACAATTTTTTCGTTAACCTTTTTCTTAGTTTGACCTTGGTTTGCGCTGCTCCGAATTATGTTGCAACATGAACTAAATGGTGCAGAGGACGAGAGCGAGTTTGACTATGATGATGGGGGCCCGAAGGGTCCAAGCCGGTGGGGAGAGCTGAAGGAAGAATGGAGGGCATGCAAGACTGGGGAGATGCAGTCCCCAGTGGACGTTTCAAGTCGAAGGATGGATGTCATCCCAAATTCTGCAGGATTAACTGGAAATTACAAGCTCTCTAATGCTACCATTGTGAATAGAGGTCACGATGTATCGGTAAAAGAGTTCCTATGTACCAGCTGCATATTTCAAACACTATACAAACGAAACGGAGATCCGGTTGTTGGGGGTACGACATCAGGAGTGCTGGTCATTGCTAAAGAGTCACCTTTTAGCGCTATAATAAAGCAACTTAGCTGCTTGAACGACAAATTTTTGCAACCCTTTTTTGCTAAAATTAAAAGTTTGTAGCGACCAAAGCACCCTACTGTTGTATCCTAACCCCAGGGATCTGTATTGCTTCAAAATTATGCTTGATTTAGAAAGCTATAGCACGAGAAAAGATAGTTTATGTTAAGAGAGCTTTGAAGCTCTATCTTTGGTCATAGCGCTTCCATAGTAGGTAGTGTGTGTTTTCTCATATACATAATGGCACTGACTTTGTATTTACCAGCTTAAATGGGTTGGAGATGCTGGATCGGTTCGGATCAATGGCACTGATTACGATCTTCAACAATGCCATTGGCACTCACCCTCCGAGCACACTGTCAATGGCCGAAGGTCTCTCTCTCTCTCTCTCTGCTTTAGCCATAAATCAGATGTTGTTGCAGGCTAACTTTGATGGTTTCTTAAAGTATGAAAAGAACTGTTCTTGATTATTTAGGCTGATTTTGAATGTTCAGAATAGTTTTATTAACATTGTCGGAATGTTGAGGTTCAATGAGAGAGCATATAATAACCGTTACAAATCCACACATGTTATCATCGTCAACATCCATAGGAGAAAGCATTGGGGGGAATGTGTGTGCTAACGAAAATAAGATAAGCCAACTACTAACTTATCCAATTAGGCAATATGCAAGCGATAACATGTCATTGCGATTCACAGTTGCATTCGACCTTTGTTTGGGTTCACTGACCTAAATTGACAAGCAAATTTGGTAACTAGGTACGACATGGAGCTGCACATGGTTCACATAAGTAGAGACCCCAACGTGGAGAACAGGCTAGCTGTTATTGGGCTGGTCTTCAGGATTGGCCAACCCGACGCTCTTCTGTCTAAGGTTCACCCTCTCAACCACTTCCATGCACAAAGTTTGATCCATTTCTTTTCCTGTTGTTTGCATATATTTAGCCGGTTGATGAGCCAATTAACACCTGATTTAGCACCGACTGCCCAACACTAGAGTGTTTGATCAAATTGGTATCGGGTACTTTTCAGAAGAAAATGAACTAACCTTATGTCCAACCCTGATACACAAGTTTGAGCATCCAAAAGTCAGGTTCCTTTGCCCAAGGGATTTTCATTTTGGATGAAGATTACTTCGGTAGTTCGGTCTACTGAGAAATGCCAAAAAATATGTGTACCAAATGAGTCGGCGAGACTGATTTAGCGATTCGTACTTTTTAAATAGTAACTTTGTCATACATTCTGAAGCGCTTCGATTCGCAATAGAGCACAACGTTTGAAAGTCGAAACATTATTGAAATTTTTACTTCCTATTATGTCTTATATATTTGGTCGAGTTGGTTTTTTCTTAAATCTAAATTTATTAAGACTACTTATGAAACATCATGGGATTGTACCTTGTAGCGAGAGAAACAATTTCTATATTCTGGGCAAATTGCAATATAGGGAATAAGGCTTTCTTCAAAGAACTTCTTCAAGATCTTTGTAATTTGTGGTGGTCACTTGTCAGTTGAGCAGAGGTATAACGTCCATTGCTGGTACAAGGGAAGAGATAAGCGTCGGCGTGATTGATCCAGGCGAAATAAAGATAGGTGGCAGCAGGTATTACAGATACTGGGGCTCACTCACTGTTCCTCCCTGTACAGAGGGCGTCCTTTGGATCATCAATGAAGAGGTATAACATGACTTGTGACCATTTGGCCTGTTTGACGAGGCTTTTTTTTTTTTTTGCAAAACGTATTTGGTAATTAGTTTTTGTTTTTTTTTCTTCAGTTTAAAAATCAATTTTTAAATCAAGGTTGTTTTTGAAAACTCAAAAAATGAGTTTCGGTTTTCAATTTTGATTTTTTTTAGACGACCACCACCCTCCTACCGCCGGCAGGCGACAGCCACGGCCGGCGACTGCCGGCATCCGGCAACTGTCGGTGACTGCCGGAGGCCACCAAGCCACCAGCCACTGCAGGCCACCACCACTGTCAGCCACCGCCACGCCCCACCACCGTCACCGCAAACCACCACAAAAAAATTAAAATAAAAACTGGGTTATCAAACACTCACTTGTTTTTGTAAAAAAAAAATAAAATTAACTGCTCTTTAGTTTTTTTTTTTTGAAAACTGAAAACTAAAATTGAAAGTGTTGTCAAACAGGAGCCTTAGCTTCACGCTGTATGGCTATTCTCAAAGCTTATACTGTTTGTCTGTTCTTTATTGGTCGCTACCACACACACACACACACACACACACATATATATATATATATATATATATATATATATATAGTCGCTAATGTTAATTCTTAAACGACAATTTTGAGCTATGACTGACATATGAAATTGTTAACCAAAGTCATTCTGACAACATCGAATGTAAGACTTAAGAACTGTCGCTTTATATCTTATAGCCTGCCACTGTTTCAAGACGGCAAGTTGATCTGTTACGCGAGGCAGTTGATGATGTAAGTAGCTACATTTATGACTTCTGATCATGCAATATTCTTCCCTCTTATGTTATCTATTACCTTCCCACCCACCAATAACGATATCATTGCTACATTTTCAAAAGGAAAAAAAATTAATAACAAGACAGCTATTACATAAGAGAACTATTCATTCATGCCATTCTCATGCAACATAGTGCTACATGAAATGCTTTCGACTAGAATTTTGGTGGCCATTTATAAACCTAAGTGGCCATTTAATTTGCTGTGAAGCTAGATTTTCCACATAGTTTTGATCAAGAAGCACACCGTGTACTCTCTCCGCTTTCCACCAACCCGGAGGCCTTGCCTCAAGCTGCGTATAACTAGCCTATCATTTATTTATTTATTTATTTCAAATATGAAACTTATATCTACATAGCATCGCATGTAGCAGAATACATAGTCCAGTAGTGAATGATATCAATTTTGTTATAAAGTGGTAGTACAACTTGTACTATAGAAGGTGCAAACATGTAGTATGAAAGAGTCACAAATCTGTTGCTTGTGAGTTCCACAAATTCACTTTTTCAGCATCAAAATCCCAGAGAAAATGTTTCGGCCATTCAATTTTTGACCCAAAGTCCTCTAAGTATGGGGAAGGCTAGGCAAAGTTGAATACTTCTTAGTTGAAACTTTAGGAAGTTCATTTGGCCCTCTAGCTTTGGCTAATGGTACTCTCTCTTTGAATATATTTTGGTGTACATTGTGCATGGATTGACTGTGCAAAACTTGCCATTAGCCAAATAGGAGTGTTGATATGCCCATCGTAATCAAGAACCGCTGAGTAATTTTTATTCTCAATTGTCAAATAATTAATATGTTACCTGTCACAACGTACTTGGTAAAGATCACGGAGCAACAACATATATGATGTTCTACAATAATATGGGGTTCACTAGAAATGAAATTCACAAGCCCCAACATATCTGACTTGGATATACATGTTTCCATTTTGCAGAATGCTAGAGAGAATGCAAGGCCATTGCAACAAATCAACGGTCGAGATGTTCGCCTTTACCGCCCTAGGGTTCATAAGAATTAAGTAAATTGCAGATGGCCAATTTATTTAACCTTTTTAGCTACTTATTATTGTACTTTTTCCAGCTTTCCTCGGTACAAGACTAAATAAAACCCCTAACGTTTCTGTTATTTTCTTGAGTTACGAAACTATCAATGAATGTAGGATGTTAAGATAAAGAATTAATGCACAGCGAGTTGCATAAGATCCGGATTCCTTGCTGCTATTAATTAGGTGGTCTAGCTGGTCATCCGTCACGCATTCCTTTGTTCGCAATAGTAATAAAGCTCCCTTTATGTCATGTGATCCTATCATTTTTGTCTTGTACTCTGATCTCATTCAAAAAATGCGTATCTAAATTTCAACAATGAGCACCGTGAACGAAAATTTTCTTTTATTGGCGTAAAGTCCTCTTCAACCAGGGAGACATTTCGTACTTTTGCGGAGTTTTGAGAAAAATGTATTTGGCAAATTTCCTAGTAAATGGCGTCCGAACTTACTAGATGTTCAATTGATGGAAGGGGGAAAAAAAAAGGAATGGGGTGATATCCGATATATTTCTTGACTTTAGAGGGTAATCTCCTCAAGGACATATTATCAACTTAATATATATCGCTTGTATCTATTCATCAAACAGAATGTACAAGAAATTAACTTCATTGTAAAATGACCACAATAGCCCTAATGGGCCCCACAGACCCAAATTCATATATTCCCTCCGTCCCAAAAAAAATGATCGTATTTACTCTTTGGGTTGTCCCATAAAAATTGATCACTTTTCAAATTAAGAAAGATTCTATATGTGTTTTTTCATATTTACCCTTTTTACACTTATTTTATTCTATTTGCTCTCTCCACATTTAATCCTCAACTCTCTCTCTCTCTCTCACACACACACACACTCATATGTCCCACTCATATCCTTAATCAGCTTGAAAGTCAGGCACAACCGAAATATGGGACGGAGGGAGCATTTGACCAGTGTCCACGTCCTCGGGGCCCAGTGCTAACTGCAATCGATGATTTTCATGCTTTAAGTTAAATAGTAATACGGGAGTGATTTGACGATGTTTCCGTATTTAAGTTTCCCTTTTGTCCTGTAAAAGGACCTCAAACAATATGTAATGGACAGACTATGAATCAAATTATCAAATTGCTTCTCTCTCTCTTAAATTCCTTGATCTCCCTATCCTTAGGGCCCTAATGCTCTGTTTCCCGTTCCCAATTCAATTCCCTTCATTTTACAAAGTCGGCTGCATCACGCCCATGAGCTTAAAAATAAAAAGAGATGTTCACGCTTTCGCTCTTTCTTCTTCCGTTGTCACTTCATCATGCCCTCAGCCTCACCCTTGGCACATCGTGGAGTGGAAATAAAACAGTAATTAAGGACATTTTCTGCCAAAATAAAAGAAATTCATCTATAATCTTCAAATTTGCATACAAGATGAAAAATGAAGTGCATATGATTTGTGTTCTTAAAATTAAAAGTAATCTAGATTATGGTGCCTAATATCACAACCCTATTGTAACGTCCCGAATTTTTGAAGCGTTAATATTAAATAAATAAAGTTAAAATACCTTAAAATATCAAAAAGTCTTCCAAGTGATCATTCAGAGCATTTACTAATCAATCCCAAAGATACATCAATAGATGCCATAGCGGCTTAAAGCATTTATATAATCTAAATTACTTTGACATGGAGTTCCAAAATAAAAACTGAACAAATTCAATTTATCTTAATTATTACATCTAAAAATAATAATACTTACTCTGAGATAAATAAATAAAAACAGTTAGCTTTCAGTTACACAGCTAGCTCTGAAATACAATCTCATCTACTGATCACCTGAAAGGAAAATGATAAGGAAGTGAGCCAAATGCCTAGTAAGGTCGCTCAACACGTCGACCAAAAGGAATACAAAAATATCTGAGGAAACAGAATTGCGGACGTACAGAATATTAACATAACAGATACAAAACATAAATTCGAAATACAAAGTAGGTTTTCATACAAAGACAAAATTTTTAAAAATGTCATAGCATATCCTTTGTGAGAGACAGACACTAGTGAACCATTCAGAATAAGGTCAGACATGCCATCACTGACACATAGGGCAAGGTTCAGAATAAGATTGTGATTTCTAGCTCATCCCAGTGAACTAGCTAACATTTCAATCCACGTAGATAAATCAGAAACAAAAAACGTCACATATATTGTGACATGACTCACAATAATAATAATAATAATAATAATAATAATAATATATTACCTATAAGTTATGCAAAACCTGGCGGCAGAACCTTACAATTACTTACAAAATAGTTCAAGTAGAGTATTTCAATAATTTTAAAAGCTATTTAGGAATATATTTATGTCAACAAAGAGTAAAGAAAAAAATATATATTTACTCAATCATCTCAAAATTTGTACAAATAAATTATAATCGAATGCCACGTGAACATGAAATGGACAAACACATTATTAGGTTGGATACCAGTGGCTTCTCTCTTTTCCAATGAACCATAGAATTCAATACTAAATTTGCTGGAAATCAGGATACATGGCAGTGGAAACAACTAAAAGAAAAAGAAAACATGATGATGCATGCTTTGAAATTTGAAAGGCACTCAGCCGTGATGACTCAGCCCTGAAGATAGTAACAAGATAGTGAAGACTTGCAGAACGAGGAAGAAAGCTGATGAAGGCTGCAGACGGACAAGAAAACAACGCACGACAATAGTACTTTAGCACAAATCGGAATAGCTAAATTGAGAATTAAATCGTTAAACAGATGATCGATCTAACGCCGATTTAGATTTTTAAAAAATAATCTCTTACTTTTGATCCGACAATTTAACCCAAGGTCTTGATCCCCTCAAATAAATTGTATCAAAACCCTGATGTAAAAATATCCAAATTTTCAATTAGAATTCTATCAACCACAATAATCTATGTGAATGTTACCACAAATCTCAATTTCAAAATAAAAAATAAACTTACCTCGTAGTTATGATCAAAATCTCCAAAAGTCTCTTCCTAAGGACTCTCTGCAGGTTCTGAAGTTTCTTCTACTCCTAAGAATATATTGTGATTCATCAGATACCTAAAAATATACACTAATATTTCTAAAACAATTAGAATTTTAAAATACCCATTACGTCTCCGAACTCTCTAATTTTCTTTTCTTTTTTATAAGCATTTAAATATGCGGGGTCTAAAATCCCCCCCCCCCCCCCAAATAAAAATTCCGTCCTCGGAATCAAAATGTATTGAGGCGCCAAAAAGGTGCGGATAAGTATGTCGCATATATTCTTCAGATTCTCAAGTGGCCTCCTCAATTTCATGTTTCTGCCATAAAACCTTAACAGAGGGAGGGAATGACTTTCGTCCTTAATCCTTTTCCACGATGGTCAAGAATTTCAACTGGTTGTTTTTCGTAGGAAAGGTCCTCCTGTACTGATAAAGGCTCATATGGCACAATGGGCGTCGGATCATAAACGTACTTCCTCTGATTCGAAACATGAAAAACGTTATGAACATGCGAAAGTTCTGGTGGCAATGCAACTCTGTAAGCCACCGGAGCTATCCTCTCCAAAATCTTGAATGGCCCAACAAATCTAGGGCTAAGCTTGCCGTTCTACCGAAACACATCACCCCCTTCCTAGGTGAAACTCTTAAAAACACGTGATCACCTATCTCAAACTCAAGTTCACGGTGACGGTGGGATGTATGGTAGCGCTGTCTATCCTAGGCAGCTCCGAGACGATCCCGAATCACCTCAACCTTTTGTTTAGTCAGCTGTACCAACTCTGGTCCCAATAACTGTCTCTCTCCTAACTCATCCCCAGCATAATGGAGTCCTGCACCTCTGTCCATACAATGCCTCAAACGGTGCCATCTTAATACTTGTCTGATAGTTGTTATTGTAGACAAACTCTAAATGACTATGTCAGCTACCACCAAGGTCTAGTGTGCAAGCCATCAGCATATCCTCTAGTGTCTGAATGGTAGGTTCAGACTGCTCATCTGTCTATACCTGGTAAGCGGTGCTGAAACGGAGATCAGTCCCATAGAATTCTGAAAACTCCTCTAGAAATTTGAAGTAAAATGCGGATCTCGATCTGATACTATTGATAATGGAATGCAACCTCACTATCTCATCAATATATATTTGGGCTAATTACACCTATGTCCCTGAGGTTAGGGGTAATTACAGTCAAGGACACTAAGTTTCAAAATGTAACATTCCGTGACCAAAAGTGTTTCAAATGTATCACCCGTGTCCATCCGTCAGGGTTCCGTCCAAAAAGTGTACTTTTTTTTATGTCAGCAATACGTATTTTTAAAATGACAAAATTACCCTTGCTGTATATACTGAGTAATTTTTATTGTACATACTGAGTATTTTGAACAAAAAAAATGTCATTTAATAATTAGAATAATTATTTTGTCTTCCCCAGCTAACTCGCCGGCAGCCCCCTTCCCTCGCCCCACGCCATGGCAGCCCCACTACCGGTCGCACAAGCGGTCGCCGGCGACTAACTCTGTTCCTCGCTCCTTCACCAAAATGCCCCTTCATCGTGCCTCTGCGAGCATCGCGCCGATGCCGTACCGTGCCGCTACCACTGCAACCGTCCGATCGATGTTGCCGGCCCGACGAGTCGAGGGCGACTCGATGAGTTGGAGCCGAGTCTTGGTGATGTCGATCGGGAAGGTGGTGGTTTCCGCCACCATGGCAGATAGCGAGGCCAGTGCGACGGCTACCTTCTTCGGGGGAAGCTTCGGAGCATTGTCACAACCTTCGATGGAAATGGATGTTTTCTTCGTCTGAACCGAGAGGCCGGTGCTCTGTCTTACTCTTCTGGCCAATGCATAGTCGCTGGGGAAGGGGAGGCAGGCGAGGTGCGCCGCCGGGGAAGGGGAGGAAGACGGGAGGGTGGGTGACAGGGAAGGGGGATGCAGATGGGTAGGGGGTTGGGGGGGTCGGGGGGTGGGGCGTGGGGGGGTTAAGAGTAAAGTCTTTCTTTTCTTTTTTTTAATGAAGTAATGGCATTAGAAAAAAAAAATAAGGTTCCAACTCAGGGGCAATACAGTCTTTTCATCAAAACCGTTAGGAATTTTAGGGTTCCGTTTGGTCAATGGACACAAGTGTAATTTGTCCAAACTATTGTCCTTGGCTGTAATTATCCCTAAACCTCAGGGATATGAGTGTAATTAGCCCAATATATTTTCACTAGTTCAAATAATGGTGATGTACCTCGGATAGGAAGGAAATGTGCAGACTTTGTCAACCTATCAACAATAACTCAAATAATGTCGAAACCCTTGACTGTCCTCGGTAAATCTACCACAAAATCAATTGTTACATGCTCCCACTTCTATTGCGGAATCTCAAGTGGCTGAAGTGGTCCCCTAGGCTTTTGGTGCTCCGTCTTCACTCTCTGACAAACCAAATAATGGGAGACAAACTCTGTTATATCCGACTTTATACTGCTCCACCAAAAATGCTCCATAAGGTCATGATACATCTTTGTTCCTCCTAGGTGGATAGAGAAACTAGAGTTATGAGCCTCTGACAATAACTCCATCCTCACAGACATATCCGCTGGCACACAAAGTCTTTTCTGGAACCAAACTATACCGTGCTCGTCAACTCTGAACTCAGACTGTTTTCCATTGTTAATCTCTCAATAATGTGAACTATACCAGAATCTCCATCTCGAGCTTCCTTGATCCTACTAATCAAGGTAGGTTGTACCTGTAATGCAACCGAGTACTCTCCACCATCTTGTCATTTGATCTCCAGATCCAAGTTCTTCATATCTTCTAACAATTGAGTTTGCATGTGATAAGTGCTACTAAGTTTCCTGTGCTCTTCCTACTAAGTGCATCGGCCACGACATTTGCCAATTATACATAAGACTTTTATGATCGGTGTATATCTCAAAGATCTCACTATACAAGTAATGTCTTCATATCTTCAAAGCCAAAATCACAGCTGCTAAATCAAGATCATGGGTGGGGTAGTTCTGTTCGTAGGGTTTAAGCTGTCTGTAAGCATAGGCACTCACCTTACCATGTTGCATCAAAACACAACCTAACCCTCTCTTGAGGCATCACTATATATCACAAAACCTCCAGAACAAGATAGTAGGCCAATAAAGGTGCAGACGCCAACCTTTCCTTCAGTTCCTGAAAACTAGCCTCACATTCCTCACTCCAAATAAATTGGTTGTTCTTCTTAGTCAACTGAATCAAAGGCATAGCTATTCTCAAAAAAACTTCTACTAATCGACGGTAGTAACATGCCAATCCCAAAAGCTTCGCACTTCAGTAACAGTACTAGGCCTCTGCCAATCGGTCACCCCCGTAACCTTAAAGGGGTCAACAACTATTCCATCCTTAGACACCACATGTCCCAGAAATATAACTTGCTTAAGCCAAAACTCACATTTCTTAAACTTAGCATATAATTGATTATCCTTCAAAGTCTGTAAGATATTTTTTTAGTGCTCACTATGCTCCTCTTTTGACTTAAAGTACACCAAAATGTCGTCAATGAAAACAATAACAAACTGATCCAAATACTGCCTAAACACACTATTATCAGGTCCATAAAAGCAACAGGGGGCATTAGTCAACCCAAAAGGCATAACTAAGAACTCGTAATGACCATAACGAGTCCTAAATGCGGTCTTTGGCACATCCTCTGCTCTTACTTTTAGCTGATGGTATCCAGAACACAGATCTAACTTTGAGAAAAACCTTGCTCCTTGAAGTTGGTCAAACAAATCATCTATCCATAAAAAAGGGTATTTGTTAAGTATGGTGATCTTATTCAACTCACGGTAGTCGATGCAAAGTTTCAACGTGCCATCTTTCTTCTTGACGAACAAGACCGGGGCATCCCAAGGTGACACACTAGGTCGTATGAACCCCCTATCAAGTAATTCTTGCAGTTATTCTTTTAGCTCCTTCATTTCTGTAGGCGCCATTCGATATGGAGTCTTAGAAATAGGTGTCACACCAGGAATTAAGTCAATTACAAATTCAACTTCATGGTCGATTGGTTTTCCCGACAACTCTTCTGAAAACACCTCAGGGAAGTTGCATACTACCGGTATGTCTGATACCTCTAGACCTCCATGATTACTATTAAGGACGTGAGCAATGTAACCCATATAGCCCTTGTGAAGCATGAGACGAGCCGTAATAGCTGATATAATAGACGACCCACTAGGTTTTGAACCCTAAAATTCAAACTCAGCCGAATCAGATAGACGAAAACGAACTCGCTTCTCAAAGCAATCGACTAAGGCATGATAGGATGCCAACCAATCCATACCCAAAATCACGTCAAAATCACGAATAGCTAAAAGAACTAGATCCCCAGGAAGGTCCCTATCATAAATGTGGATCTTACAGTTCCTCAATACTGAATTAACCACCACAAAATCCCCAACAGGAATTCCCACAGACAACTCACAGTCAAGAGACTGGGGTTTAAACCCCAAGGTGTCGTGCAAACGAAACAGAAACAAAAGAATGTGTGGCCCCAGAGTCAAATAATACATGTGTATCAACTGAATTAATCTGAATTATACCTGCTACCACATCCTTTGAACCTGATGCATCCTTAGCTGTCTTGTTGAACACTTTGCCAGTAGTTCTAGGTTTTTGCCCTCCGGCTGACTGACTAGTACTCTGCCTTGGGCCTGAAGCTGTACTCCCTGCAATAGAACCATGCGGTCCAGATTGCCCTGATGCTGGAGTAGAACAATCTTCGATATGGTGACCCTTCTAGCCATACCCGAAACATGCTCATATATCCCAATGGCAACTCTGGCCACCATGTCGCTTATTTCACCTATGACAAACAGGATCGGAACCTGTTGATAGGGGCCTCTAAGCAAAGTTCTGACTAAAACCCCTACTTAATTTACCCTGACCCTGGCTCTGCCTCTGACCTTGGTCCCTCTGACCAAAAGAAATTGAGGAAGAAGTTTGTCTGTGCTTCCCATCACCCTGTGCCGTGTGTGACTGGGATAGTTCTAGACGGTCTCTCTTGCCTGCCTTAGTGTCTTTCCTCTCTCTATAGTCCCTTGCCTCAACCTCGATAGTCTTTTCAATGTCCATGCATTAAACATAGGTCTCAATCGGGACTGGAACAATGCACTACCTAATACTAGGTTTAAGACCCCAAGTAAAAATCTGCACTCTATCCTTCTCATTTGTTACCAACTGCTTACCATAACGAGACAGTCGCGTAAACTTGACCTCATACTCGGCAACACTTTTGTTCTCCCCCTGCCTCAAGTTCAAAATCCACGATACATCTGTTCTTTTACAATACTTGGAAAGTATCGGTCGAAGAACAAGTCCTCAAACTGACCCCATGTCAT
Source organism: Escallonia herrerae (assembly GCA_033070095.1). Classification (NCBI taxonomy): domain Eukaryota; kingdom Viridiplantae; phylum Streptophyta; class Magnoliopsida; order Escalloniales; family Escalloniaceae; genus Escallonia; species Escallonia herrerae. The sequence goes on from JAVXUP010000149.1 coordinate 515,286, forward strand.
CGCCTTACGTTGTTCCACGGTTTTACTATCCTCAATTGTTTTTCACCAATGATCTGTTTCCCCATTAAGTTTATACATTGTGAGTTCTAGCTATCTTTTCCTCATCAGTGCAATCCATAAGCCTAAATACCTTCTCAAGTCAAGAAATCCACTTCTCTGCCACAGTCGGATTGTCTGTAACTCCAAAAGGTTCTATATTCTTCTTGTCAAACTATTCTAATAAGCTACGAGTCTGAGCCTGCTCGAGATTAGGATTCGAATTTGGGTTCTACTGATTCTGTTAATTTAGCTGAATGTGTTGTTTCGCCAGTAGCTGAGTCAGCTGAGCTTGCTGATTTGCCAAGATAGTCAGAAGATCCGACGAATTTTTGTTCCCTGTGATGTTTTGATGCTCCACATTCCGATTGTTAGCGCGCCTATTATTATGACCGCTTGTCATTACTTGAAGAGAAAATTAGAATCAGATACTGACTACGACAATAAACTTAAATCTACCCATCCTACCCATCTCACAACTTATTTGATCCTAAGCATATAAATCTACATGAGTTTAAACCTATAACTCTGATACAAACTGTAACGCCCCGAATTTTTCGAGCATTAATATCAAATAAACAAAGTTAGGAAACCTCAAAATATCATAAAGTCTCCCAAGAGGTCATTCAAAGCATTTACTAATCAATCCCAAAGATACATCAATAAATGTCATAGCAGCTTAAAGCATTTATATGATCTAAATTACTTCGATACGGAGTTCCAAAATAAAAACTTAACAAATTGAATTTGTCTTAATTATTACATCTAAAAATATTAATACTGACTCTGAGATAAAGAAAAAAAAACAGCTAACTTTCAGTCACATAGCTAGCTCTGAAATACATTATCACCTACTGATCACCTAAAAAGAAAATGATAAGGAAGTGAGTCAAATACCCAGTAAGGTCGCTCAATAGACTGACCAAAAAGAATACAAAAATTCAAGAAAACAGAATTGCGGACGTACAGAATATTAACAGAATTAGATACAAAACAGAAATTCGAAATACAAAGTATGTTTTCATGCAAAGACAAAATTTCTAAAAATGTCATAATATATCCTTTGTATAGAGACAAACGCTAGAGAGTCATTCAAAATAAAGCCACACATGTCGTCACTGACACATAGGACAAGGGTCAGAGAATAAGATTGCGATCTCTATCTCATCTCACTGAGCTAGCCAATGTTTCAATCCACATGGATAAGCCAGAAACCAAAAGTATCACATACACTGTAATATGACTCACAAAAAAAGAATATTACCTATAAGTTATGCAAAGTCTGGTGGCAAACCTTACAAATACTTACGGAACAGTTCAAGTGGAGTACTTCAATAATTTTAAAGGCTATTTAGGAATATATTTATGTCAACAAAAATGTTCAGATTCAATCAAATCTCATACAACGGTAGTAATCTAGACGGAGACTTCTTGAGTTTGAACCTTGAAACTAGCATGGCATTTCATCGCCCATGGAACATAAAACACTAACCACTAAGAAGTGTCACACCTTTCAAAACCTACCCAAAAAGAAGGGTTGAGGCCACCTTCTATCATGTTTCAACACCATTGATAGCATACATGTTATAACATCAAATTCTAGTACCAAAAACATAGCAACGGACACGTACAATTGCAAAAAATTGGGAGGTGACTGCGATCCCAGCTACTACAAGACAGAGTCAATGATACGATTGAGACTGACGTTGAAATGTAAATTGATGGGCGTAGGTTCAAGATGGCTTACTGGGTCAATTTGCAAGTTGAGCTATGGCTTTTGAGCATGCCTTTAAAGAGTTTAAGAATTTTATTAATAAAAAAAGGAACAATACAAGGAGGTAATTGCTATGTTTGAATCTCTTTTTTTTTTTTAGTTAATCACGCGATTGACCACTACTATTAAGCAAATTCAACTTTGGTCACTGGACATCGATTTCTGTCAAAGTGACCATTAAACTTTAAAATTCATTTCAATCCTATCACTCCGTCAAATTTCCTTGCCGTCATTATGTTTAGTGGTGTAACTTTGGCGGGACAACCCGTGCACAACCCGTGCCAGCCCACAAAAATATGGGCATGGACTTACTTTTATAGTGATCTCGGTGGACATGGGCTCAAAATGTTAGGCCTGTAAAAAGTATGGGCTGGACATGGACAAAGCTTTTTATAAGCCCGTTCAGCCCGTGAAAAAATCAGCTCGTCTAACTATTATATAATATAAATTACAATATATATATATATATATATATATATATATATATATATATATATATATATATTGTTTCCTTTAGTCATTAAAAACTGTGGATCACACAACTCTATACAATCTCGACCACCAAATTCTTAACCTAATGGAATACAATTTATTTTTTGTACTTTCTGAACTCTCAGTCCTCACTTCGACAAAGTCAAAGTCTCAAAGCCAAAGGTATGCTCATAATCTTGTCTTATTTTTCTGAACCAGGTTGAGCGACGGTTCCCATTTTTTCGTTCATGTTTAGAGATCTTTGAAGACTTTACTTTTCCTACTTTATTCCTTATTATAGAATTAGACACTCTTGTCTTTTTTTATCTCGTTTTGTTCCAAATATTTGTTTTCATACTTATATTTAAGTTCATTTTGAGAATTTAATGTACTTTCTTTTCATTATCGTGAATAAATTGTAGAGTTGGATGGTCAATGATATGTTTTGAAATTATTTTTTTTTTTAAAAGTAATTTGTAACCATGGACAACCCGTGGACAGTCCGCGTCTAACCCGTGTCCACCAAAATTTTGATGGGCTTGGCGTGGATATATATTATTTGGCCAGTAGATGGGCTGGGCTGCACATGGGGCATGACTTTTGGAGAACGGGCTGGTCATGGTCTAACCCTTGGACCCGTCCAGTCTGCCCAAGTTGCACCTCTAATTCTGTTAAGTCCATTTAGTAAGGGGTATTTATGCCTTTTTATACTCTTCTTTATTTCTTTTCTTTCTTTCCCTCTCTTTCTTTCTTTTCCCCTCCCTTCTTTCCCTCTCCGTCTCACACACACAGGCACACACAAACTACACCCCCCCACACACAGTCACACACACACACATACACACACACACACACACACAACTCTCTATATCTCACACACACGCACGCATAATACATACAAGACCCAAAAAAATACACACATACACAGCACACTGTCGTGTTTGTAGCTATGTTTTCACATCACTTCCCTTGTTTAGTCATCTTCGTCTTTATCAGCTCTGTTCAACTGAACATCTTTGTTTGTATCTATCAGCTCTGTTTCTACGTTAGTGGTGGTGAGCACATATAATTCCACTTGCCTTTGGTTTTAAAGATTGGATTGGCTTTTGTAACAAATGGGTTTCAGGTCTTCTAATGATTCATTAAGATGAAATGAACTTTGATGGTGCCTTTTGGTGTACAAGTGTATATGTATGGAAGAACTGTGTGGGTTAGATACATAGATGCATGGATGAAACGTGCTCTTGGTTTCGGTGTGAGTGTTGGATTCTTTTTGTAGTCAGGGCCTTGTGTAGATGATGTGACTAGTTTGGAACTTTGCAGGCGTTTGTGGAGTATAGGCAACAAGAGACAAGTCTAGTGATAATGACGAAGGAGAGGGAGGAGAATATGTTCCTCGAAATGCGCTGCTGCGAGAAGCAAAGGTATAGTTATATGCTTCTTCAGACTGACAATTTTGATCATCAATTTGGTATGAACTTTTTATTTGACCCTTTCCTTATCATAAATCAATTGGATAATGGATCATAGTTGGAGTTTTGGGTGTGTGTGTGTGTGTGAAGAAGGAAGAAGAAGAAGAAGGAAGAAGGTGAACAGTTAAGAACGATTTTACCCCTAAATAAACGGACTAAGATTGATAGAAGCTAACAGAGTAGCCAGATTGAAATGAATTTCAAAGTTTAATGGTCACTTTGACACAAATCGATGTCTAGTGACCAAAGTTGAATTTGTGTAATAGTACAGTGGTCAATCGCGTAGTTAACTCTTTTTTTTTTCACTTTTTTCTCTAATTTTGTAAACTGGAGAAAATAAACACATTTGGCACACAATTTTCATTTTTTTCTTCAGTTTTGAAAACCAATTTTTAAAACAGGGTTATTTTTGAAAACTCTCATTTGAAGTTTTGAATTTGAAGTTTTGATTTTTATTTTGAGACTACCACCACCACAGCCACGGCCCACCACCGGCTGCCACCGCCTTGACCACCGACGACCGTTGTCGGCCGTCGCCGCCGCCACCTGCCACTGCCAAGCCCCACCACTGCCACCACAAACCACCACCAAAGAAAAATTTCAAAATAAAACCTGGGTAATCAAAAACCCAAAAGAAAAAACTCAAAATAAAAACTGGATAATCAAACACCTATTTATTTTTGTTTAAAAAAAAAATAAACTAAACTAGTTTTTATTTTTATTTTTTAAAATAGAAAACAAAAACTGAAAAGTGTTTTCAAAAACTACCATAGAGTTTCATTTAGCTACCAAAACTGAAGACGATAGAACTACAAAACGATGCATTTGAAGTCTTCGAGTTCACACGTGATAATTTGATTCCAAGAACCCCGCAGGAAATCACCCTATTTAATTTCTTCAGCAGCCAGACACTTCTAAACATTGATGATATCTGTGCATACGTATACATAAAATAAAACCAATGGTTCTGCTATTATAAAGCCTTGAGAAAATCATCTTATGCCAGATTCTCTGGCATATAAAATTGTGAAAACCATGAAAATATAAAATTGTGAAATATATATTATTATACAATTCAAAACTACTAAAATAAATGACTTTTAATAAAACTGTTCCGTGCTTGGCACGGGTTTCTGAGCTAGTATGGATAAAAACTAGAATGTGAGACGCGCATATCACTGTTCTACGTACCATCATTGGAGATCAAAAAGATGGCTTTAGAGCCATTTATGTCACTTATTATCTTTTCTCCATGTATACCGTCAAGAAAACCTTTAAACAACACTCTCCACATGGTCATTTCTTTTCTTTTGCCGCTGTATATGAATCTCTTCATACCCACAAAATTAAAAACCTACTATTCTCGCTATTGTGATCTTGGTTTCCCAAAGTGAAGTATAAGCTATTGTTCTTCGTGGCAATGTACGTAGTTCAGTTTACAAACTTCTACCTAAATAATATAGCTTTAACCTCTATCGCTTGGCACATCAAAATGATCCAATTTGGTACGACTATATTCGATGGCACAGTCTTGTCAATTTAGTCCTCTGTCCAGTGCTTACCGACCTTTTAGGCCTAGTAAGTAGAAATTGCATTGGGAGCAGAAAGTATTGGGTGGTACTGAATTAGTCCTCCTTTTTTCATATCTGCCTTTCAGATTCAATGGACCAAGTGGGTCGAGCTCAATGGTTCAGAGTCAGAGTCGTGCAATATTTACTTTGGTTTGAAGTTTGAACTATATCTGATAACGGTCTTTTGCTAATTTCCAAGCCTCACCGAAGACTAGAATCCAAACTCATAACTCTTAAGTAATGAAATAACAAATGCCCAAAAGCACTGGAATGAAACTCGAAAATTTTCCCATGTACTTCTTGCAGTGGGACAATATCATTAATTTCCATGCAATCCCGGCCGCCGCCTTGGTAGTTTATTCCGGCCGGCACCTTTATTGATTTTTGCCTCTTGGTATGCTTATAGGAACTGAGGCATTTCAAATTCTAATTAAACACCTGCAATGTGTCAATGGTGGGTGTATTATTATGCCTTGACTTTACCCTCCTACGTGAAAAGCTAGATGTACTTCCCTTTTAGGAAGTCTTCAGTTCATAACTGCAAACAAGACCACACATTTATCATCTAATCCCCTATATAAAGCCCTATGCCAGTCTTGCACAGCAGCCCATTCTTCAAACAAGCACCTTTGCATTTCACCTTCCATATTCTGCATTCTAGAATGAGTTTGGCTGTGAACATGGAGACTCAATCCAACCTTTTTGTCATTTGTGTTTTGCTGTTGCTGTTTGCAACATCAATCGCCGCTCAAGAAGTTGGTAACTACAAAACTTTTATGCATTTAATTTGGTGTTTGCTTATGCGTGCATGCGTGCATGTTCGTATGTATACTTTTTCTATGTATGAAAAGAAAAAACACGTTAAGAGGAAAACTTAACGTTTTGAGATATTTACGTACAGAGGATAGTCCTGTTGACATTTCCATAATGACTAACGACACTTTTTCTTTCACTTTCCGCAATGGCTAATGGCACCGTATGCAACACTACAGTTGGTGCCATTAGCCATGCATAGAAGTGAAAACAGGGACACCAGATACAAAGAACTTATTACTGCATATATCTCGGCAGAAGTAGACGTTAAATTCAGAGAAGAAGTTAAGTCACAACTGTGCAGGCTTGCAATGTATGCACTAAATAAGTACACATCTTAAGCAACATGCATGCTAACATCATTTTCTTACCAGATATACAATTTTTTCGTTAACCTTTTTCTTAGTTTGACCTTGGTTTGCGCTGCTCCAAATTATGTTGCAACATGAACTAAATGGTGCAGAGGACGAGAGCGAGTTTGACTATGATGATAGGGGCCCGAAGGGTCCAAGCCGGTGGGGAGAGCTGAAGGAAGAATGGAGGGCATGCAAGACTGGGGAGATGCAGTCCCCAGTGGACGTTTCAAGTCGAAGGATGGATGTCATCCCAAATTCTGCAGGATTAACTGGAAATTACAAGCTCTCTAATGCTACCATTGTGAATAAAGGTCACGACGTATCGGTAAAAGAGTTCCTATGTACCAGCTGCATATTTCAAACACTATACAAACGAAACGGAGATCCGGTTGTTGGGGGTGTACGACATCAGGAGTGCTGGTCATTGCTAAAGAGTCACCTTTTAGCGCTATAATAAAGCAACTTAGCTGCTTGAACGACAAATTTTTGCAACCCTTTTTTGCTAAAATTAAAAGTTTGTAGCGACCAAAGCACCCTACTGTTGTATCCTAACCCCAGGGATCTGTATTGCTTCAAAATTATGCTTGATTTAGAAAGCTATAGCACGAGAAAAGATAGTTTATGTTAAGAGAGCTTTGAAGTTCTATCTTTGGTCATAGCGCTTCCATAGTAGGTAGTGTGTGTTTTCTCATATACATAATGGCACTGACTTTGTATTTACCAGCTTAAATGGGTTGGAGATGCTGGATCGGTTCGGATCAATGGCACTGATTACGATCTTCAACAATGCCATTGGCACTCACCCTCCGAGCACACTGTCAATGGCCGAAGGTCTCTCTCTCTCTCTCTCTCTCTCTCTGCTTTAGCCATAAATCAGATGTTGTTGCAGGCTAACTTTGATGGTTTCTTAAAGTATGAAAAGAACTGTTCTTGATTATTTAGGCTGATTTTGAATGTTCAGAATAGTTTTATTAACATTGTCGGAATGTTGAGGTTCAATGAGAGAGCATATAATAACCGTTACAAATCCACACATGTTATCATCGTCAACATCCATAGGAGAAAGCATTGGGGGGAATGTGTGTGCTAACGAAAATAAGATAAGCCAACTACTAACTTATCCAATTAGGCAATATGCAAGCGATAACATGTCATTGCGATTCACAGTTGCATTCGACCTTTGTTTGGGTTCACTGACCTAAATTGACAAGCAAATTTGGTAACTAGGTACGACATGGAGCTGCACATGGTTCACATAAGTAGAGACCCCAACGTGGAGAACAGGCTAGCTGTTATTGGACTGGTCTTCAGGATTGGCCAACCCGACGCTCTTCTGTCTAAGGTTCACCCTCTCAACCACTTCCATGCACAAAGTTTGATCCATTTCTTTTCCTGTTGTTCGCATATATTTAGCCGGTTGATGTGCCAATTAACATCTGATTTAGCACCGACTGCCCAACACTAGAGTGTTTGATCAAATTGGTATCAGGTACTTTTCAGAAGAAAATGAACTAACCTTATGTCCAAGTTTGAGCATCCAAAAGTCAGGTTCCTTTGCCCAAGGGATTTTCATTTTGGATGAAGATTACTTCGGTAGTTCGGTCTACTGAGAAATGCCAAAAAATATGTGTACCAATTGAGTCGGCGAGACTGATTTAGCGATTCGTACTTTTTAAATAGTAACTTTGTCATACATTCTGAAGCGCTTCGATTCGCAATAGAGCACAACGTTTGAAAGTCAAAACATTATTGAAATTTTTACTTCCTATTATGTCTTATATATTTGGTCGAGTTGGTTTTTTCTTAAATCTAAATTTATTAAGACTACTTATGAAACATCATGGGATTGTACCTTGTAGCGAGAGAAACAATTTCTATATTCTGGGCAAATTGCAATATAGGGAATAAGGCTTTCTTCAAGATCTTTGTAATTTGTGGTGGTCACTTGTCAGTTGAGCAGAGGTATAACGTCCATTGCTGGTACAAGGGAAGAGATAAGCGTCGGCGTGATTGATCCAGGCGAAATAAAGATAGGTGGCAGCAGGTATTACAGATACTGGGGCTCACTCACTGTTCCTCCCTGTACAGAGGGCGTCCTTTGGATCATCAATGAAGAGGTATAACATGACTTGTGACCATTTGGCCTGTTTGACGAGGCTTTTTTTTTTTTTTTGCAAAACGTATTTGGTAATTAGTTTTTGTTTTTTTTTCTTCAGTTTAAAAATCAATTTTTAAATCAAGGTTGTTTTTGAAAACTCAAAAAATGAGTTTCGGTTTTCAATTTTGATTTTTTTTAGACCACCACCACCCTCCTACCGCCGGCAGGCGACAGCCACGGCCGGCGACTGCCGGCATCCGGCAACTGTCGGTGACTGCCGGAGGCCACCAGCCACTGCAGGCCACCACCACTGTCAGCCACCGTCACGCCCCACCACCCTCACCGCAAACCACCACAAAAAAATTAAAATAAAAACTGGGTTATCAAACACTCACTTGTTTTTGTAAAAAAAAAAAAAATTTAACTGCTCTTTAGTTTTTTTTTTTTGAAAACTGAAAACTAAAATTGAAAGTGTTGTCAAACAGGAGCCTTAGCTTCACGCTGTATGGCTATTCTCAAAGCTTATACTGTTTGTCTGTTCTTTATTGGTCGCTACCACATATATATATATATATATATATATATATATATATATATATATATATATATATATATATAAGTCGCTAATGTTAATTCTTAAACGACAATTTTGAGCTATGACTGACATATGAAATTGTTAACCAAAGTCATTCTGACAACATCGAATGTAAGACTTAATAACTGTCGCTTTATATCTTATAGCCTGCCACTGTTTCAAGACGGCAAATTGATCTGTTACGCGAGGCAGTTGATGATGTAAGTAGCTACATTTATGACTTCTGATCATGCAATATTCTTCCCTCTTATGTTATCTATTACCTTCCCACCCACCAATAACGATATCATTGCTACATTTTCAAAAGGAAAAAAAATTAATAACAAGACAGCTATTACATAAGAGAACTATTCATTCATGCCATTCTCATGCAACATAGTGCTACATGAAATGCTTTCGACTAGAATTTTGGTGGCCATTTATAAACCTAAGTGGCCATTTAATTTGCTGTGAAGCTAGATTTTCCACATAGTTTTGATCAAGAAGCACACCGTGTACTCTCTCCGCTTTCCACCAACCCGGAGGCCTTGCCTCAAGCTGCGTATAACTAGCCTATCATTTATTTATTTATTTATTTCAAATATGAAACTTATATCTACATAGCATCGCATGTAGCAGAATACATAGTCCAGTAGTGAATGATATCAATTTTGTTATAAAGTGGTAGTACAACTTGTACTATAGAAGGTGCAAACATGTAGTATGAAAGAGTCACAAATCTGTTGCTTGTGAGTTCCACAAATTCACTTTTTCAGCATCAAAATCCCAGAGAAAATGTTTCGGCCATTCAATTTTTGACCCAAAGTCCTCTAAGTATGGGGAAGGCTAGGCAAAGTTGAATACTTCTTAGTTGAAACTTTAGGAAGTTCATTTGGCCCTCTAGCTTTGGCTAATGGTACTCTCTCCTTGAATATATTTTGGTGTACATTGTGCATGGATTGACTGTGCAAAACTTGCCATTAGCCAAATAGGAGTGTTGATATGCCCATCGTAATCAAGAACCGCTGAGTAATTTTTATTCTCAATTGTCAAATAATTAATATGTTACCTGTCACAACGTACTTGGTAAAGATCACGGAGCAACAACATATATGATGTTCTACAATAATATGGGGTTCACTAGAAATGAAATTCACAAGCCCCAACATATCTGACTTGGATATACATGTTTCCTTTTTGCAGAATGCTAGAGAGAATGCAAGGCCATTGCAACAAATCAACGGTCGAGAGGTTCGCCTTTACCGCCCTAGGGTTCATAAGAATTAAGTAAATTGCAGATGGCCAATTTATTTAACCTTTTTAGCTACTTATTATTGTACTTTTTCCAGCTTTCCTCGGTACAAGACTAAATAAAACCCCTAGCGTTTCTGTTATTTTCTTGAGTTACGAAACTATCAATGAATGTAGGATGTTAAGATAAAGAATTAATGCACAGCGAGTTGCATAAGATCCGGATTCCTTGCTGCTATTAATTAGGTGGTCTAGCTGGTCTCCTAATCTACTTAATCTGGACTTCAGTTAATCTTTGTCTTGGTTGTGTGTGGAACTGTTGTTTTTGATACCTAGATTTGTCTTTGTTACTTCATACAACACAATTTTCCATGTTATACATCTAGTTTTTGATTTTAGGCCAAATGTGGTGTTCGGTTAAGCTTTCCTCCCCGTCTTAGAGAGAGAGAGAGAGAGATCTCAGTTTAGCCAATAAACTTGTTGCAGCTATAAGGAACTTAAATTCTTTGTATTTCATAATAGACTTTAGGGAGTATATATCCTACCTTTTCTACAACACACATAGTGGATGATCCGACCTTCAACTAATTAAAAAACTTAAACTAATTAGTCTTGCGTCTACCCACGTAGATAAGCTCTTTTTTTTTTTTTTCATCTCATTAAGTGTGAGAATAGCTCAACTCACGCGTGCACCTGATCAATAGTACATTCTCTCTCTTTTTTTTTTTCCTTTTTTGGTTTGGATGAATAGGTTCTCTCTCCGAGCAATCTTAAGGGTGCACCTTATATAACCATAGTCCAGAAACTTTTATTGATCGATACTTCCTAGTATCTGTCGCATGCTTGAACCGATGAAGTCACGGAATGAATCAAACACTCTCGATTGCCAAGTTAACCTTTTTTGAACTCACGCATGTACCACGATTTTCCTCACAGAAAATCGAGAAGAGTTCGGATCAACTAGTAGGGCAACATATACCATACTACTCTCGGTAAACCCCCAATTTGGACTTTGCCTTTGGAATAAAAATGTCCTCACATAATTAGAAGCTACCAAGATTAAGCTTGAGTAAGAATGTGAAAGGTATGACTACCATGTTGGAAGACCAAGAATATCTTGTACTTTAAAAGCTCTCAGGTGTAGTTGTACAAAGTAGCATTCCATCCGGTGTGTCATCCGTTACGCATTCCTTTGTTCGCATCTGGTTGTGTCTGCCCAGAGAATGAGAAGCTTTATGTCATGCCAAATGTCAATTTAAGCAAAAAATGGTGACCTACCAGTCAAGGAACACCTATATGTTACATAACAATAGTAATAAAGCTCCCTTTATGTCATGTGATCCTATCATTTTTGTCTTGTACTCCGATCTCATTCAAAAAATGCGTATCTAAATTTCAACAATGAGCACCGTGAACGAAAATTTTCTTTTATTGGCGTAAAGTCCTCTTCAACCAGGGAGACATTTCGTACTTTTGCGGAGTTTTGAGAAAAATGTATTTGGCAAATTTCCTAGTAAATGGCGTCCGAACTTACTAGATGTTCAATTGATGGAAGGGGGAAAAAAAAGGAATGGGGTGATATCCGATATATTTCTTGACTTTAGAGGGTAATCTCCTCAAGGACATATTATCAACTTAATATATATCGCTTGTATCTATTCATCAAACAGAATGTACAAGAAATTAACTTCATTGTAAAATGACCACAATAGCCCTAATGGGCCCCACAGACCCAAATTCATATATTCCCTCCGTCCCAAAAAAATTGATCGTATTTACTCTTTGGGTTGTCCCATAAAAATTGATCACTTTCCAAATTAAGAAAGATTCTATATGTGTTTTTCCATATTTACCCTTTTTACACTTATTTTATTCTATTTGCTCTCTCCACATTTAATCCTCAACTCTCTCTCTCTCTCTCTCACACACACACACACTCATATGTCCCACTCATATCCTTAATCAGCTTGAAAGTCAGGCACAACCGAAATATGGGACGGAGGGAGCATTTGACCAGTGTCCACGTCCTCGGGGCCCAGTGCTAACTGCAATCGATGATTTTCATGCTTTAAGTTAAATAGTAATACGGGAGTGATTTGACGATGTTTCCGTATTTAAGTTTCCCTTTTGTCCTGTAAAAGGACCTCAAACAATATGTAATGGACAGACTATGAATCAAATTATCAAATTGCTTCTCTCTCTCTTAAATTCCTTGATCTCCCTATCCTTAGGGCCCTAATGCTCTGTTTCCCGTTCCCAATTCAATTCCCTTCATTTTACAAAGTCGGCTGCATCACGCCCATGAGCTTAAAAATAAAAAGAGATGTTCACGCTTTCGCTCTTTCTTCTTCCGTTGTCACTTCATCATGCCCTCAGCCTCACCCTTGGCACATCGTGGAGTGGAAATAAAACAGTAATTAAGGACATTTTCTGCCAAAATAAAAGAAATTCATCTATAATCTTCAAATTTGCATACAAGATGAAAAATGAAGTGCATATGATTTGTGTTCTTAAAATTAAAAGTAATCTAGATTATGGTGCCTAATATCACAACCCTATTGTAACGTCCCGAATTTTTGAAGCGTTAATATTAAATAAATAAAGTTAAAATACCTTAAAATATCAAAAAGTCTTCCAAGTGATCATTCAGAGCATTTACTAATCAATCCCAAAGATACATCAATAGATGCCATAGCGGCTTAAAGCATTTATATAATCTAAATTACTTTGACATGGAGTTCCAAAATAAAAACTGAACAAATTCAATTTATCTTAATTATTACATCTAAAAATAATAATACTTACTCTGAGATAAATAAATAAAAACAGTTAGCTTTCAGTTACACAGCTAGCTCTGAAATACAATCTCATCTACTGATCACCTGAAAGGAAAATGATAAGGAAGTGAGCCAAATGCCTAGTAAGGTCGCTCAACACGTCGACCAAAAGGAATACAAAAATATCTGAGGAAACAGAATTGCGGACGTACAGAATATTAACATAACAGATACAAAACATAAATTCGAAATACAAAGTAGGTTTTCATACAAAGACAAAATTTTTAAAAATGTCATAGCATATCCTTTGTGAGAGACAGACACTAGTAAGCCATTCAGAATAAGGTCAGACATGCCATCACTGACACATAGGGCAAGGTTCAGAATAAGATTGTGATTTCTAGCTCATCCCAGTGAACTAGCTAACATTTCAATCCACGTAGATAAATCAGAAACAAAAAACGTCACATATATTGTGACATGACTCACAATAATAATAATAATAATAATAATAATAATACCTATAAGTTATGCAAAACCTGGCGGCAGAACCTTACAATTACTTACAAAATAGTTCAAGTAGAGTATTTCAATAATTTTAAAAGCTATTTAGGAATATATTTATGTCAACAAAGAGTAAAGAAAAAAATATATATTTACTCAATCATCTCAAAATTTGTACAAATAAATTATAATCGAATGCCACGTGAACATGAAATGGACAAACACATTATTAGGTAGGATACCAGTGGCTTCTCTCTTTTCCAATGAACCATAGAATTCAATACTAAATTTGCTGGAAATCAGGATACATGGCAGTGGAAACAACTAAAAGAAAAAGAAAACATGATGATGCATGCTTTGAAATTTGAAAGGCACTCAGCCGTGATGACTCAGCCCTGAAGATAGTAACAAGATAGTGAAGACTTGCAGAACGAGGAAGAAAGCTGATGAAGGCTGCAGACGGACAAGAAAACATCGCACGACAATAGTACTTTAGCACAAATCGGAATAGCTAAATTGAGATTTAAATCGTTAAACAGATGATCGATCTAACGCCGATTTAGATTTTTAAAAAATAATCTCTTACTTTTGATCCGACAATTTAACCCAAGGTCTTGATCCCCTCAAATAAATTGTATCAAAACCCTGATGTAAAAATATCCAAATTTTCAATTAGAATTCTATCAACCACAATAATCTATGTGAATGTTACCACAAATCTCAATTTCAAAATAAAAAATAAACTTACCTCGTAGTTATGATCAAAATCTCCAAAAGTCTCTTCCTAAGGACTCTCTGCAGGTTCTGAAGTTTCTTCTACTCCTAAGAATATATTGTGATTCATCATATACCTAAAAATATACACTAATATTTCTAAAACAATTAGAATTTTAAAATACCCATTACATCTCCGAACTCTCTAATTTTCTTTTCTTTTTTATAAGCATTTAAATATGCGGGGTCTAAAATCCCCCCCCCCCCCCCAAATAAAAATTCCGTCCTCGGAATCAAAATGTATTGAGGCGCCAAAAAGGTGCGGATAAGTATGTCGCATATATTCTTCAGATTCTCAAGTGGCCTCCTCAATTTCATATTTCTGCCATAAAACCTTAACAGAGGGAGGGAATGACTTTCGTCCTTAATCCTTTTCCACGATGGTCAAGAATTTCAACTGGTTGTTTTTCGTAAGAAAGGTCCTCCTGTACTGATAAAGGCTCATATGGCACAATGGGCGTCGGATCATAAACGTACTTCCTCTGATTCGAAACATGAAAAACGTTATGAACATGCGAAAGTTCTGGTGGCAATGCAACTCTGTAAGCCACCGGAGCTATCCTCTCCAAAATCTTGAATGGCCCAACAAATCTAGGGCTAAGCTTGTCGTTCTACCGAAACACATCACCCCCTTCCTAGGTGAAACTCTTAAAAACACGTGATCACCTATCTCAAACTCAAGTTCACGGTGACGGTGGGATGTATGGTAGCGCTGTCTATCCTAGGCAGCTCCGAGACGATCCCGAATCACCTCAACCTTTTGTTTAGTCAGCTGTACCAACTCTGGTCCCAATAACTGTCTCTCTCCTAACTCATCCCCAGCATAATGGAGTCCTGCACCTCTGTCCATACAATGCCTCAAACGGTGCCATCTTAATACTTGCCTGATAGTTGTTATTGTAGACAAACTCTAAATGACTATGTCAGCTACCACCAAGGTCTAGTGTGCAAGCCATCATCATATCCTCTAGTGTCTGAATGGTAGGTTCAGACTGCTCATCTATCTATACGTGGTAAGCGGTGCTGAAACGGAGATCAGTCCCATAGAATTCTGAAAACTCCTCTAGAAATTTGAAGTAAAATGCGGATCTCGATCTGATACTATTGATAATGGAATGCAACCTCATTATCTCATCAATATATATTTTCACTAGTTCAAATAATGGTGATGTACCTCGGATAGGAAGGAAATGTGCAGACTTTGTCAACCTATCAACAATAACTCAAATAATGTCGAAACCCTTGACTGTCCTCGGTAAATCTACCACAAAATCAATTGTTACATGCTCCCACTTCTATTGCGGAATCTCAAGTGGCTGAAGTGGTCCCCTAGGCTTTTGGTGCTCCGTCTTCACTCTCTGACAAACCAAATAATGGGAGACAAACTCTGCTATATCCGACTTTATACTGCTCCACCAAAAATGCTCCATAAGGTCATGATACATCTTTGTTCCTCCTAGGTGGATAGAGAAACTAGAGTTATGAGCATCTGACAATAACTCCATCCTCACAGACATATCCGCTGGCACACAAAGTCTTTTTCTGGAACCAAACTATACCGTGCTCGTCAACTCTGAACTCAGACATTTTTCCTTTGATAATCTCTCAATAATGTGAACTATACCAGAATCTCCATCTCGAGCTTCCTTGATCCTACTAATCAAGGTAGGTTGTACCTGTAATGCAACCGAGTACTCTCCACCATCTTGTCATTTGATCTCCAGATCCAAGTTCTTCATATCTTCTAACAATTGAGTTTGCATGTGATAAGTGCTACTAAGTTTCCTGTGCTCTTCCTACTAAGTGCATCGGCCACGACATTTGCCTTACCAGGGTGATAGTGAATAGTGCAGTCATAATCTTTCAAAAGCTCCAACTAACGCCTCTGTCTCATGTTCAGCTCCTTTTGGGTGAAATTATACATAAGACATTTATGATCGGTGTATATCTCAAAGATCTCACTATACAAGTAATGTCTTCATATCTTCAAAGCAAGATAGTGAAGACTTGCAGAACGAGGAAGAAAGCTGATGAAGGCTGCAGACGGACAAGAAAACAACGCACGACAATAGTACTTTAGCACAAATCGGAATAGCTAAATTGAGAATTAAATTGTTAAACAGATGATCGATCTAACGCCGATTTAGATTTTAAAAAATAATCCCTTACTTTTGATCCGACAATTTAACCCAAGGTCTTGATCCCCTCAAATAAATTGTATCAAAACCCTGATGTAAAAATATCCAAATTTTCAATTAGAATTCTATCAACCACAATAATCTATGTGAATGTTACCACAAATCTCAATTTCAAAATAAAAAATAAACTTACCTCGAAGTTATGATCAAAATCTCCAAAAGTCTCTTCCTAAGGACTCTCGGCAGGTTCTGAAGTTTCTTCTACTCCTAAGAATATATTGTGATTCATCAGATACCTAAAATCCCCCCCCCCCCCAAAATAAAAATTCCGTCCTCAGAATCAAAATGTATTGAGGCGCCAAAAAGGTGCGGATAAGTATGTCGCATATATTCTTCAGATTCTCAAGTGGCCTCCTCAATTTCATGTTTCTGCCATAAAACCTTAACAGAGGGAGGGAATGACTTTCGTCCTTAATCCTTTTCCACGATGGTCAAGAATTTCAACTGGTTGTTTTTCGTAGGAAAGGTCCTCCTGTACTGATAAAGGCTCATATGGCACAATGGGCGTCGGATCATAAACGTACTTCCTCTGATTCGAAACATGAAAAACGTTATGAACATGCGAAAGTTCTGGTGGCAATGCAACTCTGTAAGCCACCGGAGCTATCCTCTCCAAAATCTTGAATGGCCCAACAAATCTAGGGCTAAGCTTGTCGTTCTACCGAAACACATCACCCCCTTCCTAGGTGAAACTCTTAAAAACACGTGATCACCTATCTCAAACTCAAGTTCACGGTGACGGTGGGATGTATGGTAGCGCTGTCTATCCTAGGCAGCTCCGAGACGATCCCGAATCACCTCAACCTTTTGTTTAGTCAGCTGTACCAACTCTGGTCCCAATAACTGTCTCTCTCCTAACTCATCCCCAGCATAATGGAGTCCTGCACCTCTGTCCATACAATGCCTCAAACGGTGCCATCTTAATACTTGCCTGATAGTTGTTATTGTAGACAAACTCTAAATGACTATGTCAGCTACCACCAAGGTCTAGTGTGCAAGCCATCATCATATCCTCTAGTGTCTGAATGGTAGGTTCATACTGCTCATCTGTCTATACGTGGTAAGCGGTGCTGAAACGGAGATCAGTCCCATAGAATTCTGAAAACTCCTCTAGAAATTTGAAGTAAAATGCGGATCTCGATCTGATACTATTGATAATGGAATGCAACCTCATTATCTCATCAATATATATTTTCACTAGTTCAAATAATGGTGATGTACCTCGGATAGGAAGGAAATGTGCAGACTTTGTCAACCTATCAACAATAACTCAAATAATGTCGAAACCCTTGACTGTCCTCGGTAAATCTACCACAAAATCAATTGTTACATGCTCCCACTTCTATTGCGGAATCTCAAGTGGCTGAAGTGGTCCCCTAGGCTTTTGGTGCTCCGTCTTCACTCTCTGACAAACCAAATAATGGGAGACAAACTCTGCTATATCCGACTTTATACTGCTCCACCAAAAATGCTCCATAAGGTCATGATACATCTTTGTTCCTCCTAGGTGGATAGAGAAACTAGAGTTATGAGCCTCTGACAATAACTCCATCCTCACAGACATATCCGCTGGCACACAAAGTCTTTTTCTGGAACCAAACTATACCGTGCTCGTCAACTCTGAACTCAGACATTTTTCCTTTGATAATCTCTCAATAATGTGAACTATACCAGAATCTCCATCTCGAGCTTCCTTGATCCTACTAATCAAGGTAGGTTGTACCTGCAATGCAACCGACCGAGGACTCTCCACCATCTTGTCATTTGATCTCCAGATCCAAGTTCTTCATATCTTCTAACAATTGAGTTTGCATGTGATAAGTGCTACTAAGTTTCCTGTGCCCTTCCTACTAAGTGCATCGGCCACGACATTTGCCTTACCAGGGTGATAGTGAATAGTGCAGTCATAATCTTTCAAAAGCTCCAACTAACGCCTCTGTCTCATGTTCAGCTCCTTTTGGGTGAAATTATACATAAGACTTTTATGATCGGTGTATATCTCTAAGATCTCACTATACAAGTAATGTCTTCATCTCTCAAAGCAAAAATCACAGCTGCTAAATCAAGATCATGGGTGGGGTAGTTCTGCTCGTAGGGTTTAAGCTGTCTGTAAGCATAGGCACTCACCTTACCATGTTGCATCAAAACACAACCTAACCCTCTCTTGAGGCATCACTATATATCACAAAACCTCTAGAACAAGATAGTAGGCCAATAAAGGTGCAGACACCAACCTTTCCTTCAGTTCCTGAAAACTATCCTCACATTCCTCACTCCAAATAAATTGGTTGTTCTTCTTAGTCAACTGAATCAAAGGCATAGCTATTCTCAAAAAAACTTCTACTAATCGACGGTAGTAACATGCCAATCCCAAAAGCTTCGCACTTCAGTAACAGTACTAGGCCTCTGCCAATCGGTCACCCCCGTAACCTTAAAGGGGTCAACAACTATTCCATCCTTAGACACCACATGTCCCAGAAATATAACTTGCTTAAGCCAAAACTCACATTTCTTAAACTTAGCATATAATTGATTATCCTTCAAAGTCTGTAAGATATTTTTTTTAGTGCTCACTATGCTCCTCTTTTGACTTAAAGTACACCAAAATGTCGTCAATGAAAACAATAACAAACTGATCCAAATACTGCCTAAACACACTATTATCAGGTCCATAAAAGCAACAGGGGGCATTAGTCAACCCAAAAGGCATAACTAAGAACTCGTAATGACCATAACGAGTCCTAAATGCGGTCTTTGGCACATCCTCTGCTCTTACTTTTAGCTGACGGTATCCAGAACACAGATCTAACTTTGAGAAAAACCTTGCTCCTTGAAGTTGGTCAAACAAATCATCTATCCATAAAAAAGGGTATTTGTTAAGTATGGTGATCTTATTCAACTCACGGTAGTCGATGCAAAGTTTCAACGTGCCATCTTTCTTCTTGACGAACAAGACCGGGGCATCCCAAGGTGACACACTAGGTCGTATGAACCCCCTATCAAGTAATTCTTGCAGTTATTCTTTTAGCTCCTTCATTTCTGTAGGCGCCATTCGATATGGAGTCTTAGAAATAGGTGTCACACCAGGAATTAAGTCAATTACAAATTCAACTTCATGGTCGATTGGTTTTCCCGACAACTCTTCTGAAAACACCTCAGGGAAGTTGCATACTACCGGTATGTCTGATACCTCTAGACCTCCATGATTACTATTAAGGACGTGAGCAATGTAACCCATACAGCCCTTGTGAAGCATGAGACGAGCCGTAATAGCTGATATAATAGACGACCCACTAGGTTTTGAACCCTAAAATTCAAACTCAGCCGAATCAGATAGACGAAAACGAACTCGCTTCTCAAAGCAATCGACTAAGGCATGATAGGATGCCAACCAATCCATACCCAAAATCACGTCAAAATCACGAATAGCTAAAAGAACTAGATCCCCAGGAAGGTCCCTATCATAAATGTGGATCTTACAGTTCCTCAATACTGAATTAACCACCACAAAATCCCCAACAGGAATTCCCACAGACAACTCACAGTCAAGAGACTGGGGTTTAAACCCCAAGGTGTCGTGCAAACGAAACAGAAACAAAAGAATGTGTGGCCCCAGAGTCAAATAATACATGTGTATCAACTGAATTAATCTGAATTATACCTGCTACCACATCCTTTGAACCTGATGCATCCTTAGCTGTCTTGTTGAACACTTTGCCAGTAGTTCTAGGTTTTTGCCCTCCGGCTGACTGACTAGTACTCTGCCTTGGGCCTGAAGCTGTACTCCCTGCAATAGAACCATGCGGTCCAGATTGCCCTGATGCTGGAGTAGAACAATCTTCGATATGGTGACCCTTCTAGCCATACCCGAAACATGCTCATATATCCCAATGGCAACTCTGGCCACCATGTCGCTTATTTCACCTATGACAAACAGGATCGGAACCTGTTGATAGGGGCCTCTAAGCAAAGTTCTGACTAAAACCCCTACTTAAATTACCCTGACCCTGGCTCTGCCTCTGACCTTGGTCCCTCTGACCAAAAGAAATTGAGGAAGAAGTTTGTCTGTGCTTCCCATCACCCTGTGCCGTGTGTGACTGGGATAGTTCTAGACGGTCTCTCTTGCCTGCCTTAGTGTCTTTCCTCTCTCTATAGTCCCTTGCCTCAACCTCGATAGTCTTTTCAATGTCCATGCATTAAACATAGGTCTCAATCGGGACTGGAACAATGCACTACCTAATACTAGGTTTAAGACCCCAAGTAAAAATCTGCACTCTATCCTTCTCATTTGTTACCAACTGCTTACCATAACGAGACAATCGCGTAAACTTGACCTCATACTCGGCAACACTTTTGTTCTCCCCCTGCCTCAAGTTCAAAATCCACGATACATCTGTTCTTTTACAATACTTGGAAAGTATCGGTCGAAGAACAAGTCCTCAAACTGACCCCATGTCATCGCCTTACGTTGTTCCACGGTTTTACTATCCTCAATTGTTTTTCACCAATGATCTGTTTCCCCATTAAGTTTATACATTGTGAGTTCTAGCTATCTTTTCCTCATCAGTGCAATCCATAAGCCTAAATACCTTCTCAAGTCAAGAAATCCACTTCTCTGCCACAGTCGGATTGTCTGTAACTCCAAAAGGTTCTATATTCTTCTTGTCAAACTACTCTAATAAGCTACGAGTCTGAGCCTGCTCGAGATTAGGATTCGAATTTGGGTTCTACTGATTCTGTTAATTTAGCTGAATGTGTTGTTTCGCCAGTAGCTGAGTCAGCTGAGCTTGCTGATTTGCCAAGATAGTCAGAAGATCCGACGAATTTTTGTTCCCTGTGATGTTTTGATGCTCCACATTCCGATTGTTAGCGCGCCTATTATTATGACCGCTTGTCATTACTTGAAGAGAAAATTAGAATCAGATACTGACTACGACAATAAACTTAAATCTACCCATCCTACCCATCTCACAACTTATTTGATCCTAAGCATATAAATCTACATGAGTTTAAACGTATAACTCTGATACAAACTGTAACGCCCCGAATTTTTCGAGCATTAATATCAAATAAACAAAGTTAGGAAACCTCAAAATATCATAAAGTCTCCCAAGAGGTCATTCAAAGCATTTACTAATCAATCCCAAAGATACATCAATAAATGTCATAGCAGCTTAAAGCATTTATATGATCTAAATTACTTCGATACGGAGTTCCAAAATAAAAACTTAACAAATTGAATTTGTCTTAATTATTACATCTAAAAATATTAATACTGACTCTGAGATAAAGAAAAAAAAACAGCTAACTTTCAGTCACATAGCTAGCTCTGAAATACATTATCACCTACTGATCACCTAAAAAGAAAATGATAAGGAAGTGAGTCAAATACCCAGTAAGGTCGCTCAATAGACTGACCAAAAAGAATACAAAAATTCAAGAAAACAGAATTGCGGACGTACAGAATATTAACAGAATTAGATACAAAACAGAAATTCGAAATACAAAGTATGTTTTCATGCAAAGACAAAATTTCTAAAAATGTCATAATATATCCTTTGTATAGAGACAGACGCTAGAGAGTCATTCAAAATAAAGCCACACATGTCGTCACTGACACATAGGACAAGGGTCAGAGAATAAGATTGCGATCTCTATCTCATCTCACTGAGCTAGCCAACGTTTCAATCCACATGGATAAGCCAGAAACCAAAAGTATCACATACACTGTAATATGACTCACAAAAAAAAAAATTACCTATAAGTTATGCAAAGTCTGGTGGCAAACCTTACAAATACTTACGGAACAGTTCAAGTGGAGTACTTCAATAATTTTAAAGGCTATTTAGGAATATATTTATGTCAACAAAGAGTAAAGAAAAAAAAATATATTTACTCAATCATCTCAAAATTTGTACAAATAAATTATAATCGAATATCACATGAACGTGAAATGGACAAACACATTATTAGGTAGGATACCAGTGGCTTTTCTCTTTTCCAATGAACCATAGAATTCAATATACTAATTAATTTGCTGGAAATCAGGACTCATGGCAGTGGAAACAACTAAAAGAAAAAGAAACACACGATGATGCATGCTTTGAAATTTGAAAGGCAGAAACTTAATCCAGGCACCCAGCTGTGATGACTCAGCGGTGAAGACAGTAACAAGATAATGAAGACACGCAAACGAGGAAGAAAGCTGATGAAGGCTGCGGACGGAAAAGGAAACAACGGCGTAAGGCATAAAAACCGAGGCAACAAGAACGTTAGAAGTTCTAGCCAAAATTGTATCCGGAAATTGAAATAGCTACATTGAAAATTAAATCGTTAAACAGATAATCGATCCAACGCCGATTTAGATTTTCAAAAAGTAATCTCTTACTTTTGATCGCACAATTTAACCCAAGGTCTTGATCCCCTCAAATAAATTGTATCAAGACCCTAATATAAAAATACCCAAAATTTCAATTAGAATTCTATCAATCACAATAATCTATATGGTTCTTATCATAAATCTCAATTTTAAAATTAAAAATAAATTTACCTCGAAGTGTAATCAAAATATCCAAAAGTCTCTTCCTAGGGATTCTCTGCAGCCTCTGAAGTTTCTTCTACTCTTAAGAATATATTGTGATTCATCAGATACCTAAAAATATACACTTATATTTCTAAAACAATCAGAATTTTAAAATACTCATTACGTTCTCAAACTCTCTAATTTTCTTTTCTTTTCTTCTTTTTTTAATAAGCATTTAAATATGCAGGATCTAACACTTATCGTCAATTAAGGGTCAAAAGGAGTCATTAGTCTATTTCTTAATAACAATCAAAAGTCGATTTCAAAAAAAAAATGTTCAGATTCAATCAAATCTCATACAACGGTAGTAATCTAGACGGAGACTTCTTGAGTTTGAACCTTGAAACTAGCATGGCATTTCATCGCCCATGGAACATAAAACACTAACCACTAAGAAGTGTCACACCTTTCAAAACCTACCCAAAAAGAAGGGTTGAGGCCACCTTCTATCATGTTTCAACACCATTGATAGCATACATGTTATAACATCAATTTCTAGTACCAAAAACATAGCAACGGACACGTACAATTGCAAAAAATTGGGAGGTGACTGCGATCCCAGCTACTACAAGACAGAGTCAATGATACGATTGAGACTGACGTTGAAATGTAAATTGATGGGCGTAGGTTCAAGATGGCTTACTGGGTCAATTTGCAAGTTGAGCTATGGCTTTTGAGCATGCCTTTAAAGAGTTTAAGAATTTTATTAATAAAAAAAGGAACAGTAAAGGAGGTAATTGCTATGTTTGAATCTCTTTTTTTTTTTAGTTAATCACGCGATTGACCACTGTACTATTAAGCAAATTCAACTTTGGTCACTGGACATCGATTTCTGTCAAAGTGACCATTAAACTTTAAAATTCATTTCAATCCGATCACTCCGTCAAATTTCCTTGCCATCATTATGTTTAGTGGTGTAACTTGGGCCGGACAACCCGTGCACAACCTGTGCCAGCCCACAAAAATATGGGCATGGACTTACTTTTATAGTGATCTCGGTGAACATGGGCTCAAAATGTTGGGCCTGTAAAAAGTATGGGCTGGACATGGACAAAGCTTTCTATAAGCCCGTTCAGCCCGTGAAAAAATCAGCTCGTCTAACTATTATATAATATAAATTACATATATATATTGTTTCCTTTAGTCATTAAAAACTGTGGATCACACAACTCTATACAATCTCGACCACTAAATTCTTAACTTAATGGAATACAATTTCTTTTTTGTACTTTCTGAACTCTCAGTCCTCACTTCGACAAAGTCAAAGTTCAAAGCCAAAGGTATGCTCATAATCTTGTCTTATTTTTCTGAACCAGGTTGAGCGACGGTTCTCATTTTTTCGTTCATGTTTAGAGATCTTTGAAGACTTTACTTTTCCTACTTTATTTCTTATTATAGAATTAGACACTCTTGTCTTTTTTTATCTCGTTTTGTTCCAAATATTTGTTTTCATACTTATATTTAAGTTCATTTTGAGAATTTAATGTACTTTCTTTTCATTATCGTGAATAAATTGTAGTGTTGGATGGTCAATGATATGTTTTGAAATTATTTTTTTTTTTGAAAAAGTAATTTGTAACCATGGACAACCCGTGGACAGTCCGCGTCTAACCCGTGTCCACCAAAATTTTGATGGCCTTGGCGTGGATATATATTATTTGGCCAGTAGATGGGCTGGGCTGCGCATGGGGCATGACTTTTGGAGAACGGGGCTGGTCATGGTCTAACCCTTGGACCCGTCCAGTCTGCCCAAGTTGCACCCCTAATTCTGTTAAGTCCATTTAGTAAGGGGTATTTATGCCTTTTTATACTCTCTTTCTTTCCCTCTCTTTCTTTATTTTCCCCTCCCTTCTTTCCCTCTCCGTCTCACACACACAGGCACACACAAACTACACCCCCCCCCACACACACAGTCACACACACACACACACACACAACTCTCTATATCTCACACACACGCACGCATAATACATACAAGACCCAAAAAAATACACACATACACAGCACACTGTCGTGTTTGTAGCTATGTTTTCACATCACTTCCCTTGTTTAGTCATCTTCGTCTTTATCAGCTCTGTTCAACTGAACATCTTTGTTTGTATCTATCAGCTCTGTTTCTACGTTAGTGGTGGTGAGCACATATAATTCCACTTGCCTTTGGTTTTAAAGATTGGATTAGCTTTTGTAACAAATGGGTTTCAGGTCTTCTAATGATTCATTAAGATGAAATGAACTTTGATGGTGCCTTTTGGTGTACAAGTGTATATGTATGGAAGAACTGTGTGGGTTAGATACATAGATGCATGGATGAAACGTGCTCTTGATTTCGGTGTGAGTGTTGGATTCTTTTTGTAGTCAGGGCCTTGTGTAGATGATGTGACTAGTTTGGAACTTTGCAGGCGTTTGTGGAGTATAGGCAACAAGAGACAAGTCTAGTGATAATGACGAAGGAGAGGGAGGAGAATATGTTCCTCGAAATGCGCTGCTGCGAGAAGCAAAGGTATAGTTATATGCTTCTTCAGACTGACAATTTTGATCATCAATTTGGTATGAACTTTTTATTTGACCCTTTCCTTATCATAAATCAATTGGATAATGGATCATAGTTAGAGTTTTGGGTGTGTGTGTGTGTGTGTGAAGAAGGAAGAAGAAGAAGAAGGAAGAAGGTGAACAGTTAAGAACGATTTTATCCCTAAATAAACGGACTAAGATTGATAGAAGCTAACGGAGTAGCCAGATTGAAATGAATTTCAAAGTGTAATGGTCACTTTGACACAAATCGATGTCTAGTGACCAAAGTTGAATTTGTGTAATAGTACAGTGGTCAATCGCGTAGTTAACTCTTTTTTTTTCACTTTTTTCTCTAATTTTGTAAACTGGAAAAAATAAACACATTTGGCACACAATTTTCATTTTTTTCTTCAGTTTTGAAAACCAATTTTTAAAACAGGGTTATTTTTGAAAACTCTCATTTGAAGTTTTGAATTTTCAGTTTTGATTTTTATTTTGAGACTACCACCACCACAGCCACGGCCCACCACCGGCTGCCACCGCCTCGACAACCGACGACCGTTGTCGGCCGTCGCCGCGCCACCTGCCACTGCCAAGCCCCACCACTGCCACCACAAACCACCACCAAAGAAAAATTCAAAATAAAACCTGAGTAATCAAAAATCCAAAATAAAAACTGGATAATCAAACACCTATTTATTTTTGTTTAAAAAAAATAAATTAAACTAAACTAAACTAGTTTTTATTTTTATTTTTATTTTTTTAAAATAGAAAACAAAAACTGAAAAGTGTTTTCAAAAATTACCATAGAGTTTCATTTAGCTACCAAAACTGAAGACGATAGAACTACAAAACGATGCATTTGAAGTCTTCGAGTTCACACGTGATAATTTGATTCCAAGAACCCCCGCAGGAAATCACCCTATTTAATTTCTTCAGCAGCCAGACACTTCTAAACATTGATGATATCTGTGCATACGTATACATAAAATAAAACCAATGGTTCTGCTATTATAAAGCCTTGAGAAAATCATCTTATGCCAGATTCTCTGGCAAGCCATCTCTCTCTCTCTCTCGCATGCGCTTTGATCATTCTTCCAAAATATGGCGCTTTTAAGCATGAAGACACAAAGAAACTCCAGTTCCATGATTCCTGGAACTCTCTTGTGTTTGATCCTTCTCTTACCTGCAACACCATCGATCACTGCTCAAGAAGTTGGTAAGCCCCAAAGCACATGAAAAAGTGAAAATGGTTGCACTATATATTTGCTGCGAGTAGCTCTAGTGGCGATTGCTAAATACTTTCAATGGCACTTCCGAAACACATTAGTGGCAGTTGTATTGACGGTCGAAGTGTCAATAAAGGTTTTGAAAGAGGTGCCACTAATAATATTTGGAGACGTTTTTCGATCACCGTTGTAAGAAAATAGCTGCAACCATTTTCCATTGTAAATAACTACATGTTTTTGTTTGGTGTGAAGGACCTTTTGTGTGTGTGGGCGCGCCCTGCGCGCGTGTTTATGGACATTCTGTAAAAGCTTGAACTATGCAATGCAGAGGACGAGAGAGAATTTGATTATTCCCAAGGAAGCGAGAAGGGACCGGGACGGTGGGGAGAGCTGAAGAAAGAGTGGGCGGCATGTAAGAATGGAGAGATGCAGTCTCCGATTGATATGTCAAACCAAAGGGTGGAAATAATCCGAAACTCACGGAAGCTCGAAAAAGATTATAAGCCCAGCAAAGCAACTGTCAAGAACAGAGGCCATGACATAATGGTAAGAAGCTAGATCTTGTTTAATCTGCACTCCAGTTCACTGTCAGTCTCTCGAATGGCAGAAGAAACTTGTTTTACATAATTAAGCCTGGGCCCTAACGCAGTTCCTTTCTGGTTTTCCATTAAGCACCTTAAGCCATGGCCTACACACACGTACAGAAGTATATACTGTTAAACTTCAAGTTATGGTTTCGCCCCTAATCTTGACAACAATTCTTATTCTTGCAATGTGTGTATATATATATGCAGCTTGAATGGGCTGGCGATGCTGGTTCAATCCATATCAACGACACAGAGTACCATCTCCGGCAAGCCCACTGGCATTCACCTTCTGAGCACTCCATCAATGGCAGGAGGTATCTTTCTCTCTTCTCATTTTCAAGGTGTCTGTGTGTGTAATACGGCTGTAACTTAATACAATTGAAACGGGAAATCCATATACTATGTTTTCTTTTTTTTTGTAACAGTTTATTTTGTTTAGTCACGTAATGAAATATGAAAGAGTCACGCACCGGCTCGGAACCCATGTTGCTAGCTGAATTGCGGAGTGTGCGCACGCCCGCGGTGAGTGAAATTAGAATATTTGAGCAACAGCTTCATAGACATGTCTATCGCTGATGCAGGTATGCCCTGGAATTACACATGGTTCACCAAAACACCGACCTCAACTTGAAAGATCACATAGCTGTTAACGCGGTCCTGTACAAAATTGGCAAGCCAGACTGGTTTCTCTCTAAGGTACAGTTCTTTGAGATCGAACTCCAATGTGAAATCGTGACTCTAGCTCATGACCATTTAGGACTTCTTAGTTTCTTCGTGTTTATTCCTGTGCTAGTCAAGTTCTTACGTCGTTTGAAAACTTTATTGGAATTTCTAGCGGTTGTCAAGAATCAACCTGGCAGGTTGAATTGTACCTAACCTTGTCAACATCTTAACTTAATTCCCAGATGTGGCAACGTGAGAGTCTTGGATAGTGGGTAGGCTGAACACGACTAAACACTATGTATGGTCATAATTCCATTACGCATGTCTTGTTTTTACTGTTTTACACAAGCATTTTACCACCATTTAGTTCTAGGTTCGTCCAAGATGACTAATGAGCTGTATTTGTATTTGCATCGCGAAGATGCACGAAATTGACTTGTGCTCTCATACTCGGGGTTCGTCAAATATCTCTGATGACATCTATTTAGTGATGTTAAAAAAAATTAAACAATATTGCCGAAGATATTAGTTAAAAAAAAAAAAGCCATTGATTATACTTAGCGATCAAAATTGTCGCTTTACCCTGGGGGTAATAGCAAAATAAAAAAATATATTTTAGCATATATAGCTTGGACTTTTTCTCTACGAAAGTGTGCCAACAGCTTGTCAATAGAGTGTCCAGAAAATACTGACGTTGATGTCATGCATAACCTGTACCTAGTTACAAGTAATGCTAACTAATTTTGATTTCCAGTTGGTTAGGAACATAACATCCATGAATGGTCAGAAGTATGAAGAGAGAATTTCTGGGGTGATGGATCCAAAAGACATCAAGATGGGCAGTAAAAGGTATTACAGATACATGGGTTCACTTACTGTTCCTCCCTGCACTGAAGGGGTCATTTGGACCATCAATAAAAAGGTACAAATCTCATTTTTCAAAGCTTATGTATAATCAATTTTGTGGGAAAATACAATTATGCAGGAGAGCTCCCGATGGAGCTACAGGATTTTGACACACTCGTGTAAACAGAGAATAATACATAGACCACTTTGTTGGGCTCTAAAGGGCCTTGCAATGTCAAGATTTGGCCATCCTGAATAAATATTGTATGGTCCTAGCCATTAGTTCCGACCATCTAAAACTGTTGAATAGTAGGAAGTTGATGTGATAGGCAGAGTTGCTATTGCCCCCTCAGATCATTCCGTGCCTGAGTACGAGCCAATGCAAACAAATTTTTCAGTCCTCATGATTGGCAACTGTACTGTTCTTTGTTTGACGATCCAATAAATTAGAACTGAGTGGAGTTGGAGCAGAAGCCCTAACTTTGCAAAAGACCAGACCACCCAATATTTTTACACGTAATGGGATGTTGGCAGCCGCTCCATAGACATACTTAAGCAATAAGTTAAAACTTATTAAGACCAATATATGCATTACTTTTGTCTTCCTATATGGCGGCTAGTAATGAGATACTTCACCTAAATTTTCAGGTGAGGACTGTCTCAAAAGATCAAGTATATTTACTTCGAGAAGCGGTTCACGATGTAAGCAAAATTATAGACAAAATGCTGGTCGATCATGAACTTCGGGAAAAGTGTTACCTACTGTTACATTAGCAAGAGTTGATACCTTTCAAGCCTAACATAAGTGATGATTAATTTCATTGCAGTATGCACACAAGAATGCAAGGCCATTGCAACCATATAATCGTCGAGAGGTCCACCTCTACGCTCCAGAGGATACGACTGATTGACAATGTCTACGCAGTGATCAGCATTTGATCGAATTCATAGAGTTCCACGTTTTCGTACTTTTTTCTGCGTCCAAGCTAAGGTCGAAGCATATGGAACGTTGGAGGATAGAACTTTTGAGCTCTTAAGATGTTGTATCCATCGTCATAAGTTTTTTAGTGTAAGAATGGTACAAAATAATAGATTGTGCATGCATACAGAGAGAATACTAATGAATAAGGTATTTGAGGATTCATGAATAACTTGTATTTTTCCATTGCTATATTTAAAATAACAACATCTTTTGGTTCTGTTGTTGCTCGGTACATTATCCATAACAGAAATTGTTCTTTTAGAGATTTCTTGCAGTGAGAATATAGTTTTGATTTCCATTATTTTAGTGTTTTAAAATAGTAACATCCATCTCATCAATGTATGATGTTTATTTTGGAAGAGAAGGCTAAAGATTCTAGGGGAAATATGGACTTAGAGGACAGACAATCCCAGGTTGGTGGTTTGGAAGGGTGTACTATAGGAATCTAAGATGGTGGTTTGGAAGGACAATGATCTGAAGCTGCCATATATATGCATAATATTTCGTGTTAGAGGACAGACAATCCCAGGTTGGTGTCAGGTGGGTAAGTGGCTTGTTATTGAAAGTTTGCACCTTGTCAACAACCTAAAAATACGTGTAGAGTTTAATTTTCTTTCTTTTCACTCCATGCCATCTCGGAATCCAAAATTCTTCAAGCCAGCCGATCAAAGGCATAGTATGTTGCAGCTGAAAACTGGATCGGGAACCACACCAGAAATAAGCCTGCAAAAGAGAACACAGAGTGACCGCCGGGTGGGGTTTCGACGGGAGAACGCTCCGATGCTTAAATTAGAAATGGCTAGTCATATAGAACTCTGAAAAAGTAGTAAGATACAACGTGCAATTGTCCTTACCTGAGGGAGCTAGACCCTTTTATATAGTGGTAAAAGGAAGAATCCTAGTAGGACTGGGTTTTGACCAACTCTAATAAGAATCTAAATAAGATCATAGAGGATCTTATATCAATCTTAGCTGATAGAGTCAGAATCTATTTAGGATTCTGCTCAGAGATTGACATAGTAAGTGTCATATCAGTAATGAACCAGTATGGCTTACGTGTCATTACCGCCATGTGTCGCCCGTAGAATGGAGGGATATTTTTAGCTATATCATATGCCCCCTGCTTTTACCAGCGTTAATGAAGCAGGTGGAAGCACACTTTTTTCATTGGTGATAGCGAAAAAACAGAATTGAATCTGTTTGTCTGACATTTCAAATATCCAAAGAGTGCTCTGTTCAGACAAGGTTCTATTCGGACATGGTTCTGCTAGGGCAGAGTTCTGTTCGGATGGGATTCTGTTAGGACATTATTTTGCTCGGCCGTTGTCACTCTGCTCGGGCAAAATGTTTGGACGGGATTCTGTTCGGCCGTTTGGCACTCTGCTCAGGCAGAGTGTTCGGGAACGATTCTGCTCGGACAGAATGCTCAGTTCATGTCCACGTGTCCCTCTTGCCATTAATGCCTTTGAGCGGGAAATTTTGAATTTTCAAACTTCCATTCTCTTAGCTTGTGACACGTAAGGGTCAGATGAACCGTTGGGCATCCCAAGAAATGGCTATTCGGAGTTTTCTCTTTAAAAGGAGATCTCCACTTCATTTTTACCTCACTCGAATCATTTGGAAGCATCCTTCTCTTCAAGTAAGTCTCTCTTCCTCTCCTCTTTTTGTTCAGCACTTCAAATTTTTGTAGTTTCCTTTGTTTAGAAAACATGTCCGAGTCTTCAGTATCTTTTCTTCTCGTGAAGAGAATATAGTCATTAGCAGTAGTTCATCCTCGAGATCAGATTGAGTTTCAACTTCAAGTAATGAAGTTAGGACTTCAAATCCACAACTTCCATAACCTTCATCGTCAGAACGACTACCTCATTCATCTTCTCAACCTCCCCAGCCTTCAACCTCTCAACCCTCTCCATCTTTGCCTGCCAAGAATGCCTTTGGTGATGTAAAGGATCAAGCCGAAGATGAGGCTAATCTTAAGCCTTGGTATACGACAGATGAGAAGTCTAGTAAAATGTCTACTGAAGATTTGGTGGAGTTACTCCGAGAATATCCTCTCCCCGTAGGCTGGTACGCTCGTCTTCTTGGTTTGCAAGAACCAGCCAACTATGGAACGAAGTATGAAACTGGGATTTACGAAGAGCAAGTGAAATCTGGATACAGGCTTCCTCTTCACCCTTTTGCTCTTCGTTTCTTCGAGCATTACCA
This sequence comes from Escallonia herrerae, assembly GCA_033070095.1. Taxonomy (NCBI): domain Eukaryota; kingdom Viridiplantae; phylum Streptophyta; class Magnoliopsida; order Escalloniales; family Escalloniaceae; genus Escallonia; species Escallonia herrerae. The sequence goes on from JAVXUP010000149.1 coordinate 547,561, forward strand.
CATGGCCTCAGGTCAGCTTGTTCCCAATGGCTGGAGGAAGCTTGTTGGGCTTATTTATCTGGTTCAGACTTCAGGCTGCAAACCAGATGCAACAGATTTTATGAGAGTATTCTTTAAAATTTGTTTCGTTAAGGGAGTCACCAACTGTCCAGGATGGTACCACATTCATAGTAGGTAACAACTACTGAAAGGGGGGCCGAAGTTGAATAAAGGTTAGCACTCCAGATACTTCTTCGTTGGCCATTCTGATAAAGGGAAGCTTCCGTTTGATAGAGAATGGAATCCTTACTGTAAGGATTTTGAGAACCCTGGCAAGCCTGCTCCCAACAACCTTACCAAACACATTCTTAGCCATATCAAACTTTGGGGTGGGCTTTCCATTAATGAACCCTTATCAGAGCAGCAACTAGAATGGGCAAGGATCATTCCTCGCATGCCTGTTCTAGCTGGAGTTGTAACTCCTCCTCCTGCACCTACTATCTCTAGCACATTTTCTCCTGAGAGCGCGTCTCTAGGTGTGCTTTAAATAGGCTTTTTGTTTCACTCTTTTGTTTCGATGTATGCTCTTGTATTCCTAACTCCTTTGTAAAAATGGCTAGTGGGAGTGGAAAAGCAGTGCAAGGAGGCTTTCTTGGTGTTTTGCAGAAAGCCAAGGGAAAAAGGAAAGAAAAGCAACCAAGTGCAGAGTTGCCCCTGCCCCCAAGAAGACAAGGGTTATTCCTCATGCCCACTCTCTACAGATTGTAGAGAAGGTATCCTTCGAAAAGGATCCCATCTTTTGTCCCAGATAGACTCTTCGTTCTGATGATGTTGGGATGCCTGATAGTCAGATTTCAGAGCAACACCTTGTTTACGGAGTTCTTCTTCGGGACAAGGAAATCTTCCAGAACCAAACTCACGAGACCTTTGCCCGTTCCTTTGCTCAGGCTATGTACACACTGAGTTTCTTTCTTTTAGTCTTCCCTTTGTATTTACTTTCGGACTCCGTTTCCCTGATCATTCCAATCTTCATTCCAAATGTATGCGAGCGGGTCTGAAATGTTGTCTAGTTTTAAGATGGCGAGGCAAGTAGCAACTGAGGAGGCTCAGCAGAAAAGGGAGGCCGTCAAAGAGGTAGAGGAAGCCACTCGTTGTGCTGAAGAGCTTAGTAAGCAAGAGACTTACTACCTTGCACAGATTGAGACTTTGGAGAGGAGGCTGGAACAGGCAAAGATGAGAGCGGCAGAAGAGGTGAAGAAGGCTCGTGATCAAGGCATCCGTGACATCCTTGATGGGAATGCTGGGGATGAATGGCTCAAGAAGCGTGCGGATGATAGCCTTGAGATTTACAAGCTCGGCTTCGCGAAGGCTAAGGAGATGTTCGTCGAGCACTTTCCTGATATCTCATTGGATGACTTCATTCTGCCTGCTGTGATATCTCTGTCTGGAGAGACTGTTCTGCCATCAGAGGCAGGCAATGCTGCAGCTTCTCATCCTCCAGGAGAAGGTCCTTCTGGCGTTGCCCCCAAGCACTAGATATTTAGGCATTGTATCTAGGCTACATTGCTTTCAGTCTTGAGTTACTTTGAGACCCTCTTTTATGGGCTTTGTATAAGCAATCTTTTCTCACTTTGAGCAAATTTCGTTTTACTATGTGTTTGTCATGGTTTATGCTTTACCATTCACACATTATTATTTATATTTACTTTGACTCAAACTCTTTGTTTAATTAAAGAGTCGGCAAAGAAGTCGAGTATGCTCGCCCGGCCTTTGTTTGAAGAAGTAAAAGTTATGATGGAGTAACTACGCCTCCATTAACTTTTGTTTCTTCACGGATTTAGATCCGTTTGGCCCATTCTTGCATATTTGTAGAAACACCAAGAATGTGACACTCTGCTCGGGCAGAATGTTCGGCCGTTATTCTATTCAAATAGAATGTTGTGTCAGTTTGGCACTCTGCTCGGGCAGAGTGTTCGGTGGATACTCTGCTCGGGTAGAATATTTTGCTGAATGTTTAACACACAATAACAATGTTTGAAAGAAATAACTTTATTGCTCGAGCAAAAGATAAAGTTTACACTGAATTGCTTAACAACCCATTTATTCGAAATCATCTTTCTAAAGACAACTTATAAAAGACAGGGGGTTTTGATAAGGTCTGGGCCCCTATCCCCCTGAAAAAGAAGTGTCTTGCCTCGAGGCAAGATGCTACTGGTAATATTTCCACAGATTCTCAGCATTCCAAGTGCGAGGGATTGGTTCTCCAGAAAGCGTTCCCAGTGTATAGGCACCCGGTTTGAGCACCTTTATAACACGATAGGGTTCTTCCCAGTTTGGAAATAACTTTCCTGTTGCTGCCTTTGGATCAAAGACTTCTAACTTTTGCAGGACCAAATATCCTTCTTGAAACTGCTTGAACCGAACTCTCCGATAATAATATTTTGCGAGTCGTTGTTTTATAACAACGGATCGTTCATGGGCTTGAGTTCGAGCTTCCTCGACCAAATCAAGATTAGCCTGGAGTCCATCTTCGTTGTTAACTTCGTTGAAGTGTAAGGCCCGAATTGTTGGAACTCCAATCTCAACCGGTAACAGTGCTTATGTTCCATAGCATAGAAAGAAAGGCATTTTTCCTGTGACAGAGTGTGGAGTAGTTCAGTATGCCCACAACACCTTGGGGAGTTCATCAACCCATGCACCTTTAGCTTCATCCAACTTCTTCTTTAATCCTTGTAAGATACTTCGGTTCATGTTCTCAGTCTGACCGTTGGATTGTGGATGAGCCACTGAAGTGAATCTCAAATCAATCGAAAGATTCGTACAAAAGGTCCAGAAGTTGTTGTTGTCAAACTGCTTTCCATTGTCAACGACCAAAGCTCTTGGTACTCCAAAATGGCAGACGACATTTTTTCAAAAAAATCTTCACACTTGGCTGAAGTAATGGTGGCCAATGATTCTGCTTCAGTCCATTTTGTGAAGTAGTCTATTGCAACAATCATAAACCGTTGTTGCCCAGACGCCATTGGAAAAGGTCTTAGCAAATCCATTCCTACATTGCAAAAGGGATAGGAGAAACGACTGAAGTCAAAGGGGCGACCGGTGTGTGCGATACTGGCACAAATTTTTGACATTTTTTGCACCTTCGTGTGAATTTGATGGCGTCTTTCTGCATTATTGGCCAATAATATCCCTGCCTTAAGATTTTCTGGGCTAACGTCCTTCCTCCAAGATGTTGACCGCATATCCCTTCATGTACTTCTTGTAATGCATAAACGGATTCTGATGGGCGTAGGCATCTGAGATAAGGAAGGCTAAAGGATTTTTAGCAAATTTTTTTTATTGCTAGAACACCTTCCACTAATGCGTACCGGGCCGCTCTGACACGAAGGTTCCTCGCCTCATGTCTTTCACTTGGTAATTCGCCCGTGGACAAAAAATTGATGATCGTGTCCATCCAACACTGCTCTTGATCTATGACTCCAATCTCAGTTTGAGAACTGATACTGCGGTCCTTAAGGAATTCAAGGTATACAGAGCGTCGGACATCTGTTGCTTCGGCGGAGGCAAGCCTGGATAATGTATCTGCCTGAGTATTCTAATCTCGGGGGATTTGATGAATGGTGAAGTTTTGAAACTTCACAGCTGAAGTTTTAACTAACTCGAGATATTGAGCCATTCTTTCGTCTCTAGCCTCGTAATCTCCCAAAACATGATTGACCACCAGTTGGGAATCACTATGAACCGATAGTGAGTCTACTCTCAAAGCATGTGCTAGCCTTATCCCCGTGAGAAGAGCCTCATATTCAACTTCGTTATTTGAGGCTTGAAAACCAAAGCGAAGTGCGTACTCGATTGTAAAACCTTCTGGACTTATAAGAATGATTCTGGCTCCACTACTTCCAACGGCTTAAGAACCGTCCACATAAAGATTCCAAGGATCTGTAACCTCATAAATAACCAACTGAGGGGGGTCTTCCGGCAATGTACACTCGACGATGAAGTCTGCTAAGGCTTGAGCCTTAATTGCAGTGTGAGGTTTATATTGTATATCAAATTCCTCCAACTCAACGGACCAGTTTACCAACCTTCCTGATGCCTCGGGGCTCAGTAAAACCTTTCTCAGCGGTTGGTTCGTTAGAACAATAATTGAATGAGACTGGAAATATGGTCAAAGACGCCTAGCTGAAGTGATGAGGGCTAGCGCAATCCTGTTGATCTTCGGGTATCTTGTCTCTACATCTTGTAAGACCTTGCCCACGTAATAGATGGGTTTCTGGACTCCATCCCCCTCTCTGACTAGAACAGCACTGACTATGACTTCGGTGACCTAGAGGTACAGAAACAAGTCCTCTCTGGGGAATGGCTTCAAAAGCAGGGGCAGAGAGCTCAAGTAGGTTTTGAGTTCTTCGAACGAGGTCTGACACTCGTCCGTCCAAGCAAAGTTTTTCGCTTTTCTGATCGCCTTGAAGAAGGGCAAGCATCGTTCAGCTGATCGAGCCATGAACCTTCCCAAGGCTGCAACCCTTCCTGTTAATTCTGGCACTTGCTTGATGGTTTTTGGGGATGTCATGGTCTGGATGGCTTTGATCTTTTTCGGGTTTGCCTCAATTCCACGTTGAGAAACAATAAATCCCAAAAACTTCCCTGATACAACTCCGAATTTCAGCGGGTTGAGCTTCATTTTGTACTTTCGAAGAATGTCGAAAGTTTCTTTCAGGTCTTCGACGTGGGAGTCGGACTTTATACTCTTGACGAGCATATCATCGACATAAACTTCCATGTTCTTGCCGATTAAGTCCCGAAAGATCATGTTCACCAGGCGTTGATAAGTCACTCCGGCGTTCTTGAGTCCGAAGGGCATTACTTTATAACAATATAACCCTCTCTCCGTGATGAACGAAGTCTTGGAGACGTCATCTTCATGCATCATGATCTGGTTATAACCAGAATATGCATCCATAAAACTAAGCAGTTCGTGACCCGAAGTGGCATCGATCAGGAGGTCGATCCTTGGAAGTGGGTAGTTATCCTTTGGGCATGCTTTGTTAAGATCTGTATAATCGATACAAATTCGCCATCTTTCGCCCGATTTGGGAACCATGACGACATTGGCGATCCAATCCGGATAGTAGATTTCTTCAATAAAGTTGGCACTTATGAGTTTATCTACTTCTTCTTCAATCTTCTCCTACCTTTCTTGCACAAAAGTCCTTTTCTTTTGCTTGACAGGTTTTTTGGAGGGATCAACATTTAGCCTGTGGGTAATAACTTCGCGATCAATCCCAAGCATGTCTGCGGCTGTCCATGCAAAGACATCCGCATAGGTTCTCAATAGGTTCACCAGCTCGAGCTTGGTGTCTTCCTTGAGATTCGAACCTATCCGAACTGTCTTGTCTTCGTCTTCGGGATACACTTCAATGCTGACAAGATTTTCAACTGGTTCTCCCATTTGCATCTTTGTATCTTCTCAGAGATCTTTGATAATGAGTGCTTCCTTATTTTTCGATCGGCATGAAGTCACGTAGCACTGACGGGTTGTAGTCTGGTCTCCTTTCACCTCTCCGATCCCGTTTTCTATAGGGAATTTCATCTTGAGGTGGTAAGTTGACACCACAGCCTGCAACTGGTTGAGTGCCGATCGTCCCAATATGGCGTTGTATGCAGAGGGGACTTTTACCCCCACAAAATCAAGCATGAGGTTGGCTTGTGTTGGAGGTGTTCCAATTGCGATCGGGAGTGCAATAATTCCTTCCACAGCAACTGAATGGTTGGAAAGTCCATACAACGACGGATCCATCTTTTGAAGACGATCTGTCAGAATGTTCATTTTTCTGAATGCGTCATAAAACAAAATTTATGTAGAACTTCCGTTATCGACCAACACTCTTTTCACCTCAAAGTTCCCGGCCTTGACTGTGATGACTAATGGGTCATCATGAGGCGTCGTCACATCTTTTAAATCTTCATCGAAAAAAGAGATCGTAGGTACAGGCGCAGTCTTCTATTTCTTGCTCGGGTTTTGGCTCATTGTGCACACTTCTCTAGCGTATGCTTTTTGAGACTTTCCTGACAATCCTCCATATATGGTATTGATTGTTCCTGCATGCTCCTCTCGATCTTCTCATTCTTCCACCTTTGGGGGTGACTTTTGCCGTCCGTCTTTGTGCGCTATGAATTTTCTCAATTGGCTCCGTTTGATAAGGGCTTCGATTGCTCGCTTAAGTGACCCACAATTGTCAGTTGTCATGATCGTTATGATAGTGGCACCATAAGTCCTTGTTTCGCTTGTTTGGCCTAGATCGCATCTTGTCTGACCATTGGAGAGCCTTATTGTCTTTGATCTCGTAAAGTATCTGTGATGGTTTGGCATTGAGGGGTGTAAGATTTTTGAATGCAAACGGGTCTTTGGGACGTCGTTTGTCATGTTTGGAACGTTTCGACGGCTTTCCTCTTTGGGGAGTTAATTCCCGAGACCGTTTCTTCTGTTCTTCCTTCCCTTCTTCCTGCCGTCCTCTGTCTGTCTCCAGGTATTCTTCTACTTGAATGTATTTGTTATCCTTCTCGAGAAAGGCTTTCATATTACCTAGAGGATTTTGTTCACAGAGAATGCAAATTTGGATGTGGATTGAAGGCCGCGAAGGAATGCATTATACTTCATGGACTCGTCCAAGTTATCGATTTCCAAAGTGCTGCGTTGAATTGTCTGAGAAAGCATGCCAAAGATTCATTTTTCTCGTGCACAATGTTCAGCAGACTCGCTGAGTTCTTCCTTCGGGAGCGACTGCTTACAAAGTGCTTCTGAAAGAGATACGATAATTGGCCAAAAGAGTAGATGGATCTTGGTTGTTGAGATTTGAACCAAGCATGTGCAGCCTTCCTCAGAGTGGTAGGGAAGGCTCGGCACATGACAGCGTCTGAGACCTGGAGGAGGAGCATGTTTATTTCAAACTGGTAGACATGTTCTCCCGGATCTCCGGTTCCGTCGTAGAGATCACATTGAGGCATCCAAAATTTAGGAGGCAATTTTGCTTTCTCGATGGCTTCTGATAACGAATATCCAGATTCATCCCTTGGGGGAGATCGTTCCGGAGAATGATATCTAAGGACCACCTTCCAGGAGTCTCGTTCTCGGGAACGAGACTCAGGTGCCCTCTTCTCTTCCTGTGGATAGATCTTCGAAGGGTCTCAGCTCTGGTGACCTGTTCGGGAGCGGTGTTGGTACTGTCTTCGACTGATGGATCACGTTAATAACATGATCCACTCCTGGTTGTGTGGTCTCTGCTATTCTCTTTGCGATTATAAGTCAGATCGGCCGTTGATCGGTATTTGCTGCCGTAACTTGATCTGGAGGTGAGACGAAGATGAAGGTCACTAGGGTCAAGATGAGAATGGTGAGAGGACGGCGGAGCCACTGCCATGTCAAGCTTTTGTTGAAGAGTGTTCACGATATTTTTTAGTTTGTCGATCTCCTTTGTAAGTTCGGCATGGGGTGTTTTGAATAGCTGACAGTTTAGGCGATGACGAAGATCCCCGTTTTTCAGAGTAGGCATCGGAGATTGGTTTCTCCGAGGTTTGATTACTGATTCGGGAGTTACAGATGTTACGTTAACGTATGCACCTTCCGCAGAGCTGGTAGGACGACGTGAAGGCGTTGAACGTTGGTCACGACTAAGTCGACGAGAGCTGCTTGTCCGAGCGTGACGATGTTCAGAACGACTATGTGAAGAGTTACTGGAAGAAGAGTGATTGGCCATGTTCCCTGTAGTGGTCCCACGGATGGCGCCAATCTGTTACAGCTGAAAACTGAATCGGGAACCACACCAGAGATAAGCCTGCAAAAGAGAACACGGAGTGACAGCCGGTGGGGTTTCGGCGGGGAACGCTCCGATGCTTAAGTCAGAGATGGCTAGTGATATAGAACTCTGAAGAAGCAGTAAGACACAATGTGCAATTATCCATACCTGAGGGGGCTAGACCCCTTTATATAGTGGTAGAAGGAAGAATACTAGTAAGACTGGGCTTTGACCAACTCCAATCAGAATCTAAATAAAATCCTAGAGGATCTTATATAAATCTTAGCTGATAGAGTCAGAACCTCTTTAGGATTATGCTTGGAGATTGACATGGTAAGTGACATATCAGTAATGAACCAGTATGACTTACGTGTCATTACCACCACGTGTCGCCGGTAGAATGGAGGGATATTTTTAGCTATATCATAGTGAAAGCCTTGATTTAAAATGGAAGAGGAAACAAATTTCTGGCTATATGAAAAGAGATATCCAACAATTGGTCAATACAAAAAGATCAGTATTCACCACAATTCGGTGGTTTGCTATGTCTCCATTGTGTTTAGAAATAGAACTTCGTGTATTGTTATATGTGATGATCTCATCAATCATGGCTCGATTTAGCAAGGCTGATTTGCCCTAAGACCCCAACATGTCACATCATCAAAGAGTTAGGAATCAACCTAATGAAATGTCTCCATTTTAATACAATTTGTCCTAAAATAAGTTGGTAGCTGTTTATCAAGCTTCGAATCAATAGCAACAATGACTGATTGACACGTGACCCATCTCGAATTAAGAAAATTATACATGGCTAGCTGACATAAGGCGTACGGAATATGTCACCATCGGAAGAGATGTAAAAACGTTAGAAAGGCTAGAGGAAAACTTAGGAAAGAACGTAAAATGAGACCTTGTCTAGCTGCAAGACATAACAAGTTCAGATCAAAAGAAACTTAACGGGAATAGAAGGGTAAAGCGTGTATCTTTGGACATGTGTCAGCTTCAGATAGAATCGACCCATGGCTAATGATTGAAAGCCCAACTATAAAAGGGAAAAAATATTGTTTCAGTTAATTATCTTCGGCACCACAAACAGACTATTTACAAATTAGTCCTAGAGCCTTAGGGCACGCCAAAACATTTCATAAGGAAATACACAACCAATAAAGCCTCTTAAAATGATCACATTGTCATTGCAACTTATGATGAATTTTCTCTAGACTAAGAGAACGTGAGGGATGCCCAAATTCACGATGATAAAAACTTAGTATTCATTTCAATTCACTGGTTTAATACGTTTTAAGTATCTAAGATAGAAAATCTCATCCGTTGTGAAAAGTATAAAGCCGTGAGTGTCAGTTATGAAAACCAATATAGCCCCTTACACTGTACCAAAAAATTCGAGCCATTTTTGTCTAGCCAAAGGTTAAATAAAATGTTACCACATTATCGTTACAACATCGTAGCGGATAATTTATTGAGACTAAGAGTGGGGGGGTGATTATCCGAATACTGCAGAGGATAATAACTAAAACTAAAAGGTGGTAACAGTTAAATGGCATAATCATTGGGGAACATGGTTTTGTACGTAGTAGACTAGCAGTAAAGCTTCAGGTGTTGTCACAGTTGTCGATTGAGTGTCGTCACTGGTTACGTGTTCACTTGACCATTCATATTACACGTGTAATGTAATTACCAAGTAAAATAAGTCTCTTCGAACATGAGACCACCGGAAAGCTTGCCCACTCCAGACTTGTCCGGTCTCAGCACATTGACACAGTTCAAAAGGACAGCCAAATAATGCTCGACACTAGGGCCGGGCGAATGTCTAATCGCGATAAGTCAAAAAGTCTAAAAAAGATAAAATATAATGGGTAATATAAATTTTTTTAAAAAAATTTAAGTTTACAAAAAACATGACAAATCAAAAACATAATATAATTAGTATCACTGTATAAAAAAATAGTTGCTCAATTTGATTATTAATCATATAATTTTAGCATTTATAATGATTTATTTAACTTGGTAAGATTAGTAATAATAAATTATTAATCTTGTATGAAAGAATTTACTAATGTTATTATCAATTGTATAACATACTCCCGTCATCCCTTAAAGACCGATCAATTTAACTTTGCACATATATTAAGGATTTAAGTTATATAATGTGAGTCTTTTCTATTTTACCTTTTAGAGAAATGGGGAAGAGAGTGAGCCATGAGAGAGAAAATTAGTTGGTAGAATGTTAAATGTGAAGACAAAAATAGAATAAAAAAGTGTAAAGTGACGGGTTATGAAAGAAAAAATAGTCAGTAGAGAATTAAATGTGATAAGAGAAATAGAATAAAAAAATATTAAAAAAAAGTAAATATGTAAAAATACCTACAGAATTTTTCCTAATTTGGAAGTGATTAATTTTTGTGAGACGGTCCAAAAAGGAAATATGATCACTTTTTTAAGGACGGAAGGAGTATATGTTAACATATGTATAAGAATTTAAACTAAAAAAAAAACTAATCTTGATCTACTCGTGCTTTTTTTTGGTTTGTAATATGAAGTTTTAAAATTTAGAATTTGAAAAAATGAAGATTAAACAAGGGATGAGAAAGACAAATATGTGAAGACCGGTGGCACATAGAGTAAACAACACAACAAAATAAACCATTAATTAATTATTTTTATAATATAGCGGCACTTTTGTAATTCTCTAAATATATTTATCCATTATCTATATATCAAAAAGAAAATTTTTCAAAAATTAGGAAGTGCCGTGGCCCTCCACCGGTCAGGTGGGTGGTCCGCTTCTGAGTAAGGATGAGCATTTTAACCGTTTAAATAGAACTAACCAAACTGACTAATCACAAACCGTTTTAAAAAACGATCATTTTGATTATTTTTTTCAAGCCAATGTACGGTTCGGTTGGTTCAGTTTGATTTTTTTAAAACCGTTCTAAATCGAACTGAATCGAACCTATACGTATCCAATTAAGAATACATAAACTTTATCTAATTGTGTTTACCACCATACTTATGATTTAATCAAAACATATGTACTCCAGGGTATAAGTAAACTCCATCCTAATCCAAAAGATTGGCTCCAAAAAACTAGTTATTCTTTTATTACAGAACGTCAATAAGTAGATCCAAACATGTTCAAAAGCTACTGTAAACCCAAATTAGTAAATTTGTCCAAATCAATCCGTTTGAACCGTCCAATCCGTTGAAACCAAAATGCTGAAACCGAACCGTTCTACACCGGTTTGGTTTTATCTCTTCCAAACGAATGGTGGTCGATTCAATTTGTTATTCAATCTTCAAACCGAACCAACTGAACCGTGCTCACCCTACTCAAGGGCTTGAACAATAGTAATTTATTTATTGTTTCAAATGACAAGATAAAAGAATGCCAAGGAGAGGATGCTCCCATGAAGTCATGAATCCCCCACAGTAGATTTGGCTCCACTCTCACCCTATACTCCCTCAAAGAAAAGGCAAGGGATACATTAGCTGGATTCTTTCCATACGCAGAGGGCAGTTAATTAGAGCCTTTTGTTCTGTAAAGTTGATTTAGTGCGACTCGCCCATCCGAGAAGCTGCAACTTTCAACTTTGTTCCGTGTTCCCTTTGATGATTTTGATTTGTTTATACCGGACAACAGAGTACAGGATTAGTCAGGAATTTTTCTATGAACATGGACAGATTTAATTGCCAGTCTTCCTATAGACTTGTGAACCCACAAATATAGAACCAAATATTCCATTTTTATGTGTATGCATAGACTTGCACTATATGTATAACCTTGGCAAGGGAGAAGAAGATATGCCTGGGTCGACCTTAATGGTTTGGAAATAATCTTAAGATGGTCAAACTTTATTTAATCCAGATAAAATTATGTCGAAAAGAGTTTCACAAATATAGAAAGAAGAATCACATAGATCAAACTGTAATCCTAAAAACGAGAATTACGAAATTAAATACTATTTTGAAATCGGGTTTGACCTAGTAAAGTAACGGAAATCTTTACAAAATAGAAAGACCTTTAACACTAATAATTCAAGCACTACATTTTAGGTCATTTTTATCACATTGATACCGCTTTTAATGCTACTTTTTATCCGAAGAATCCGTAAGTTACGAGTTAATGTTGCTAAAAATAACTTGACGTTGACTTCGAAAGTTGATTAAGAGATTTGGTGGTGCCCATGAAAGATGAAATTTTGGTTTGTTTCCTTTCCTTTGTAACCAAAGAAAGAAAAGAACATTACTTTGATGGCATTTCCTCTTCCTTTTTCCCCCTGTCATTGATAACAAGGACTCGGCCACACCTCTACTCGCTTACTTCTTTTCAGTCTTGATACTCGTCTTATAAATGCGCGTGACATCCTTAGTTGGTACCCACATTCTCATTCTTGTTGGCTTGCTTTCTGATTCTGTTCTCACGCCTACACAATGCTTCTATTTTGTTTCTGATGCCAAAGAACCTTGCAAGAAACTGCCACCATTTCACCATTTATACCCCCTGCAACATTCACCAGCATTAGCACAACAATCCCACCAACAAATCTCAATCTCTTACCTGCTGTGCTCCCATTTTCAATCTCTTCTCCGGCTATATTCCCTCAGTTGTGTAACACATGAAGAACCAAAGCAGCACCGCTCTCACGATCTCTATTGGGTCGCTCCTCTGCTTCCTTCTGCTCTTGCACCCATCAAAGATCAGAGCTCAGGAAACCGGTGAGTCCATATTCTTTTCAAAATTGTTGTGGTGTGGATGATGTAACATGTGCTGATGTTGAGATTTTGTGATGCAGAGGATGAGAGAGAGTTTGATTATGCCCAAGGGGGAGAGAAGGGTCCCGGACGGTGGGGAGAGCTGAAGAAAGAATGGGCGGCGTGTAAGAACGGAGAGATGCAGTCTCCGGTTGACATGTCGAATCAGAGGGTGGAGATAATCCGCGGGCCAGAGAAGCTGAAGAGGAATTACAAGCCATGCAATGCAACTATCAAGAACAGAGGCCATGATATAACGGTAAGAAGAGTACACCATATATATATATTGGACGGTATCTTTCGACCAACTTTAGTGTCAATCGAAATTAAGCCTCCGTTCTGAGTGATCTTAAAGGCAAACCAACCCCCCCCCCCCCCCCCACCCCCCAGCCAAACCAAATCGGCCTTGTGCATTTAGAGGAATATTTTTCCTTCGGGTGCTGGCCTCAAGGCTTGAACCCAGAGGTAAAGTACAAACCTCCTTCACTATCAGGCCAACCCTTGGGGTTTGAGTACATCATATGTGAAGCTTAATCTGTTCGTTACATCGTAGTGCACTCTCAGCTTAGTACATCGTACCATGGACATTAAGGCTCAGAGAACAATACGAATGTCTAACATGTGCAGACGTACATTGTTGAATACGGATTTATGTTCTTTCGCGAAGGGCTTGAGTTCGAGTTCTTATTTGTTAAACATATGCTCTACTGGCATCTACGCATCGTTAATAGACATTAGGCACACCTTTCTGTATCATTTAGTCGTTAGGAGTTGCCTGTCTTATTTATAGCGTAGTGGGTGGCAAGGGTCTTTATTTTATGCTACTATGGCCCGTGTATTGTTATTTTAGTAACTTTTACACCTTTATGTTGTACGTACATCAATTGACTATAAGAATTATGAATCGGAATAATGTAGCTATTCGCTGTTATTCACTGTCTTTAAACCTGAGAACTATATGAAGTTGTATTTACTTTTATTATGCCGTTTTATTGATTAGTGAAGTTCTTGTAGCTTTTACCCGAAAAAAAAAACTGAAGAAAGGAAGAAAAAAAGAAGAAAAATGACAAGGTCTTGTTAACAAGGGCACCGGTTAAGCAACATTAAATAGTGCACTAACTCTCTAATTTACCATTAATGCAGGTAGAAATTCAAAAGCATAGTGATTGTAATGATAAATGCTTAGTTGAATTCCTTGCTTTCTCCAACAAAACTAAAAACAAATTAATCTAGTTTTCAGTTTTCCTAAAATGCCCTTGAGGCATATTTTGACCATTTGGCTTTGCAGGTTTTACTTTCGTAAATCAATTACATAATTTTCTTAAAAATGAATTAAGCAAGGCAAAACGTGAAGTAGTAATATGCACCCAAAAAACAAAGTTCTATAGCATTTCTTATGATGAAACAAAGTTGGAAATGATTAAAGTTTCGTTGAAGTCAAAAACTGTTTCTAATGGAATCTGAAATTACCCTCTAACCCTAAACCCAAATATTTCAAGGTAGATATATGTATTCTGATGCTTGAATGAGACAAACTGTAAAATGAAAGCAATTTTTAAAATAAACTCGATAGAATGAAGCAGATTTTTATTAGGTTAGTATAGACTTTCGGTTTATTTTGACAAAATTTGAAGAGGGTGAGAGTGGTATTTTTGAAAATTATATTTACCAAGGGGTAGAGAATACAAAGAGTTATCAAGACAATCATTTAATGTGGGGATCAAGGCATCAAAAGCTATGTAATAAACCCTTTAATATTTAATGCAAAAAAGGGTCATAAGTTACACTTTAACAAGTGCCTTTAGCTAGCATTTTGCCGTAGCTTTATACGGAGTATGAAGTAACATCTAACAACTAGTCTACTAGAATAGCTGGCCTTCATTACTAATTTAGTACTTAACTTCCTATAGAGGTAAACTGAGCAAGTGAGAGCAACCTTTATCTAGGCGGTATTTTTTCTTTTCATTATTTTGGGACCCATAAGAGATCGTGAGAGGGAGCTCCTGATCCTCATTATAGGTCTAGTCCTCCTAGATCGCATTAATGACAACCGGTTTATCTTTTCGGCTGCTATTTCTGCATTCGGGATGATAAGATTCGGTGTCCAATTCAAATCCTCATGAGTTCACCGAATTTAAAAGAACGGGTCTAATCCGAGTCTAATCTTCATGTAGAGCTAGCGTGAGACTTTAACTTTCTACCTTACGCGTGATGCGAATAATAGACGATCCTAAACAACGATAATTGAAGTATACTGCAACAAGGTGTAATCTGAAGACCAGAGGGTACGGAGATGACCAACTCGGATATCATGATAATAGTAAGACTTGTTGTTTAACCCAAAAGCATGCTGCTCAATGGGAGGATAACAGTATCGAGTATAAGCTAGTCGAATTTCATTTTTATGTATAATCGACGCGGAACTTTGACGATGAGTACCCTTTCTTTCAAAATTCAAGCTTTCTGCACCTAATTGAACTTGCGTGATTCCAGCTCAACGATGACTTCTTATTTCTCGACGAGAAATAGCAGAGCTATATAAACATAACACATGCATCCATGTAACAAACGGGCCACATTCTCTTTACTGATGATCCATGCAAACCGTGTAACGTGATGCAGGTTCAATGGGCTGGTGATGCTGGTTCAATTCAGATCAATGGCACCGAGTACCCCCTTCGACAAGCTCACTGGCACGCTCCTTCGGAGCACTCCATCAACGGCAGAAGGTCTCTCTCTCTCTCTCTCTCTCTCACACACACACACGCACACATAGAAAAACAACAAATATCACATGTCGGTGCCATTGGCATGGACAACCGATGCGCTGACATTTACTCTATAGCCAAGTTGCCAGCTCTGACTATGAATCAGCTTCGTCTATGACATTCACTTCGATGTTGCTAATAGGTACGACATGGAATTGCATATGGTTCACCTAAACACTGATCTCAATCTGAAAAACAAGATAGCTGTTATTGCTGTCCTCTACAAAATTGGCCGGCCGAATCCGTTTTTATCAAAGGTAAACAACTTTGTTGCAACCTAAACGTGATATGTTGCTTGCCATGTTATATACTTCGGAGTAGGATCCTCTGCCGTAATAAATGAATGTCCCAAAACGCATTTCTCATGCAAAAGTTTCTTGCTATAAATTTTAGCAACTATTTGTGGGCGTCAATGTGGTATTTTAACATTGTCCACAATATAATTAACAGAATCCCAAGAAATTTTATTTACACAAAGCTCCCTAACTAGTAAACCTGTTCCCTTTTGTTACCAACCATTCTGTTTTTGACATGTTTGAGTTATTTTGTGTTCAGTTGGCCAGAAATATAACTTCAATGATAGACAAGAAGGGTGAACAGACTATCGCTGGTGTGATAGATCCCAGAGAGATTAAGATGAGTGGTAAAAGGTTTTATAGATACATGGGCTCACTCACTGTTCCACCTTGTACTGAAGGGGTCATTTGGACCATCAGCAAAAAGGTAAAAAGCCCCCCATTAACCTTGTAATCTCAGTGTTCTTCTCCATGGTACTGAGATCATATACCTATATTTGAACTTCTCAGGTGAGAACTGTTTCCAGAGATCAACTTCATTTGCTTCGAGAAGCTGTTCACGACGTAAGTAGCTAGAAATTCATACAATCTCGTATGTTTCCTCTGGTTTTACCAAGGGAAATTGTTAGCAAACAGTGCCCTAACCGTGATCGATTTATCGCAGTATGCAGAGAGGAACGCAAGACCACTGCAACCACTTCACCAGCGAGACATCCAACTTTACGGGCCGGAGGATACAACAAATTAACGTTAAATATGATCACATTGTTGCTGATACTTATTAAGCTTTGTTATTATTCCGATATTCCCGGTTTGAGCTGGGAGTATATTGTTTCCAGACTTGGTAGCCATGGTGTTTTCGCTCTAAAAACCTTAAAGTTCACCTTTGATAGCAATTGAAGAAGAACAAAAGGGTAGAATGATCAATTCAGGTTTACACACACAGTTATTGACTTTTGTTCTTCCTGCTGTCGTAGTCACCGCAACTGGCTACGGTTAGCCACCATTACCCAACTCTTCAACAAGACAAGCTAAACATCCTTCTCCATTGATCTCAAGTTCAAAGGATACCCCCCATTGACATCCTCGTCAAACACCATATATACAAGGAGACCCAGCAAAGCGTAATCTCCCGCTGGATTCCATGGCACTGCCACCAAGTTCGACGGTCAGGGCTTTCAATTTGGATGGAGGCAAGGATAGTGCGGTGGCTATTAGTATATAGAGTTGTTAAGATTGGTGGTTGTAGTGTTGTTTGTCTTGTTTGGTTGGTAATGGTAGCCGAACGAATGGGCTTTTCTCTCGTGTCAGTTCTTAGTTGTTCGAGATCTGTTACGGTGGTTAGAGTTTCTTCAGACAATGGTAAAGATATGCAATCGCAATCGTTGTGGTGGAGATGAAAGATTCGGCAATGTCTCATCGATGGCCGGTGGTGAGAGATTGGTGGAAGGGGTTGCAATTTGGGTGGGTTGTGGTCTGGAATGGGTGGTGGCGACGGTGAAGCCGCTCAGAACCAAAATTAGACGGCTTCGTGTGTCATAGTTTTATACTTTCTTTTCTTTTTAGCAACATGACGCAAACTTCCTAGTTGTATAAGCTATTTGGCAAACATACAAGTTCGAAGTGTAATTAAGCCTAAAATAAAACATTAACCGTACAGAGGGGTGGGGAATTAACTTCAAAGCCTCGGCCATGAGATGGATTTTTTCACGGGAGTGTGCAATAGAAGCCACAGAATCAACGGCAGAGAAGCGTTGATGGAGAGCTATTCCTTGCATTTTCCCGTTGCGTAATTTGCAAAAATGATCCTCCTGTTATCTTCATTTCTCATTTGTCCATTGAATTTGGACAAGTTTGTCCTCGACAAAAGCATCCACCTTCAAATTGGTCCTATTCTGTCAATTTAGCTCGTTAGCTCAAGTTTGAAAAGGGCAAGACTATCGTGGCTAGAGAAAGAAGTGTTTGAGAGAGAAAAACGGTTTCAGATTAGGAAAGTTATACGGTTTTACCCTTTTCAAATATGACTTAAGGTAAAAAAAATTCAGTTGGAAGAATCTATAGCGACCATCAATCGTCTCTAAATGTTTCTAATGACTCCCATTAAATAACGCTAAAAAAATACAGCTAAAAATTATTTCAAAAGCATAAGAAGAAAAGTCACTAAAAACATCTGGTGACTATTAATTGTCACTATACACGTGATTGGATGAAGATTCTTACAGCCCAAGATAGGAGCCAAAGTTTGTTCCTGACTTAATGGACTAAACTGATGGAAAGGACTAACCGGAATACCATACAAAAACTATTGTTGAGAACGAATTTGACCAAATTAGAAGGACAAGAACGAAATAGAAATAAAGATGAAAGGAGGAACGTTTTTGTAGGTACCCTTTTTCTCATATGGTAGCAAATCCTAAGCAATTGAATCATCACTACTAAAACAATTAACCAGGACTTGTATGATAATACAAATACACTTGCTCCAGTCATAGCTTAGGGTTTTTAAGCAATAAGACCATAGTCAAGCCTACTGTTGGACAGAGGAGGCCATAGATAAGAAAACACATCCAGTGAAGTATAAGTTTAGGCTATCGTCTACATAACTTCCTAGACCTAACCTATGACGATTACATTCTGATGCAACAAATTATGAGTTCCCTATAAATCTTTTCCCCTACATCAAAGCCTGTTATCAACCTTCATCGACAAGAAATGGAAATCAAAATCAACACAGGACTGAGTAACTAGCTTATTGCTTTTTGGTCTTCTGAAGATAAAGAAGCCAGGGGAGCGAATACAATATCTTAGCTAGCTGCACCAAAGGAGAAAACCGAGTCCATGACCACTGGGTCTACGAGGTAATACTTTTACAAGCGAAACTATCATCTTCATCATCATGATAATGTTAGTGAAGAATATAAAAGGATATATTCCTATCCTTCCCCTTGGCTTTCAACAACTCCCACTTGGTAATGCTTCTCAGGAGTAACCTCGTAGCAAGAAACGTATTACTTTCAGACGGGACTGATCAACTCACCGTCTATGTAGTTCTTGATGAGCATGAAGCAAGGCCTCCTCGTATCTGCCTTGTATTGTATGAGTTGCATTTGGGGCACTTGTGTGCCACGATGTGAAAAAACACCTCAGATGTTTCTCCGCAATCATTGCAGAGGATCCAAACCTGGATCATTGCAAAGTCAGAACGTTGGAGTTGTCTATTATTACCAAGTTAGCGACATCAGGCATAAGCTGGTAAAAGACACTTTCTTACCATCTTATTTTGATACATTTGAGGCATGGGGGTCGAAGCAACCTGTAGACACAGTTATGTGAAATAGCCAAAACTTTCAAAGTAGCAAGATTTAGTTAAATTCAGCAAAAGTATATTCAATGAAGTATCGTTATACCTCCTGATCAAGCTTTTGCCACACATGGGACATATCACAAAATGACTTTGAGCAAACAGGGCAAGAATACCTGCATGCTTGAAGGGTTAGAAACAATTTTGGTAAGCTTAAAAGATTATTACTACAAATAATATTAAAGTAAATTTCAAAACAAACCCCCCAGACACATTAAAGGTGGAAAAATAACCCTACAAGACTATTATGGACTCTAGCAATGACCATTCTGCGTCACATGAAACAAACTGCCTGGGGCCATAATTTCTTAGCCTAAAACATGACTCAAATGCAAAAAGCAATCATGTGGAGATGACCCTGAAAGTGAAAGGATTCATAAAACGGATAGCAGAATATGCAAAAGTGATCTAGTAGGTAAGCATGTTAACTGTACTAGCATACGTGCGGCGAGTTCAACTCAAGCACCAAAAGCAGGTAACTCCATCAAAACTACAATAGGCTTGTGAAATAAGTTTACTGTAACTTTCCACTTCTGTGTAGGAACCCTAGAAGTAACCAAACCATGTAGCAAAAGAACCTCGGTATATATGATCCACTCAAAGCACAGATGACGAGAGTTCATGAAAGCATGGAAAAATCATCCTCAAATTGCCAGAAAATATTCAAGGGCACGACAAGATCTAGAACCAATTTAGCTAGTGCAAAAAAAGAACAAATAATCAGTAACATGCAAAATATTGGCCCAGCCTATATCCAAATGATTTCTTAAAAAAATTGATTCAAGAGCATACTGCTAAGGAAAAGAAGCTGCATGCAAACTAGATCTGACATGAGGCTCATCCAACTCATAGAATATAAGGATTGGCATAGCCAGATATGGAGTGAGAATGGCAAAGGAAGGTTAGCCAGCAGGGACGAACAAGCAGTAGAGGAAGGGAGATGTAGACCAAAGCAGGGGCACAAAGGGGAAACTGAGTACATCTAGGAAGGGTTATTTTCTCTATCAAGAATCCAGATTAGTGAAGCTCATGTACCTCCCTGCGTCAACTGTCTGCCTCTAGTACAAACCAATTATAACCCCAACATAGTTGACTAAAAAATGAGTCAGGAATACATATGGTATTTACTTACTGAAAGTAACGTTCCATCCCCTTGACACATTCCAAATGTATAGAGTGTCCACAAGGCAAGACTGTAAGATCCTTAGTCGTGTCAAAAAGATACTGCACAAGGATCCGAACAACTTAGCCACCAAAAAATCTCTTTGCATGTTCTAGTATGGTAATTTACACACCTCGAAGCAAACAGGACAATTATGGTGCATAGTTCTTTCCACACAAATGTGTGAACCCTTCAACAGATTCGAATAGCAACACCCTACAAGAGGAAACACAAATCTCAAAGAACTCAGTTCATGGATGTCAATAAATACCAGTTCTTGAAATCAAAAGTCCATAATCTCCTCACCGCACTTAGTACAATGAAAAAAGTTCTCTTTGCCTCCAGTTCTGCAATAGCAAAAAGCAGTGCAGAACTTACAGAATGGCTAGATTTGCAAATCGTGTACATGGAGAGAGAGCAGCAAGCAGCTGATTGACAATTTTACAATGCATTGCCAATAACTGCTTTCGGGAATGCAAAAAGTAACTTTAGTGCAACTACATGAGGATAGTGAAACCCGATTATTCGCGAGGCTTAAATCAATATGTGGTTACGTAGATAGAGTTGGATGCCAAAAGTCTTGTGCAGGGACCCATGTAGTTGATGGCACGGGACGGTACTAAAGACGCTCCATTGTTGAAGAAGGATTGGGGAAGAAATAGAGGAACCAACTTCCTTCCATGTGATGACGTTATTGGCGTGAAATACATGGAAATTTATGGAATCTACCTTCACTGAGAAGCAACAATAAGGAAAAGGTCTTAACCTGCAGATTCCACATTTATCGCAGTGGTATTGGTTCTTTGAAACCTATTTATGGAAATTATGATGTTAAGCAAGTAAAGTATAACCATATCTTACTATGACCAAATATGGAACAGGCTTACATCATCATCAAAGAATTTGCACTTCAAGCAATAGTAATTCCCCATGCATACCCCACACTTGATGCAATTCTGCTGAACCTGAACAGAGATTTAAGAAACCATTAGTTAACCCATTTAGTCGTTTGGTTGCCCTTGTTGTCTTGGTCCAGGTGTTAATAAAGACCATCCATGTCTAAGCATTTAAATCGGTCCAAATAAAATCGAAAACAGACATCCATTTTACTCTATTAGATTTGATGTAAAGACTCACATCTTGTTCTGTGTTACACAAGGAGCAGATGACCTGAAATACACATAAAATAGAAATTATACAGGATTAGTGCCTCTATGATAAAAGCCTATACCCCCACCCCAAAAAAAAAAAAAAACTCAAGAAGCTCAAATAACATACAAATACATATATGCAGATACATGCCAAATGAAGTACAAGAGGATGGGTCTTTGGTGCAATGGTTATGCAGCTCCATTTTGCCTAAAAGCTCATGTTTTCAAACACATAAACAGACTCTCAACAAAAGTGGATTATGTAGACACCCTACAATGGCAAAAGCCTCGTCTACTGCTGTTTTTTATTTAAGAACCGTACAAGTTAGGGAGATCCAATCCAAAACTGAACCAGTCCACTCTAAACTGACACTGTTCATGTCAAATATGGGGGAATGGATTCATTCACATTTGGAGTGTGAATATTAGTTCTCTCAATTGTTTACTTTTGGAGTAAGAATGTTAATTGGGTTAATGCCCAATCTGTACCCTATAGTATACATCAGATCCAGCTGGATTACCCAATGTCTAAAACGTACCTAAAGTTTTGTTTTTGAGCCAATTGAGTCCAAAGTTGAAAAGAGGCAAAATATTGTGACATTTTCAGAGGCAAATGTTTCAATTCGAAAAAAAACTTACAAACTTCTTCGTTGTACTGTTCAATTATGTTGTATATCGAAGCCGTTCATCAACAACCACTACTCCTAGCCACACAACGCCCACCACCACTCGCAGCTTCACAAAAATCACCACGACTCACAACCTCACCCACCACCACCGCCTCCATTGCTCAGTCGGGACCCACCACCACCACCTCCATTACGTACCCACACCAACCACCACCACCTTCACCTTCATGTTCAAACACCCCAAACCATCGGAGCCACCATCACCACCTCTGCCAACGCTGGTAACCTTCGCCTACGCTACCCCTCCCTCGACACTGTCCCCATCTCCCAATCTATAATGCATCGAATTCAAATTGAAGGATCAAAATCAGTCTAGGAATTCAATTGGTTTAGATCTGGGGTCTGATTTTGATTTTGAGCATTTGTTGGTAATGGATTCGATTTCCATAAGTGATTTGTAGACCTGGCAAAAATTGATCCGGACCCGCAGGTCTACCCGTACCCGGTCCAAAAACCCGGGTACGGGTACATGTTTTGAATACCCGCCGAAAATAGACCCGTACTTGAACCGACCCGTAAAATCCGGCTAAGTTGGGGTTGGTTACCGGGTACCCGGGTTTACCCGGTTTTATGCCTATATATGTAATTTTTAGGGTTGAAGCAGCTCATTTTCTCATCTTCTCACTTTCTGTTGCTTCTGCCGCCCGTTGCCTCTCAACTCTCCCTCACAGATCCCTTCTCAATTCTCATAGATCCCTCGCTTAAGTCTCTATCTTTCTCACAGATCTGCCAAATCATGACCCATCCTACTCCACCCACGGCGTCACAACGCCAATCACTCTCGATCTACCGCATCTCTGCTGCCACCGGTTGGTTAGTCCGTCACATCGCCGCGACCGATCAATCACACCGTGGCCTCGTCGCCACCGACCAGTCACCACCGTGGCCCCGTCGCCACCTATCAGTCACCACGGTGGCCTCGCCGCCACCGATCGGTCATCACCGTGGCCCCATCGCCACCAATCGATCGCCACCATAGCCATTAGCCGACCATTAATTCCGTCGCTTTGTGGTGGTTGGTAGACTTTCAGTCGAGATCTTGATGGAGGATGTGTGTTGTCGTCAATCGTCAATGTGCAAATATTTTTATTATCATTATTATTATTCAAAAATGTTCATACTGGTTGTTTTATTTTTTATGGAAAGATGCTCAGATTTTTGTGTAATGAATTATTTTTACCTGTACCCGACTGGGTTTTACCGTACCCGGCGGGTTTACCCGTTTGCCAGGTCTAGTGATTTGGTTTGTGTTTTTCTTGAGTTTTGGATTAATACAATTGTGTTTGCAATTTGGTCTTGATGGTGTTAATAGGCAGGGCAGGCGGAAGAATTAATTGTGTATGGTGGTGTTGATATGGAGTAGGTCGAGACATGCGCTAGCTGATGGCGGAGGAGTTGAGTCATTCTTTATAAATAAGAAAGAAGCTGTAGATGTAGCCCTGGCAAAAAAGGACCCGGATCCGCGGTTCAATCCATACCCGATCAAAAAACCCGGGTACCGGTACATACTTTGAAGACCCGTTGAAATAGGACCCGTACCTCCGGGTCGGATACGGGCTACCCGGGCTACCCGATTTGTTTACTATATAAGTATGACCCTTCTTAGAGTTTTCATGCTTTTCATTTTCAATTCATTCTTTTCTCTGCCATCCATCTGCGCCTCCCTCTCTCTTCCATCTCTCTCTCTCATGAAATCACTCCATCGCAGGACGTCGCTCTTTCCAGCTCACCATTCGGATCCATCGACGGCCACTTCAACTCACAGCATCCAAAGCCGTCCATCGTCCCTGTCAAGCTCCGTCGTCACATCCACCTCCAGTCTCCGATCAGATCCGCCATAGGTCAGGCACCACTCCGCCGCGACAACTCCGTCGCCACCGTCCATTGTCCCTGTCAAGCTCCGTCGCCACCGATCTGGAAAGAGAAACTTATGGCACAGACCAAAGTTGTCTCCGATCGAATATTGTTTTTGCTTACGTGATAATTTATTTTTCAGGCTTGTATTATGTTTATGTTTATAGATCTGCTTGTATTATGTATACAGATCTGCGTGTATTATTGTGTTGATTTTTTGTATTTATTTACTGCTTCAGATCAAACTTAGGAATTATTTGGTAGGTGATTTTGCTAGTAGTTGTGTTAAGACTTAAGATAAAGATATTATGGTTACTGTGTTTGGAGTCTGGAGTCTGGGAGTTGAGATGATTGGGTTGGATCGGATGTGAGAATTGAGATTGATAACTGCTGATAAAAAATAATTAAGATGAAAAAATAGTCCAGTGAATCTAGTCCAGTGAAATTAAGGTGAATTGATAAGGGAAAAAAACTAATATACCTGTTAATAAAAAAATTAAAATTAATTAATTTACCCGCGGGTAATACCCCGCCCGCTAGGGTAGGGTACGGGTACTGAAAATCCCTACCCGGAAAAAATCGGGTAAAAATTATCTGAACCGTTTTTATCCGTACCCAGCCGGATTTTACCCATACCCGCCGGGTATACTAGTTTGCCAGGTCTATATAGATGCAGCGTGTGAGTTTATGCTGGGTTTGGTAGGTGTGTGTGGGATAAGGTCGGTGTTGATGCACTATGGTTGTTATAATGGTGATAGACTTATATGAAGAAGAAGAAGAAGTGATGTGGGTTGAAGAATGTAGTCATGGGGTCTTTGCTACAAAGAAATATTCCCTCCGTCCCACAAAAATTGATCATATTTCCTTTTTTGGATCGTTTCACAAAAATTGCTCACTTCCAAATTAAGAAAGATTTTGTAGGGATTTTTTTACATATTTACCCTCTTATACTTTTTTTATTCTATTCCTCTCTCCACATTTAACTCTCCATAACTCATTTTCTCTCTCCTGCCCATTTTCGTCCTTTTTTTTTAATTGAATTTCTCTCTTCACATTTAATACTCCACTAACCCATTTTCTCTCTCCTAACCCACTTTCTTCCCCCTCCTCTCTCTAAAAGTTAGAATGGGAAACACATAATATATAACTTAAATTCTCAATATGCGTGCCAAGTCAAAATTGAGAATTTTTGTGGGACGAAGGGAGTATCAGGAGTTTATTGACACACCTTATAGAGCTACATGATATTGTACCTTGTACGTGAACTAAGTGTAATTAAGTGCATAGAGAGTACCTTAGCAAAACATTAGTGTAAACCCAAATAAATAGAAAAATTGTTTTCACATTTGCGCTGCAAAATTTGACGGTAGTTCGCCTCCCTGCACTTTTGGACTCTGCTGGCTCAAAATCAAAATCTTAGGTACTTCTTTGGTACGTTTTAAACATTAGGTACTCAAGCTGGATCTGCTGTATACTTCAGGTAAAAGATTTGGCGTTAGCCCATATTATTTTCCAAGTTTATCACAAAGTCCAGCACTACTTTATCCAAATGGAACACTTGGTGATAAATTGTGACTAATAAATCCTCAAAAGAGCTCAAGGTCCAACACATTGGAAAGGGGGGAAATGGCAAAGAGTAAATGGAGCGAAGTTGTTAAGCCCTTATCCATGGAGGGTTACATCTTAAGTCAGCAACTATATGACCCCAGACCAACTCCATAAAACCAAAATACAGTCACCTCCTATTTAAAGAGGATATAAGGCAAACAATGCCCATCAACTTCCTCCTTTCCTTGGCATTTTATAAAACATAAAAGCACACAATAATCTCAAACAGATTAAGCTTCCATGCTAAGATGAAAAATTGACCAAAAATTAGAGAGAAGTATTACTAACCCTTTTCAGTTCATGGCGAGGGATGTCATGCCTACTGAGGGGATCAATATCTAGTGAATTCTGTTCAAAAATAAATAAAAGAATCAAATTACTTTTCCCATTAACAACAATAAATGTTTAGAACGACTAATTCAAGATAATCAAAACATCAACAAATAGTAGATTTCACATAAATAATAGAATATAAAAAAGTTCAACCTTTGATTCATTATGGCAGTGCCTACAATCAAAAATCTCATTGCAACAAGGTGCCCTGATTTTGCATCTCCTTCTGTAATGCGAGCACCTACAAGAATTAAAGATAGGACAAGAAAATAGTCTGTTAAACTGATATGAAAAATGCACACGCCCAGACACCAGTTAGAATTCAAAGGGTAACACACACGCACACACCAGTTTAAATTTAACCAATCACAATTGACACAGAGAGACACACACAGTGCATAACTACGAAGAATACCCAAAATTCCCAGATCCCATATCAGAGACAGATTCATCTCGAGGTGAATTATCGAATCTGCTCTCCATTCTTTTATGTATCCTCCAAAACACTACCTGAAAAATACCCACAACACGAAAATTCTTGGCATTGACGTTAATTACGTCGAAGTTTTGAAACAGAATGAAATCGGATCGTACCCCCAATGGACTGAGCAGGATCGAGCATTCATGTTACAGAGAAAGTGTATTTGAAGAGGAAGGCGTGGAGCACTGGAGCTCCAGGGGACAATAATGTTAAACTGAGGGAAATTCGTAAATACCCAAATCTTTTGAAAATTACACTTTGGCCCCAAATTATCTCTACTCTTTTTGTTCACTCCTAGGACGGCTAGATATTTTTCCAGTTAATTACTTTCATGGAGCACTGCGAAAAACACCGTTCATGACATTGGTAGATTTGAACTTCGAACTATCAAGGCTCTGTTCAACGGTTACACAGCGTCATTTTAATTGCTATCATAATGAATTTTGATTGAATTTTAATTTCGTAGATACAGCGTGCATTACTAGTGCGGCTTATATCATGAAAAAGGAAGAGAGATTTACATCTTGTGCTACTAAGATAGCCGACAAACTTTACAACTTGCACCATATGACCATATTTTTGGGGGAAAAAACCTTGTCGAGAATAGGGTAGTTCACTCATAACTGAAATTTTGGGCACACTACATAAGGATATTTTTCAAACTCATTTCAGTTTTCAAAAAAATCAAGCCAGAAACCGACTGCTTTTATTTGCACAACAAACAATGCCAAAAGAATTTATCAATCAATTAGCCCAATATCCTTGATTTGCGCAAGGAAATTTCAAACCAAAAGCATTCACCTAATCAAACCAATGAAGTCCTAATTCACAAGTTAGTGCGTTACTACCATAGCAGTAGCGAGACGATGGTAGAGGAGATGTGTTGGTTGTGGCGGGAGAACTCCTGGTTGTCAAATATAGGAATTCAGAAGAAACTTTCAAGTATTAGAAAATGAAAGAAAAGAAAAGAAAAGAGAGAAAAATGAGAGAGAGAGAGAGAGAGAGAGAGAGAGAGACAATTATGCAAAACCGTATAAAAAATGCATTAGTTTTATAAAAAAGGAAAACTCAAAGAGGTTTTAATTTTTAGGAAACAAA
Organism: Escallonia herrerae; assembly: GCA_033070095.1. Classification (NCBI taxonomy): domain Eukaryota; kingdom Viridiplantae; phylum Streptophyta; class Magnoliopsida; order Escalloniales; family Escalloniaceae; genus Escallonia; species Escallonia herrerae. The sequence goes on from JAVXUP010000149.1 coordinate 574,904, forward strand.
AACTGAAAATTGAAATGGTTTTCAAACACACCTGTCATTTTGGAGTTTTCAATTTATATTTTTTTTTTTTGAGATCTACCTTTCAACTTTTGTTGGAAGTATTCTATGTCTCTTCTTCGCTTCAATCTTTATTAGCGATACCTATCATACAAGATCACCAACCTACTATACCAATTGATTGCCATGACCACCCTTACCAACGACCAACACCCCCGAACACCAAATTAAAAACACTGCCTACCACCCCAGCCACTGACGACCGATCTGCCACTATCACTGATCAACACACCCGACACCAAACTTGCCAACACCACTAACCACCATAGTGACCTAACATATCCACCACCATTAGTGATCAAAACTTGGGAACATTGCCAATTACCATAGCTACTGATAATCACAACCACCACTGCCACCATTACTGACCAAACCAACACCACCAAACATCAAACCCTCTGACATCGGTCACCACAACGGCACAACCACTCCTCTAAATTCAAATCATATTCATACCGACCACCATTGTCCCTGCAACAAACATCACCACAAGATTTCATCCATCGAGATTAGCCCTAGTATTTTCAATTTGTGCAGGTACATTCCAAGCCAATTAAATCCATTCACCTAATCAAACCCAATCAAACGAATGAAGCCCTAATTCCCAAGCTAGTGTGTTACTGCCATAGCAATGTTGGACTGTGATAGATGAGATGTGTTAGTCGTGCGTGGTGTGGGCGCTTTTGATTGTTGAATATATGAGCACAGAAGAAACTCTCAGGTATTGGGACATAAATGAAAAGAGAAGAGAGGAAAAAAAACTAATATCAAACATTAGTTTTGTAAAAAGAAAAAAAACTCAAATAAGTTCTGGCTTGATTTTTTTGAAAACTGAAATGAGTTTCAAACATATCCTTACTATAGTGTGCCCAAAATTTCCTTGAGAGAACTACCCTGTCTCGACAAGGTTACCAAGCAGAATCCTAAAAAGGCCTTAACTCAATCAGCAAGGATTGACATGTGATCCTCTAGGATCTCAATTCGATTCTGATTGGAGTTGAAGAAGACCTAGTTCTACTAGGGCTCTCCTTCCTATTACTATATAAAGGGGTCTAACCCCTCAGGTATGGACAATTACACACACAATTGCATATTGTGTCTTACTGCTTCTTCAGAGTTCTATATCACTCGACATCTCTGACTTAAGCATCGGAGCGTTCCCCCGCCGGAACCCCACCTGGCGGTCACTCCGTGTTCTCTTTTGCAGGCTTATCTCTGGTGTGGTTCCTGATCCAGTTTTCAGCTGCAACAGATTGGCGCCATCCGTGGGACCCCTACAGGGAACATGGCCAATCACTCTTCTTCTAGTGACTCTTCACATAGTCGTTCTCAACGCCGTCACGCCCGGCCTAGCAGCTCTCGTCGACTTAGTCGTGACCAACGTTCGACACCTTCGCGTCGTCATACCGCCTCTGCGGAAGGTGCATACGTTAACGTAACATCTGCAACTCCCGAATCAGAAATCAGACCTCGGAGAAACCGATCTCCGACACCTACTCTGAAAAATGGGGATCTTCGTCATCACCTAAACCGTCAGCTATTCAAAACACCCCATGCCGACCTTACGAAGGAGATCCACGAACTAAAAAATGTGGTGAATACTTTCCAACAAAAGCTCGACATGGCAGTAGCTCCGCTGTCCACTCACCATTCGCATCTTGACCCCAGCGACCTTCGTCTCCGTCTCACCTCCATATCGAGCTACGGCCTCAAATACAGGTCAGTGGCCGATCCGACTTTTGATCCCGAAGAAAAGGGCAAAAAGCACGTGACCAGGAGTGGATCATGCTACCGTCGCAATCCTTCAGTCGAAGACAGCACCGACTCCTCTCTAATACAGGCTGCCAAAGCTGAAACACCTCGGAGATCTATCCACAAAAAGAAGATGCCTGAGTTTCATCGTCCAGAGCGATCTCCCCCGAAAGAAGAAACTGGATATCCTTTATCCGAGGCCATCGAGAAGGCAAAGCTACCTCCCAATTTTTGAATGCCTCAATGTGATCTCTATGACGAAACTGGGGATCAGGAGAACATCTCTACCAGTTTGAAACAAACATGCTCCTCCTCCAGGTTTCAAATGTTGTCATGTGCAGGGCCTTTCCTACCACTCTGAGGAAGGCTGCACATGCATGGTTCAAATCCCTACAGTCGAGATCCATCCACTCTTTTGCCCAATTATCGGATCTCTTTCAGAAGCACTTCGTAAGCAGTCGCTCCCGAAGGAAAAACTCGACGAGTCTGCTGAACGTTGTGCAAGAGAAAAACGAGTCTTTGGCATGCTTTCCCGGACGATTCAACGTCGCCACTTTGGAAATCGATAACTTGGACGAGTCCGTGAAGTATACTGCATTCCTCCGCGGCCTTCAATCCACATCCAAGTTTGCATTCTCTGTGAACAAAAGTCCTTCAGGTAATATGAAAGCCCTTCTCGAGAATGCTAACAAATACATTCAAGCAGAAGAATACATGGAGACACACAGAGGACGGCAGGAAGAAAGGAAGGAAGAACAGAAGAAACGGTCTCGGGAATTAACTCCCCAAGGAGGAAAGCCGTCGAAACGTTCCAAACGTGACGAACGGCGTCCCAAAGACCCGTTTGCATTCGAAAATCTTACATCCCTCAATTCCAAACCATCACAGATACTTCACGAGATCAAAGACAATAAGGCTCTTCGATGGCCAGACAAGATGCGATCTAGGCCAAATAAGCGAAACAAGGACTTATGGTGCCACTACCATAACGATCATGGCCACACAACTGACAATTGTGGATCACTTAAGCGAGCAATCGAAGCCCTTATCAAACGGGGCCAATTGAGAAAATTCATAGCGCACAAAGACGGGCGGCAGCAGACACCCCCTGAGGTGGAAGAAAGAGAAGATCGAGAGGAGCATGTAGGGACAATCAATATCATATCTGGAGGATTAGCCGCAGGAGGATCGTTGGGAAAGTCTCGAAAAGCATACGCTAGAGAAGTGTGCATAACGAGCCAAAACCCAAGCAAGAAACAGAAGAATGTGCCTGTACCTACAATCTCTTTTTCCGATGGAGATTTAAAAGATGAGAAGACGCCTCATGATGACCCATTAGTCATCACAATCAAGGCCGGGAACTTTGAGGTGAAAAGAGTGTTGGTCGATAACGAAAGTTCTGCAGAAATTTTGTTTTATGCCGCATTCAGAAAGATAAACATTCCGACGGACAGTCTTCGAAAGATGGATTCGCCGTTGTATGGATTTTCCAACCATTCAGTTGCTGTTGAAGGAATTATTGCACTCCCGGTCACAATTGGAACACCTCCAACACAAGCCAACCTCATGCTTGATTTTATGGTGGTAAAGGTCCCCTCTACATACAACGCCATATTGGAGAGACCGGCACTCAATCAGTTGCAGGCTGTGGTGTCAACTTACCACCTCAAGATGAAATTCCCTATAGAAAACGGGATCGGAGAGGTGAAAGGAGACCAGACTACAGCCCGTCAGTGCTATGTGACTTCATGCCGATCGAAGAACAAGGAAGCACTCATTATCGAAGATCTCCGAGAAGATACAAAGATGCAAAGGGGAGAACCGGTTGAAAATCTTGTAAGCATTGAAGTGTATCCCAGAGATGAAGACAAGACAGTTCGGATAGGCTCGAATCTCAAGGAAGACACCAAGCTCGAGCTGGTGAATCTATTGAGAACCTATGCGAATGTCTTTGCATGGACAGCCGCAGACATGCCTGGGATTGATCCCGAAGTTATCACCCACATGCTAAATGTTGATCCCTCCAAAAAACCTGTCAAGCAAAAGAAAAGGACTTTTGCGCCAGAAAGACAGGAGAAGATTGAAGAAGAAGTAGATAAACTCATAACCGCCAACTTTATTGAAGAGATCCACTACCCAGATTGGATCGCCAACGTCATCATGGTTCCCAAATCGGACGACAGATGGCGAATTTGTATCGATTATACAGATCTTAACAAAGCATGCCCGAAGGATAGCTACCCACTTCCAAGGATCGACCTCCTGATCGATGTGACTTCGGGTCACGAACTGCTCAGTTTTATGGATGCATATTCTGGTTATAACCAGATCATGATGCATGAAGATGACATCTCCAAGACTTCGTTCATCACGGAGAGAGGGTTATACTGTTATAAAGTAATGCCCTTTGGACTCAAGAACACCGGAGCGACTTATCAACGCCTGGTGAACATGATCTTTCGGGACTTAATCAGAAAGAACATGGAAGTTTATGTCGATGATATGCTCGTCAAAAGTATAAAGTCCGAATCCCACGTCGAAGACTTGAAAGAAACTTTCGACATTCTTCAAAGGTATAAAATGAAGCTCAACCCACTGAAATGCGCTTTCAGAGTTACATCAGGGAAGTTTTTGGGGTTTATTGTTTCTCAACGTGGAATTGAGGCAAACCCGGAAAAGATCAAAGCCATCCAGATCATGACGTCCCTAAAAACCGTCAAACAAGTGCAAGAGTTAACAGGAAGGGTTGCAGCCTTGGGAAGGTTCATGGCTCAATCAGCTGAACGATGCTTGCCCTTCTTCAAGGCGATCAGAAAAGCAAAGAATTTTGCTTGGACGGACGAGTGTCAGACCTCGTTCGAAGAACTTAAAACCTACTTGAGCTCTCTGCCCCTGCTGTCGAAGCCATCCCCCGAAGAAGACTTGTTTCTGTACCTCTCGGTCACCGAAGTCGCAGTCAGCACTGTTTTAGTCAGAGAGGGTGATGGAGTCCAGAAACCCATCTATTACGTGAGCAAGGTCTTACAAGACATAGAGACAAGATACCCAAAGATCGACAGGATTGCGCTAGCCCTCATCACTTTGGCTAGGCGCCTTCGACCATATTTCTAGTCTCATTCCATTATTGTTCTAACAGACAAACCACTGAGAAAGGTTTTACTGAGCCCCGAGGCATCAGGAAGGTTGGTAAACTGGTCCGTTGAGTTGGGGGAATTTGATATTCAATATAAACCTCGCACTACAATTAAGGCTCAAGCCTTAGCAGACTTCATCGTCGAGTGTACATTGTCGGAAGACCCCCCTAAGTTGGTTATTTCTGAGGTCACAGATCCTTGGAATTTTTATGTGGACGGTTCTTCAGCCGTTGGAAGTAGTGGAGCCGGAATCATTCTTATAAGTCCAGAAGGTTTTACAATCGAGTACGCACTTCACTTTGGTTTTCAAGCCTCAAATAACGAAGCAGAATATAAGGCTCTTCTCGCGGGGATAAGGCTAGCACATGCTTTGAAAGTGGACTCACTATCAGTTCATAGCGATTCCCAGCTGGTGGTCAATCATGTCCTGGGAGATTACGAGGCCAGAGACGAAAGAATGGCTCAATATCTCGAGTTAGTTAAAATATTAGCTGTGAAGTTTAAAAACTTCACCATTCATCAAATCCCCCGAGACCAGAATACTCAAGCAGATGCATTATCCAGGCTTGCTTCAGCCGAAGCAACAAATGTCCGACACTCAGTACCTTGAATTTCTTAAGAATCGCAGTATCAGTTCTCAAAATAAGATTGGAGTAATAGATCAAGAGCCCTGTTGGATGGACACAATCATCAATTTTTTGTCCACGGGTGAATTACCAAGTGAAAGACATGAAGCGAGGAACCTTCGTGTCAAAGCTTCCCGGTACGCATTAGTGGAAGGTGTTCTATACAAGAAATCCTTTAGCCTTCCTTATCTCAGATGCCTACCCCCATTAGAATCCGTATATGCATTACAAGAAGTACATGAAGGGATATGTGGTCAACATCTTGGAGGAAGGACGTTAGCCCAGAAAATCTTAAGGCAGGGATATTATTGGCCAACAATGTAGAAAGACGCCATCGAATTCACACGAAGGTGCAACAAATGTCAAAAATTTGGGCCAGTATCACATACACCGGTCGCCCCTTTGACTTCAGTTGTTTCTCCAATCCCTTTTGTAATGTGGGGAATGGATCTGCTAGGACCTTTTCCAATGGCGTCTGGGCAACGATGGTTTGTGATTATGGCAATAGACTACTTCACAAAATGGACTGAAGCAGAATCCATGGCCGCCATTACTTCAGCCAAGTGTGAAGATTTCTTTTTGAAAAATGTCGTCTGCCGTTTTGGAGTACCAAGAGCTTTGGTCGTTGACAATGGAAAGCAATTTGACAATAACAACTTCCGAACCTTTTGTACGAATCTTGCGATTGATTTGAGATTCACTTCAGTAGCTCATCCACAATCTAATGGTCAGACTGAGAACATGAACTGAAGTATCTTACAAGGATTAAAAAAGAAGTTGGATGAAGCTAAAGGCGCGTGGGTTGATGAAATCCCCAAGGTGTTGTGGGCATACAGAACTACTCCACACTCGATCACATGAGAAACGCCTTTCTTTCTATGCTATGGAACAGAAGCACTATTGCCGGTTGAGATCGGAGTTCCAACAATTCGGGCCTTGCACTTCAACGAAGTTAACAATGAAGATGGACTTCGGGCTAATCTTGATTTGGTCGAGGAAGCTCGAACTCAAGCCCATGAACGATCTGTTGTTATAAAACAACAAGTCGCACGTTATTATAATCAGAGAGTTTGCTCCAAGCAGTTTCAAGAAGGAGATTTGGTCCTGCGCAAGTTAGAAGTCTCTGATCCAAAGGCAGTGACGGGAAAGTTATCTCCAAACTGGGAAGGACCCTATCGTGTTATAAAGGTGCTCAAACCGAGCGCCTATACACTGGAAACGCTTTCTGGAGAACCAATCCCTTGCACTTGGAATGCTGAGAATCTACGAAAATATTACCAGTAGCATCTTGCCTCGAGGCAAGCGCTTCTTTTTTAGGGGGATAAGGGTCCAGACCTTATCAAAACCCTCGTCTTTTAGAAGTTGTCTTTAGAAAGATGATTTCAAATAAATGGGTTGTTAAGCAATCCAGTGTAAATTTTATCTTCTGCTCGAGCAATAAAGTTATTTCTTTCAACATTGTTATAGTGTGTTACACATTCAGCAAAGTATTCTGCCCTGAGCAGAATATCCACCAAACACTCTACCCGAGTAGAATGCCAAGCTTAGATAAAACATTCTATCTAAACAGAATGACGGCCGAACGCTTTGCCCAAGCAGAGTGTCAAATTCTTGCTTTTTCTACAAACACGCAAGAATAAGCCAAACGGATCTAATTCCGTGAAGAAACAAAAGTTAATGGAGGCGTGGTCACTCCATCACAACTTTTACTTCTTCAATCAAAGGCCGGGCGAGGATGCTCGACTTCTTTGCCGACTCTTTAATTAAACAAAGAGTTTGAGTCAAAGTAAATATAAATAATACTATGTGAATGGTAAAGCATTAACCATGACAAACACATAATAAAACGAAATTTGCTTCAAAGTGAAAAGAGATTGTTTATACAAAGCCCACAAAAGGGGTCTCAAAGTAACTCAAGTCTGAAAGTAATGTAGCCTAAATACAATGTCTAAACATCTAGGGCTCGGGGGCATCGCCAGAAGGACCTTCCCCTAGAGGATAAGAAGCTGCAGCATCGCCTGCCTCTGATGGCAGAACGATCTCTCCAGACGGAGATATCACAGCAGGCAGAACGAAGTCATCCAAGGAGATATCAGGAAAGCGCTCGGCGAACATCTCCTTGGCCTTCGCGAAGCCAAGCTCGTAAATCTCAAGGCTGTTATCCGCACGCTTCTTGTGCCATTCATCCCCATCATTCCCATCAAGGAAGTCGCGGATGCCTTGATCACGAGCCTTCTTCACCTCTTCTTCCACTCTCCTCTTTGCCCGTTCCAGCCTCCTCTCCAAAGTCTCAATCTATGCAAGGTAGTCAGTCTCTTGCTTAATCAGCTCTTCAGCACAACGAGTGGCTTCCTCTACCTCCTTGATGGCCTCCCTTTTTAGCTGAGCCTCCTCAGCTACCACTTGCCTCGCCATCTCAAAACGAGACAGCATTTCAGACCCCTCGCATACATCTGGAACAAAGATCGGAACAATCAGCAAAACGAAGTCCGAAAGTAAATACAAGGGAAGACTAGAAGAAAAAAACTCACCGTGTACACAGCCTGAGCAAAGGAACAGGCAAAGGTCTCGTGATTTTGGTTCTGAAAGATTTTTTGTCCCAAGAAAGAACTCCGTGAACAAGGTGTTGCTCTGAAATCTGACTATCTGGCATCCCAACATCATCAGAGCGAAGAGTCCATCTGGGACAAAAGATGGGATCCTCTTCGACGGACACCTTCTCTACAATCTGCAAAGAATGGTCAGGAGGAATAACCCTTGTCTTCTTTGGAGCAGGGGCAACTCTGCACTTGGTTGCTTTTTTTCTTTTTTCCCTTGGCTTTCTACAAAACACCAAGAAAGCCTCCTTGCGCTGCTTTTCCACTTTCGCTAGCCATTTATGCAAAGGAGTTAGGAATCAATACAAGAGTATACATTGAAACAAAGATTGAAACAAAAAGCTTATTTAAAGCACACCTAGAGGTGCACTCTCAGTAGGAAGCGTGCTAGAGATAGTAGGTGCAAGAGGAGGAGTTACAGCTCAAGCTGGAACATGCATGCGAGGAATGATCCTTGCCCATTTTAGTTGCTGCTCTGATAAGGGTTCATCAATAAAAAGCCCACCCCGAAGTTTGATGTGGCTAAGAATATGTTTGGTGAGGTTGTTGGGGGCAGGCTTGCCAGGGTTCTCAAAATCCTTACAGTAAGGATTCCATTCTCTATCAAACGGAAGCTTCTCTTTATCAGAACGGCCAACGAAGAAGTATATGGAGTGCCAACCTTTATTCGACTTTGGCCCTCCTTTCAGAAGTCGTTGCCTACTGTGAATGTAGTACCATCCTGGGCAGTTGGCGACTCCCTTGATGAAACAGATTTCAAAAAATACTCTCATAAAATCTGTTGCATCTGGTTTATAGCCTGAAGTCTGAACCAGATAAATGAGCCCGACAAGCTTCCTCCAGGCATTGGGAACAAGCTAACCTGGGGCCATGTGGTAATGCTCGAAGAAACGAAGAGCAAAAGGGTGAAGAGGAAGCCTGTATCCAGATTTCACTTGCTCTTCGTAAATCCCAGTTTCATACTTTGTTCCATAATTGGCTGGTTCTTGCAAACCAGGAAGACGAGCATACCAGCCTACGGGAAGAGGATATTCTCGGAGCAACTCCACCAAATCTTCAGTAGACATTTTACTAGACTTCTCATCTGCCGTATAACAAGGCTTAGGATTAGCCTCATCCTCGGCTTGATCCTTTACATCACCTAAGGCATTCTTCGCAGGCAGAGATGGAGAGGGTTGAGAAGATGAAGGCTGGGGAGGTTGAGAAGATGAATGAGGTAGTGGTTCTATGGATGAAGGTCGCGGAAATTATGGATTTGAAGTTCCAACTTCACTACTTGAAGTTGAAACCTGATCTGATCTCGAGGATGAACTACTGCTAATGACTATATTTTCTTTAGGAGAAGAAACAGACACTAAAGACTCGGACATGTTTTCTAAACCAAGGAAACTATGAAAACTTGAAGTGCTGAACAAAAAGAGGAGAGGAAGAGAAACTTACTTGAAGAGAATGATGCTTCCAAATGATTCGAGTGGGGTGAAAATGAAGGGGAGATCTCCTTTTATAGAGAAAACTCCGAATAACCGTTTCTTAGGATGCCCAACGGTTCATCTAACCCTTACGTGTCACAAGCTAAGAGAATGGAAGTTTAAAAATTAAAAATTTCCAGCTCAAAGGCATTAATGGCAAGAGGGACACATGAACATGAAACGAGCACTCTGCCCGAGCAGAGTCGTGCCCGAACACTCTGCCCGAGCAGAGTGGCATACGGCCGAGCACGGTTCTGCCCGAGCAGAATCGTGCCCAAACAATCTGCCCTAGCAGAGTGGCATACGACCGAGCATGGTTCTGCCCGAGCAGAATCGTGCCAGAACAATCTGCCCGAGCAAAGTGGCATACGGCCGAGCACGGTTCTGCCCGAGCAGAATTGTTCCCGAACACTCTGCCCGAGCAGAGTGGCAAATGGCCGAACACGGTTCTGCCCTAGCAGAATTGTTCCCGAACATTCTGGCCCAACAGAGTGCCAAACGGCCGAGCACGGTTTTGCCCAAGCAGAATCGTTCCCGAACACTCTGCCTGAGCAGAGTGCCAAACGGCCGAGCACGGTTCTGCCAGACTAGAATCGTTCCCGAACACTCTGCCCGAGCAGAGTGGCAAACGGTAGAACACGGTTCTGCCCGAGCAGAATCGTTCCCGAACACTCTGCCCGAGCAGAATGGCAAATGGCTAAGCACAGTTCTGCCAGAGCAAAATCGTTCCCGAACACTCTGCCCGAACAGAGTGGCAAATGGCTAAGCACAATTCTGCCAGAGCAGAATCGTTCCTGAACACTCTGCCCAAGCAGAGTGGCAAACGGCCGAGCACGGTTCTGCCAGAGCAGAATCGTTCCCAAACACTCTGCCAGAGCAGAGTGGCAAACTGTCGAGCACAGTTCTGCCCGAGCAGAATCGTTCTCGAACAATCTGCCCAAGCAGAGTACAAACGGCCAAGCACGGTTCTGCCCGAGCAGAATCGTTCCCAAACACTCTGCCCGAGCAGAGTGGCAAACGGCTGAGCACGGTTCTGCCAGAGCAGAATCGTTCCCGAACACTCTGCCCTAGCAGAGTGGCAGGATGCCGAACACAATTCTTTCCAACCAGAATTACGACCGAGCAGAATTCTGCCCGAGTAGATTGCCTCATGGCCGAACACAAGTCTGTCCGAGCAGAATGGTGTCCGAGCAGAAGCATGGATGAACACTTTGCCCGAGCAAAGTGACCTATGCCCGAACACAACTCTGCCCGAGCAGAATTTTGCCCGAGTAGAATCATTTCCAAGTACAATTCTGTCTGAGTAGAATGGCGTCCGAGCAGAACGATGCCCGAGCAGAACTGTCTTTAGATAGTTGAAATGTCATAAAAATATATTCGATTCAGTTTTGGCATATTTTGCTATCACCGGTGGGAAAAAGTGTGCTTCCACCCGCTTTATTTAACACTGGTGAAAGCAGGGGGCATATGATATAGTCAAAAATATGCCTCCTATCTACGAACGACACATGGCAATTATGACACGTGGTCCATGCCGGCTTATTGCTGATTAAAGCAGTTACCATATCGGTTACCAAGCAGAATCCTAAAAAGGCCTTAACTCAATCAGCAAGGATTGACATGTGATCCTCTAGGATCTCAATTCGATTCTGATTAGAGTTGGAGAAGACCTAGTTCTACTAGGGCTCTCCTTCCAACTACTATATAAAGGGGTCTGACCCCTCAGGTATGGACAATTACACACACAATTGCATATTATGTCTTACTGCTTCTTTAGAGTTCTATATCACTAGCCATCTCTGACTTAAGCATCGGAGTGTTCCCCCGCCGGAACCCCACCCGGCGGTCACTCCGTGTTCTCTTTTACAGGCTTATATCTGGTGTGGTTCCCGATCCAGTTCAGTGAGGGTGTTGGTGGTTGTGGTTATTAGTGATTATGGTGGTTGGCAGTGTTCATGGGTGTTGGTCACTGGTGATGTTGGCGAGGTTCAGGGACTATGGTGGTTAGCGGTATTGGCAAGTTTGGTGTTTGGGTGTGTTGATTACAAGTAGTAGCAGATCGGTGGTAAATGATTGTGATGATGGTTGATAGTGTTTATAGTTTTGTGTTGGGGGGCGTTGGTATTGATAGTAATGATGGAGGCGGTCGATGAGTATGGTGGCTGACAATGTTGGTAATTTGGTATTCTTGAGTGATATGTGTTGGTGATAAAGGTTGAAGGGAAGAAGAGACATTAAATACTTTCAACAAAAGCTGAAAGGTGGATCTTAAAAAAAATCAAAACTGAAAACTCCTTTTGGAGTCTTAAAAAACAGCCTCATTTCAAAAACTAGTTTATAAAATTAAAGGAAGAAAAATCTAAAACTGTCTGTCAAGCAATAATATTTTCTTAAGTTTTCGAAACTGAGAACAATATATAACTGTTTTAAAAGTTACCATAGTTTTCAAAAACAGCCCCATTTTGAAAACCGGTTTATAAAAATGAAGGGAAAAAAATTAAGATTGTCAGTTAAGCGCCAAGATTTTTTTTTCTGTTTTCAAAACCGAACAAAAAACTGAAAATAAAAAGCATTTTAAGCGCTGCCTAAGTTTCTTTTTTTGCCTTTTTTTTAATTTCTATTTCATTCTGATTGCAATATCATTGATGACCGTTCACATCAATTATAGTCATAGCCAAAATAAAAATCAAGAGTTAATTACACGTTGCACCGCTTCGCACCGTAAAAAAAAAGAGTGTAGCTCTCATACACCATGATATTTTAGATATTAATAATGTGGCTAGCACCCCATTTTTCTTTCGCCAATAAAAACCGTACTTGGGATAGCTTACATGGCCAATTTGTTAGGACGTTTTCATGGGAGGATAGAGTGAGTGTAGGTGGGTGTAAATTTCTATGGATCAATGAGTGGCCTCAAAAAGCCTGTTTTTGAGAACACAACATTACCAAATAAAAAGGAGCCCAAGTGTGTTGTGCACCTTGCTAGAGGTGTCAAATGGGCCGGGCTTGGGCCGGCCCAGCCCAAGCCCATCGGGTCTCCAACAAAATGGGCCTGGACGGGCCAGAGGGGCTGCCAAACGGGCCGAGCCAGAATGTGGGGATATCTGGGCCCTAGGCCCAACATTTAAGGCCGGGCTTGGGCCAGGCCCGGGCCCAATTTTTTTTTTTTTTTGCATTTTCTTGTTATTCAAGGTAAAGGCTTTAATTACGGTAATTTGTTGTTATTGTTTAAGCAAATTGTACTCTAGGGCATGTCCAATATTCACAATTTAACTTGGACCAAAATACCCCCCAAACTAGCCGTTATTTTGCTGTTGGAGGAGTAAAAGTGGAATTTAGGGGAAAAAGGGGAATAAAACCGTTGAGGGGAAAAGGGGGGAAAATTGAATTTGAAAAGTAAAAAAACGGGCCAGAACCGGACAGGGCCATTTCCGGGCCAATTCCGGCCACGGTTCGGGCCAGGCCTAACCCGAGCTTTTTTCTCGAAAATTCTGGCCTGGTCCAAGCCTAGGCCCTAAAAGTCGCGGCCTCTACTGTTCATAAACAAGGCCGGGCCAACCCGGGCCAGAAAGGGGCCTGTTCGGGCCAGCCCGCAGGCTGCCCGGCCCGTTTGACAACTCTACACCTTGCTTCTAATAAGATTTTAGGCTGGAGAAAACACTTCAGTGGCGTGTTTGTTCTTCCCCAAAAGAGACTTAGGGAAACTACACCTATAAAATTTCTTATGTCTATTGGTATTAAGCCAATAATATATAGTTGTGTTTGGTTATTATTAAACTTGTTTACTTTAACAAATACGCTAAAGTACATATCCATCCGTTTAAAATCCGATTCTAAAGTACATATGGGGATGTAGACACTCCTTTGAATTTCTATTAGGTGATGCGATGTGTTCCTATTTATAAAACTGTTATTTTTATCTGCACAAATTTTATATACGTATAGTGGGTCTGAAACAAAGACATAATTTTTGGCAATCTAGTCGAAAATAGAAGTACAAGAAAAAATTCATTTGAACAATGGCGAAAGTCAAATAAAAAGTTATGGTCACTAAATATCTTTAGAGACTTTTAATTTGTAATGCCAAAAAAGTGCTGATAAGATTGTCGTTAAAGATATCTATGAAATACTGTCGATATTATTTAGACACAATTAATGGTCACCGTAAGAAAGTATTGTAGGCTATTCCTACTACCGGTTTTGCAACAAAAATCTTGATTTCCAAGTCAGATTTGGTTCACTTGTCCACTACAATAGAAAATTTTTTGCTATTATCTGAGTTGAAGGAATCTTTCTCCAAATATCATCTAGCGATAATTAATGGTGGGTATATGTTTCTAGTGGTTTTGTTTAATGACGCTAAAAAAACAAAAAAAAAACTGCTAATCCTATTATTACTTGAAGAAGAACGCATTCCTAAAAATCAAGGGATACACGAGCCTATATATATTGCTTCCTAGCTTGGTGATAAACTGTGTCAAGCTTGGGAGCCAATTACCTATCAATCTTTGGCACTAATTATATTCATGCTGCCTGTAAAATACCTAGAGCTCAACCTTTCTGCTTGGATTTAAAGAAGAGAATAAAAGGTATATATTCTCTACTAATATCCTTATACTGATATCTCGTATATCACATACAGGTTTATATAAAGCTTGGTATAGCAAAAACTAGGAGGAGAAGGGCAAAGAGATACATAAATAATCTTGTTGTGTACGTGAAGCTCTGGACATGGAGTTTAATTTGTGGGGTTGTTCCAGTCCTTTCATAGTTTAGTTTTTGGTTGTTCGGCATCTTATGTTAGCACACGTTTTGTCGCTACTTTAGCGACAAAAAACAAGTAATTAATGGTGTTAAGATTCCTCAAACAAGTTCCTGATATAAATGATGGGATCCCTTTCTCCACAGCTGGGTCTTCCATAGACACACACCCTCCTGCTCCACTCAATGTTTTTTACCATATTGGTTAGCATGGCTAATAACTTGACTAAGAAATTTTTCCATTTGGTAATTCTGTGCTCTATGGTTCTTACATCAATTCCTGTTAACCATGGGAAGATGAATTTTATTGTTGTAATAAGTTCTTGAATAAAAGCATCAACTTGACTTGCTTTATCTTCTGACTTCTCGGTTTTGGTAATTAGTTCTTCGTCTAAATTATTATCATTAAAAAAAAATTAGTTCTTCGTCTAAATTCAGGAGCTAGAGTTTCGCTTGTTGAAGTCGAATGAATTACTGAACGCCTACTCCTATAACCAGGCTTCGACAACTTTTCAAGCCTTGCCCTGGAACCATACACAAGCTGACACTGTAGCAAAAATGGGACAAGAGGTATCAGAAGACCAAACTAAGCTTGTTGATGATCTGCATGTGAAGGATGAGGCTGAAAGGCTGTTAAAGGAAGTTCAGCTCACCATAAAGGAAGCACAAGAAACCAAATTTTATGCAAAACTTACTAGGCAAATGAGAAATAGTGTGATCTTTAAGCGAAACCTAGAACGTGTTCTGGGAGGCAACTCACAGTTGCAGATGGTGATTTATGCATTGGGGAGCATGGAGTTTAGCTTTTATTCCCAATACCAGTTGGCTATTGCACTACGATTGAGACAGGACTTTGCTGAGTGGATTGGAGGGATAGAAGTGTTCGATCCAAGGCTTTTCCCCCGCAGACATTATTGTACTAAAGGAGTTAGGGTATGAAGTTCTGCTAATAAATGAATATTGTCAAAGGAAAGTTAACAGGCCTACATTTATGCAGTATTATGTCTTGTTGGGAATCTACTAGGATCAAATTGGTGCCCCTCCCAAATAAATCAGACGATTGTATTAACAAATAGAATGAGTGAGAGTGTGTCAATGCTGAAGCGCAGCAAAATATACAAGGACACACTGGGATATATGAAAGCAATTTCAAAGTACGCTAAAGAGGTACAGATCAAGGCAAATTATGGATCCAGTGTTGCTGATGTATTGTATGACTTTGCTTGGCATTTTTACGAAGTTGATTCACTCGTTGACATGGACATGCTGCTATGCGGTACTTTCCTCTTTCCTTTGTCTTTTTGAGTTTTAGTGATGTTCTGTAGTATAAAAGTTGGGACCTCGATTTGTTCTTTTGCACCGATGAAGGAAAAGTACGACCAAGGGATAGATTACAACTCCTAGAGGTGCTTCATCTAGTTGAGTGTTTGAAAGAGATCAAAGTTTTTTATGCTTTTGAGGTGGACTCTGACGAATCAGATCAGCGTGATGACTAGCTATAGAACCCTCAAGGAGTAAACAATTCCTTTATTTTCTTTTCTTTGTTCTATTCTGTCTATTATACGTTACTATTCTCAGAACCTCAACAAGGCAATATTTTTTATTTCTTTATAATTAACACTTCCTCTGTATTGCTAGTCTAGCAGACAAAAGATTCAACAAAGCTTTCAGTAGGAAGAAAATATATCAAGATTGGAACGACAGGCCGTACTTCTATGGTGTACACCGTGGCCCCAGGAAATACCGCTTGTCATCCAGCCCTCCTCCTAGGTGAAGTTGAATATAAGTGACAGAGGATGCGATGAACATAACCATGGAGGCTTTTCTGGGATCTGTCGCAATGTACACAACGAACAAATACTAGTATACTACGGTTGCTTAGAGAATGTGGACAAACTGGCTGCAGATGTTGAGGCACTGAAGCATGGAATGAGACTCCTCAGGAAGTATTGATGTCTACGAGGAAGCAAACTCGGATGCTAACTATTTGTCAAACAAGGGAGCTTTATCCGGTAACAAATGGTACGGGTGGTGTAGCCTCAAAAGTTCCACTGATGACGAATGAACCGAGAAGTCGAAAGAGTAGATGATCTTTTGTAACACAACCATATTTGTTTGTAATTTGCTTTCAGTGTTTAATTAATGAGTGAACTGCTTGCATTTCCTTAACGTTTCACAATAGAATCTCCAATCTAATAATGCAGATACTTTTGTGTTTTTAATTTTCTTTTTGATATATCAAAAGCATTTGAGTTACATTTGCTAGTCAAGTTCGCTAAAGGCAACAAATTGCAATTCGTATTTAACAATACTTTTTTCGTCTAAGGTTCTCATTTGTATACCGGACTAGAGGCCGTTTGGAATTAATTTTGAAAAGTAAATTTTAGATTAATTCTGAATCAGTTTTCAAAAATTAGATTTAATCTACTTTAAGCAGAATCAGTTTTCTGTTTAGCAAAATTAGTTGTGAACTAATTTAAAGTTATAAAAAGTATTTACATAGAAAGTAATTAAATCAGTTTTGATATGACAAAATGATTATAAAGGACACTACAAAAAAAAATCTAATATTCGTTTAGTGAAGTAATGTTAACATAACTTTCATTTTAAAATAACTATAATATACAAAAAAAATTATTGAAGAAGCTATTTTTAACCACCCTCAAAAGTTGTTACTTCTTATTTTGAATTAAAAATACCAAAAATCTTACATTAGTGCTTATCGTACGGTAACTTTTTCAAATTTCAAATATATTCTACCTTGAGCAAATAAAATTTATCTAGAAAAAATTGCATCACAAATAGCATAACGAACATTGGTCATGTAAACGTCATCCCCTATTACACCGGTGAATGGAATTTATCCATCATTGTTATCATTTATGCCATTTGCATCATTTGGAGAATGACGTTCTTGTTTAGCAATATCAAATGCATTGTCGAAGCTGCCTTTTTTTCTAATATAATTGTGGACAGACATTGATGCAAGAACAATCTTGACTTGATCACCAAAGTCATGATATGGCATATCATGCAGTATTGCCCATCTTGCCTTCCACACCCCAAATGTACACTCAACTATGTTTCTCAATGAAGAGTGCAAGTAGTTAAACTTCTCTTAACGCCCTTTAGGAATACGTGTAGCTTGATTACCTCGACGAAAGTCGGGCAGATGGTAGCGTATGTTGGAGCCTTTGTATGGAGCCAAGTAACCGTTCATGTTTAGATAACCAGCATTGAGAACATAATACTTGTCTACAAAATAACATTAGAAATGAAGGCATTCATTACCTTGATATTGTTCATAAGTATTCATTAAAAATTAAAGTTTTAAATACTAACCACCTCTTGGGTGTGGAAATTTAAGTTCTAATCTCCGAAGTAACTTTCCAAATATCCTAGTACCATGGAGCTGTCCCCTCCCATCGGGCCCATGCAAATATGAAACAACACGTGTTAAAATCAACAGCAGCCATGATATTTGTGTAGGAAACCCCTTTTCTCCCTATATATTTGGCTTGTTTGTCTTGTAGGAGTCTAGCTTTGACATGTGTATCATCAATGGCTCCAATGCAGTCCTGACACATTGGCACATGATCGAAAACCTTCACATTCAATCATCCACCTAATCACTCAAAGTTGTAATTACCATCACAATAAGACTTCAACCACCACTCCCTCTCTTTAAACTCATAGCTAATGACAACCTTTCAGCTTGTTGATCCTTACTCCTCAAACTCTCGAAACCTATTACATATTGATGCCAAGAAAATTGGGTTCGTAGTTATGTGGAGGTGTCACAAATAATATAGTTCGCGTCAGCTACCAGATGTACAGAGTGGTATACAGTAAGGGTGGACTAAGGGCAAAGAGTAAGGCTTTTCAGACAGGCCGTGAAGAGTGGTAGTGCTGTGAAGATGAGGGCTGAGACGAACAGGGTCGACAGTCGACAGTCCAAGCTAAGGTCCAAGTCACAGTCCAAGATTGTGTCCAATTGTGTTTCTCTCTCTAGAATTCAGAAGCTTTGGATTCTAGAGTGAAAAAGTGATTTTGTCAGAATGAGAATTTCTTTTAAAATGAAGTCCAAAGTCTAGTATTTATTGGCAACAGTATGCATGTGTCATCAGTTAATACGTGACGTCCCCTGTGAGTGACATGCCATTAGGGGGGTCCACAAATGTTAGTGCTCCTTTGGACTGTCAGTTCCCATATTCGCGCTACTTGCCCTACACATCGTCATTCTGTTTGTTTAAAAAGACTGATAGTATCGGCATGATCAAAGTAAGCCTTTGCACTGCCACCGACCCAAAGCCCTTATCGAATACAACAGGGGTGTATCAAGAGGCGCGGAGAGAACCTGACAGTGGTGGAAGAGGGTACCTACACCCGGCTATCAAGCGAACTAGATACGATGCCCTCCAAAGACATGCTCCCATATTGGAGTGACCTGGGGACATCGATGATCACCGGTGATGTGAGTGTGACATGGTCATAGCTCGGGCGTGCCTAGTGTCATGCAAATCATCCTAGGCGAAGATAGCTTCTGTGAAAGTGAGTCTATCCCGCTGCGAAGGGTACTCATGATGTCAGAGCTGTGAGCAGCGCCTTTTCGGAATGCCGCATACTCTGGAGAGTGGGTCGAAGCATGTTTCACATCCAACGCGAGGGCACAACATGTGGTGAAGGAGTGCGACATTTGGGGGCACGTGACATGAAAGCAGAGCACAGGCACATCGACATCTGTCACGGAATGGTGCCAAGGCACACATCATGAAAGCGGCGCATGGGCACGGCAACATCTGTCGCAAGATAATACTTGGTGCCAAGGGCACGTGACATGAAATCTGTGCACGGGCGTGGGGATATTTTTTGTGAGAAAATAACTGGTGCCACGGGCACATGACATGAAAGTGGTGCACGGGCATGGCGACATCTATCTCGGAAGTGGGCGTCGTGCCGGGGGCACACAACGTGAACACAGCACGAGTGCAGCAACGGCTGTGGCACAGTGGGTGTCGCGGAGTCGACTCGTGGAGATGGTACACAGGTAAGGGCTACGGGTGTCCCAAAGCCGGGGCGAGGCCACGAGCGACAAACGACGCGGAGCCCTCGTACGGGCGACGGCGGGCGTCACAGAGACGGTGTGCGGCCCCGCGCGACAGACATTACAAAGCCAAGGCACGAGCGACAGACATTGCAGAGCGAGGGGCACGGGCAACAGAAGTTATGGAGCCGGCGCACAGGCGACAGCAGGAGTCGCAGAGACGGCGCATGGCCACGGGCATCGGGCTATGCTTGTTGTTTAAAGAGTGAGATGATGGTTGAAATGGGAAGGCCAAGGCCGACCCCTCCCCCCACTCCACAAAAGGAAGGCTGAGGCCGACCTTCCCCTTGGCCGAGGCCGACCCCCCTAGGGGAAGGTCAAGGCGCGCAGACATCATCCACCTAGCCAAAAAAGGTTCGGTGGAAGAGGCGCGACGAGTATATTTTTGTAAGTCACGCAAAATATAAATTTCTTAGCATAGAAGAAATGCAAATAAGGAAAATAAAAACAAAAAAAAATCACGTGACTTAAGTGCGCTTCACTTTGACCGTTTTAGGAGCATTGAGAATTGACCATTGACTACCATTCGCGCAAAACGAGATTCACCATGGGCTAGTGGGTGCAGTCAAGATAGCTTGGGAACACATACTAACTTAACCGTTAGAAATTCCTACCCTAAAAGCATCACGATGATACTCTTTCTTCCTATGAACCATAGTCACCAATCCCCCAATCCCCTCATGACTAATTACTATTTGTGTATCTCTCGCTTTACCGCATTTATCTTGCATTTCCAGTTAATGGCAGAGCCCGATGAGATTATTTACAAACTCCAAAGGGTGACCTTCATCAAAGGCAAATATAGTGACTTAGAAGTTTAGTTGGTCGTCATTGTCGTCACTACCTTCATTACCAACTAGTTTTGATCTCGTGCGTTGCATACGGGAACAATAACTATCAAAATACTTAATGAGAGATCTCACATTTGTATGCCTAATAACAAATACAAAATTAACAATGACAATAAGATAATCAAAATTTTATTTTTACCTTTTTAAAAGAGTTCTCCTATCAATTTTTATCGCTAGAAATGAACTTGAGTAATAATTGTTCGTTTTTAGCTAATGACAAATGAAGATGAGAAATAATATATGAAATAATAGAAATAGTTTATCTTAACTAATAGCAATGACAGTGATAATAATAACAATAATAACCCATGTGTTGATATTGTATTACTCAAAACATCCATGAAAAGAGTAACAATACATAATAAATGACTGAAAAAATGGGAGCATAAACTATATATAAAACTTATAATGAAATAAAAGGAAAGAGATTATGGTAGTTTAAGAAAAAAATTGATGGAGAATATTGTATTTTCCTAAACAATAAAAAAGATTTAAGATTAAAAAGGAATATACAGAGAACTAAACTTTTATAAAAATCTAGAAATTAATAGACTCAGATATAAGTAAAATTTTGAATGGGACACGTTCACATAGAAGAGAGAGAAATGTAAAATCAATATAATTGTTTGAATTTCAAATGCAAAGAAGAAATTCAAATCAACTTTGTGTGTGTGTGTGTGTGTGTGTGTGTGTGTGAGAGAGAGAGAGAGAGAGAGTATATCATTATTACAAAGGTAAGTAAATTTAAAATATTATAAAAATTCATAGAAGGAAAGAAGAAAATCCATATGGCGAATTAAGAGAGTGTACAAGTAAGCGATAACTAGACAACATTATCTCAATTTCGACTTTCATATATATATATATATATATATATATATATATATATATATATATATATATATATATATATATATATATATATATATATATATATTTTGATAGGTCACTATGTCCACAGAGACTGTAATCTGCCTCAATATATTTGTCGCTATTGAGGCACATGTCAACATATTTGTCGTGCCTTAGGAAGTTGTTGAGGCATGCCTAGCCTCCAAGATGAAAAATTCAAACTAGATACTCTTGAGAACAAAATTGCATTGAAAGCAAGAACACAACTAGACCCTTAAGAACATCTCTCTCTCAAAGAGCTAGATCATCTTGTTTCTTACCGGTCTCCATCAATATCAAGCTTACCCAAAAAAATCCTCCGGCACATCAAGGTTATCGAAATTATCCGGCAGTTCTCCAGAAAAATGGTCCAGTAGCTTCATGTCATGAGTGTCAAAGATATGCTGGAATTTAAAACCATTTAAAGGACATGGAGAGCAGGCTTCGGGTTACCCTGTAAAAAAGCATGATCGCAGAAATTTCATGACCAGCCAAAATCAGTGTACATTCCCGATGAATTAAAGGACGGAATCACAGGGTTTTGATTGTTCTGTTGTGGCCCTTGATTTGATGTAAGAAACCAATGACTAACCATATAACTGTATCCTTGCAATGCAAAGGACGGAAGAGTAGGATACTGATCAATGGGTTGTGGCCCTTGATTTGTATTATTTGATACAGTAATACCATCTGCTTTTCATCACTTGGCACCTCATTTTCTTCATGCAGGACGGTCAAGCCCAGATGGTGGTTGTCGTCGTTCTCCTCTCTGCTGTTACGAGTTTGGTTTGACTTCTTGTATGTCCTGCATAACATCGAATCTTAAAACTGCAACATAACACCATGACCACTAATATCAGAGAGAGCGTGAATAGGAGCTGAAGATGTAGTTCATCTTTTAACATCAGATGCAATATAAATTCAACATACTAGGTTAGTTTTTCATTTGATAAAGTTGTGGACTGCTAACTGAATCATTTCAAGAAAGCAAAACATGCTTATGATCATAATTGTACAAGGTGAAAAACAAGGAAAGTGAAGATCCACGTACCTCTTTGTTGTTGCAACATCCTCTTCCTCATTGACAGAATATCATGCATGATCCAGTTACTACTTACCGCACTAGTCCGACCGTTGGCCATCCGTCAGTAAAGGCCAGTGAGCTCTTGTACCCAACTACTTCACCGCAAGTGCTGTACGGGTTTATCAGCTCCAATGGCCTTCCAGCATCCATCTCCAGCCATTCGGTTGGGTCGTCTATACCATTGGGATACCTCTTATCCCTTGAGGTAAAAAAGTATCAATGTCCAGCTTCTACATACCTGCCATCAATCCAAAAATAATTAGATGGTTTCACTTAACAGTGATTGTAGATTTCATTAGCAACCGATAAATTAAAAGAATTACGTGCACACGGTGGATGGTACACGATGGCAGCACATGTAATGGATGTAACAAGTTACTAGTTTTCGAATTATTCATGCGGAAGCGGAAACAAATTAAGTATTTAAGCACAAAGATTGACTTCCTTGATCCTATTAGGCAGCAATGGCAAACCAGCAGTGGCGGAGCCAGGATTTCATCCCAGGGGTACTAAAAATATAACAAAATCAATACATTTTTTAATAAGTAAAATAACACAAAAGAAAAAGTGCGTTTCTCGATAATACACAAAAAAATAAGAAAAAAGCATGAATTAGACAAACGAATGTCCATGTCTACTGTATCTTTATAGTTCATGGAGTTGGATTTTGACAAACGAATTAGGATGTTTCAGCCCATTCAATCACTTTTAGCAATGAATTAGATGATTTTTGGTACTTCAATAATTTGTTGTTAGGATTACCAACAAGTATATTCGTGGCCTAATTTGTCCTTTAATTTGCAAAACAAACTTTGTTACTAAAAGAATATGAGGGGAATTAGTCACAAAGAAACCATATTTTGAAATAACTTGGTTACAAATAAAGAGAGTAAATATAGTACATAACTTCTCAGATACATGCCATAAGCATTAGCTCAAAGAACATGGTCAGGTAAAGACACAAAAAAAAACAAGACAAAGAATCAGGGGTGGAGCTATCAGAGGTGGGATTTGAAGACTTACCTGATACAGACAGTGATACTCGTCGCCGACGGTGAACTCTTGGCTACACCGGTGGAGTGAAGACTGAAGATTGTTCGTCAATCGTCGGGACGCCGGTTGACTTGAGGTGAGGTTGTCGCCGTCGGTGAGTAGATCTAGACGCCGGTTGACTTGAGGTGAGGTTGTCGCCGTCGGCGGGTAGATCTAGAATTCTAGATCTAGATCTAGACAGTCCAGATTGTGGCTCGTGTAGACATGTAGTGGGCTCGTGTCGTGGCGGTCGTCGCCGATCTGCGATTTGCCAGAGTGAGGCGCTCGTGGCCGTGACGGTGGGACTTGGGAGACGGTGAGAACTTAGAGAGACAATGAGGTCGTGAAAGTTGAAACAGAGAGCCAGAGGTGAAGAGAGAGAGAGAGAGAGCTACGACTGAAAATGAAATAAACTATATATATATATATATATATATATATATATATATATATATATATATTATTCCCCAAAATTTAAGGGGGTACATTAGCCCCCCTCGTACAAGCGTAGCTCCGCCCCTACAAACCAGCCAACTTTTTTCTGAAAGAAATGCACAACCAGCTCTTGGTATGCCCCGATACGCCGGCAGAATTTTATCAAGGTGATGACTGCCGTCTTCACTACCGACCAGCTTCCTTTTTGCCATTCTTGACAAAAAGATTGTGCTTAATCGGCCTGTTGGATTGGTGAGATTAGTCTATGTAGTATATATGTAATAAGCGAAGCTAGAAATGCAATAGATTGTGTTGCGAGAGATAATATATTATGCTTAATTCCCAGACACTGTTATTATTTTGCGAGGCCTCCCCAGCAAGAGAGATAATATATCATGATTGCCTCTCCTATACGCATATCATATACTTGTTCCTTGCTTTGTTCTTGCATCAAGGAAACACTCAAACTAGTAGTCAGATAATCCATATCAAATGCAGCCAGATTTCCAGACTAAGAGGTAAGTCTTTCTACTTTCTGTAAGTTAGAGTAGATTAAATGCTCTCCCCACGATCAAACTTTTGGTCCTTACATAATAACAAAAACAGTTTTTCAATACTCGGTTCAATATAATTTAGTTACGTAATTATTTTTAAAACCACAAACCAGAGTTTAATTTGCCTCCCTTATGGTCAAAACTGCGAGGTTTTGATCCCGATTAGTCCGATCGGGTATATTGGCCACTCAACCCCAATTGCTTAGTTCAAAGCAATAATTAATTTAAATTAGGGTTCACTTTTCTTTTAAATAAAGACCGTAAAAGAACAAGTTGAGACCTATTCAGGGTATAACATATGTATAACATATTCTCACCATATAACTTAGTCTCAGAATCCAAGTGTAGGCCAGGTTCTGCAGATTATATAGCTTATTTGGTGATCTAGATTCTATAGTCAATTTAAGGTTTCCTTGTTTTCCTTGTGAACTATTTTAATTAACCCAAACATTTAGAGGAGTAGACTCTTGATGTCAAGGAAAGTGAGTTCGTACCTACGTGGAGGTGCCACAAAGGTTACAGTCCGAGTTAGCTTCCAGATGTATAAAGTGAGAGATAGTGAGGGCGGAGTAAGAGCAGAGAGCAAGACTTTCCAGACAGATCATGAGGAGTGACAGTGCTGTGGAGACAGGGCCGAGACGAACAGGGCCAGTAGTCAACAGTCCAAGTCAAGGTTCAAGTCAGGGTCCAATGTTATGTCCAAGATTATGTCCAATTGTGTTTCTCTCTTTAGAATCCAAGAGCTCTTGAGTTTTAGAGTGAGAAAGTGATCTTGAGAGAATGAGCAAAAGTCCTTAAATAAGTCATAAAGTCCACTATTTATAGGAAACAGTGTGCCTATGTAGACTTGGCAAAAAGTAACCCAAACTCGCGGGTCTACCCGTACCCGGTCAAAAAACTCGGGTATGGGTACATAATTTAGAGACTCGGTGAAAATGGACTCGTACCCGAACCAACCCGTAAAATCTGGGTCGGTTTGGGTCGATTACCGGGTACCCGGCTTTACCCGGTTATATGAGTATATATATAGCTTTTAGGGTTACACTTCTTATTCTCTTCTCTTCTCTTTTCACTTCCCCCCCCAGCCTCTCAAGTCTCTCAAAACTCTCATCCTTACAGATCCCTCTCTCAAGTCCTTCTCTTTCACAGATCTACTAGAGTCACGGTCACCCTACTCCACCCATGGCGCCACATCGTTCAATCACTCCCAGATGTACCGCATCTCCGCCGTCACCGGTCGTCACCCATCGGTCATCCTGTCATGCCATCAGTCATCTCGTCCAGTCGTCGTCACCCATCGATCATCCCATCGCGTCGTCGCCACTGATCCATCACCTCGTCGCCCAATCACCACCGTTCCGTCACTCTATCGCCCAGTTTCCACCAATCGGTTACTCCGTCACCTTTTGGTTGTTGGTTCAGAAATGGTTCAGATTTTTTTTCTGATTGAAAGATGTTAAAAAAAATTGGGCTAATTACACCTATGTCCCTGAGGTTTGGGGATAATTACACTCGAGGACACAAAGTTTCAAAATGTAACACTTATGTCCGTTGACAAACGGAACCCTAAAAATTCTAACGGTTTTAACAAAATAACTTTATTACCCCTGACTTTAAAATAAATTACCCACTTAATTTTCTGATTATTCTTCCTCTCCCCACACCCAGCACACACACACACCCCCCCGCCCTCGCCCCCCCCCCCCCCCCCCCTAACCCCATTTCTATCACTTCTGCATGAACGAAACGGGGTCAAGGACAGCCCCCAATCGCCACACCCCTGCTGCGGGGGAGAAGAGAAGAGATGGAGGGGAAGAGCGACGGCGACGTCGCCGGTGGTGGATCTGCTTTGTTCGGCGAATAACAGAAGGGACTGCCGGAGGAGAAGGGGGCTGCCAGGGTGAGGGAAGGGGCTGTCGGCGGGGAAGGGAACTGTCGATGGGGAGGGAAGAGGTTGCCAGGGTGAGGGAAGGGGTGTCGGTAGGGAAGGGGACTGCCGGCGGGGAGTGAAGTGGTTGCCGGGGTGAGGGAAAGGGTTGTCGGCGGGGAAGGGGACTGCCGGCGGGGAAGGAAGAGGCTGCCGGGGTGAGGGAAGGGGCTGTCGGCGGGGAGGGAAGAGGCTGTCGGGGTGAGGGAAGGGGACTGCCGGCGGGGAGGGAAGGGGCTGCCGGGGTGAGGGAAGGGGCTACCGGCGGGGAAGGGGACTGCCGGCGGGGAAGGAAGTGGCTGCCAGGGGTGAGGGATTGGACCTAATTTGGAAATTAGGGTTTCGGGAAAACCCTAATTAGGGTTTCAACAAAACCCTAATTTTGGGTTTTAAAACCCTAATCTTTAATTAAGGCTTGAATTCTTAATTTAAAAAGGGGTAGTATCGTCATTTTAAAAATATGTATTGATGACATCAGCAAAAAAATACACTTTTTGGACGGAACCCTAATGGATGGACACGGCTGATACATTTGAAACATGTTTGGTCACGGAATGTTACATTTTGAAACTTTGTGTCCTTGACTGTAATTACCCCCAAACCTCAGGGACATAGGTGTAATTAGCCCAAAAAATTTTATTGAAAGATGTTCAGATTGATGTGTAAATTGTTCGTAGTGAATTGATGGAGAAAGATTGAATTATCTGATTGTTTGAGGTCAAAATACATCTAGTTAGTAGGTTTTTAAAATCTATTTATTCCAAAAACAATTAATCAGGAAATATGTGGTTTACCTGCGGGTAATACGTACGGGTTCTCAAAAAGTCTACCGAAAAAAATCTGGGTAAAATATGTCGGACCCATTTTTACCCGGACCCGGCCGGATTTTACCCTTATCAGGCGGGTATACCGGTTTGCCAAGTCTATGCCTATGTCATCAACTCCACATGTCGTCTTCTGGGAGTGACACGTCGCTCTACCTGTCTGAGAAGACTGACCATACCGCGACGGCATGATCAGAGTAAGCCCGTTACCCCAACCACCGGTCCAAGCCCTTACTGAATCCTACAAAGGTGCGTCAAGAGACGCGTAGAGAACTTGACAGCAGTGAAGGGAGGCCCCTGTGACCAACTGCCAGGCGGACTAGGCGCGATACCCTCCAAAGACTTGCTTCCGTCCCGGAGTAACCCAGGGGTCATCGTCTTGGAGACGGCGATGATCACTGTAACGTGAGTGGACATGGTCACAGCTCAGTGCCTAGTGTCATGCAAGTCACCCCAGGCGGTGATAGCTTTATGGTAACGAGCATATCCCGCTGCGAAGGGTCCTCGTGCCGGAGCACTACGAGCGGAGCCCCACAAAATACTACACACTCCGGAGAGTGGGTTGAGGCATGTTCCACGTCCATGGCGGGGGCGCATGGTGTGGTGAATGAGTGTGGTGTCCAAATGCATGTAACATGATTGTGGCGCATGGGCGCGATGCCTACAGCACGAGACATGATTGCGGCGCATGGGCGCGATACCAACGGCATAAGACATTGATTGTGGTGCATGGGTGCGGTGCCTATAGCAGGGTCCAAGGCTGGGTGCAAAGGGGGTGCTATCGCAGGTGATCCAGCAACAGACCATGTGCCAATGGTGTTGGGTGCAGGCAAGGGTCCCATCTCGACTTTGAAAGTAGGGATGATGATGAATACTCAACATACGGGTGGGAGTTCTTTGGCAGTTGGTGGACTTAGGCCGAAGAGGTCGCGGGAGGTATTGGAGGAGTCTGACTCTGAGGTTAGTATTACTATTTGCTTTCTTTGTACAACTACTAATTATGGTAATAATTGTGTTTTAAGATCCTTCTATTTCTTCTTGTTTTTTTTTTTGACAGGAGCTCGATGACGCTGATGAGGCTGCTGATGTAGAGTCAGATGATTCGGCGGAGGCTACCCAGGTCGTCACTGACGAGTTTGAGGGGATGGATGCTGAGGCAGCTGATGAGATCAAGGAGGTGGATGCTGAGGCGGCCGATGATGTCGAGGAGGTGGATGCTTAGGCGGCCTATAAGGTTCAGCCCATGGATAGTGAGGTCGTAGAAGAGGCTGAGGCGGTGGAGCAGGCAGTAGCATATATTGTGGAGCCGGTCAGTCGTCCATGTCTGTCGCCTGTCTTAGTCGAGGCGGTCGAGGCGTTGTTTAGTGGTTGGATGGGTGACTCTAAGATGTTTGAGGAGAATGATTGGTGGACCCGTAGAGAGCCAGATGCTCCAACAAGAGCTCATGATGAGTTGTCAGTTACACATGCAGTGGTTACAGATCCATCACCGCGGCAGGTGGCACCTGGTCCGTCCATTATGGGGCTTGTGCCTGATACATTTTCATGGTCAGCTGTAGATGCTGGTGATGCTCTTTTGGCGATACGTTCTACTGTTGTTGGCGCTCAGTCAGTGGAGGGCAGAGCTCCAGGGGTCGGTGATGCTAGAGGTGGTTCTTCAGTCGGGTAGGTGGACATGGCACCATAGGAGGGTGTTGGATTGTCTGATGCGGTAGTGCGTCGACTAGAGATGATCAGGGCGAGACATTTGCAGACTTTTGTCAGCTTCATTATTATGCAAATCGCAGTATTCACGAAGGCATTGTATACTGCCTTCGTGGAATGGCTGGTGACTTTTGATACGGTGCTGACCTCAAGTTGGACTTTAAAGGTTATATCACAGTTTCTTTCCGAGCTCACGCCCTTCCTATCTCTTGGCTTCCAGTTGGACTGGTTGGCAAACTATATCTGATCGAGGAGTCAGAGTGCCGAGGCCATAGTGGGATTGACCCTTATAGGGGCTCAAGAGGTGGCTTTGCAGAGTCGGAGGCGAGTGCTTGATGCAGAGATGACAGAGGTGACCCGAGAGGTGGCAGAGATACGAATCTAGCTTGTGAAGGCAGAAATATGACTGACCGACTCGACTGGTAGGTGTAGAGAGCCGTCGTACTGATTAGGATGGTAGATGGTCAGATATACAGTCGCAGTGACAAACATTGGAGGCATACACTTCTGATCCTATTGGAGCATTGTTTGCTTCTTTACATTAGATACATGTATTTTGCATTGTTTAGTAGACATTGGGTCTATAGTGGCCCGCAAACCTGTGACTTTTGTACATTATGCTAATATTGATATTGCAGTCATATGGTTCTTTTGTACCTGTGCTTGTTATGACATGATGCTTAGCTTTTGTTGTACTTGTGGGACTTCTTCCAGTTGGTGTTACCCCTTCCTCGCCCATAGCAGGTTTACTTAGTGAATGATGGTGCAAAAAGAAAGTGCATTACATACAGTATTTGAGGCGAATGAATGATTTTGCATTGATAGTATTTGGGCCAAAATGTCGTTACATGATTAAAGTGAGAACTTGTAATAATCAGCAAAAGTTACAAGTCTATAAACATGTGTGCATATATAAAAAAATGATATGTGTTTAAGTGTTCTAAGCTTTGGGCGAGTAAGGCTGGGGAACAATCTGCATCTAGTTATGCATAATACTTCTTCAGGTTGCGGCCGTTGATAGGGGTCGTGACCTGTCCATCGTCAGGGTTGAGCAGGGGGTAGAAGTCATTGTCTCTGGCTGTATACACTTTGAATGGGCCTTCCCAATTTAGTGTGAACTTGGGGGCTAACATGTTGGCACGTACATGCTTGGTGGCTTGGAGGACAAGGTCGCCTTCAACAAATGATCGTGGCTTAACTGTTTTTCCTTAGGCTTTCGCGAGCTGTTCATGATACTTCTTCATTTGTTGTAAGGTATTGGCTCTTCTTTCATCAAGGCCCTCAAGGCTGCCATTCTGGTTTCTTCATCCCCGAGAGCACTGCTTAAGGAGAGTCAGGTCGAGGCGACTGTGATCTCGGCTGGTACCACACACTTATCCCCGTATACGAGAGAAAAGGGCATGGCTTTTGTTGTTTGTGTGCTTAGAAGTTCTGTAAGCCCAAAGTGCCAGACTTAGCTTTTCAGACCATGATCCACTTGCGTCATGAACCATTCATGACAACACGCATAGTAGAGTCTTGTTAGAGGCTTTAACTTGACCGTTGCCTTATGGATAATAAGGAGTTAATGTGGCATGGTTGATGTCATATCCTTTCATGAGAGCTCAAACATCCCTGTTGATGAACGGCGTGCCGTTGTCGGATATGATATACCAAGGGATGCCGAAGCCACAGATGATATGATTGCGCAAAAAGTTAGCAATTGTGCCTCTCGTGGCTCTTCGTAGAGGTATGGCTTCGACCTATTTTGTAAAACGTTCTATCATTACCATGATCCATATATGACCCCTAAATGGAGGGTGTATGGGGCCGATGAGGACGAGAGCCCAAGAGTGAAATGGCCAAGGGGCCAAGATCATACAAAGATCGAACGCCGACGTGTGCATCCTGTCAGCGTGCCTCTGACAGGGTTGACAGTGTCGAACATGAGAGATGGAGTCAGATTCCATAGTCGGCCAGTAGTACCCCAACCTTAGCAATTCTGCATACAGCTTTTGAGATCCTTGATGCTCCCCACAGTCACCATTATGGACTTCATTGATCACCTCTACTGCCTAGGTGCCTTACAAGCATCGCAGGATGCGCCCCAAAAAACCTTTGATAGATCGTGCTGAGCTACGGTCAGGAGGTAGAATTCCATGAGATAAATATTGGATGAAAGGTTGGCGCTAATCACCCTTGACGTTGATCACAAGAGCTTCCGCATTGTCTAGCGCATATAGGCATTCGAAACAATCCCGTTGTATGTTTGAAGCATCCTTGGCCATGGATGGCCAAAAGAGGCCCATGCGTTGAAGGCGACGGTATAGAGGGGGACTGTCGAGGCCGTAACACTTCTGATGGCTGAGTTGAAGTTTATGCTTTGCTTCTTCTGGTGCCAAACATCTGGCTAGAGTGCCTCCAGGACATCGTCTGTACAAGACATCTCCTAACATCAAAAAGTCTGTGAGGGTAAAAGCGTAATCAGGAGATGATGCCTTGAGTTGGTCGATAATTGACTGCCTCCAATCGTCTGCCTTAGCCCCCATACTAATGGCAAGCATGAGGCCAATGACGAGTGCCTCATACTTGACTTCATTGTTAAACAATGGGAATGCAAGCTTGAAGGACAGAGAGGTGGCAACACCATCTGGGTTTCGAAGAACGATGCCGACATCCCCTTGCCGGAGGGATACTCTATTAGGATCTTTGCTGGTGGCTGAGCCATCGAACTCAAGCATCCACAATTCATCAATGTCGGTGATCAGGGCTATTTCTTCCCCAGGCAATTGATCCGAGGTCAGTTCGTATTGTTGTCATGGGAGGAAGGCCAAGAGGTCTGCAAGTGCTTGATCTGTAGAGCTGTAAGGTTTTTGATATAAGCCAAACTCGGCCAAGAGCAACAACTAGCAGGTAAGTCGGCCAGACAGGGCGAGGCGGGTGAGCATGTACCAGAGTGGATCAGCCTTGGTTACCAATGTGATCTGGTGGGCCAAAAAGTAACGTCTGAATTTCTGTGAGGCGTAAACCAAGGCTAGGCAGTGTTTCTCAATCTCGAAGTAATTGGCTTTAGGTCCCCTGATCGTCCAACTGAGATAATAAACAGAACGCTCCACCCTATGTACCTCTTGGGCAAACAAAGCCCCTATGGACCTGGCTGTGAAGGTCAAGTAAAGTAAGAATGGGATACCCCCGTTGTGGTACGACCATGGTCGCGAGGACATGAGGATTGACTTAATCTGTTCAAAGGCTTGATGTTGGGGCGCACCTCAACTCCATGGTGCGCTCTTGCATGTCAATTGCTGGTATGGTATGATAAGCTTGGCTAGTGCAAGAATGAATTGAACGAAGGTAAGAAACCTTGCCGAGGAAGCTCTTCAACGGTTTGGTGTTCTTAGGAGGAGGAATCTCTTGAATGGAAGCGGCCTTGGACGGGTCAAAGTCGATGCCCTGTCGACTGACCAGGAAGCCAAGGAATTTGCCGGAGGAGACTCCAAAGGCACATTTCAATGGATTCATCCGCATATTGTAATGACGACAACGATCAAAGACTGCTCGGAGGTCAGTGAGGTGATCATTTTCTTTTTTTAGACTTGATGATGAGATCGTTGACATAATCTTCCACTGTATGGTGTATCATGTTGTGGAAGATGGTTGTCATCACCCTTTTATATGTAGCACCGGCATTCTTGAGGCTGAAAGGCATGACTTTCCAACAAAAGTTACCCATGGGAGTTCAGAAGGCTATCTTGGCGTAGTTGTCAGGATTCATCTAAATTTGGTTATAGCCGGCAATGCCATCCATGAAGGACAAGGTTTCATGTCCAGCAGTGACCTCCGTAAGCATGTCAATGTTGGGCAATGAAAACTCATATTTGAGGCACGCTTTGTTCAAGTCCTGAAAGTCAATACAAATGAGAACTTGGCCATTCTTCTTTTGTACGGGGACAACGTTGGCCAACCATATGGATGAGAATAAGTTCAATAAAGCCAGCCTGCAAAAGTCGTTTTATCTCTTGCTTGATCTTTAACTTAAGCTCGGGGCGGAAGGTTTGCGGATGTTGTCTGATAGGGATGGACCCGATAGCAATATTGAGATGGTTTGTCACCAAGGCAGGGTCCAACCTAGGCATCTCATTATAACTCCATGCATGTACATCGTGATATTTGCGAATGAGGGTAACCAATTCCTCTCTTCTGCCTGAGGCAAGTTTTGTGCCAATGTACGTGAGGCGTGATTCCTCCCCCGGGTTAGCCAGATTAATTTCTTTAAGATCTTTGGCCTATGGTCGAGGGCCGTCTTTATAGCAAGATGGTGTCACGCCAGGGGTGAGTTCGGGGTCTCGCGGGCAATGCTCAGCCGCGCAAGACCATTCAGTCTCTATGGGCGGGTCAGGGTCGAGGGGGTCAAATGATGGACCACCTAAAGCCCCCACACACCATCACAATTGATAGATGACTTTGCCCTCTTTGACGATGTGTTGAAAGATCGATTCAGCCTATTGCTTCTTGGACTTGTGGGATGATGGCGAGGAGTTGGCCTTTGTAGCAGGCGGTGTTATTGAGGTTGACCCCTTGTTCTTACTATTCTTCTTGGCTTTAGACTTAGGGGGTTTGTTTCCACACGGCTCATCCCAGTATGGCAGCCTGGTCGAGTGGATGTGAGTGGCATTCTCACCATCCTCAGCAAGTTTGGTAAAAAAAAAGCATTGACGAAGTATGATTCAGCATATTCAAAAGGAGCCTTGATGGCTGGGATTGTCATTGCTACCTTGCGTCCCATAGGACTGGCCACCAGTTTCACACATTGATGGTACGTTAAGGGAACAGCTCTGTTGATATGGATCCATGGTGGCCAAGCAAGAGATGAAATGCAGGCTCATTGTCTATCACATGGAATGTAGTGTCACGACGGACAGTTCTGACCATGAGGTCGACAGTGTTATGGCCGAGAGTGGACTAGGAGGGCCCTTGCCCGAAGCCGATCGTCTTGATCGGGTCGCGTATGATTTTTCTCGCTGGGATGCCAGCCCTTTGCAAAGTGATAAGTGGTATGATG
This sequence comes from Escallonia herrerae, assembly GCA_033070095.1. Classification (NCBI taxonomy): domain Eukaryota; kingdom Viridiplantae; phylum Streptophyta; class Magnoliopsida; order Escalloniales; family Escalloniaceae; genus Escallonia; species Escallonia herrerae. Next base: position 608,744 of record JAVXUP010000149.1, read on the forward strand.
TTGATTAAGGCACCGCAGTCTACCAAGGCATGACGGAAGCTCGTGCCATTAATGGTACATTCTAAAAATAGTGGCCAGTTATGGTGCTCGACCGGCGGCAAGTCTTTGTCCGAGAAAACCAAAGCTGTGGAAGGGATGTGTCGTAGTTTGGCCTGAGCAGCAAAGCATTCGGGATCGAGGCCAGTGGTGACCTCGATCAGGCAGTTGGAGAGATAGGTTTTGGCGGCGGGTGAAAACCTCATTTCATCAAGGAAGCCTTTGATCTTCGTCATCTGATCAAAGGAGGACGTTGGCTGACTAGTTAGAGGTGCACGAGGTATAACAGCAGGGATGGCCTCTATCCAGGCTTCGGTGATGATGGGCTCGACATGGTCAGTGACAGCCATGAGAACCTGATGCTCCCGATTGTTGTTGCCATGCAGTGGGTAAAGGTGCCCGTGCATATCATTGTTCTTTTGTAGCTTCAGGTTGCCCGCAGTGACCTTCCTTGCCAAAATGTCCCTCAGACCATTACAATGCTTGAGGTGATGTCCGACAGCTCGATGGTAGGGGTAGTAGTTAGGCTTGGCTTTATCGGCTTCGGTGACATTTGTCCTCATGAGTGGCAGTTAGAAGTTGTCATGTGCTACCCATTCTGCCAATAATTTTGTCACTGTATTTAGGTCATATGGATAGTCGGGGGCAGACTCTCGCTGCCTTATCTTATCAGGGCATCGATCCCCTTCTTGGAACTGATGCTTGTAGCCACTGTAGTAGTAGTTGTTGTTTCAAGTGTTGGATGTGTCTGCCATGGCCAGGAGTGCATTGTGCGGGCGAGGCTTCCATGGCTTAATCGGACAGACCAACTCGTAAGTGCGAAGGACTGTTTCTTTGAGTTGACCCCATGACCTCAATTGTAAGTTCTAAATATGTACCCTATATACATCACTCATATTTTTTTATGCATATTGGAACCAACATCTCATCTTTGCTGAAGTCTGTACATTCGAGGCATTTGAGATGGAAGCGGTGCATATATTTGTTCAAGTCCTCCCCCTGATTCTGGAGTATGCCCACGATGTCTACTATAGTGACTCTTTCAGCTTTGTAGTGGAACTTGTCCAAGAATAGTTGAACCATGTCGCTCTAAGAATGGACAGTCCCCACAGGGATCTGGTGGTACCAAGTATAAGCCAAGCCTATGAGGGACTTGTGGAACTCCTTCAGCTTAAAACTGTCTCCGGGACTGTATTGCTCCAATGAGCCAGTAGATCTGGTCAAGTGCTCTCGGGCTTTGCCCTCACGTCCGTTGAAGAGCACAAAGGTCGGTTGCTTATACTTGAGTGGGTATGGTGTGATGGCTATGTCATTGACGTACAGGGCATGGCCTGTCAGCCAGGTTGGGGAGTCAAGTTCAGAATTCTTCGACAAGCGGTGGATAAGTGCTTTCAAGTCTGATCGAGTGACATAGTTAAGGGATGGTTCCTCGTTGTTAGTCAAGAGATGGTAGCTGGCTAGGGTGCCACAAGCCCCCGAGCCCCCAGATGGAGCAACTTGGTAAGCGGGAGCAATGAAGGGTTGGTACATGATAGGAGCTGGTGGGCAAGACATGTCCATCATGGGTGGGCGGGCAAGACATGTCCACCACTTGGCCAATGGTTTGGTGTTGTTCAGTTGGGTAAGGGTTGAGACTATCTCAATAGAGTCGTGGGTTTCGAGAGAGCTTTGGGTTGGCATATGTTGAGGTGTAACAATAGGAAGAATCTGTTGTAACACAGGTCCGAGTTTATTTTTGGTTTACGGAATAACACCGTAGAAGGAGGTGCATCAGCTACGAGTGGTGAGGATGTCGTGAGTCCTACCGCCAAGGGTCTGGATGATCGAGGTAGCGGTGGTCACAAACATTGGGGCTTGAGAGGCGTCAAGAGCCGGCACAGGTCCTGAAGGCTGGACTGGTGGAATGGATTATTGCGAGGCCAATGCCTATATGGATCTTTGCATTTCCATGATGGCGGCTATCGGAGTGGTTTGAGAGTCTTGCAGGTTGGCTATGGTAGGAGTAAGTTTCTAGATGGCTGCACTGACAACCACTTGTACATCGGGTGTAGTGGTTGGTGGCTGGTCTTAGTGTCGTACGGCGTTGGTCTCCTCTTGGTTGTCGAGGTGGTCTTCTTCTTGTATAGCGAGGTTGAGGCCTTGGTTGGTTGTCCTGGTAGCTCTTTGTTGTATAGGCATGATGCTTAAGTGTGTAAGACAGGCAGACATCAGTATGATGCCAAGGAAAATGGGTTTGTACCTACGTGGAGGTGCCACAAAGGCTATAGTCCGAGTCAGCTTCCAGATGTACAAAGTGAGAGACAGTGAGGGCGGAGTAAGGGCAGAGAGCAAGGCTTCCCAGACAGGCCGTGAAGAGTGGCAGTGCTGTAGAGACAAGGCTTAAACAACAGGGCTTGCAGTCGACAGCCCAAGTCAAGGTCCGAGTCATGGTCCAATGCTATGTCCAAGATTATGTCCAATTGTGTTTCTCTCTAAAATCTAAGAGCTCTTGAGTTTAAGAACGAGAAAGTGATTTTGAGAGAATGAGCAAAAGTCCTTAAGTAAGTCATAAAGTCCACTATTTATAGGAAATAGTGTGCCCATGTCATCAACTGCCACATATCATCCCCTGGAAGTGACATGTCACTAGGGGGTCCAGAAATACCGGTTGTCCGTTGGACTGTCGATTCCCAAATTTGCGTTGTCTGCCCTACACAATGTCACTCTAATTGTCTGAGAAGACTGACCACATCGTGACAGCATGATCAGAATATGCTCGTTGCCCCAGCCATTGGTCCAAGCCCTTACTGAATCCCACAAGGGTGCTTCAAGAGATGTGTAGAGAACCTTATAGCATGAGGGGAGGCCCATGTAACCAACTGTCAGGCAGACTAGGGACGATGCCCTCCAAAGACTTGTTCCCGTCCTGGAGTGACCCAGGGGTCATCGTCCTAGGGGCGTCGATGATCACTTGTAACGTGAGTGGACATTGTCACAACTCAGTGCCTAGTGCCATGCAAGTCACCCCCGACAACGATAGCTTTGTGGTAACGTGTTTATCCTGCTGTGAAGGGTCCTCGTGCCAGAGCACTACGAGCGACACCCCTTGGAATACTGCACACTCTAAAGAGTGGGTCGAAACATGTTCCATGTCCATGGCGGGGGCGCAGAGTGTGTGAATGAGTGTGGTGTCCGGAGGCATGTAACATGATTGTGGCACATAGGCGCGATGCCAACAGCATGAGACATTGATTGTGGCGGATAGGCGCAATGCCTGTAGCACGAGACATGATTGTGGTGCATGGATGCGATGCCAACGGCATGAGACATTGATTGCGATGCATGGGTGTGGTTCCTACAGCACGAGACATGATTGTGGCGCATGGGCGCGATGCCAATGGCATGAGACATTGATTGTGCTGCATGGGCGCGGTGCCAACAGCACGAGACACGATTGTGGCGCATGGGCGCGATGCCAATGGCATGAGACATTGATTGTGTCGTATGGGCGCAGTGCCTATAGCACCAGACATTGATTGTGGCGCATGGGCGCAGTGACGATCGTCGCGAGAAAATATCTGGTGCCAGGAGCACATGTTATGGAAGTGGCGCATAGGCGCAGCGACGATCATCACGAGACAATACCTGGTTCCTGGGACACATGTTATGGAAGTGGCGCATGGGCGCGGTGACGACCGTCGAATAACGGTGCACGAGCACGCGTCGAGTGTCCAAGAGACGAGACATGAGCCAAGCGTGCATGTTATACAATAATGATGAATGCGATCTTTGGAAATGACAAAGTAGGGAGTGGAGGTATCCGGTCATCGGCGAAGGGTCCCTCGGGGGTAGCGCACGACTTTGAGCGACGGGCATCTTAGAGGCGGTCGGCCGCGGGCGACGGACGTCAAAAGGTTGGTGTGCAAGCACTGGTGGGTATCGCGGAGACTCAAGACCCCATGATGAAAGTGCGCGTGGAAGGGGAAGCCGAAGGCCAACTTTGGGGGGAGGCCGAGGCCGACCCTAGGGGGTGGCCAAGGCTAAGGCCAGTCACACTCTTGTAGGCATTAGGGCGCACCAACTGTTGGTGTTTTGGGTATTTTGATGAACGACGAGGAGTTGGATAGTCGAGGTGCGACAAGCGTATTACCGTGAGTTGCGTCAACGTTATGAACAAGGCACCAAAGTCACACACGAAGCACATAAGAAAGAGTAAAGGCAAATTGGTAAAAGTCCAAGACTTTTGGGGAGGCCAAGGCAAAACCTTTGGGGGAAGGCCGAGGCCAAACCCCCTGGCCCCAAATTTCATTCGCAGTTGATTTTTAGGTAGTAGGGACTTGGGTGGTCACAGCGTGACGAACGAGCTTCCATGGGTCACGTTAATGTGAAATAATTGGGGTCAAAGGCTCGCAAAAGGCGTACAGAGCGAAGAACGCGCGTGACTTGGTTCAAAGAGTTAAAAAAAATTGACCGTTGACCGTGTTGACATGTTCGTGCAAAATGGGATCCCTTGAGGGCTCTTGGGTGAGACCAAGATAGGTTGGGAACAACTCTATATGCTTGTTTTGATTTCTGATGATCCTTATCATCTTTTCCTGTGTTTTGATGATTTTTAAGATCGTCCATCTGCTTATGTGCATATTTCTTGCTACTATTTTTGTTCAGTCTTATATTGAGGCCAGACACATGCACCTTTTTTTCCAGCCTACCTATTCGAGGGTGATGGTTATAACCCTCGGTCTCTAAAGTTGCGAGGTGAATTTGGCAATGCCTTCACTTCTAAGGCCATAGCAATAAAGAGCTTCTTAGCATCTTGGTACATCGAACAATTTGAAACGATTTATGGTCATCCAATATTAGCTACCAGAGTTAAGGATGAGAGGTGCATTAAGTAATCATCCGCGTCTCTTAGCCCCTCATCATATCACATCAGCCTCCCATCAGCCAACCAACTTAGATAATCAGAACAGCTAATGATCCGTTACCCTACTATATTTACTTCATAATGTGGGAGTTCCTCCAACATTCATTACCATATTCGCTAGTTCACTTTTTGCTCTTTAATATACCCTGCAACTTTCAACAAACTTGCCACTATAATATTGAGAGCCTAAATCAACGAAAAATCATAGGGATAGAAAATTTGCATGTATTCTCCACCACCAAAACCAGTAAGCCTACCCAAATCGAGTATGGGGGAGCATTACCACATCAACCAAATGGGAATATTGAACAACTTGCCTCCATTTTCTAAGATACTGTCCTCTCAATGATTTTTCATCAGAGAAAGTGGACCTTAATCCGCAAAATATGCCATGCACAATAAGTCAAAACTCTCTCACAACACACACTCACACACACGGTTACTGTGGAGTTTGGGTGTGTACTAAAAGTAATTAAAATATTAAAATACCAGGTATAGAATATCTTCACCTTGATTCTCGCTAGCTCTCCAGCTTTTTTATGCTTGGATTATTAGCTGACATGTAATTAATACAACTACAAAGTGCTACTCAATCTTAATGCATTTATAGGGTGGAACCTTAGGAAGAAGAGTACAAACACAAGCAACAGAAACAAGGAAGTCCTTCCCAAGTCATCAACAAATCCCCACCTAATGATGTCATGAAGGCAGAGATACAAAGGAAAAGGATGCTTTACTTTGGCCTTTGGTTCACAAACTAATATTGCCAATGCCTATGATGGTGCCATCGAATAGTAGTTAACCGTCTCTCGCTTGTAGTTCCTTACGCTACGAATCCTTGTATGGACACCCTTCTTAATTATTCCTTTTAGTTTTTGGTTCTTCAGGTACAAAAGCTTTTAAGTATTTTGCCTTACAATGGCGTTTGGTTGAACACCGTTAGCGACTATTTGGGATTGATTATGAGATTTTCATGCCTAATGAAATCAAGTTGTGGGGCCTTTGGCAAAGATACAAAACAGATGGAATCAGATTCCAAAAGTTTAAAAGCTGATTAAATAATAATCAATAAAACGATAATAATTATGGTTAAATTATTTTTTTATATTGAGATTTGAACAAGTTATAAAGTATTAAAATATATTCCTCTTAACTACAAAGACATTTAGCGTCTTTCCTTTATTGAAACACTGTACTTGTTGGGTCTTTTTGCCGCATTGTAACTGACTTTTATAACACTTTATCCAAGCACAATTCATAGTTTAAAATTGATTTTGAGAAGTGATTATAATTTAATCTAAATTTGACTTTTAAAAGTTAATCTCAATTTAATCTAAATTTGACTTTTAAAAGTTAATCTCAAACATGTTCTTAAATGTAATTTCATACTGAACAAACTTTGGCTCCTACCCAAGTTATAGGAATCTTCCTCCAACCCCTGTATAGTGACAATTAATAGTCGTTAAATGTTTTTAGTGATTTTTCTTCTAATACTTTCAATGATAATTATTAAAAGTATTTTTTTAGCTTCACTAAATAAAAGTCACTAAAAACATTTAGAGACGATTGATTGTCGCTATATAGGGGGTAGGAGAAAGATTCCTCCAACCGGAATAGCAGCCAAATTTTTCTTCCAAAAATTGGTAGAATCTTGGTTTTTTGTAAAAGGTAATTACCCTACGATCTATTGTTTTAAATTGAAGAAAAAATGGTAACCAAACCCTATGCTCCGCTTCACACGGTACAACTCATACAAAGAGGAATAATGGTACAGCCACCGGCCAACTATATATATACACTGAAAGGGGAAGTTGAATGTGCCGTTGTGATACTCTATTTACATCGTAAATTAAGGTAAAATAATTTAGTACATATTGATTCATTGATTGCTTGTAGACTTCTATATCCGAAGTTTACAACAGAAGTGTCAACTATATGAGCACATCTTTAAGGATAATAGCTGAAAATAGAATAAACAGACTACCAAAGGCAGTACTATGTTCATCACCAGACTAGCTAGACATGAGTCTTTTAATTAAACTTTATTAAAACTTCCTTAAAAAGTAAAATTTCATGCGTCAAACAAAGGCAAACACGTACATCGAACCTAGGAAGTCGATAAAAGGGTTACATCGACTCACGAAAGATGTGAAATGTATTGTACACGATATATCGATCGATCATTCAAAAAAGTAGCACATCACAAGTAATTTAAAAATACTACCCACTATTTATTTAGCATAAACCATAATGTACCGCGTTAAATGGGAAACAAAAATCTGAACATAAATTAGAAAAAATAATAGGTTGGCAATAGTCCATCATGTTGCACGAAACATTTGGTTCTTTAAATAACTTCCTCTTTCAATAACGGCCCTAGATCCCGAGACACTCAAGAACAACATATGTCACCTTAGTGTAAAACCATATGAAATACCTCTCCAGTTTCCGTACTTCATCAAACACTAATGATTGGGGGTAAGGCATGAGACGTATGATTAATCAAATAACTGAAGCATAAAGCCAGCGTGATTTTTGGGTCATGGTCCAGTTTACAAGCTATCAACGTTGTATTCTTTAGCATTGGGTGGGTCTGGTGCACATGGAGTTGCTTGACGAGGTGTCTCAAGCACCCAACCGATGTAACCTGAATATCACTCTCCACCGCCAGCAGCAAGTTTACAACTAGAAAAAGAAACCAGTTTGAAACTGAATTGACGTTCTATCCACTGTGCAGAGGAATGTTACTCGTCCTTCCCATTAAAAGAGCACGACTCTGAGCTAAACCAGACACACGCATCGCTCTTGGAGACAGAAAATTACAAGTGCAGTGCAACCAAAGAATATTACAAGTGATGTGCAACGTCTCACTGCTCTACACTTCCATTGGACATGTCAAACCTGAGTTGAATACGAAATGTAGCCTTTTTTTTTTTTTAACAGTCATAGGCAATCAGATTGTATTATGTTAAACTCTATTTTAGTATATGTTCTTAAAGTTTACCAAAAAAATAATAAGAAAGTCTGGGCCAAAGTGCGTCATGTCATTTTAGATTCACTTTTTAGAATATCTTTCCGTATGTTGATAATTAGCTCTGAAGCGTGTTGATAATTAGCTCTGCGCCCTGCATGTGTTTAAGTTAAGGGGTGTTAAGAACTTATTTACGTAGTAAGCCTTGCTTTAATGGTTTGGCTTGATTTCACTTTTTTTAGTTAGTTTTTTTTCTCTCTTTTTTGCTTTACCACTCTTTGATGTTAGTAAAGTTTTAATATGTAACAAAGTTTTGGATCATTTACTTTCAAGATGATCTCAAACCAGCTCGATCCAGCTCGTATAGCATAATAGTCGGTTAAATTTACTTTTATCTTAGGCAAGGCAAGGCCAGTTAGCAAGCATTAAAATATATACAATTGAACAAACTTTGGGTCCTACATGAGTTATAGGAATCTTTCTTCAACCCTGTGTATAGTGACAATTCACAGTCGTTTAATGTTTCTAGTGGCTTTTCTTCCAACACTATCAGCGACAATTATTAGCAGTATTTTTTTAGCGTCACTAAATAAAAGTCACAAAAAAAAAGACAATTGATTGTTGCTGTATAGAGAGTATTCCTCCAGCTGGAGTAGCAGTCAAATTTTTTTCCTATACAATTTGTCACTCCAACCAATCTCACTGAGCCTCAAAGGTAGCGATCATAAGCCGCACTCGCATACTTGATTCGATTTAGAGGTCGATCTGCTCTTACGACTCTCCACAAAAGTGCTAAATTTTTAGAGCAAGCCGAGTAGAAAAGTTACGGAATAGAATAAGCTAAGAAGAGGCAAACAATAATGAGGAAGAGAACGGGGAAAGGTGGGAGGTGCAGCGCAAATTCTGTGGTGCCAGGCTTGCACTCCAATCCTCCACAAGGAATCGTTGCCAAAAAGTAATGGGTTTGCTTCAAAGCCAACCGAATCTCACTCCTTTCCTTCCCTCGCCTTACTCCTCCCTTTACATTGCATCTCCCCCTCCCTCTCTCTCTTAGTGTACATCTGTATGAGTTGCCTATAAATTTATACACACATCGCTTCCAAAGTTGGAAATGCAGAGGAGAGATTGGTGGAAGTATTCACGGTTACTGTTCACGGGGCGGCCTTTTTTAACAACTCTCCTGCTGTAATCACCTCTCCCTTTCAATAACCATTCATTCTCTATATATCATCTCCAACTATAGACCTTGTTTCCTCCATCACCTCTCTATCTCTCTCTTTCTCTCTCTGTGTCTCGCTCTCTCTCTCTCTCTCTTGGTGGAAGGAGATATGGAAGCTCAAGATGAAGGCAAGATGGGTTCCAAGCACTATATTCAGGTCATGAAAGGGAGGCGCACCAAACGTCAAAGGCCCGCGTCGCCGCTGGGGTTAAAGATGGCTTCTAGCTCGTGTAGCACCCCAGGAGGTGGCGGTGGTGGTGGGGGTTGTGGTGCTAGTGATAATTCTTACGAGGTCGATCGCGTGACCACCTCGCCTGCCAACTCGGTTGAATTCAGGAAGAGCACGAAAGTGGAAGAAGACATGGCCAACTGTTTGATTCTTTTGGCTCAGGGCCAGAGCCAAAAAGCATCGGAATCCATGGTTAAGGGTGGGTTGTATGTGTATGAGTGCAAGACGTGTAACCGGTGCTTCTCTTCGTTCCAAGCGCTTGGTGGCCACAGAGCGAGCCACAAGAGACCAAAGCCCACGGTGGAGGAGAAAAAGCCTGAGGTGGAGAACAATCGCGCGAACAACAATACTACTAGTTGTACTACCCTTTCACTACAAATTTGGAGCAGAGATTCAAGTAGTAGCACTAATAACAAAGCCAAGGTTCATGAGTGTTCGATATGTGGTGCCGAATTCACGTCTGGTCAAGCCTTAGGTGGTCACATGAGGCGACACAGAAGCATGCCTAATGAGTCCCAAGAAGTGAAAAAGCCAAGGACCCTTCTCTCGTTAGACCTCAACCTTCCGGCTCCAGAAGATGATCATCTTCGGGAAACGAAGTTCCCTTTCGCATCGTCGAAGGAACAAGTTATCGTCTTCTCCGCGCCTGCACTGGTTGATTGCCATTACTAGTTATTAAAACATTCACCTCATAGACAAAGTGAAATATGGATTAACATTATTTTTCAATTGTTCCGTTACTCAGAACTGTAATTGATTCTTTGAATTCTTTCTACTTCTAGATGAATGATCATATGTTAGTTGAATTCTTTGATTAAGTGGTTAGTGTTCATGGTGGAAATTGATTCACAAAAGGATGTTATTGGTGTCTTTTCAATTCTCTTCTTCTTCCCTTTTGGATTGTGAACTTTACAGAGAGAAGAAGAAGAAGAAGAACAAGAAAGGAATTAAGGCCTTGACAAGGGTTAGGCACAATCACCACCACCACCACAGCCAAAGGGAGGTGGATTAGGTTGCCTTGTTTCATTCACAAGAAAGCTAAAAAGGTCCATCTGAAAGTGGCCGTTTTCATTAAACTGAGAAAAAAATCAAGTAGCTTTGTATAACTGCCCGCCTTTATTCAGCCAACTTGCTTCACTTTACTTCAGTAAAGCAACACTAGTACATCACTTTCTATTCCAAGACTGTCTTCGAAACAGATCTTATGTGTAGAAATTTTCAGATGTGCATGCACTTTTCCAAGTGCAAGTTTCATGTGCAACTAACGCAACGTTTGTCCAAAGCGTCGCGTCGGGGGTCAGTGGGAATTGCTTCTATTTATAATAAATTGGTCGAATAAAAACTTTGTTCGAGCAAGTGAACCCCCTTAAAGGTAAAAGCAATTACTGCGAGCACGGCATCGAATTGCTTGCATCTTAAAGAGTTTTTTCTTACGGACTTTCAAATACAACACCAAATTGGCTTTGGCTAGGAGCGTCGAGTTGCTCACTGAATCCAAATATAATTTGGTTCCGAACATAGTCATGGTGCACGGATATGGAGTTGCTCCGAGGTTCAAAGATGATTATAAATGCTAGTTTTTACCTATATCGCCAAAGAAGTGAATCCGACGGTAAAGATCCATCAAAGAACTCCAATATATCCGAGTCATGGTCATATATATATAGCTGCATGCACCAGACTGCATGAATCATATATGAGGCCTAGAGAATGGATCGGATGTAGCTAGATAATCATTTGTCAAAGACCTGGACCAGTGGTGTACAATTTTTTTAGTAACAAGCCGATGTAACCTTGGTGCGAAATGGATAATGTTAGTCTCTAGTGTGTGTTTGTGTACAAACCTGTGGTGATAACTTAATGTTGGTGTAACATGTCTCTGTAAGATCGATCTTTATCTCAAGACATTGTATATTACACTGTTAAGTGAATCTAAATGTACACAACCCTTTCTTGCTTCCACTTACATACAGACAGTGTGTGTGGGTGCGCACGCGCACACACACACACACACACATATATATTTGCGTGTGTGTGTGTGTGTATCATATTTCTGACCTTGTGCCTAATTAGTTGTTCATTTTCTCCATCCTGGTTTAATGTGGTTTTTAGTGAACAATTACCTTTTTCCACCTAGTGCAATTGAATGAAAAATAAAAGGCTGTACGGGGAAAGAATGTGTGTGTGTGTGGGCGCGGGCGCATGCTCAGGTGGCGGTGGCAAGCATCAATTGTATTTAGTTAATACAACTCTTCCTAAATTTGCTTATTTCGGTTCGAACTCTTTTTTGTTTGAAAAGAACATCTTCTGTATACAAGTACAAACTTGGCTTAGAAGTTTAAGTCAACAGGACTTGGTCAATCTAATTATATATTTCTAACTTATTTTTCGCACTTATTCAATGTGGTACTACTCCACATGTGCCTCAACAATCTCTCCTCACACGTAAGTCCACCGGCTATTGAAGTTCCCCCCGTGTCATGCTCTGCCAAGAACCCCCGTTCTTCGAAGAGTCACCAAAACCAGTGCATGGCTCGGGTCACTAGCATGGACTATGATACATATTTGGAAGATAACAGGGAGTCAACCGTCCACCATCAAGAAGACCTGATATACAGGACGAGCTCAACTAGATCAAAAAGCTTAGATCGATAAGACTTGCTCATCTAATTATTATATGTTCTCAACTTGGTTTCAAACTTACTTGATGTTGAACTAAGTAACTCCACATGGCCACCATGAACAACCCACTTCCCATCCTTAGCCTAACCTCGTAGCCATCAATTAGCAGCCTAAACCGAGTTGATGTCTGAATCATTCTTACACAATTCTTGCACATTGCACGCCTTAAATTGTTGATGTCCACAGTTTCTAACTAATGCGTACTTTATATGCACCCAACATAACTAGGTGCTTGTTGACTGTGGGAACCTATAGCCCTAAAGCACAAAGTAGTTGCACTTTTTAACCGATCGGTTTATGTAGGTCCTTTTCTTCTTTCTGGTTATGAAAGGGCCCGAAGCCAATTCATTAAGTGAACAAATATGTGCTGTCACAGAGTTAATGATACTGCCACGATGCCTCCTATCTAAGGTATGATCAAAGAGATTCGTAGTATCTGGAGTTGCTTAGAGGAGTAACTTTAGAGGTAAAGTTCATGTCAAGAAAACATCGGTGTGTTGCTGGTAGCCATCCAACAAAAAATTGTCTCTTTATTGAATTTGAGACCAAATGGTCAACAAGGGGGCCTTCTAAGGTGCAAAATCGATGTTGCTAGCTAGAAAACAGTGAATGGCGACTTCACTAAGCCGGAAGGGATCCGAATATTAATCTCTCGGAGATGGCATAGCAATTTGTACTAGGTAATTTTGTCTCCCCCTGCCACTTTGACAATGAGCTTGTTTTCGGGGTGTGTGTGTGTGTGACAGAGAGAGAGGGATGGGGTCATTGACATTAGCACATGTTTGTTGGTTTAACTGTCCAAAATCCTACAGAAAGTCTCCATGATTGATGGCTCACAGAAAGAGTGAAGCATTGTGCATATACACACCCATTCAATTCTGTTGTTAGTTGTGTAAGCAGCTGAAACTGGTTACTCAACCAACAAAGTAGCACATGCTTCGTGCTGTTGATCTGCATCTCAAGTCCCCAAAGCTATTAATTAGTGCTGTCACAAAGTGAGAAGTCACTTGTGCATGTTCTTATTAGGCCGCCCACTGCTTTTTCCCAATTATGTCAAACTGTCTGAGCCCCCTGAAAATGCAAATTCTCTAAGTTCGTACTTTCATCATTGAGCAGAACAATATGTTTGGCTCATATATGTCTGATCCACTGGTTTTACTGAAATAATGGTCCGCCGGTGGACAAGAAAGTAAATGGGAGACTTGGGACATCTTAACTTTAACTTTTGTCTAATTATGATTACTATTCTAAACTGAATAAAGTAAGATTAGACTCGCTCCATTTCTAGTATAAAGTGTTATCGAATCAGTAAAAGTTACAATCAAAATAATCAGAAAGGACTACAAGTTGATAAGATGTGGTGCGTTTTCAAAATCAGCAATGTTTTGCGACTCCATTTGGTGGTTACATTGCTGGTTTTTAAGAGACCCACTATTTTGACAAATCATTTGACAATTAGTAGTAACTTTTGCTCGTTTTATTGTAATTTTTACTCATTTCAATAGTGAAACTAGAATGTAAGGTGTGTTCTAAAGGACTAGAAATGCATCGTAGAATTTGCCAAAAGAAAAGGCCAACTTGACCCGTCAGTAATGGGCCACGCTCGTATGGGGTCTGTTCTTTCGGTTTCAAAGCAATACAATCCAACTGTAAATTAGGACTATGCCCGAAGGCCTGGTCCAAAAAAAAAAAAACATTATTACACCCAACATGATATGCGAAATGGTTGGATATACAAAAGTGTCATTAAAAGATTTATATAACGACACTCACGAGACTTTCGTAATAAAAGTAGAGCTTAAATAATGAAAGGTAAAGCTCAAGTATTAATTCTCTCTAGTTGTTCAGATAAACTAACATCAAAAGGACCAAACATGGGAACATTGCCGACCCAGCCCAAAAACTAAAAAACTAAATCTGGAGTATGGCACATTGCCCCCCCCCCCCCCCCCCCCCCCCCCTTAAGAATTTTACCTAGGTCTGAAATTTTTATTGGGTTGGATTGCATGCATACATAGAGTAATTGGTGAAAGTTAAACACAACAGACAAGCATAAAGCTTAGGTAGCGTTTGAAATTACTTAAGTTTTCAGTTTTTTTCTCTAGTTTTATAAATTGAAAGAAAAAACGCGTTGACACACATTTTTCGTTTTTTATTTTCTTCAGTTTTGAAAACCAGTTTTTAAAAAATAGCTGTTTTTGAAAACTCTATTTTGGAGTTTTGGGTTTCTAGTTTTTGTTTTTGTTTTGAGACCACCACCAACCCTCCTTCCCCCCATCGGCACCGCCACTCCCACCGCCACCCGCCACCGCCACTACCGGTCGTCGACACCCCCGCCACCTCCACCACCACCACCAACGAAAAAATTCAAAAAAAAATCCAGTAATGAAACACCCAAAAGAAAAAAAAACTCAAAATAAAAACTGGATAATCAAATACCCACTTGATTTGTAAAAATTAAAAACTAAACTAATTTTTATTTTTATTTTAATTTTTTTTCAATTGAAAATCAAAACTGCAAGTGATTTCAAAAGGACCCTTAAACTTTGCAACTTTTATTTAACAAATCCAATTGACGAAGTTTCAGTGAATGTCATTGATCTTAGAACAAATTTTCCTAATTTCTCCCAAGTTGCCAGTGACTCAGTGAGGGGAGGGGATTGATGCTGCTGAGTTTCACTATCGTAGCAGCAAAGTCCTTTGCGAGACGGTCGTTATCCGTCGCATAGGACTTCACGGAGCACTAGTTGATGAGAGTGGCAGCAAAATCTTTGCAAAAATTCGTTGTCCTTGAATTTTTCCTCAAACCTGTTTGATTGAACTTGTTTAAATCGTATAATACTCACAATCCTACATTAGAGAGATTACAAAAAGTCAAGTAGTGTGGGTGATATGTACTTCTGGTCCACAATCAGCAAGGAGGTTCACAAAAATTTTAAAATTTTTGCCAAGTTTCCGTGGATGAAGTCTATGTATTGGTTCATAGTCCAAATGACACTAGTGCCTAAGCATTGCCTGCTTACGCATTTACAACTACTTCAATCTTTTTTATTTTTGTTTTTGAAAGATGTGAGGAATTGTTGAATTTGATGAACAAATTACAAGTATTTCAAAGTCAAAATTTAAATGTTTTAAACTTAAATTTGCCATCGTACTTGCTTGCTTGGACTTGTTTAAGTTGTACAAAACTCTAACAAAAAAGGGGTTGAAACACCTATTTGCTTGGTCAAGCTTAGTACCCACACACACTTGGCCTCTGATACTGGTAAACTACAAGTCAATAAAAATGCTTGAACTATATAACAAAAATTAAATGTGTTGCAATTTTAAAACTTATGTCTGTCTAAATATTTGCTTACACAAAACTATAAAATGCTTAGGTAGCGTCTCTAACATGGTAAAATTCTCTCTCTGTCATTTTGGACTATCATAAATAATCTTGTTTGCAAGTCTTGTAGCCAATTCAGCGTCGATGTACTTATTGTCTTCTTTTATATGTCGAAGTCCCAAGCTCGAATGACGAAGAAGGTTGCTACAGATAAACAGCCAGCTTGAAATATAATCTCATTAAGTAATAGCACATTCTCTCAAGCTCCCCGGAGTTTGGGCGTTCAAAAACGGAGCAAGGGACTTTTTGTAACTATGCATTTGCAATGACAAGGGGACCAACACAACATATAGGTAGAATTTTCCTAGAAAGATACCAAATACTAAGGGGCCGTATGTCTACCATTTTCATTATCTATTTTTTGCAATGATGATGAAAAAGATGCTTTTTATTGTGTACTTTTATCATTCTCTATTTTCATTTTGGATACAAATACTCAAATAGTGTCAAAAATCAGGAAACACCTTGAAGGTGTTTTCCACTTTTCTCAACAATCTCAACTCGGTGTTAGAGAAAACAATTTCTCCTGTAACTGTTCACCCATTTTCTTCCCAACTCTACAACTTGTCAGACCTCTCTCTCTCTCTCTCTCTCTCTCTCTACCTTTCTATCATTTTGTTCACCCCACAGTCAATCAGGTATTACTGCCACATCGGCATCCTCATCAACGTCCCTTACTAGACAATCTCAAGATCTTCATCAATTGGCCACACTAATCACAGGTTTAATCAACGCTATTCTTAAGGATGACCGTTGGCAAGCCTTTAGGTGAAAAAGTGTGTGCTCATTTCATTTGGGTTGATTGCAGTACAGAGGGCAGAAAGGTCGGTGGCTGGTTGCTGATCTAGGATGGTAAATATGACTGGAATATATGGGGCAGAAGGTTGGTGGGCAAGTAATGGCAGCCGTGGGTCGTGGTCGGAGACAATAGAGATGCAAGTTAAAAAATCTTGCATCTAATCACCATGAAAGATTCCAAAATTTTACAGATGCAAGGGAAAGGGAAGGGAAGATCATAAAGGGGCAAATTTGTAGGAAGTGGGTTTTGGAGAAAAAGAAAAAATTGGTGCTCGCTATCGGAGATGGGGGAATTGAAGTTGTTGACAACTGTGACCGCCAAGATCTAGCCGAAATCCACGACGAGATTGCCGAAGAAGGTGTCGGCCATCACCTCATCCTCCTTGGGGAAGTCAAGCAGGTCATCAATGGAAGGAGGAGAAGTAGGAAGTCGTTTGCATAGAGAGAGATGGCATAGGTGTGTTTGGAATGGTGGAGAAGATGGTTGGGTGGTGTGAAAGAGGCCTGACAAGTGGGCCATGATGTTTATTTTGGAGGATAAAGTAAGGATAATATCGGAAAAAATATGATCGTGACAGTAATTAAAACGGAAATGAAAATAATAAACATACAAAACAACTGAAAAAAGTAGACACAAAAAAGTGGTGAAAATAATAAAAGTACACAATCATAATTTATGATTGGATACGAAAATATTGAAAACGAAAACACAATACAAATACACAAAAAAAACTGTAAACGTACACCCCCTAAAAGTTTTCTTACTCTCTTCTAATCCAAACCCCGCCCGGTGGGGGCAATTCAATCTCTCTTTGTGCTTTAAGCTAATTAGCGAATGTTCTCTTTTTTTAGGTTACCACACACCACTCTTAAAGGATGCAGGAAAAGAACTTAGTCCAGAATCATAGACTTAGGTTTAGTAATTAGAACTTAGGCTCGTTGAGAGACAAGCCTAGGGAGCTAGTTGATACAATGGATAAAAGAGGAGTAAACATAACTCGTAATCAACTAAGCGAGTAGAAGAGAAATCGAGAAACAAGCAGAGGAACAAATTATAAGTTGACGGTAAACTCCCAATATTAAAAGAACAAAAATAGAATACGAATTATAGTAGTGAAAGTCCTAAGAATATAGTAGAGAAAAGGACTAAGAAATGAGATTTGACAAAGTATTAATTATAATTAATTATTAGTGGATAGGAGAAGACATGTTAATATAAGGAATAGACTATATATAAAGGAAATATCTTTTTCAGTATTATATGACCACTCACTTAGATTATTAACACTTGGCATAATAAAAAATTTCTAAGAAACACAAAACATAATATTTAAATACTAAATAACTACATAAGAAAACGTGTTTTGTCCTTAAAACTTAAAAATTATTACAAAAAATGTAATCAAAATACATTCAAAAGATCATGCCTACTATTATAAAAATCATTTTATTTTTGCACATGAAATGCGTGTGTCACGATAAATAACACAAAATAAAAACTCAGATAGTAAAAGTAGACATGTCTGGTTGTTATAATTTTAAAATTTATGTAGCCGAATGCAATACTAACCACTTATACGTAATATTTGATTTTTTAACAAAATTCATACTATGAACTTAATTTTTGCACATGCATCGCGTGTTCCACGGTGACACGTTAATATAAGGAAATACTATTTTCGTCCCACATAATTTGATCATTTACCCATAGAGAAAGGAGGGGAAGAAAGTGGGTTGAGAGATAGAAAATGGGTTAGTGGATGTTAAATTTGAAAAGAGAAATAAATAAATAAAAATGCAAGCAAGAGAGTCAGGAGAGAAAAAATGAATTGACAAAGAGTTAAACGTAAAGAGAGAAATATAATAAAAAAAATATATAAGTAAAAATAATTACGAAATCTTTCTTAATTTAAAAAGTGAGTAATTTTGTGAGACGATTAAAAAAATAAAATTAATTTTTATGGATGGGAGCGAATAACATTTGAACTTCTATTTTTAAAATATTTAAATAATTTTTTAATCGATAGATATCTCTCGAGTCGCTATACGATGATTTCCGCAATGCCGACTCAGAAAAGCTAAAAAAGTAGAATTTCTTGAAGCAGGACTGGCGAGAGAGTAACACAGAGAAAATGGCGGTACCACGAAGGCACAATGGCATGCTAGACGAGGAAGGGGAAGAAGACGGCCTGTTCCAGGAGGACGGAGTGCTGCTCGAGCCCGACTCCGACACGCCGCCCCACCTACAGGACCTCGCCACCGTTGCCCAGCTCGGTGACGTCGACGCCCTCCGCAACGCCCTCGGTAACGTCTGAACACATCGATTCTCTTTCCTTTGCCTTTATCGCCTCTCCGTGAATTCAACTTAACCTTCCCTAGGGGTTTGCACTTGTGCGCGCTGGTCTGTTTCAAATTTAGGGCAAGCGTTTGGCGAATTTTCATATAGGACAGGTTGAGGACTTGTATGCATAGTGCGTACTGTTTACCGGCACCGAGATGGTACCTTTTCAAATATTTCATCATTAATATACATATATAATTCTAATTCATTGCCATCAATAATATACATATGTAATATTAATTCATTGCCGAACTAACAATATACACATATTTTCTTACTCACAGCTCCTCTAAAATATACTATTTGTCCAAACCTTAGTTTTCAAATAAACTATTGGTTCCCAAATAAGTTGTTTGCCCCAATATAATGATATTAAAAACTAATAACTTATTTAATTGAATTACCTCCTCTAGGATTATCTCTCTTTTTTTAACGATCTCATTTGCAAATTCTTACGTAAGAATAAGCAGCTTGTTCAATTATAATGTCTTTGGATTCAAAAATAAGTTGTTTGTGTGTGAGTACGGGTGCGTGTGTAAAGCAGTATATTATATAGATGAAAGAAAATGCTCAAAGCTTCCAGGCATGAAGTAAATCAAAATTAAAGTAAAGATTGAAAGCTTCTCAGGGAAGATTTTGCAATTGTAATGAATATTATGAGCAAGAAGCTACATAGGCTTTTACTGGTATAATAGAACTTAGATGTTTTTCTATTTAGTCTTTATACGGTCAATTTACAAATTTTCAAAAAACATATGTTGCTATCACATTTTTTAAGGAACCGGTACAAAAAATAATATCTCAGCAGGTACATCGTTCTTGGTCAGTATCACCTGTACCGGCCGATATAACAAGTAAAGAGCAGTATTTTGACCGGTACAAAATGTAAGTACGGTAAAACTAGTACATACCGACTAGTACGGTCGGTACAGGTACGGTATTGATAACTATTCTTGTATGTTGTGTTTCAATATCGTGTTGCGACTCTTAAAGCTATTGTAGTGTGATGTAGTCCCTCGGTTTGGTTGGATCTTCCGCTTTGAGTTTTTGCAAAATCCTCTGATAGAATAGAATTTGGTACATTTAGACCTTGAGTTGAACTCAAATAGATTAAACAAGTTTCATTTGGAACGCTAGAGTTAGTTTTTGGCAAGTCAAGTGAAGTTAACTTAACCAAGGGCTTTACAGTTGTGCAGCTTGGTACGTGTACAAAGTGATTCAAATCTAAGCGTTATGGCAGATTTTGACTTTGGACAGATTGAGAACTTTATAATACTGCATTGTATTAAGAATAATTCTGTCTTGTTCCGCTTTTACTTTTGTGAGATCGTTGGATAGTATCTCATTTAATCATCTATACTGATACACTTATGAAGGGAGAGCACTTATGGTGAAGCCTTGTTTGGACTTCCAATCGTACCCCTTTATATTATACTACTACAAATTAAACAAGATTTGATTGAATTCACTAGTCGAAGCTTCTTAAATTTAATAAATAACCGCTCCACCCACTACACCCACTACAATTAAAACTTCTTCTTTTTCTCCATTATTGCAACCACTCCGCCCAAATAATCACCCGTCGACATTTTTACTCCATTCTACTGCACCTTGCCTCTCGGTCTCCAATGGCATGAGAAACTCATTTCCTTGTTATGTACCTTTTATTTAGATTTGCTTCTGTTTTCTTTAACTGCACACGCAAGTTGGACTCAAATAGCAATCATAGAGTAAACAAGTATATTTTGGCAAGTCAAGTTTGGGTAAACAACTGAATATATCTAGTCTAGGAATTTGCACGAAGTCAATGGGGTGAAAGCTAATTGAAGGAATAGGATGTTCAATACTACTCCCTTTATCTCCTTATAATTGTCATCTTTGGCTTCACACTGTTTAGGAGACCTTAATGACTGCAAATAATACCACTTTCAGTTGTTTTCCATATTAATGCTTTGTGGTACAATATTTTTGTATAGTCGGGAGTATTCAAAACAAACAAGTAGGCCAATATTCGGGCCCCTTAGATTGAAATTGTTCAAGGATGTGGAACACAAACGCAAACAAGCATGAAGCCAAACTAATTGTGATAACTCTTTAACCCAAACAAACACGAAGGAATGTAAAGTGTTTAGAAAAATGGCCTTTTCCTGAAAAGAGAGCAGACGAATTAAGTAGAAAAACTTGGACCAGTTTTCAACCACCTTGGAAGCTTCGTGTTTAGCTTGTTGCCTAAAGGAGGAAGGACGATTCAGCTGTTTTTCTATTTTTTAGTTCTTATCAATTCTTCTGGAAGGGTTGTCGCCATCACACACGTGTGTCATAAGCAGTTATGGATAACTTACATAGTTATTTGAACGTGTGTGACATTCTCTTACCTATGGGTTTTTCGGACTTTTGAGGTGTTTCTGTATGGAGTTTAGTGCTCTTTAAGCTGCTTTTTTATTTTATTTTGTCTTGCTCTCGCTTTTTTAACCATTCCGAAGGTCACTGTTGCTTCTTGGTCACTTTCTGTGATCAGTAGAAGAAGAGAGCACAACGCAAATTTATCTGAACCTGGGAAAAAGGTCACTGACCAGTGTTGGTCACACTTGAAGGCGTGGTACGAAAGGTAGACTGAATATGGAGCAACTTATCATATTTCTGCACAAAGTGGAATCTTTCACAAACATCTGGCAATATCTTCCCTCAGTGAGTCTCACCCATTTCCAAACAAAATTAGATAATAGAGCATCTCCTGAAGGTACTTCACTTAAAAACTCTTTTAAGAGAATGCCCTAGGAGATATAAATTGAAAATGTTAAAGAAAAATCTGAAAAACACTCTCTAGATTAGAATGTGGTGACATGTGCCATGTTCATCTTGAACGATTGTCCCAAAATCGGCTCTCTTCTTAAAGTTTATATTATGCTAGTTATGGCTTGTGAGTGGGGATTTACCATTTTTGGACATGAGGGTGATGAGGTTTCTTGGAGTGGTATTTAATCTGCTCTTTTTACACGTAACTATTGGTTGTAAAGTGGATGTATTACCCTGAGAGTGGTAGCCGGTAGATATATTCGAAATATTGTTCTGTTGATTTCCCATTTATGCTATAGATCCAACAGAATGAGGTTATTACCTCCATCGATTATATCACTATCATCACGGTGGTGCTGATTTAATTTTTTCTTTCTTTCAACCACTCCATTCTAGAGGGTGTATTTTCCCTTAGATGTGATTGAAAGAAGCAAAGTGGTCTTGCATGTATCTCTACATTGTGGTTTCCTGATTTTGGGCATGACTACAGATAACTTAAATGGTGACATAAATGAACCTGTGGAAGATGGGGACACTGCTCTTCATCTGACCTGTCTCTTCGGGTATTTGCATTGTGTCCAGGTTAGTTTATATTTCTTATCCTACAGCTCTGTTTTGCCATAATCAGTGTTTTTTCTGGTCTTCTACGTCCTGATCCCCTGCCATTCCATCTCTCTTTGTAAATTTACAATGTTGGGCACATGGAACCAGGTAACCGGATCCAAGTTATATCTGGCACCTGAATTGTGAAGGAGAGAGCCACATACGCTGCACATAATGGACATTTTCAGGAAATAGAATTAGACTTGATGATCGAGAAGGATTATCTGGGAGAACTAATCTCAGCCACGTGGGAACCACATCTTTCTTACCTCTCTTCATAACCAATGCCACTGCCAAACATTGCAATTATCACCACACGCGCGCGCTCTCTCTCTCTCTCTCTCTCTCTCTCTCTCTCTCACACACACACACACACACACACGCACCCCCCCACCCACACAGACACACCGCGCGGACACACGGACACCCCAGATACCACCTCGTTATTGTATGTGCTTTAAAACATATGAAATCCATTAGCTTCTGATAAAGGAAAAGATGACAAAAGAATCAGAAGCATAGGTTGACCAGAGCTAGGGCTGTTCATGATTTGGGTTACGTTGACTGATGCAGAGGAAGGCGTTGATTTTTGGTTCCAGAAACGCTTGGTACCATTCGATTTTGTAACTTTGAAGAAAGATGACGTGGTGCTGTGGAGTTGTGGCATGGAAGTGCGGTCCTCGTGATATGTGTGCGCGCGGATTTTGGTTTAGTAGAGATGAAAAAAATGCAATCTTTTAAGATCAGGGATGATAGTTGTCGTAGTGAAGAATTACTCTGATGGCTCCTGTTTGCGAAGATGTTGGATCTAGCGACAAGGGGAGGGAGGACACAGAGAGAGAGGGGAAGGAGGGGGTGGGGGGGTATAACGGGTTGCTTTGAGCAAGATGAGGAGGTCGCAGATCTGCATGAGATAAGTTAAGGTTGTGTAGATGGCAATATTTTTGGTGGTGATAAAGTGGAGAGAAAAGAGATTGGAGAGCTAAGTAGCACGAACACTGCCACTGAGTCCAACGCCGCCACTGATAGGGACACTGGACATCGCAATTTTCAAAATAACATATTTTGGACACCTCAGGACATCGCTATATATGTTTATGTATATATTATGTGTGAGCATGTTTACTTGAGTTTCAAACACATTCTGCTCATTAAAAAGTAAAACACCAATTGATAAACAATAAATTAGAGTCATGCTTGAAATCAAGTACGATAGATAATATGGTAGTGCAAGATTTCATAAAAAGAAGCCAAAAGGAAAAATAAATGGCTTTCATCTCTTCCATCCACCAAGATTTAATCAACATCAATTGCGTCGTCACATTTATTGTCCTTTGGATCTCCATCATCTACCTCTTCCCTGCACACCCTTTTCAATTGTGATATGTGTGTTCTCCATTAGATTGCCTTCGTAAAAGAGTCCTATCAGTTAGGCATAAGTCGATTGGAATAGAATCTACCATTAGGGCAAAGCCCTAGTCTTCCGACTTATAAATATGACCCGAACTTTAACATTCCATCATGACCCCAATTTAATTGAAAATTTGCAATTTCGCCACGTAGGTGTTGGAAACTGCTACATACGGTGTCGGACACTTATACGTAAGGTGTTCAACATGGTGTCCAATAATTAAAAATAAATAAAAAATGTCCGGACACCGCCAAGAGGTGTCTGACACATGTCTGGAGGTGTCTGAGGGGTGTCCCCATGTCGGTAGGTGGTGGACACCATACCTCGACCCATAAGAGATGTCCGTGCTTCCTAGCTTGGGAGAGATGGTCATGGCATATATGGGTGGGTTTCACGGGGAGGATAGTGAGAAAGAGCATCTACCTCTTCACTCGACAAGTGCAGCTAGCATTTCATTTCTGTCAACACGGGCTTTTGCCATTACCATTTTTTATTGGTTTGTAGTTGTTGGTTGCCTTATGGAAAACTGTTAAGTAATTAATTTCACTCTTTGTAGCTCCTGTTGGAAAGGGGTGCTTGCATGGAGGTTAAGAGTGAAGATGGGGCGATTCCTTTGCATGATGCCTGTGCAGGAGGTCGGCTATATACCCCAATGGCTACATCTTAATATCGTGTGATGTAATATCTCTGTTAATCTTTCTCCTTTTTTGAGGGATCATCTGCAGGCTATACAGAGATAGTTCAACTTTTCATTAACAGCGCTACCGATCCAGAATGCAAGAAGAGAATGCTAGAATCAGTTGATGTAGAAGGTGATACTGTGAGTGCATTCTGAATTCTGATCAGAACATTCTCTTTTGACTTGCCTTCTGGTTACTATCATTTTCGTTTTTCTTTTAATGTGACGGCTGTTTCTTTTATGATGTCTACAGCCTCTTCATCATGCAGCAAGAGGTGAACACGTGGATGTTGTAAGGTTGCTGTTGGCTGCTGGGGCATCTCCTACTAAGCCAAATAGTTACGCAAAGGTTTGTATTAGAGAAATGTATTGATGCTCCCCCTCCTCCTCCCCTCTTACGTGAAAATTTAATAACCCACCTTTTTTCCCTTGTCTATATTTCCCAATTCTTTGCAGATCCCAAGTGAGCTAGCTGACCCAGGCACAGAGGCTAGGAGAATTTTGGAAGCTGCCGCTGGTGTTGTGGCATGCCAATAGTCTTAGGTAATACTCGAGTTTTGTGATGCGGCATGCCAGCAGGATTACTTGCTGTACATGTTTAATTGGATTGCAGCCGTTAACATATTGTTTATGTGTTATGACAAACTAAACTATTTACTCTTGGTGATGGAGAGGGATGGGTGATATGCTCAATCTTGTGTTCATGCGACTTTTAGAAGTTCGAAGACCTTGTGATGTGAGTTTTATTGGTATCAAAGCTTGCGTACTCACAGAATTTTGATCTCTCTTACTAGTTTTTCTCTTGAGGACATTCTGACCCTCTATAGTTCCTTCGGGGAAGCTAATTGTTTCATTCATCACATTGACAAGGTCGACAAGCTCAGCTTCAAAGATGAAAGGTCACAAGAGAAGCAACTGGGTTTTGTACAGCCCAATTTTATTAGGGCTCATTCCAATTCGGAGCCTTCTTATTGCATGCATATGGTGCTTTTATTTTGTCAAGTAAAGGCTCTGTTTGACAAAAAAATAAAATTGGTTTTCAG
This sequence comes from Escallonia herrerae, assembly GCA_033070095.1. Lineage (NCBI taxonomy): Eukaryota > Viridiplantae > Streptophyta > Magnoliopsida > Escalloniales > Escalloniaceae > Escallonia > Escallonia herrerae. Next base: position 633,843 of record JAVXUP010000149.1, read on the forward strand.
TTTTTCAAAAAAAAAAAATTAAGAGCAGTTTAAATTTTTTTTTTTTACAAAAACAAGTGGGTGTTTGATAATCTAGTTTTTTTTTTTTTTTTGATAACCCAATTTTTTTTAAAAATTTTTATTTTGTGGTGGTTTGCGGTGGTGGTGGTAGGTCGTGGTGGTGGCCGACGGTAGTGGTGGTTGGTGGCTGTCTGCAATCGGCGGTGGTTGCTAAAAGTGGCTGCCGGAGGTGGCTGTCGGCGGCCTGCAGTGGCTGCCGGCGGTGGGAGGGTGGTGGTGGCCTCAAAAAAAAAATTTATTTTTTGAGTTTTTAAAAACATGATTGATTTAAAATTTGGAAAAAAAAAAACCCTGTCAAACGGGGCTTTAAACTAAAAGAGGGCTTTTTTAAAAGCAGTGTCTGAAATTATTCATGATATATTTGGCTCAAGTATTTAATTTTGTTCAAACTCACCAGGTGAGTATTTAACTTTATTTTATTTATTTAACTTAAGTCTGTTGTCTAAAGGAGGCTAATAGCTATTTAAAAATTTTGGGGATAAACCTCAAATTTTAAAAGGTCTCTCAAAACACAAACATATGTCGCAATTGTGCTTGTCGATTTATTTACGATATGTTGAGGGTGTTTTGGATTGATTTATGATCATCAAACATGATTAAATTCAAAATGAATTAGTTTTCAAGTGTTTGGCCAAAAAAAAGAAAGGTAAATCGATTGAATGTGCTTCAATGTGCTTAAACTGATTCAATCTAGAATTCTTATTTTCTTGGATTTTGATTTAACCAGTTTTGGAGAATTAAGTTTAATCAAGAAAATTACCAAAATATCTTACGTGCGATTAGACTTTAAATGTCCTGTTTAAATTTGAATGCAATTTATGGTAATTTTGTCGCACTAAATGTACTTTTCATGTATTTTTATCCAAAGACTTTCAACATCTAATCTTTATGCTTAAAATTTATTTTTGAAAATCAATTACAAAGGGCCCCTATTTCATTAATTTACCTTATCACTTTCCTTCTCTGTCCAATGCTAACCAAAAAGCCACCACTTACGTCCATGGTTAACCCACCATCAGTGTCACTCTACACCAAAATTACATCGATACTACCATATCTTTTGTATCTCTATCTACAAGCCCAGCAGCCACGGAGCCACCAACTACCTTGATGGTCAAATAACAATAGACATCACCGCCAACAGCACCAACGCAACCCATACCCTCCTAGCATTACCATGTGCATGCACCCTATGCTGTGGCACCCTTAACTAGTTTCGTCACCCATCCCTTGATTGCTCATTATCTTCTTAGATCTAGGTTTTGTCTTGTTCAATTGTTAGGTGGCGCGGTGGGTAGTTGTGTGCGTACCTGTGTACGCCAGTGTGTGCATTTGTGACTCAAATTCATTCAATTTTTGAAGATCGGTATTACAAAATGTCACCGGTAATAATCTCTTAACCAAAATGAACCCACTGCCACCACCAAGACCAGTCGCTGCCGCCATATTTCATGGGCACTTTAAATGTCAAGATGTTATTTATTAGAGACATAACTTGTTAATCAAAACCGCATTTGATCCTATTCTCACCTATGGTGATAGACGTCGGCATTCATCAATAATCACGGCTTTTAGTAGTGATTGTAGAGGTGGCTGATGGGGGTATGTGGCGTCGAAAAAAAATTGGGTTGTCAAAGATAGTGGTGGATGTGTTGGAAGACAAAGATGAAGGTGGTGGAAACAATCTTTGAGATTGAAAGAGGAAAAAGATGTTGAGGAGTGGCGGTAGTGGGGTCGAACACTGGTGGTGCTGTTATGACTTTGGGTGGGGTTTGTGGTGGTGGTGGTATTGAGGTTGTGGAACGGCTGTAGTGGTGCTAGGGCCATGGCAGGGTTGTGGTGGTAGGTGGGTTTGTGCTAGTGTCGTGGTGGTAGTGGGGTTATGGCAGGGATATGGTGGTGCTGGGGTTGAGGTTATGGTAGGTTTATAGTGGTGAATGGTGCTGTGTCGGGGTTGTAGTGGCCTGAGGCAGGGGTCGTGATTGTGGTTGTGATTGGCTAAGCAGGTGGTCTTGGTCAAGTAAAAAGAATAGCAGAGTTAGGTTTGTGTTTAGGAAACTTTTTTTTTTTAAGTTTATATTTATCCCAAGACCTTTAGACGGCTGTTAGCCTTCTTTAGTCTGCGGACTCAATCGAATAAGAAAACAAAGTTAGGTACTCATTATGTATGTGTATGTATCCAATCCGGATTGTTGTATACTTTAAAATACATATTTGAGATTAGACCCAACAAATAATAAAGAGATTGTTTGAGAGATATACCACGTCATCCTGTATTTTCTTTTTCTTATTTTGCAATACTATTATGTGTTTGTTAACGGACAAAAATACAAAGTTTTAAGAATGTCCCTTACATTCATCTTTACCTCTTCCGTAAGTAATTTTCTTATAGTTAGGGTGATGTCCCAAGAAGTTTTGCAAAGGAGTTTATAAACTCGTAAAAGCGATGACCACTTAAACCGTTGTTGTTACTAAACCTAATAGCGCCAAGCAATACTCATGTAATAATCTTGTTACAAGCGATCATTTTTCAAATCACGGTATTAGACAATGAAATGTTTCCAAGATATTATAACCTTAATCTAAAAAATGCTAGTACAAAACGATGTTGTTCATTGCTGTCCAACAGTTTAAAATAGTAAAATTGCTATAGTTTATTTTGAATTGCCATTACAAAATTATTTAAAAGGAAACTGTCATTCTCATCTCCTTATATATTTTTTATACCCTTTTGTTGTTAGAAATATATTTCAGGGACAAGTTTTGACCTTTTTTCGTTGAATGTGGTGAATTAACACATTTGGCAATGAAATAGCCTATTACGGTTTTAAATTGGAGAAACTAACATTTTGCAACACCATAGAAAAATTTCTATGGCGTGACTTGAAAATGACATAGTTCACACAATTTTGTGTGAAATGACAAAAGCATAGAACTAATAAAAGAACCATTGATCATTTAGTAATATATAGGGATAATTGCAAAAAACACTCTTGTGGTTTAGGGTATTTGCATAATTCCCCCTGAGGTTGGAAAAATTGCAAAAGAATACCTGTGATGGCAAAAGTGTTGCAACCGACAGTTTCCGTAACGAAATGAAAAATTGTCCAAAATACCCTTATAATTAAACCCTAAGATTGTTTCTATGCATCGTAATTCTCGAACAGAGAGTGGCACAACCACCCCAGCCACACCGCCACCACTCCAGCCTGCCCTTCATCGCCACAAGCCCGAGCCCTACCATTACCCCCAAGCCATGCCCGATGTCTCTACAAGCCCAAGCCCTTCTCTCTCATCACAACCACTCATCGGCCTTTCTCCTTCGTCGCCACATTAATCCCACTGTCGTACTGCCCTCTTTTCCATCGTTGTCGAGTTTTACCCCTATAGTATAACGGGAACTTTTTGTGGAGTAATAGACTTAGATATTGCTGATTTACCCAAATTGCACAAACTTAGATCTGGGGTTTTAATCGCACCTTGTGATTTGAAACCTTTGATTGAAACCCTAGACCTAAGTAAGTGCGATTAAGGTTCGAATTGAAACCATTGACTGTTGTTGACGTGGATATGTGGTGTTTGGTCGGGGTGCAATGATGGTGTGAGGATGGCGGTGATGGGACTAGGTGGTGATGGCTGCTGCGGCATTGGACGGTGATGGCAGCAGCAGGACTGGGCGGTGATGACAGTTGCAGCATTGAGTGGTGATGGCGGCAACGAGATAAGTTGAGGGTGTTGGTGGTGACGAAATTAGATGAGGCAGGTGGCAACGACGGGATTATATGAGGCAGGTGGCGATGGCGGCGATCGTGGATGGGGCAGGTGGCAGACGGGTGATGAAGGTGGATGTACGGCTAGGGTTTGGTTTCATTGAATTAGGGAAGAAAGTTAGGTGTTTGGGAGAGAGATATAAATTGAGGGCATTGTAGTCATTTCATTATATTAAAATTTATGAAACGCATTTCTTAGGAGCCTGAGCAACACATGCCGCTAGTTTGAGTGATTTTTCTAACAGTTGCAACACTTTTGTGATCACAAGTGTTCTTTTGCAAATTTTCCAACCTCATGGGCTTTTTGCAAATACCCTATACCACGAGGGTTTTTCTGCAATTATATACTATAGTCATTAATAATTGATCAAAATTGCGTTGTCTTATAACCACATGATAAAGAACTTTTTAAAGCATACCAATATATTATAAAGCCCTTAGAAATAGTATTATCGTCTAAGATCAAGGTTTAAAACTCAATCTTCATTGTATGCAAAAGTAAGTCTTTCAAGCACCTGCAAGTAAATTTTTTGGTGATATGATTTTTAATGGTATAGAAATATACTCCGCTCTATTCTATTAAATTTCACCTTTTTGACCTTTTTTCAAATCTTAATATAGTTTTGATAAATGCATACTTTGAATCAAACTTGGATAGCAATCATAGATAAAACAAGATCGGTTTGACAAGTGGTAAGGATCATGAATAAAGTCAATATTTACATTTGGCATACAACTATTCAAATTAATTTTATTTTTCTCTCCCTTCCACCTCAACATGTCCTATTGAAAAACAACTCTTTCTTTCCCTCTCGAAAATTTTTATCTCTCAACATTCCTATAATTTATACAAGTACAATAAGTTTTCACAATATAACAAAATTAACATCTCTTCTTTTATTCTAGTACAAGACATATATATATATATATATATATAGGTTTATTAAAAACCTGGACACATGGTTACTACTATTGTTATTAAAATTAGTAGAAAATCAGAAATAGCATTATTTATCATTACTATTCCACATATAAATATAAATTTTTAATAATTATTTTTTCAGTATACAATGCACGGTATCAATACTAGTAGTAATTCAGCGAAACAGAGAAAGGATTACAGAGCAACCGTTACAAAATAGAGATACATTGGGGGCAAAATAGAGGTGTCAAATGGGCCGAGCTTGGGCCTGCCCGGCCCGGCCTAAGCCCATCAGGCCTCCAGCAAAACGGGCCAGGGCGGGGTCCGGGCCTCTGTCAAATGGGCCGGGCAGGGCCAGAATGGGGGAAATCTGGGCCTAGTCCAATTTTTTTTTGTTATTCAAAATAATATTTTTTTTTTGTTATTCAAAATAATATTATTATTTTACTATCTATTTTGTTATTATTATTTAATAATATAAATACTAGCTTTTTATATGTATTTTAACAAATATTTTTTTACGCACGGTACCAATACTAATTTTTATGTAAGAGGGTAAAATTAGTCGGTTTGATATTTATTGACAAATAAGTTCGGCTTATTATCAATTAGTACAAACTTTTTTACAACTCAACGATTACTTCCCCAATCACTCAGAACTTGGGCCAACTGATCAGGGGAAGTCAAAATCTAAAATTATGTACAATTTTAAACAAATGATTTTACCATCTTCCCTGGCCCTTGAAGCTGATAGTAAAGATTCAACCTACATGGCCATAACCTCCCACTTACTGGCATGTTCCGCGAGTTACTCATCAACTGGAAGTTGACTCTTCTCTCTTTTTACACTTCTTACAAAGTAAGGTATATTTGTGCATTCTCAAAATGTTGTGTTGCTTAGCTCAAATTTAAAAATAATAGATCTGTGGCCACGAATATTTGTTTGTTCTCTCACTAATGATCAAAAAGTAATAGATTTCTTCTACATTTTAGTCATAGAAGGCAAGCAAATACACCTTAATTTAAAAAAATTGAAAAATGCCATTTTTCTGGCCAAAAGAGGGCCAGGCCGGGCTATTTTAAGGCCAGGCCCGGACCTATTTCTCAAAAAATTAGGCCTGGCCTGGCTTTGGCCCAAGCCCTAAGGGTTAGGGCCAATCCGGACCAAAAAAAGGGCCGGGCCGGGCTGAACAGGGCCAAAAAAGGGTTGGGCCAGCCCGCGGGCCGCCCGGCCCATTTAACACCTATAGCAAAAGAGCAACAATAATTGGGGGGGGGGGGGGGGGGGAACGGGCGGTTCCGGTTGACAGCAGATTGTAACTTCACTTTACACGGATCCATCTCTCTTTGTTTTCATTCGCCAACTCTCTCTCCTTCTGTCTCTCGCTCGATCGCTCTCGGACCCAGAAAGAGAGAAAATCCGGCCCATCGGGGCCGATCCGAAGAAGCTTGGCTCCGTATTTCAGATCGGAGGAGACTCATTCGGGGAGAGTCGAGAGAGATAGGGGAGAGAGCCTCGGTTTTCTAAACGGCGTGAATCATGGCGGCTCCGCCGGCTAGAGCTCGCACCGATTACGATTACCTCATCAAGCTCCTCCTCATCGGCGACAGCGGCAAGTCCTCCCCCCCCTCTCTCTCTCTGTCTATTGAATTAGGCTTTGTATAATTAAACTGAATGCTTGATTGCTAGTGAACTTGATTATTTTTTTTTAGGTTTTATTTTCTGCGTACTTAAAGCTGACTGGCCTTCGTTTATGTTATTTAGCCTTATAATTTCCGTCTAAGGTTGATCTTATGATTGATTTAGTATGTAATTTTAGGGATTATGATGGATCATACGCGTAGGTTATGTTAGTAGCTTGAGCTGTCGAAGTAATCTGTAGCTTCAAGTATCGTATGGTGCTGTGAAGATAGGTGGGAGGTTTTGGGTATAAAGGGTTACAGGTATTCTATTAGGCTTGTTGGGGTGGACGAGTGTGCCTTATTGAGGAATCAGTTCGGCACTGGAGTTTGGGTATGTAGTACTGCAGATGGATGGCCGTTGTAGTTCAGGTTATAGTATCCGGAGCCGTTTAGATGGCATTTATGGCGAGGACATTTTCACAGATTGACTTTCAGCCAGGTAATTAAGGATTCGGAACCCGGGCCAGTGCATCTTCTTTCTGGCAGGCACTGGAGTAGGCAATCTTTCTTTCTCAATCTGAAGATATTCTATGCCTGCCCTGGGTGGTTATTCTGGTGGGTCTTTTCCGTGGAGGAGTATTCGGCATGGTCCTTTGTCTGTTTCTTTGTACGGATGGCACCTACAGTGCTATTTTGATACATGATAACCTAAGGAGGAGAGAAAGATTTTGCTTAGTTGGTGCCTCATGTCCACGAAAGACAGGGAGACTCTGCATTGGTTGCTTATTAACTGTGAGGTGGCTAGTTGATTGGTGCCCTTTTTAAAACAGTTGGGGAGGAGCTGCAAGTGCGGAAAGGGGTAAAGCCTCAAAGGTGTGTAGGAGGATCCAGAGAGCAGATGGCCTATCTTATGTGGACAGTATGGAGGGATAGTTACTTGTTTGAAGGGACAGAGCAAACCATTCAGCGTTTGCCCGAGTTATTCTTGAGCCACTTGTTGTCCTGGCTCAAGGAGGACTTTTAAGGTTCAGATGTGGCCTTTCGCAGATTTTGTTGGACCTGTCATATAACAAGATTATTTTGGCCTGTAATGTGGGGTAGCGACCCTGTTTTTTTTAGCTCTGTACGGTGTATCTATTTGTTGCAGTCACGTCATACAGTTTCAAATTATCTTATGTGTATATTTTGTTGGATGGCAGAAATTAGTTGTATCCATCACATTGTTCAGTGATCGTATGGCCTTGCCTTCTTTTTTCCTTTGTAAAGACTCCAACGAAGTTGCCCTTTATTACTTCATTGTTTAAGCATGTGAAACCTTTCTGGATGGAGTTGTTTTGGTAAAACATGTTGCTAGATGTGTCTCTGTGCATCTAGCCCCGAGACGTTTTACTAAACAACTAAAAGCAGCAAAATATTCACGGAGAATCATCTTTTACTGCTGTTACATAACGAATAGGAAGAAAAGGAGAGGATTTTTTTTTTTTGGGGGGGGGGGGTGCAGCACATTCTCCTGTCACTTATTCGACAATATCATGATCTCAATTCATTAGATTAGTTACCAGATAAATACTAAATAATGTAAATTTGGAGGAGTGTCAATTTTGTCCTTGTCACCCAATTTTGTGGTTTAGATGTGGTGAGTGGGAGATCCTCTTAGAAAGATACTCCCGGAGACCTTGAAAGAGCAACTTCAAGATGATAGACAGGTGCGGGGTGGTGGGGAGGCGAGGTACAAGAGAGGGTTAGAGAGATGCCTAAGGGCTAGAAGGCATTCTAGGAACTCATTGATCTTGAACAAGCTTGTAATCTAACTCCGGTTGGGTAGCTTTAGTTTCTCTTCCGGCGTGTAGGTTTGTATGTTTATTAGCTAATTTTGACAGGGTCCAACTGAATGTCTGTACACTCATCTCATAAAATACACAAGCTTGGCTATTTTATGGAAAAATTTTGGCAGCACCCGGTTGTAGCAAGAGGATACAAACCCATATGGCGACAATCAATTGTCGCTAAACATGATTACCTGCGTTTAATTTGTCAAGTTAAGATATTGCTGCTAAGAGTTTGGCTGTATGTGTCTTCAAATTGCCACTAACCATATTTAACAACCATTAACCGTCGCTCGAGGGGGATTGTCGCCTCTTGCTACAGTCCGGGTTTTTGCCTTCCACTACTTTATTTCACTGCTCAATCTAGAGTCGAGCACAAGATTTACCTCGAAATGAATGCCTCAGAGACTTCTTTGAATAGAAGTAATTATGCTGTATGATTTTACTGAATGAAGTACGTCAGCCTAATTATGTAAAGTGACCTTCTATTAAGTGGTATCAATGCATAAGGCCCTTAAATAGGCCTGTTACCACCTGATTCAACTTCATTTCAAGAATATAGGATTTTGTACAGAGTGCTCAGATGAGGCAGTTTCTGTCACCAAGGGTTATTAGGATCCACAAATCAGATGGAATCTAGTATAGAAAAGTTGCCCCACTCCTTTTGGGGAAAGCTTCTTGAACATTCGTCAAACTAGTTTTTACGATCGCAAAAGAAATTTCTCATTGTCTTCCTTATTGAAAAAGTTTTGTCGCATCGTCTGACTGTGAGTTCCTTTTTTCTTGTCTTCGGAGTTTCGTTGTTATTTTTTGTTTCATGGGGGGGTTTGTAAATGTGAGATAAGTTGCATTTGATATGAATTTGGCATTGAAAACTAAAGACTTCAATTTGACTACTTTAAGATAACTGGATCAAAACCATTCTTGCAACATTAAGGTCAAACGGATCTTAGTTGCACAAAGCGGGGGCGGGGGCGGGAGAGGGGGCGGGGTCGGGGAAGCGTAAGCACCAAGAAGAATCTGAGGTTGGGAGCGTCTTGAATAAATAAATGCGTAAAGAGTATTATCATTTGTTTAGCATAGTTTACATAGATAGCAACAACAGACAAGGAGACTTTAAGGACTTGAGGGAAGAGAGAAACAAGGAATTGAGTTGAAAAGAGCTTGATTTTCATGTATTCTATCACTTGTTCCATGCATCTCTATCCAGCTAGCAGGATCGAGTTCCCATCTTAGCTTGGGATGAGATCGCATGAAGCTCCTAACTTAGGATCGCAAAAGCGAGTTTCCGAGAGAGAAACGTCACCATATTCGGAGTTTCCTGCAACTAAGAAACGGATCTTTTTTCCTAATTCGTCTTTAATGCATCACCTTAACTATTGAGAAGCGTGATATTCTTCTTTGTTCTTTGCCTTCATTACATCACCTTCAGTAGGTCAGAATTGACTTCTCTCCATATTCATCTTTGATGAGTCAGCTCATTTTGAAAATCTCAATTCTTCAAACTTTTGTGATATTCTCCTTTTTACCTTTTGCCTTCATTGAATCACCTTCAGTTAGCTCCTCTTCTGCTCGATATCGAATTACAGGTACTATGTATCTGTGCCCCTGTAGGCGTCTGACCTTTAATTAATAGCAACTATCATCCGATTGCAGGGGTTGGCAAGAGTTGCCTGTTGCTGCGTTTCTCAGATGATTCTTTTACAACAAGCTTCATTACCACAATTGGGTGTGTATTTACAGGCTTTTACTATTCTTTATGATAAGACTGGAAACATGTCTGACAAGTATCAAATTTTTTTTTCTAGAATTGATTTTAAAATCCGGACCATTGAGCTTGATGGGAAGCGCATCAAACTGCAAATATGGGATACTGCTGGCCAAGAACGTTTCCGGACCATCACAACAGGTTCATTATTTGTTTGCGAGTGACAATATTAGGGTTATTCTTATTTAAATTACAGGAGTAACACATGATATCAGAATGAAGCCAGAAAATGGTCTGCATTTCTGTGGATTGGTATTCAGAAAACACCTCTACCAATCTGTGTTCTGACACATTCTTAGCATGTTGCATGCAGCAAGGATCCAGAAGCCTCATTTAATGAAAATAAGTCTTGCTGAATCAAATAGTGATCGTTAGTCATGATTACGTAGACAAGACTCAACATGTCCGCTTCTTGCAGAACTGCCAGAGAATGCACAATCATATTTATCCTACTTTTAATAGATTGTTTGATGATATCACTGTGGCCTCCATGGATTGTTTTTCCTTTTAATTATTCAGTACTTTTTCCCTCATAAGATCCACCATTTACTTTAACGTACAGATATTTTCATCCTACTTAAATTTCTAATTTGCATCTTGTTTGTTTTGTAGCTTATTACAGGGGAGCCATGGGAATATTATTGGTCTATGATGTCACAGACGAGTCATCCTTTAACAGTATGACCAATTTTATCTCCTTGCTATTTCTCGGGCATATATATGTAATTTCTACTATTTCAACTAAGTCAACTGTCTAGACTCCTGTTCACTTCTCTGCCAGGAGAGGCTGATGATCCATTGAGGCGGCAAGTCCCATTGATTTTCTTAACTATAGCATGAAAGCTTTTGTTGTATTTATGAGCCCTGATGTAACATGCTTGCAGACATTAGGAACTGGATCAGGAATATAGAGCAACATGCCTCTGATAATGTCAACAAGATACTTGTGGGTAACAAAGCTGACATGGACGAGAGCAAAAGGGTAGCTATTTGTTTAGATTAATTTTTCCAGACTGAAGGCTCTACTTCTTAAACCCATTTATGGACTAAAGTTGGAAGTTTTTGACAGGCTGTGCCGACATCACGTGGCCAGGCACTAGCTGATGAATATGGTATCAAATTTTTTGAGACGGTGGGTTTTTTTAACAGTAATGTGATTGCAGTAGCTCTTTTCAAACATATTTAGAATGATATTTAAGGGCATGACGAGTTCATAGATATAGAATTACAAAGAGTTTGTCATATATATGTGCAACTACGATATTTGGACTGCGGGGCATACACTGAATCTGTTGAACCCTTTTGAACAGAGTGCAAAAACAAATTTTAATGTGGAGCAAGTTTTCTTTTCTATTGCTAGAGACATAAAGCAGAGACTTGCAGATAGTGACACCAAGGCAGAGGTACACTATGGCTGTACGAGTTGCGGATTCATACTACTAAATACTTGAAACAATGCTAACTGCTTTGGCTTTTGCCCTGTATTATGCAGCCTCCAACCATCAAAATCAGTAAGCCTGACCCAGGCAAGGGTTCAACCGCTGTGGAGAAATCAGCATGTTGCGGGACTTGAGCAGCCTCACCTGGTCTAGGTTGCAATGCACGTACCCTTGCACATGTGCTTTTGTCACACAAACATGGAAGAAGTTTCTTATTCACCAAGGCGAATTGGGAACACCTTCATCCTTGTCGTATTTAAACCGATGGTGGTGTTTGCTTCCTCAATCAGAAAGGAAGTCATATCTTTAATGGTTTTCAAAATGTAGAATGCCTGCTCTGCAGTTTTCAAAGGAATTTCAACTGGGTGTTTGCTTGTACTGTTAGTTGTTACCTTCTGGAAGTCCATCCTTGAGTTTATAATATCATTTTGAACTTGTCTTGTTCAATATACTGTTCAGTAATTTATCTTGGCTGGCGAATGCTTTCTCTCTACTATTTATCTTTCATTACCCAGTTTTTTTATGTGCCTACCATTTTAATCTCTGAGAGATCGCTTTATTTGCCTTTTAGTTTAATCCGAGAATTGTACCCATAAGTAGCTACACTTGGGACATTTCCACTTTCCAAAACCTTGCAAAATTAACCTAGCGGCTTTACATTGCCATACACTGAATGCAGAACTTATCACTACGATAACTCACTCTGATGGATCCATAACACGCTACAAAACTACTAGCGGAAGGCATCCTTACCCATGATAGAGGGCTTCATTAGCAATGATAAGTTAGAGCTTTGGCAATGTGTTAATGCGGGGAAATAGACAGATCATTCTACCTTTTTTTTCTGGTTCCCCAAAAAGAGATGCAAACTTGAGAGGTAAATAAGTTGAGGAAAAAAAGAATATGATTGGAAAAGGAAAACGGATATACATAAAATAATAATAATAATAATAATTATTATTATTATTATTATTATTATTATTATTATTATTATTATTATTGTCTATTGGCATTTATTAGAATACTGCTACGTACATCAGAGGATTCTTATCCCGAGGTTTAGGTTTTGGCATTCAGTTCACACCCATTCACTTTGTTAGGTGGAAATTTCATGGTAATATGCACCAACGGTAGTAACTTCCATCCAAACCAAGTTCAAAAAGTAAAAAAAATAAAAATAAAAATTCAACAATTCGCACTAAATACAGAAGACATTACATGCGATTTTGTTTTCGGAGCAACCTGTACGAGAGGGTTAACAAAAGCCACAAGGCAAAGAACTTTACACAATCTAGTAAATGTTGTTCGAGTATGTATCAATATGCCCATAAACTGGGACAGTCCAAGCACAAAAACAAAGAAGAATTGGATGAATTCATCATTTACATGACCTGACCATGAAGATCAGTGTGGCATTAGCATCGCTGCTCGCAACATTTTTCTGAAAACAAGCCCATTGACATCAGGGCCTATTTTGCAGCAATTTATGAGCAACAACCACCACTAGGAGGCGACTGGAGTTCTGGTTTTTGTTTTAAGATATTTCTCTTCACTACGGTTGATCCTTCTTCCAAGAGACTTGGAACCTCCATTATCTGCATGTAAAGATATGAAGTTTAGACAAAAAATTTCAATGGGGAGTTAGATAAGTCAGGTTACTTGCCTTTAGTGCAAGCTCGTTGAAGCATTGTTCCACGTTTTCTCGTGTCTTAGCACTACATTCAAGAAATAAACAACCATGTTCTTTTGCAAGAGCGATCCCTTCTTCCCTACTCACGACCCTTTCGGATTCCTGAAGTTGCATTTGAAACGAAGTCATCAAGAGTGTTAAGAAAGAGTTAAATCTTTGACTACTCATCAATAACTTAATTCATCAGATAACAACAATAACAGAAACTTGCAAACATAGAGATGATACATCATAAGTATCTGCCATATCTATTTAACAAAAAGACGCAGGCCTGTCTTGCCCGTAGACAGAAAGACAGGAATGGAAGTATGAATTGCTTTAATGTTGCAAAATGACAGGGGCCCGTCTTGCCAGTAAACAGAAAGACAGAAAACGGAAGTATGAACTGCTTTAATTGCCAGCAAGTGACATGCATACTATTAGATGAATAATAAGACACATCCTGTGTTTACTTGACATGGCATAATTAGCATTTCATAAGACGAGGTCAACTGAACTGAATGAATAAAGTTTTGAAAAACTTAAACTTATCTCAAAATAAATGTACAGTAGAATCACAATAAACGTGCTATTAGACATTAAAGCAGTTATTAGACATCCCTTATGCAAATGCTAAAGAAGGCTTACTAAATGGCAGTCAACTTAAAATTGAGGTAAGTGAAACAGATAAAGAATTATGTCTCCAAATAAGCCTTATAGAGAGCAAGAACAATTATGTTAATGAAATAGAATGCCAAAGCTAGAGAACATTCCGTTCAGAGCAGTCAAGTGAAGTTGAACAGTGAACTTAGCTATCCTAAATCAAATCAAATAACCTGAATTAAGCAAGCAATAAACAACATAATTACCGAAGTTGCATGTCCAAGGCCATTGTACAGCTGCAGACAACCAACCACTTTCGTGCCTAGGCACTAGAGATGAGAGATAAGTTGGAGCACCAGCAAGTAGTATTTGAACCAAATACAGGACATAGATCCACATTTACCAAGAAATGATCCTTAGCCATAACCACTCTGAGAATTAACCAGCCATTTATGACTCATTTCTTTTGTTTACAAGTCATTTATGAATTAAACTCAGAGAGGTGCACATAAAGATGCATCAACCTAGAAACCAACACAACAGTCTACGTACTTAACTGGGGACGTACTTGAGATAGTCATATTGGGTGGATTTGGCTTCTATAGGTGTCGGTTTCTGAAAATGTTCCCACCAAAAAAAGAGAAGATCTTGAAACTGCAAAACAGCTCTTTAAGGAGAAAATGAATGAATTGGATACTCTGATACAAGCTGATGTAGAAGGGTATTATAAGAATTTGCAGTAGACACCCTCTCACTCATATAAGGTTTTTGGTAAATCATACATGGAAGTCATGGCAAGCCACACAAGTTCTTATGTCTTAGTTGCAGGATTCTCCAATTTTGGTGACGCTCCCATCCTGGAACCTCGCTCTCGACTCTCGTACCCGTTCCCGCTCCCGCCCAAAAACCCACTATACAACTCATGCTCCCGCTTCGGAACCTCACACCCGCTCCCGCTCCGACCCAAGATTTGTGCATCTAAGTCTTATGCATCATGTTATGAGACTCTATCTCAAACATACCAATTCTAGAATACTATTCGAGGTAACATTGGCATGCACTCGGTAGGAGCTTGTCCTCCGAATGATCAAATTAACAACACAAACCCACTAATTTTATGGCATCACTTGCCAAAGCAATATAAAAGAGAAAGAACACAATCTTTAACCTTCAAGAAACTAGTCCACCATATCGGATCCATTATTTTTCAGCAAGTCATATTATGTTCAAAGATTTGCATCAAGTGGTAGTTATTATGGTATCAAATATCTGCTTCTAGAAATCTTCACATTCAATCTCGTTCATGTACTGGGTCCGTAATCCTATACCTATTTGAACTCAATGCACCTGGCTTCTATGTGAAGAATCAACATGTAAAATTGCACATACGATGTTACATGTGAGTAAAGGTGCAGGAGCTTGATTAGTTGGACTCATTCATCTAGCAGCTTGAGCTTTTAAAGCAAATCAACTCTAACAAAAACTAGATAATTCTGGGATTGGAGCCTCTGCAGACTGCAGCTGGAAGGGGGAAATTGAGGGGAGATGTTCGCCAAGATATGGGGATAATTGTCACAAAGAAAAAGCACGTGTCGGTAAGCTGACCTCTTCTAAGAAGTGCACTCTCTTAACGTCAATTAGTCACCACTACTAGCGAACATCAGCCCTCAATTTCCCCTATGGACTCGATAGCCCTAAAGCCTATATGCAGCAACTTACAAACCGAACTTTCTTCTTCAGCAAACAAGCAGAAATGAGACCACCTGGACTCAATCTCTCATGCATTAGAAGGAAATGCAGACTTACTCTGTCTACTTTGTTTCCAACAAGCATCTTCACGCAGTTCTGATTAGTGGAGTAAAGGTCCAGCTCTTTAGCCCAAACGTCTGACAAGTTTGTAAAGGTTTCTCTTCTTGTCACGTCATACACTACAAGTCAAGAAAAGTTGGAGATTTATTAATGGCAAACATGGGAGACTAATGCAGTAAAAATACCAAAAACAATTTGCAGAAATTAAGTGAGATCAGCTTTTAACAATGTGTTTCTAGTTGTGGGGACCATATGAGGTTTCTGTCACTCAGATAGTAACATATGCATGAGACTACAAGTTGGACACAAGCCATGCAAAACTACCGAGTCGGACAAAATGAAAGTGAAGTTAATTATAGGCCTTCTGCATGCTATATAATGATTTCATACGTAAATCTGCACGCAAACGTGTCGATTATTACTTGTAATAGACCGATGGATATAGGATGCCAACAAATTTGGTCATTGCTACACTACAAATTCAGGTTGCTCAGATCATTTACAAATGATCAACACACAATTTCAGCTGTATGAAGGAAAGTGATCTTGACTGTGATTAATTAGCTGCACGAAACGTACAGTGAAGGACTAAAAAGGACTCGTATTTCATAACAAAAGTATTTACAGAAGGAGCAGACTCATAACAAACAGTACTTTCATAATGAAACCGACATAGATGTTTTGTCATTCTTTAATCATCGACAATGAAAACTAGTTTTAATAGGCAATTATGAAAATGACTTCCATAAGATCTTTCAATCCACATAAAGCAAACTAAGATACAACTTGATTTCTTCAAAAACTTTGCTGATTTATGTATTGCAGATAACTAATATGTCTTGTCAAAGATCTGTTTACATGAATAAATAAACATTTAAAAGCTGAAAACCATCAGAAGGGAGAATGTGGTGTTAGCTTTTTGACTATCAAATTGAACCATCTATGCACACGACAACTAAACAATAGCTTCCTCGGCCAAAACCAGAATTATGCATGGCATGCACGGAAATCAACATAAAATGACCAACTAGTGTATGCAACAGCAAGTACCTAGATACGTTGCTACTCTACAAGAGAGAAAGCACAAAAATGCAGAAGCAAAACCTCCTGTATGCTAAAGTTTTGGGTGCGATGCTCTGGAGCAAAAACAAAGAGGGCAAAAACCGGCTATAAAGTGCAATTATGTACCGAATGATGGAATCTAACAAGACTAGAGAAAGAAAGAATTCTTCTCCCTGGTGAGAAATGGTATCATTGATAGGCAAAAACAGAAATTGACATGTATCATGTATGTATATTTAGGACTGGTCCAGTGCACAATGCTGCCATTTAGCAGTATTAGCGGAAGGTACCGGATAGGCAACCCTGAGCCCATTTTTTAAGAGGATATCCCCCCCGGAGATAAATAATTTCAATATGAAACCGTATTTGGTACATTTCTAGTTGACAAAGTAAACCTACTGACAGAATGACATCGTGTGCTTAAAAGCCTTCAACCTGGCAGGTGGCAAGCTTGTTTATGTTACACTTTACCAACATATTAGATTAACACAAGCCTAAAATCTGCCACTGATTACATTCAACACTGTTTCATAATTAAATTCACGAAAATTTAATGTTCGATACACCCTAATTTAGGATGAACTTATCTCAAAATGTTCATGGCATTACCAAGAATAATCCCTTGGGCACCTCTATAGTAAGAGCTTGTCAATGTCCTGAACCTCTCTTGTCCAGCTGCAATAAAAGTTTAAAATCATAAGCCAATGAACATTCCTCTACACTGCTCCAGGAAAACAATTTCCTTCCCATAACATAGACAATAGTGAAATGACAGAAAGATGAAGTAACATATGGAGCCCAAGCCTAGGCAGTTATCACAGTCTCTTTTATGTAGGCATATTAAGCAGACTCAAATTACACCAACAACAGACTTCTACGATAGAAATCCTGGACTCCAGGACTCAGATACATTCCTGAACTCCAGAACGCAGATACACTCCTAAAGGCAAGAAAGATACCTAATGATGCAATCTAGGATGTGGAATACACAGAGCAGATAACAATAGAAAATAACAGTTGTGGTCGGACAGAAAAGTGCGACTTTCATGTCGGATACTTTATTCAGACTAGAAAATTCTTCTATGATCCTACCCCAGCAACGTCAAATTCTCTTTTTCAGCAAAGAGGTCCATTTAACGGAAATAGATACATTTAAGCGAGTAAAAGTTGTAGTGGAAGTGTGATTTGAAATTAATTTCCGGAGAAAATTGTTTTCCAGAAAGCTTAAGCAGTGCAAAAAAGGCTTAAGAATCCCCAAAAGGCTCAAGTAACCGAACAAGGACTTTAAAGGCCCAAAGATACAAGATCCAATACGATGTTGTAAAAGCACTAAGGCTTTCTCATTTCTTAAAAAAAACAGAGTGCCATCACGGTCAGATGATTGATCTCGACTTTAGATTGCCAAAATCTAATGTGATACGCGCAAACCTTAGTTGCAGGAAACTCCTCATATGGTGACGTTTCTCTCTCGGAAACTCGCTTTTGCGATCCCAAGCTAGGAACTCCACGGGATCTCGTCCCAAGCTAATGGGAACTCGATCCCATTAGCTGGATAGAGATGCATGGAACAAGTGAGAGAATACCTGAAAATCAAGCCCTTTTCAACTCAATTCCTTGTTTCTCTCTTCCTTCAAGTCCTTAAAGCCTCCTTGTCTGTTGTTGCTGGCTATGTAAACTATACTAAACAAATGATAATACTCTTTAAGCATTTATTTATTCAAGCCGCTCCCAACCTCAGATTCTTCTTGGTGCTTACGCTCCCCCGCCCCCGTCCCCGCCCCCGCTTTGTGCAACTAAGGCGCAAACTACAAAATATTTGGACTATAAAACAACAAATATAATAAGCAGCTGTGCAACCCTTCTCTACTGCATCAGGCTCCGTAAACAGAAGAAAAAGAAGAGAAATGACAAGATAATCCTGCTTTCCTTTGTATACACCACAAGGTTTTTAAGTTGGTTCAGAGCATAATACAAGACATCAACCCAAGATTAGTGGAGCACCTTCTCCTAGAACCCTTTATTTTGCAAGTGAAAGGAGTAATATTGGTTGGTTAAGGTCTACAAAAGCACTGGCAGTCTCTACCTAGATCGCATTGCTGTTAAAGATGTGATTCCCGAGCTTTCCACATTCATTGCTTCTAAGAGTACGGATAAATACTTGGCTCTTTCCAAATCTTCAGTTCTTGTCCGGAGGACAGAAGGATAGAGATCATTTAGTATCCAGTAAATTAAACTAACCCAGAGTCCTACCAGCAACAAAATTCTAGAAAGTAAATTGTAAGCTTCATAAAGACCAAGTGCACCACCGATGTGATGGAGCTTTAAACAATAAGAAAGAAAAAGTAACCAAAAAAATGAAAATACTAGCATAAATCCCACATTCAAGTTTAAAAAGGTGAACCGAAAAAATACACTATTGCCACTTTATTACCAGTATCCCAAATCGTAAGCTTCAATCTTTTCCCACCAACTGTGAACAGCTTAATTTTAAAATCCACGCCTGGTCATTTTTGAGAGAGAAAAAAATTAGTTCATCATCAAATGTAAAGACTCGAGTTATAATTCTTGCATTATGAAATTCAGACATTTTAGTGCATCAACAACAATTAGTATGCAGAAACTGATCACAGGCAAGACAAGGAGAAAAGGGAAGAAAAGCTTCAAAGAATGAACTTCTACCTCACAAGATACAGAATGAAAAAGGCGGTACATCTTACCCAAAACAATAAAAACGTCGGAACTCTAAAAAAACAAGATTTTCGGATGACGGAGCTCCAAAAAAAAACTCAACCATACTGTGAGTAGATGACTGTAACCTTGACGCTACGAATAGAGTCTGCGGTGACCAGCATTTAACCATCACATAACCTTCCCGTAGGACTTGGGGCTTACTTAAGCAATGTGATTGAACAAACTTCCATCCATAGAACACGAGAGAGAACCATATGACAACTCGTAGAACCCCAGGTGTAAATGATTACAAGTAATTTATCTAGTCTCAAGTCAATTAGGCACCAAGAGATGCCCCATCGATACAATCCAAACCAAGGAAGCACGGACACCTCTTCTGGGTCGAGGTATTGTGTCCCACACCTACCGACACCCGGACACCCCTCCAAACACCTCCGGATACGTGTCGGACACCTCCCAGCGGTGTCCGGATCCGGATATTTTTTATTATTCGATACTGAGTCGGACACCTTACACACGTCACCTACAAGGCGAAACTGCAAAATTTTAAACTTAGAGGGTCATGATGGAACATTAGGGAAGGTTGGGGTTGTATTATAAATCGGAAAGGGCAATCCCCATGGTAGATTGTATTCCAATCGAATTATGCCTTACTAAGAGGGAGATAGGGCTCTTCAACTCTAATTTACGGTTTATTAATTGGTTTTTTATTTTTCATGAGGGTGAAATGTGCTAGAAACTTATATAAACATGCCCATACATATACAGACATTTAGTGGTGTCCTGTCGTGTCTAAAATTTGTTATTCTGGAAATTGCAATGTCCAGTGTCCCTGCCAATGTCGGTGTCTGACGTGGTGTCCGTGCTACTTAGATTCAAACGGTCTCAACCTAATAGGCAAGGATGAAGCTCCATAGCGAGGAAGCCAATGACCGCCACCCCAATCTTCACCCTTATCACACTTCATTTAATTCAATCCCTCTGAAGTGTAAAAATAACACCAACCCAACACACGCATAAGTGTATAACTTTTCTAGCTATGGTTCCTAAATCAGAAAAGCTTTTAATAACACCTTTTTTCACACCTTTTAAGTCTGTAGAAAGCGCCGACACTTCATATAGGTCGAGGTATGGTGTTCAATACCTACCGACACCTCCAGACAAGTGTCCGGCACCTCTTAGCGGTGTCCATATATATTGATTTATTTTTTTTAAAAACGACACAGTCTCGGACACCTCTTAAAGAAGTGTCCACACGTATAGGGCCAAATGTGATATTTCGGGAACTTTTTTAGAAATGAACTTTGAAGCCCAACTAATCAAATCGACCCGGAAAAAGGTAACCTTCTTCTTTCTTTCATTTGTTTCCTTCGTTTTGTTAACGAAAGCACCCAAGCTAACCAGTTCATAGGAAGATACAGCAGCATATCCAACCTCATTTACAGACCCATCTAGCTATATATGATATCTTCTTGATCCTTTTGTCCCATGTTCTTCTCTCTTGTTACTGTTAAGACTCTAATCTTGTTATTGTTGAGACATTCATGCTACTATCTTTCTTTCTCATCCGTTTTGAACGAAATTTTAGCTACTCAAATTGATGTTATTCTTATTATGTACATATTTAACACACACACACACACACACATATATAAACGTGTATAAATTATATAAATATAAATATATTAAAAAATTCAACGGTGTCTTGCAGTGTCTGAAATCTGACTTTTTGAAAATTGCGGTATCCAGTGTCCCGGTCGGTGTCAGTGTCGGACGTGGTGTCCATGTCCGTGCTACCTAGGTCTTCCATGAATTTGAGCCACCTAATATCACACATATTCATTTTATTCTCAAATTTGTTTCAATGAACAAAGCAGTCCATGAATAATTCCTTCTTCAAATCAAAAGAATAGCACAATTCATAAAAATAACCAAACCCAAAGCCCTGAATAGCATAATTTGCCCCCAAAAAACAAAAAATTTAAACAGAATCAATATATTTTAAGCACTCCAACTAGGCAAAGTTCAACTATATGTCAGGCAATTTAAGCACCAGAGGACTTGCCTATCATAAAATTGACAGCTAATCTACATCATTTGTTGCAAACGGCCAACTCAGCAGATTCCAACAGATGATCAAAAGCTCCGGGATAAAAAAAACATGACATCATTCACCGAAATGCAGAGTAACACTCTCAAATCTACTCGTATTCACAACATTTGCACCGTATATGTGCATGGAAAACTAAAGCCGAGTACGACTTCACTTATCGTGCTCGTCTTCCAAATCAGTTCTAGGTTCAGATACGTGTACATAAAAAACTAAAAGCAGCGTACATATAAGAACCGATAGTCAGAGAGAGATCGTCGGCGGTATTGGAAATGAAAGCGACTGTCGACGATCTCGCTTCCTACTATTGGTAAGTCCCGCCAGATGTATTTGCGACACGCTATAGACAGCAACAAATTAAAACCAAGCTATAAGGAAGCACTGACGGTCACACACGCAGTGTACACAGAAGTACCGACCGTCGGAGCGAGATCGCCGACGGTAATCTCGCTCCTACTTCGCCTGTACAGAACTTCTGATGTAACAGAAACGTTTCCCTAGATACATTATAGCGATAAAAGATGGTCGTGGAAAATTTCCGCGCCAGCGAACGGCCGAGGGGATTAAAAAGAGCAATGTACAGAGCAGTACCGATGGTGGGAGCGAGATCGTCGACGGAGTTGGAGATGAAGGTGACGAGGAGGCTGCTCTTGCCGACGGCGGAATCTCCGATCAGCAGGATCTTGAACGACAGATCGTAGCTGCTGTTGCCGCCGTGCCCCGAAGATGACCCCATCCAACTCAACTTTCCTCTTCTCACAGTGTGCAAAGTGTGCTCTACTTAAATCAGACAGCACCACAACAAAAGCCGATAAAGCGACGCTCGCAAAAAGCGGTAAAATGGCATATATCCCTAACTTTTAGAGAGAGAGAGAGAGAGATGTGTGCGGCCTTAGAGAGAGAAAATCTAGAGAAACGGCAAACGGGGGACAAGGTCACAAGGCCGATTCCGTTTTTTGCGGGCAAGGCACGGTTCCTCTGTCTTGGTGTGGAATCGAAATCCCACCTGAGGGGGAGGGAGAGTGGCGTTTTTGTAATTAGTGGGCCCAAGGGTGGGACTGGGGGCAAAATGGTAATGGAGTGGAGGTAGGCAGAGAGAGACATGGGCTCCGCGCAGTTCGGGTGGTGGGCCGGCGTCTGGGTGGGCTTTTAATGGTTGTGGCCTTTTCTGCAACTGAACCCGTACGTGTCTCGTTGCCGGAAACTTGCTTCTGTTCTGGACAGATTTTGGCGGGACGCTCTCGTAGCAGCCATGATTAACGGTTGTTAAATAATAATAATAATAATATAAAAACTCTGCAAATTTTTTTTTTAGATTATAATTTGAGTTTAGTCTATAAAGCTTGATTTAAAGGTTAGGTAATTTCGTTCGTTTTGTGAGCTACTTGTATCGACCAACTTTTGTTTCTTATTTGCTATAAGCTATAAGTTGTGAAAAAATGGAGCTACGCAAACAACCAGAGTCTTAATTTCTGTTGATAATATGTGGAACACACTCTATTCAGAGATAATCTAATCTAGTTCATGAATTTGTTAATAACATTCTCAAGAAAATAAAAACTTTCTTGGTTTGGACGGGAAGGGATATAATAAAGGCCCGCTCATAGCCTGTTGGTCAACTAAAACTAGGTCTTCTTTTTGGGGGATTTAAAGGGCGCATTCTCCATATCGGTATAGTGTATTCAAAGACATATGTACTAACCCCAAGATTTGAATCTAAGTTCAAAGAAGAGAGGAAAATTCATCTAACCACCAGAAGTTGGTACAAATGATTAAAGGTTGGGATAGGATGCAAATTATTCAAATTGTCCATATCTAGTGTTAAGAACTTAAATTAAGGACCGGTTATATCCCTCTTGAGTACGACAATTCCATTTTATTTACTTTTTTGGGAGGAAAACGACATTGACAAGTCACTCCTCCCTACCCAAAAACCTTCCACAATCCACCAACATCACCACCGCCAGCCACCTTCCCTAACCCACCATAACCACCACAATCGGCCAACACTTCTCCACAACCCAACACCATCTCCACTGCCCATCACCATCTCCACCATCTAATATGACTCCTCAATCCAGCACTATTGTAACCCACCTCCATCACTGCCTAACATTTCTCCACAACCGATTATCACCTCCATAATAACGTGATATATTTTTAACCAAAATGGATTGTATTTAAACAGATGGTGGAAACTTTTATCCATTTGAAGAAAAAATATATAAATTAATACTAAAAAAAAGAGTTAACTTTTTTTAAATGTTTTGCACCCTAATTTTTATGCCCAACAGAATTTTGCATAATTCGGTCTTCTCAGTGAGGATATGCTATCTTACTTATCCGGCCATAATCTATCACATTTAACTGAATAATCATAAGCATCAAATACATTTACTTTCTTATCCTTAAGGGCTTGTACCTTAGAGTTTAACATTCTTATTCTTAAGGCTGCTTTAACATATGTATTCTTATTAAATTTTGATTTGATGAGGACACCCCCACAATCAACAAACACCAAAAGCATTCATTACTAACATTTCTTTTGGTCGCTTGCAGGCCTCTTTTAACATTTAGTTAAGTAGTTTGACCCATTATCATGTGACCCATTCATAAGTGTCTGTGGCTTGACAAGACTTACAATCATCATTATTATGCATGAAATGTACACGGGACCTGCAATCGACCAAGAGAAGTGTCATGACGAGGCCTCTTATGATATTTACTACTTTTACACATTGACAATGTTGGGCAAAGAACCACAAACCTGGGTCATCGCAGTCGGCAAAACAACATCCATTGGCACATGTCATTTTGTACACTAGTTCTAAACGTTTGCTTGCATGCACAGACGATAGGATAGGAGGAGATTAGTATTGTGATTGCATCAGTAAGTAATGTATGATATCTGTAAGATAAGTTTCCTTTTTCAGTTCAGCAAAATATCAATAGGAAGCAAAAGGCTACTCACTGAATACTGACTGAAGGTGTTGGACTTGTCATTTTTGTATGCAAGGCTAGATCAGGAGTATCTATGACATGTAATCATGGATTAGATACTTTTAAATATATTCTTGTATATATGGAAAATAGTTAGTTACCCCCCACCCCCATCCCCTCCCCCCCCCCCCCCCCGGCCTTCCTAATTTTCTTATGATGTCTGTATATATAATTCTTCCACTTAACCCCCCCCCCCCCCCCCAAAAAAAAAAAAAAGGGTACTATATCAAACCCCTTGCAAATGATAACATAGATCCCAAGTCTGTTACATGATTAGATTGCTTCAATTTTTTAAACTACCCTTTTGGAGAACAAAAACGCTCAGTTAATCGGTCATGTAAGAGACTTGATATACTTATTATGTTAAACTAGTCTTCTTCTTCTTAATAGTCACTCTTCCATTTGGGTTCATTAGGACCATGTGATAAACTAATTTGCAAATTACCCTAACCATTTTTGTTGTTGTAAGATACACTAACGAGTAGCACGAGAAAACTTATTGACACTCCTATGATAGTTGAAGGCATGCTAGTAAATCATCCATTGTATACGCCACACGTGCATTTTGTGTTAAATTTAGTGTAGGAGGGAAGTGTCAATATTAGATCATGGAATTACCGATGGAACCTGTTAACAAAAAAAGATTTAGGAGCCGCTTAACTAATAAAGATCCTAGGATATATCTTTGAAATCTTTAGTTCAAGTCTTTTTGGAGCCAACCCCGAAAGAAATTCATTTCTTGCAATCTCTAGACCTGGCGTAAATGGTTTGCCTTTGATTCACCTGTAGAGATAAATTCGACACGGTGCGCATAAACTACTGTAGTGCTTGTGAATTACCTTCCTTACTGATGCAGTCGATAAAAGGAAACAAAAAGATAAATTCCTGAAAACGAAAGTGCGTGGAGCCCTTTGTTTGATCCACGGATTGGTGGACTTGCCATGCATCTCTTCTTTCATTAGAATCCAAGCACCCTGTGAGAGTGACCAGTGTCGCCATCGACAACTTCTTTATAGACAACCCACCAAATTGGTCTATTACTAATTACTATTGTCTTCTCCAAAGAGGCTTTTGTCATTTGCAACAAACCCCACTGTTTATGCGTGATAGTTATGCAACGGAAAATGATGATTTGCATATGCATAAACCACCAACCACTGTGGTTAAAAACTTCGGCCATGTTTGGCCTTTTCTTTTCTCTATTAAAACTACTTTTCAAGCATAGTTACGAGTACCCAATCGGAGTGCGTACTGTTTATATATATATATATATATATATGAAATAGTATATACCAGTTCCGTCTCGAAACTTCTCAAAATTTTCAACAATAATATACATTTGTATATTTACTCGTTGGCGAACTAACAATATATATATATATTTTTTACTCACAGTTCCGCTAGAATAAACTGTTTGTCCTATAGAGTTTAAATTACATTAGTTTTTAAATAAACTATTAGTTTTGAGATAAGATGTTTGTTCTTATACAATGACATTAGAAACAAATAGTTTATTCAATTGAATTAACTCCTCTAGGATTATTTCCCTTTTTCAACGATATCATTCGCAAACCCTTGTGTAAGAATAATTTGTTTGTTCAATAATAACGTCTTTGGGTTCAAGAGTAAACTATTTTGTGTGTGTGTGCTCGCGCACATGTGTGTTAAAGCGGTACATAATATAAATGAAAGAATATGATCCAGGTATAAAATAAATCAAAGCTAAGTGAAAATTTAAAAACTTATCGGAAAAGCTTTTGCAAATTGTAATGAATATTATGAATAAGAGGTTACAGAGGCTTTGATTTGTGTAATAAAACTTAGAGCGTTTCTTAATTTAGTTTTTATTGGTCAATTTATAAAATTTCTAATAAAATTCGTTATTTTTACATTTTTTAAAGAACCGGTACAAAAAGCAATATCTCGACCAGTATCACATGTACCGGCCGATACGACAGGCACATAGTGGTATTTTGACCGGTGCAAAATGTAAGAAATACCATACCAGTAGAAGGCAAAAAGGATACATACCGACCGATACGGCCGGTACCATACATTGATAACTATGCTTTCAAGGCCTTCCATCAAACCACATAGAAGAAAATTAGAGTAAAACCATGGACAGACAAACTGTCGAACAAACCACAAATACGCAGATTTTGATCCCCAAATACCATGATCTGTGCACCACTTAATGCTTCGCTTGCACGACAACTTTCACTAACAAAGAAGAGAAAAGGAACGATCTTCGGATGTCTCCCCAAGGACGCAAAAATATTTGATAGTTACGGATCACTGTCCCCCCTAGTTTTCGGGTGGATATGTACAATCTTGAGTTCTCTCCCTTGTGTAACAAGAGATGCACGATAAGAGCTTTGATACTAGTATTAAATATTTAGGTGGACTTAAGTTCCTATTTACACTAGAAACAACTTATAGCCACAAACGAAGATTAAAATCCTAGTAGGTGCAAAGTGCTAGCCAGTAACAAGGAGCTTTCAAATAGTAGCTTACAAAAACCTTACAAGCAACCCACTGGAGCTGGAATCGTGTAAAACTAAATCAATTCGAGACCAATCTATACATATATAAAAGTACGTATGAGCTTAAATGGCTAACCTTTTCTTTCCTTTAAATACCCTTTTCTAATTGATTTTTCAGTAAAAAAATAAGGGCATTTTTTACTTATAATATTTCTTTTCCATTAAATACCCTTATTTGGAGTTTAGACTTATTAAAATATAAGGGCGTGCTTGACTTCTTATACAATATCAAGCATGTTTCCTGAACAACCCTTATTGAAACATAGTGTGTTATTAGATATAAGGATTATTACGACTTTTACTCAAAAAAGAAAACCCAACCCTATACAATCGTGCTTTGTGCATGCTCTCCAAAACCCTGATCAGCTCTGCCTCTGTTCATGTTAAACCACAGCCCCCAAACCTCCACACGTTATTGCCATTGTTCAGCAAATTCTGAGAATTCAACAAAAAGGTGAAAAGGTAAGTTTTTTATCGACTCTGGTTTACATTCTGAGGATTCACTACACGTTGTTGCCATTGTTCAGCAGTTTTACACCTTATTGCCATGGTTCAGAATTTATAGGACTCTGTGTCGATTAAAACTTGGAGAAACTCTGATCAAAATTGGAACGTAGTAGCGATTATACAGCTTGCATGCCGCCGTCGACCATCGGATCACCACCAGCTTTCATCCAGCCGAATCAAATAGATTTGTAAAATCTTCATGTGCTTCAGTAAGATAAGATATTCAGTTGATTATATGGGAGTAAGTGATGACGTCTCTCTTAGGCATTTAATCAAACAGCTTGCATCCCGCCGTCGACCATCGGATTACCACAAGTTGACGCCCTTTCCCACCCGCGGCACCATCAGGCCAATATACAGAAATACCAAGATCACCAATATTTTAGATTCTGTACATTACCCGGTGCCAAATCTAGGATACCATTGCAAAACATGAAAATATAGCTTGCATGCTGCCGTCGACCCCAGTTGAATCACATACACTTAACCAAATAGCTCGCATGACGCCGTCGACCACCGGATCACCACCAGCTTGCATCCCGTCGAATCACATAAATTTGTAAAATCTTCATGTGCTTCAGATAAGATATTTCGGTGATTAAGATAAGATATTCAGTTGAAGCCCTTTTCCCACCCGTGGAATGTACACTTGATTCATCTCTGATATAAGTAGCAAAG
This sequence comes from Escallonia herrerae, assembly GCA_033070095.1. Lineage (NCBI taxonomy): Eukaryota > Viridiplantae > Streptophyta > Magnoliopsida > Escalloniales > Escalloniaceae > Escallonia > Escallonia herrerae. The sequence continues at coordinate 661,923 of JAVXUP010000149.1, forward strand.
AAGAAAGTGTTTGATTAAGGAGGAAAGGAGCTGAATTTGTGGTGGGGGTGCCAATATGGGTTTTTGTGATAGGATGAGCAATTATACAGGACTTAGAAGCCTTAGATAAGAACAGGGGTAGTTGTATTGACATAAATAACCCTTGATTGTTCTCTGAAAATATGCTTAGTACTTGGGGTAGACTAGGAAGAAATGCTTAGAAATTTTTTTGCTTAAGTGAACAATTTAATTTGTGACTGTACATAATTTTAGTATATTTTTTTCTGTTATTTCCTTATACTACTTTATGTTTTTGTTTGAGTCTTTTTCAAGTGTTCATAGTTATAGTATAGTCCTATGATAGTTTAGTAAGTACGTTAAGTTCGTTTTCAAAGTTAAGAGTTTTAGAAGGTTTGGATGTGCTTTTATTTTTCACATGGATTTCCTTTTGTTTTTCACATGGACCACAATTAGTAAATTTTTTTTGTAATTATAAATGTGGTAGATATGTTTCATGATATAAGAATTTAAATAAAGCGTGACATCCTCTTTTTCTTCAAAATCCCATTTGCTATTTTTTATTTTTAGCTATTTGGATTTTTAGTGGCAATTCAAATGGCAGGGCAGAGCAGCAAACTGCTGCATGCAATCAGGTGTCGCTTTGGGGTGGCAACTGTTTGCAACCATATACCTTTGTGTAACTGAACGAATTGGCTCTTGTGTTTGGGGAGAGTTGTTTGCCACACCTGCTGCTACATGAGATATACCTTTAAGGTAATCTATGTATAATCATTTTGTACAAAACCTTAAACAACAGATTTTTTTAAGTAAAAGGTTAAAAAAAAAAAGGTAACATTAAGCTTAAGTATAGTTTTAGGTGGTATTCGAAATTTAGTACTTAAGCTAGAAAATTAAAAAAGACTTGCTTACTTGTGGTTTTAATTGCTAATTGTTATCATGTATTTCTTTCCATATAGCTTATCTACAATATTCTCTGTCGAAAACAATAGGTTGTTATCTAAAAGAGGTACGATATCTTAGTAGAGTAACAGGAAATAGGAAAAAAAACATACTTATAATATATTCTTATAGGTATATTCACTTATAACCTACAATAGTACATTCCACTTTAATGAGAATAACTGTCAAAAAATGATAGTGCAACTGCAAGATGTGCCTTTGTGAACAACCGAAAAACCCAGGAATCTTCAAAAAATAGGCATGATAATTTTATTTTTTATTTTTGCTTAATTATCAGCTGCATATGTAATAATAGCAAAACATTTGTGCCAACAATACACAAGGTGAGGTAAGAACATTGTTTTACTTAATTACTCAAATATTTAATTACTTTTGTATACGTTTAATAAAACTCACAAGTATACGAAAGGGGCAATGAAGTACTTTGCACGAGTTCATATTTTTTTTTGTATGTGACGATATAAAGTTATTGACGATCTTAGTAGTCCCGAATAAAATATTTCTCATGTGCCTGTTGTAAGTGAATAACTAAAAAAAAAAAAAGAGATAGAAAATCAGCTAACCTTCTTCTTAAAATTTCTTGCAATTAATTCATCTGCAGCCAATTTTTAAAGGTATGTTTTTGACATTTCTATTTCACTTGCTCAGTTAATAGTTTTTGCACTTCAGCGGACTTACTTATGGTTTTAATTGCTAATCGTTATCATGTATTTCTTTTCATATAGCTTACCTACAATATTTTTTGTCGGAGAGAAATGAATAGGTTGTTATCTGAAAGAGATATGATATCTTAGTAGAGTAACAGGAAATAGGAAATAAAAACATACTTATAAAATATTCATATAGGTATATTCACTTGTAACCTACAATAGTATATTCCACCTTACATTTCAGAATTGAGGCAAGGCTCTGTCAGTCTTGAAAAAAGGAAGAGTTACGTTGCTAATGATGAACAGAAGCAACACTATAATAGAGCAAAGAGGAGCAAGAGGATGATAGAAAGCAACTCAACTATAAGAGGATAAAATGATAGGATAAAATGATAGTGAATCCACTGCTTCTGGCAACAAAATAAGAAGAAGTCCACGCTGGTTGCTTCGAGCTCTATTGGTACCGCAACAATTTCAAGGTTGCACATTTTTATCATTGTCATAAATAAAGAAATCAATATACAATTGAAAAACACCCACAAGTAAGTTTTATAAATGTAACACTAAAGTATATCACTGTTTCTTTATAGGCCAAACAGTATATGTACCTGTGTGCTCTGAGATGCATGAATTAGAGAGCACACCACCTTGCAGTCATTGTAAGGCGAAGAGATTTCAATACGAGCCGCCAAGTTTTTGTTGTCGAAATGGAGACGTTAAGCTAACTCCTGTAGATGTTGTAGATGAACTACTTTTCTTATTCACATCTCCATCTGAAGAGACTGAACACTTTCGAAAGAACATTTGTGCATACAATAGCATATTCTCTTTCACATCTTTTGGGGTTAACTTGGATAAGGAGCTTGCATCAGCAGGGAATGGTGTTTATTCTTTTCGAGCACAGGGACAGATATATCATGATCTTCCAGCTCTCATACCTAATGAAAATGCCCGGTATTACTTTTAGCTATACTTCTATGACACCCAAAATGAGATGCAGGATAGATTGAATATACTACCAAATGCAAAGTTGAATGAAGCAGTTGTAAACAGACTAATGGGACTTCTTAAGGAAAACCCTTACTCACAATTCTTGCGTAGGTTAAAGGATTACCCTTCATTTGAGGAACTTCAAATTCATATTGGAAAGGATGTTAAATTAGATCAACGGGTTTACAATGTACCAACAGCTGATCAAGTTGCGACAGTATGGATTGAAGGGAATAATCCAAACATACATCTTGAAAGAGATATTGTAGTTCATGCACACTCAGGACATAGACATCACGTGAAGCAGTATTACAGTTGCTATGATCCACTACAATATCCTCTTCTTTTCCCAAAAGGAGAAACTGGATGGCATCAAGATATATATATATATATATATATATATATATATATATATATATATATATATATATATATAAGAAGAACACTTCAGAGAAGAAAGAAACTCGGTGATGCAAAATTTTAACTCTGCCGCAGATATATTTAGCCGAGAACATGAAGGTAACCTCCATAATTTTACATTTTAAATCTATTAAAGTACTGCTACTTAATAATACTTTCAACTTTAAATTGTGTTGTAGATGTTGGCAACCAAACTGATGCAAAGGTGTCATGTAGACAATATTATTGTTATAAACTGCAAGAGCGAGAATCCGAAAACTCAACTCTTATGTTGGCTAGCTAGCTTTTCCAACAGTATGCAGTGGATATGTACATCAAGTTAGAGATAACTAGGTTAGATTTTTTTCGAAGGAGCCAGTCAGATATCAGATGAACTGTGTCAGGGCATTGTAGGTTCTGTAATGGGGGGAGAAACAAGAGGACTCAGGTTGGTCGAAGGATAGTTCTTCCAGCATCTTTTGTTGGAGAACCCCGTGACATGCGTCGTCGATACCTTGATGCAATGGCTTTAGTTCAGCGATTTGGCAAACCAGATATTTTCCTTATAATGACATGTAACCCTGAGTGGAAAGAGATATAAGACAAGCTGAAAGAAGGCCAACGTGCACAAGATAGACCAGATTTGGTTTCTAAAGTGTTTCAAGAAAAGTTACATGATATCAAAGACCAATTGTTTAAGAAAAATATCTTTGGAATAGTAACAGCCAATGTCCATGTAATTGAATTCTAGAAAAGAGGCTTGGCACATGTACATATGTTGATTATATTAAGCTCCGAGCATAAGATTAGTACCCCTGATCAATATGATGAATTCATATGTGCGGAGATCCCTGATAAGAATAAGTATCCACAGCTATATGAATTAGTCCTTAAACATATGATGCATGGTACTTGTAGAGATAAACAAAAAAAAACCTTGCATGATGAATGGAGAATGTAAGAGCCATTGTCCTTATAATCCTTACCTTCTTACTAGATATAATTGTCTTATCAATATTAAAGTATGCTCTGGACTAAAGGCAGTTAAGTATCTTTACAAGTATATCTACAAGGGACATGACAGAGTTGCTGTACATATTGCTACTGGAGATAATGAAAATGTGGTCGATGAAATCCAACATTTTCAGGATGCAAGGTGGGTATCAACTCAAGAGGCAATGTAGAGAATATATAAGTTCAATCTGAATGAGATGTACCCAGCAGTTATAAGCTTGCAACTACAGCTTCTAGGGAAGCAGTGTGTTACTTATTGGGCAAACCAAAGTTTAGAAAATGTGATAGCCAATGATAACCTCTCACGAACAATGCTCACAAAGTTTTTCAAACTATATGCAGATCGCAAAGAACCAACAAAGTATCTTTACAGAGAATTTTCGGAGCATTACACGTGGAACCACAAGTATAAGTGTTGGAATAAAAGGCAAAAAAAAAATGAAATGATTGGTCGTGTCAATGGCGCAAATCCAGCTGAAGGCGAGAGATATTACTTGAGATTGTTATTAAACCACGTCAGGGGTCCAAAATCCTTTCAAGATCTACTAACAGTTAATAGAAGACAATATATGTCATTTAAAGAGGCTGCACTGAAAAAAGGGCTACTAAAATCTGATCAAAGCCTTTTTGATTGTTTGAACGAAGCAACAACATTTCAGATGACATTAAAATATCTTTTAATGCTCATAAATTATATATAAGTTCTTTCATTGCATATTATTATCAGCTAACAGTTTGTAATTTTAGGATTAAAAATGCAACGAAGAACAAAACAATTGACTTTTTATTCTCGGAGAAACAAATGAATCAAGCAAGAGCAATGACATTAGGAGACATTATTTACAGGCGCACTTCTTTGGAGCAGGTAAGTCAAAATTCATATAGTAATGCATGCAAATAATTGCATATGAAAATTTTAGTGCACAAATAAAACTCATGTCCCTTAACTTTACTTACAAGATTCCTTATATTGCTTTGAAGTAACAATTCTTGAAGTTGAAAACAAGAGACAACCTTACTATGATGCTTTCGTACGTTGTCAAAAATCGATTGGAAGATATGATGACAAGACTAAATGCACAAATGGACATGAGCCAAATACAAAACATAGTCCCAGATTAGTATACCAAACACATATGATATCGACAAAATGCACCAACAATCATAATACTAACATTTTGTAATTACATCAAGTATTCAGATATTCATGTACACTACAGGTTCTATCCTAACATTATTAATTTAATGCAAAACGAAGACTCTAAATACTACAGAAAGATAATTGGATGCAAAAATGAAAAGTACAAGTTTCTTATAAAGTTACAGAAAGTCTCTGAAAGTAAATATAGCAATATATCAATTATTGCAGAAGCAATTGCACGGAAAATGATACTAGAAGTAGTTGTTGAAAAAGAGACCATACAAGCACGTGCAGAGAAAGAGACCATAGAAACAGTTGCAAGTAAAGAGCCCATATTGATCGATGATGATGAGACTCTCGAAACTTTTCAAAAGAAGAAAAAGGCTAAAAACAAAAAAGTTCGTTCCATAACCAAAAACATATGTAGGAAGAGGATAAAGATTGAAAAGGATTAACATATTAGTATTATTTATAGGAAAGCAACAAGTTTGGATCATTTAGTTACGCTACTTTAAGGTTCTACTGTTTTAGCGTCTTTTCATAAATAATTAGAAATAGATTACATTACAACGTGCAAACGCACGTGGTCCTTACTAGTTTACTCAAAACCTTATGAATCCATAGAAAGAGGTGTGACAGTTACATAAATCCTGCTCAATAAGTCAGCTTTTTCTTCTACTACAATTATTTGAAGTTGTAGGTCACTAAAACCACCGGCACTGCAAAAACAGTTATTGACAAGCAGGACTAACTGCTGTATGTGCCCAAGTGCAAACAAAAAAGAGAAAAGGGAAAGCTAATTTATCTGCTAAAGCTCAAGTCTACAGGCATAGACATGAAATTCGTAGTCATGGGAGAAGAAAATTCTGTAAGCAGCAGGAGGGAAATCAAATGAGAAACTGAATATGCAGTATGCCCTGATTACTGTTCAATACTGAGTTCACCAATAAATTTGTTCGACCACAATAGGATGACCAAATAAGGAGTCTGGAACTCGAGTGTCAAAATATAAGAAACACAGGCACGCACGTGTCAAAATATAAGAAACACAGGCACGCACATGCACGCCCTCACTCTGTGTATATGAGGAGTATATACTCGGACATAAAAATTTAAGTGTACAAGTATCAATATAGATTCATATATTTAACACTGCTATGAACTGTTTATGCATGTATATGTAGGTATATGTGCAACTTTAGTGAACAAACTATGTACACCGCACCTTAAAGTGTCAATAATATCCCTCGTATAAATTTCATAAACAGGGACTTGAAGGAGTAAAAGAACCCGTGTTAAATAGCATACATCTATAAAGTCACACAACCGAGCACAAGTCTAGGCTATGCATTGCTTACGGGTCTCAAACACAGACATTAGCTTTGCATATTGTGCAATACATTTAAGTAGCAAATGAGTATTCTAAAACTATAAACCCCAGTAAATGAATTCTATTATTGGTTGTTCTTGAAATATGGGAGCCATCATGTTGAGCAAGGAAAGGGCAAAACAAAAGCTCTGAATCCAAGATTGCCCTAGCTCGCTGCAACATTCGTTGGGAATACCCTCTGAATGAACTCTAAAAAGCGCTGGGAGTAGAATGTAGGATCAACGGCAGAAATGGACAGAGAATCAAATTGAATAGATTTATATGCATGTTCTATCTTCTTGTGTATGTTGTACTCTTGCAATATGTCGATGATACCAAGGTATAATACGACATCGTAGACCTCATGGAACATCTGTATTTCCTCTTCACCAGGAATAAGCTCTGCTCTTGCTGGCATGTTCACTCCAAGCTGGATCTGAAGTCTGCTTAATAGAGAGGGAAAGACAATAAACTTCATAAAGGGTAGCGAAACTAGGCAACAAAAAAATACCTCTCAATTGTCATACAATAGTAGACGATATTCAGATAATAGAGAGAATGATAGTCAGTCACATATGCACTTAAAGGACCTATCAAGTTCTATCCGAAAAGCTTTGAGGCTATAAAGCAATTGCATTGTTGTGGTCCTTTTAGCACAAAGCAACCTGTTGACTTCTACATCAGATTAGATTTGCTACTGCAGCTCTTTGTTTCCTCCACGTTAAAGTGCTTACATGTCTTTAAAACTTTGCATATCTAAGGCACTTGAATATTGGGCCCTACCCTACTTTCCTTAAGGTCTCTGACTTTGTCACGACGACAGAATCGTAACCTCAAACACCCGCCCCCCATTAAGAGAGAGAGAGAGAGAGAGAGTGGTCTATGTATTTATAGTTTAAATTAATCATGGGAGGTGGTTGTCCAAGTAAGAAACAGTAATTAGGAAGGGATATAATCATAGATGGACCCAAGTCCTAGCGGCTCTTTTTGTGCCAAGAGTGTGTCGTATATACAGGCCTTCCTGCAGCACCGGTCGCCTGGCATCTCCCTATCTGTACTAGAGCTATGGCTGCGAGCCTGAAAAACTCCTCATTATTGGTATATGTTGGCTCTTGGCAAGGTTGTCGTAATGTGGACGGCTTTGGGCACCTGGAGAACAACAAGAAGAGCAGAGAAATACATGGTTCTCTGTTAAGTGTAGGACTCCTGTGGGTATGAACAGAAGCACAGTGTAGAGGTACTAGGCACATGGCTAGTGAAGAATAGTTGATCAAACTCGAGAAGACTGGAAATGAAGGGAGGCCTCGATCCGATATGGCACACTCACACGCAATACTGATATTTTTATGGTTATCCCACATCGCGAAAGCATGGTAATTAAGGCCACATGGAACCAAGTGCTAGTGGGTAAGCGTCGCACCTGCTTCTTTACGTTTATTTATTGCTGATATTACATGTTATTAGTCCAGACAACAATGTAATGGAACCTATTTTCAGTATAATGGATGATACCTTGCTGTACCAGGAAGAAGAAGATCCACTTCCTCATCACCAGTAGCTGATGATGTTCGCAATCGGCTACCTCTGACATGAGGACCCATGACAACACTGTTATCCTCATCTCCTCGAGGGACCAAAACAAGGCCTTGTGGAGAGATTTCATCCTCCATAGATTCTGTAATGAGAATCATCAACAACATAATTAGGAACTATTATTGTACATTAAAAGATAAGAATCGCAAAGTACGACAAATTTTACTAGATCTCCCTACATTAATCACAGAAAACTGCAGAAGGCAAAAGTCTTCTTTACAACGAATTAGTTAAAGCACCAGGTGATCTTACGAAAAGATCAACTAAATTACTTACCAAAAATTCTAGCCCTTGAATAGTGGCAAGAGGTTATTGTATAAAAACTTCATAGTCTAGATCACTAGTATCAGCCAGTAACAAGTCAGCCTAATGGCATCACAGGGTCTCACTGATTTAACTAAAATTGAGAGGCTGAAATCACAAGCCACCACATGATAATTGGCTGGACACCGAACCATGGCCTACGCCCAATATAAAAAAGTAGATAGCCGCCAAAAATCAGAGTTTTACATTTCTACCAAGGTGGACAAGAAACCCACCAAAGGCAGCAGTTGCATTTCCACCAAAGGGGCATTAACTACTCTGGATTACAGTCCACCAATTGATAATAGGGACATGAATTTGTTTTCTTTGAACTGTCAAGAAAACCACTGCAAGCCAGGTGAAGGTTTGTAACTGCTGAAAGCTAAGTAACTCTCCTTTTTCCATTCCAATTTCCTGCCAAGTTTTGCATAAGATTCTTTCCATATTCACATGCAATTTGTGACCACAGAAAGGCAACTAGCACATGAAATACAAGCATCGTACAGTTGAGTATCAAGGAACTTAAGGCAGGTTCACATGAATCGTGGACAAATATGGTTCATGGATAGAAGCCTACCTTCTTCTGCAACAATGCCTAATCCATCTGTTACAACACGATGATTGTAAGACATGAGGGTTCGCAAATGTTGAGGGGCACGATAATGAACACCCAGCAAAAGGCTGTAATCCATAATGTTTTCTGCTTCCAAAAACTTACTATCAATTTCGATCTGCCTGTCCAAAGATTAGTAAGAAAGATGCCCATCAGCAAAAATTTTACTTGAAAATAAAATTATGAAAAAAAAAACAACCACAACAACAACAATATGCTATCAACCAAGTTTTGAATTACATTTGGGGCTTTCTGAACCACAATAAAACAAAATCCAATAATATTGCTACCGAGCTACTGACGAGGATTTTCTATTCTTCTCAAGGCATATAAAAAGAGAATATCTATCTTTTAGTTTGTGGTACCCTCCGATAAATCATAAGGGTTTCAAAGAAACACCCAGCACCAATGCAGCTAGTATCCAAGTTTTGACAGTTCAAGCTTGTCTGATATTGTAGTTCCACATCCAGGGTTTCCTAAATGGCCAAATCTTGAAACGCTTTTATCCATATTTATCCACCAAGCACGGTTTAAGCAAAAAAGAATAATTATCATCATTACTTAAAAATTGGAAATGCATTTTTCTTTTTTGCCAATAAGATATATAATTGGGAAGTGGTACGCATAAGTATAACGGAATGATGACTATAAGATTTGCAAACCACAAGAACTATGGTCAATAAGGAAATAATAGCAATAGAAGACCTACTTTAGTAGAGCTTCACGCCAAGAAGGTTCCAGATAAAAGCAATAGTTCAAATCCAGATCTTTAAGAGTAGTATTCTCATCAATTTCAACCTTGTCTGCAGAACGTCCTAGGGAGGAGCCTTTCAAATCAAATCTCCGATGAATCCTTAATTCCGTGCAGAACATATTTCCCATTACTACAAAGCGGAACTGCAAAACAAAAGTTACTACAGAAAAACAGCTTCTTGTGTATGAGATGCAACAATAACGATAAATATGCACATTTTACACTTAGAAGCCTCTGCAGCAATAAGGTAATAATATACAGCTTTACCTTCTGGCCACTTGATGGTTTAATCCTGTGAAGACCAAAAAATTTAGTTATAAGCGTGTTCTCATACGTCCGCACATGATGGTGATAGTTTGGAAGCATTTGCAAAAGAACCTACGCATGAGAACACCGGTTAGAAGAAATTAAGCAAAATAAAAACTTCCTAGAATTCACATTTCAACAGGGGACCTTGAACATGCATGAAGTAATAACTATAACATGTCAATCATGTCAAATATTTGTTGGCATAAAAACCAACCGATGATGTTGATAAGCTGTTAAGAACGTCTTGAATTCACTATTCTTCCTATCGGTACGCTGGTTCTCCATTTTACATGCTCCGAAAATTTTCAGAAAAAGGCATTTAAAAGGTCAAAAACCATATTTCCGGTAGGTATTTCCATTTCTCGACAATTTTACAGGTGATCTCTCTTGGTTGCAGAATTGTCCAACTAGTGACTGTCCGGCACAGGAACTCTCGAACCGGCTCTCCTCCCATCCAAAGACAAGTATTACCGACAACTCCACCCCACCCCCCACCCCAAAAAAAAAACTATTTTCTCATTTTCATTTGTATATTTTTGAGATTTTCTTGTGTGGGTGTGGTTACCAATTGAAATTCTGCTTTCAGAAACACCATTTTCAAACGCTATTTGCAAATATATTATCGCAATTCAACCCACCCATTTTCATTTTTAGATGTATGGAAAATAGTATTCAAAAGATGTAGAGAAGTTTTCGTAATTTTGAATGTGGTATTTATGTCAATCATTAGTTTGGTTATTCTGAAAATGGTAACCAAAGAAGTAAATGATTTTTTGAATTTTTTTTAAAAGGCAACTTTTTCATATATTCAGAAACATAAACACGAAAACAAAGAAAATGATAACCAAGTTTCTAGGAAGTATGTCTTTTGAAGAAGTTTCTGTCGTGCTTTTGGTGAGGGTAAGCAGTGTCTTTTCATTTTGGTCTCTCATGTGAGCCAGTTCTAAAGTTTTTCGGTCATTTTGTAAAAGTACTAATGTGCTTGGGAAGTTAGAGTCGAGCCTTTTCAGTTTGGTCTCCAATTGGAGTCAACACAGAAGTTTTTCGGTCATTTTGGAAAAGTAATTACGTGCTTGGGGAGTTAAAGAAGTCTGATATAAGTGGGAGGGGTTTACGTCACAATTGTAGCATCTCTTGGAAGTATTGGAGTTCGTATAAAAGAAGACAAGTCTGCCTTCTCCAGCACTTTTTAAGAAGATAAAATAGCAAGATTGAGCTTCATCTCCGCAACAGCTAGGGTTCTCAAGCATTGGAGGCTTGGGTCACGAGGATTTGACACAGTGGCACCTACTGATTCCTCTGCCGCTGTTATACGCGCGAGAGGCCGGCACAAATCCGCTGTTCTCTGCCTAATTATCTGCCACTGAGATCTAGAATATTGTGTTTATAGGTCTTTTCTCCAAGAAGATAGTAAGTTTCTTCCTGTTGGATTGTCAAGTGGAGTACTCCTGATTTTCTAAGATTCCAGCATATGTAACATCAATATGTGAATACCTATTGCATCCTTGTTGCATCAGCTGGTATCTAGAGCAACTTTCTTTGAGGCTGCTTTTTTCTTGGGTGCTTCGAGCTGTGAAAAGCATCACTGAAAGAAGAGGTCGTAGGGGCAGAAATGCAACAGTAGACAAGTTGAATGAAAGAACAGTTCCACATCTCTTCCAACTGGTTACTCAAGTAACTTATGACCGGAACCGTGGAAATGGAATCAATAATGAATTTGATCATGCTAGAGATGCCATGAATAAACCTAATCACTCTACTGGGAAGACGAGAAGGAAGCGATAATATAATTGATGGCAGAAGATCTGATCTGCATCGGGGTGCTCGAAATAATAGAGGATGTTGAGGTTGGGAAGATCGCATAATACAGGCTTCCAGAGTTCAAAAGAGTGTGGGGTCGAAATTCATATTGCTGAATCTAATGGTGACACTAACATGGAACCAGAGGGTTTCTTGGATTGGGTGGATAGCATTGAAAATTATTTCTATTGGAAAGAAGTACCAGAAGAAAGAAAGGTGAAGCTTGTAGGAGCGACGCTAAGAGGTCAACTTCAAGTGGAGGCATTACCAAATTCATAGAGACTTAAGGAGCAAAAGAAGAAATTTAGAGGTGGGTTAAGATGAAGGAGAGGCTGAAAGCTCACTTCATGCCTCAGGATTCTTGGCAAACTCTATACAGAGTGAAAACCTACGACGACACGAGAAGTCGCGGGCAAGGAGTATCTCATGATTTCCAGAACTTGTCATTGAGGACCAATCTTGCTAAAACAGAGAGCCAAAAAGTTGCTTTGATATGTAATGACCTTAGCCTAGCATTGAAGATCGGATGAGCCTGCAACACCCTTATAAAGTCAGTGATGTTTACAAGCTTGCACTAAAAGTTGAAGCCCAACTCACTCGCGGTTCATCTAGAAGGCTTGGTTATGATAGCAACGCTAATGCTTCAACTAGCAGAGCAAAGAACACCAGTCGCAATGGGCGTAGAACTATTCCTCTACGTCCTCAAACATTAACAAGCATTAACAGTTGGAAGGGTGTCCAAGGATGACCAAGTAACCGAAGTCAGAAGTTTTCATGGATTAGCCGCATCTTATAGGCGTTTCATCAAAAACTCCAGCACTATAATGGCTCAAATTACAGAATGCCTCAATGGTGGAGAGCTTAATTAAAGTTCGGAGGCTGAAAAGAGTTTTGAAGAGAGAAAGAGGAGAATGACTCAAGCGGCCATACTAAATCTGTCAGACTTTGAAAAATATTTTGAGGCGGATTGTAGTGCATCAAAGGTAGGACTTAGTGTTGTTTTAAGTCAATGGAGTCCAGGCACATGCTTTAGTGAGAACTGAGAAGCCCAATAACTCTAGCAAGATTACTCTACATATGACGTTGAATATTTTATGCTATTGTTCAAGCCTTGAAATCTGAGCATGCGTACGAAGCCGTGAAGCCTTGCACTACCTCAAGCTAAGTCAGAGGCATGCCAAATGGGTGGCAATTCTACAAGAATACATGTTTTCTCTTTGACAACAAAGCTGGTTTCCAGAACAAAGTTGTCGATGCTTTGAGTAGAAGAGTTTACTTTGTTAGGAGCCATGTCGATTAGTGTTGTCGAGCTTGGAAGTGATCAAGGAGCAAACAAAGACGATTCTTTATTGATAAATATTAGAGAAGCACAGAGCTCGGGACAAGAATGTATGTACAGTGTTGATTGTTAATGATGGTTGTTTGTTTAAAGGTTTCAGAGTATGTATACCAGGAGATTGTTAAGGAGCTTTTGATTGCTGAAGTGCATGAAGGGGACCTTAGGGGTCACTTTGGCAGTGAATTTGGTGTCTGAAAGGTACTTTTGGACAACAGTGCGGAGGGATGTGTATTGGAATGTCAACAGTTGTGGTACATCCCATGTATTTAAAGGGCAGAAGAAAAATACAGGTTTGTACACTCGATTATTTATTCCCGTGGTTCCATGGGTTAAAGTTAGCATGGGTTTGTATGGGGATACCGTTGACAGCAAGAAGAGTTGATTGCACTTCCATCTTTGTTGATCGATTTTCAAAGATGGCTCATGTCATTGCATGTAAGAAGACTTTAGGTGCAACCCGATGCGGCAACTCATTACTTTCAAGAAGTGGTCAGATAACAGGTTTCCCTATCCTATACCATCAACTCCTCATCAAGACACTTAATTTCGTAGCCATTAAGACCTTGTGGAGATCATTGGCTACTAAATTGCAATGTAGCGCATCTCAACTCCAAACAAATAGATGGACAAAGTGACAAACAGAAGTAGGTAAATCGTAGTTTCAGCAATGGGGTTAGATTTGCCTTAAACTGATTTGCTTATAACAGCACAATGAGTAGGTCTACTGGAAAGAGCCCTTTTCAATTTGCCTATAGGCAAAACCAAAACAAAGTAGTCAATCTTATGGATGTGTCAAACCAGCCGCGACCTAGTTACGATGCTATAGTCTATGCTGAAAATTTGAATCAGGTTCAAGAAAAGTTGGATAGAAATTGACTGAAATCAATTAATGCTATAAAGAAGCGCAGGTTCAAAGAGTTCAAGATTGGAGATTGGGTCATAATTTTCCTTGGAAAAGAAAGGCTTCCAGCAGGTACTTATCACAATAAAAAGCGAGAAAGGGCAACGCAAGATAGTGCACAAATTTGGTAATATTTCCTATGAAGTCGAACTCCCTCATGCTCTAGACACATTCCTATCTTCAATATAACATATATTCACAACTTTCATGGTGATTCACATGCGGAATTGGGCAACGGCGGTGTTAAAACATCAAGTGAGGTTTCTGCAAAACAGAAGCACAAGGTTGAAAAAGTTGATCCACGTCTGCGAAATTGAACTAGAGTGCCATATTTAAGATTTCTCATCAAGTGAGCAGGACGCCTGACTATAAGAACTCATGTTTAAGCAAGGAGGAGTTTACGAAAATTGACGCTGAGATCTTCAAGCTGCAAGATTGGCAACTCGAACAGAGTCGAGTTCTTTTTAACAGGGAGGGTGTTTATGCTTAGTTTCTAAAAGTCTGTATTATAAAGTACTTTCTAGAGTACATTGGTAAGGGTAGTAGTGACTTTTCAGTTTGCTCTCTAATTTGAGTCAACTCTGAAGTTTTTAGGTCATTTTGAAAAATTACTTGTGTGCTTGGGAGGTAGAGAAGTCAATATTGTGGCTTCTCTTGGAAGTGGTAATTGGCTTCTCTAGGAAGCTTTGGAGTTGGCATAAAAGAAGATAAGTATGCCTTCTCCAGCACTTTTTAAGAAGACAGGAAAGAAGAACAGTAAGATTGAGCTTCGGCTCCACCCCAGCTAGGGTTCTCAAGCATTGGATGTTTGGGTTTTAAGGATCCAAAACCGTGGCGCATTCCGATCCCTTTTTCACTGCTATACGAGCGAGTGGCCAGCACAAAGCCGCTCTTTCTACGTCATTCTCTGCTGCTCAGATCTAGGACATTTTGTTTGAAGGTATTCTCTCCAGGTTTCCAAGAAGTTACTGAGATTCTTGTTGTTAAATTGTAAAGTGGAGTGTTCTTTGTGATTTTCTAAGATTCCAGCCTATGTAACATCAGTATGTGCACATCTAGTGCATCCCTGTTTGCATCAGCTCGCGCCCATGCTTCGTGCAACTAAGGGTGGTTTATCTGTGCTTGATCAACTCATATATCATTTCTCCAATTAAAAATTAAGTATAATGATGGCTTTTGAAATTTTAAGGTGATCTACAGAAATTGTTTGTAAAATAGATTTGTTCTGGTAGGACTTTCATGTAGATTTAGAATTAGCAACCAAAAATATCACTATAGGAAGTAATATACACATTTCTCCATTCCCAAGAGTCCTTTCTCAGTAGAGAACTCTGATGGAGGTAATATCAACCTTCGATCATCACAACATATCAGCACGACGTGGAGAAATTTGCATCCTTGAGGTTGCAAAACCAAAACCCAGGAAGAAATAACCAATAAAGTAAGGCAGAGAAAGAAATCAAACACTAATCAGTGACCAAGATACAAATGGGATGGCATACCTTCACTTCGGATTTTCTAAGTGTCTTAATCATGAAACGATCATCTTGAGACAGGAAGAAGACGCTACCACTTTTCCCAGGAGAAGAAAGTTCCCTTAGAGCATCATTTCCACAAATGGACATCATGTAGTCAGCAGCATCAATTTTAAACATCTCCCTTAAATTCCTGCAGTAAGAGTATCTAGCTTTTTAGTCCTGAATATTGAATCCGAAATGGGGAAAAGTCAATAGCATATGAATTTGAATCTTTATGATGCCATCACAAGGATGGATAAAAAAATTGGGAGGCAAAAGCCTAAAAAAGGTACAAACTCATTTTAGCCAAGTAGCTCAAGAGCAAGGCAAACCATACTACTATAAACAGGAGAATCAAGACATGCACTTGGATAAACAATAACTTACACAAGGATATCAAAACGGGATATTTGCAGCAAACTTTTAGAAGTTTTTTCATGTTTACATGGTTTAAATGCCTCCTCATCCCCCTCCCTCTTTCCCAGTCCAAACAAAGGAAAAGGAATGTCTACCAGTATCAGACTAGTTACAGAAATGGAATATATAGAGATAGGTCTTATTCTGTATTTCAAAACTTAAATCTGATTTACAGCTCATCACACTATAAATGTTTCCTGCCGCTCCTATATACAGCTTGCCATAAATTGGGCTCCTTTAAGTGCAAGTGAATGATCAATATCGATGTTGGACCACGATTCATCTAAAGGAGGAGAACTCTTTAATTGCCCCTTGCAAAAGACCTCCCATTGGAAGTAATGCAGTCCACAAGACATGCAAGAACAATTAATTCCCAGAATGCTATAACGCGAGGCAGTAAAGCACAGTCAGTGTACACTGCCACAAAAATCTTTGCTAATATTGTTTTCTGAACCTTCATTTATGCTCCCCTCAGTTGACTTTGAGTGATTCAGATGTAACATCTTTGCTAATATTGTTTTCGGAACCTCAAAGTACTCGCCTTTTCTGTACCTTCATTTATGCTCCCCTCAGTTGACTTTGAGTGATTCAGATGTAACATCTTTGCTAATATTGTTTTCGGAACCTCAAAGTACTCACCTAATTAAGTCATTGTACACTCCCACAAAAATATTAAAATTCAACTTAAATTAGTGAACGATAAACTATTTTTTTCGTATTCTCTACTTTGACCAATTATTCATTTCCTTGTAGGCACATCTTTTGTAAAATTAACAAATCTCAAAACGTAGACAATGTAGTTATGTTTGTAATTGTCAATGCTCGTGTATTATAACAGCCTTTAACGGGAAGATTATACTTGACCAAATGAGATAGTTTAGGGGCTCAATTGGTCAAATGATATTAGAGGATCTTAGTGGAATTTTGACAATAATATAAGGACCAGTGATGCATTTAGCTCTGTATTTATTAACTACCAAACTTACAGTGTGGGCAAGCTGGCCTGCTATACCACTTGAATGCTGAACCCAATTTCTTTTAGGCATTAATATTGATCTAAGGAAAGCTACAAGAAAATGTTGTAAACAATCAACCGATTGTAACTTTCTACATCTGTATATTCCCTACCGTAATTTGACACTTACCAGAAAGACAACATAAAAAGTGTATAACAAAATCCTTCGCAAGAAAGGAAGTCACTCATTCAACCTAAATTGCTAGAGTCTGCAAATAATATTCAGACCAGAAAGTGCTAGTAACTGGAAAAAACAGAAGAGAGGAAATTTTTCGCAAATTAAACCAAGGAATTGCATCAAAGAAATATGAGATGAGAACCCAAGTTTTTATTAATGTAAAGAAAAAAAAATGAAATCGCAACCAACCTGAAAACCATCGGACAATAATCTTTCCACTTGAAATCCTCTGACTGGTGAGGGGGCGTTAATTGGGACCCTTCTTTAGGAAAATTCATCCAGAAACTCGCGCGAGGACCAAAATCAGAAACTCTTACTTCTCGTCTTTGTATGGGTGTAATTTTCCCCACGGTATATCTGATCAGGTTCTAACAAACTTTCAAGTTCGAAATTCCAAAAGATATAAAAAAAACTATGAGATGATAATTAAATATTTATTATTAGCTATGCCCATTCAAGCCAAAAAATCATGATTATTTGTAACTATATATGCTAAGCTATGAAAGCAACAACAAGCACAAGGAAAGAGTATCTTTATCTAATTACTGCAAGGACAAACCCATCGATCTTCTCATGTCCTAGCCAACAACCCACCCCCCACCCCCCAACTCTATCGACCAATTAAATGGGTGATATATTGGAAACACTAACCTGTGCCTTCAGAAGACATGTGTAGCATAAGAAATAGGATATTGTAGTAACGTTGCATCACGAGTAGTTAACAAGACATTATAAAATAGTGTGAGATAAGATAGTGATGCAGGACAGCCTTATGCAAGCTTTTCGTGTCAGATAGGATAGTAGGGTCATAAGGGGGGGGCATGAGCAACATGAGAAAAAACGAGGTGGAACCCTGCAGAGCAACAAATAAGGTGAAAGTGCGTAGAATTTTGCTGGAGTTGGTTTCAAGTTCAAGCAGGAGAAGTACTATTTGCAGAAACAGAAAGCACATAAAGTTTTACAAACCATTTTCTTCATCCTGTCAAGTCTAACTAATAGACTCCACAAGTCTGTGCACGTAACAAATTTTCACTAAAGAACTTCCACAAGGTAGGCGGAATAAGAGCTTGGGCTGCACAGGCTCTGAGCCTTTGGACGCAGCACTGGTTCAAATAATGCAAAGGCTGTACCCACCCCACCCCTCCCTCAACCATAGTGGTACAACACCGTTAGGGGCCCTTCAACTTCCAGAACCTGAAGAAGCTAATAACAGTAAGAGTTCCCAAAGTTCAACCCAGTCACTTGGCTCTTATGGTCTTCAGAGTCAAGTCCAGCTTCCCTGCTCGTGGAGCGAAAGGCTTACCTTTAACATCTTCACTCACAGATAAGCAAAACAACCCAGAAGTCCAGTACTCAGTAGTTCGACTAAGATACCAAAGGACAACAAATTATACCCTTATAGTTAAATAAACAGCCCACTTGTTAAAATGGCATCAAAAATTTTTATTGATATTTACCAGGAGAGAATACAAAGGTATCTCAAATCCGAGAGAAGACCAGTATTAATCTATAGGAAACAGGGGGACATATTCATGGTCAAGACAATGTACCTGATTCCAAGCTGCAAACTGAGCATCAAATCATAACTCCTGTGACCCTTAATGATCGCTTCACCTGGCCTCTTCACCTCCTTCACTAGCTTCTTTTGTCGTCGTTTTGCTCTTTTGGATGACGAAAAACTGTTGCTCAGCACGAGCTCACTGATTAACACACCTTGCATATATTCTCTTTCCAGGATTGGAGCATTTATGTCGGCCACATTTTCTCCACTATCCAAACCAGTCTCGGACATATCCAGTGATACGTTATGTCCAATTACTTTCTCGATAGCAACCTCAAGACTCCAGCGTCTTTCTAGGGAAACATTTGCAGGGCGAGATTGCTCCAGATTTAAGAGATTACCATTGGGGAGCTTATCAGATGCATTCCGTTGAGATCCTCGGCTCCCAACAACCTTGAAATTTCCCATATCAACTGAAGAAGCATGTTGAATATGTGAAACTTGATTCTGTTTTTTCAAATCAGGCAGCAACCCTCGCTTTCTTAGAGCATTAAGATAAAGTTCTTGTCTGGCTGGAAACCTGCTACCTTTTGGATAAAAAGACCCTTTTCCATCCTTTAGACCACGCGTCCAAGTTCCCACATAGCAACCCCCATCACTCCATGTATAGACTCCAAATCCATGCATCATGCTGTTTAACCAGCTTCCTTCATAAGAGTCCCCATTTATCCAAGTAAGAGTTCCTTTCCCTGACATTTTCCCACCTTTCATATTTCCCAGATACACGTTTCCGTTAGACCATGTATACTTACCAGGCCCTTCCGCAGTTCCCTGAAGCCAAGAGCCTTCAAAGATGTCTCCATTTGGTTGAACTTGATATCCTAACCCATGCTTGAGATTCAATCGCCACCGCCCCTTATAAATCATTTTATTCGGCCCAATATACGTCCCTGTTCCATGCATATAACCACCTGAAAATTCACCCTCGTAATCAGCTCCAGAAGGCCATTGAAGTTTTCCATATCCATGTCTCATCCCCCGTCTCCATTCACCATTATATTTGCAACCATTTGACCAAACATACTTCCCTGAACCCTCAGGCACATTTCCAAGCAGTGACCCAGAATATAAATCCCCATTGGACAGTAAGAGTTCTCCGACTCTGAAGCCAACGGTTTCAGAAGAACTAACAACTTCACTATTGGTCAGCGTGGTCGGATGGTCGTTTTCATAAAATGAATTAGCGTCAACAGATTTTGTCCTATTTGACAAAGTAAGTCCTCCTGCCTTATTTGACAAAGAAAGTTTTCCTTCGGCATTATAAACAGTGGCCACAGGACCAGACATGCATAATGCCCAAAGATTTCAGTTCCTCAGAATATGCAGTTTCTCCAAAATCTTCTCATGAGCCAAAAAATGATAAGTATTTCGTTAACAAACTCAAATGGAACTGCAACCTTCCATGTTGAATGTTTCGCCTTTGACCTATCTGAGAGAGAAAGAGAGACAGAGCTATAAATAAATGTTATACACTTACTGAATTACAAAGCACTGTTAACGATTGCAAGGATGATGATGTTAAGCAACAATATATCAACCAAAGTTTTCGAATCGCACGTTATAGCTCCCACGTAACCATAAGCCATGTACTCCTCAAGTTCGCCACTCCAAAGAATGAGAACGTAATGACGACAAGAAGAATTAAGTGTACTAAAATGCAATGAGTGAATGACAGTTGGTGTAATTAAACGATGTGCTCAAAGACTCTTTAACAGCAGTATGGTTCAAGCAATACGTTCCCCCCACCCCCACACTTACCACGAGAAAACAACAAAAAAAGGAAAAAAAAGGTAGAGGGAATCCCTCATAGATTGAGCACCAGAAGTGCAAACCCAGTGGGGGGCCTGGAGAGGGTTAGATGTATGTAGCCTTACCCATGTCATTGCAGGGAAACCAAACATCCAAGACATGATTCTCCACCAACTAAAAGAAAATACATAAAGAAGAATGGAAGAAAAAGCAGATGCGTTCTTAATATAAAAGAATAAACAACAAGTATGTGTACGCGAAGTAACCTCCAAGGAAATGGAAAAAGAATCTCATGTTGAAATTTCTAGTGGCTATTAAAGCGTATGATGATGGACAACTAGATGAGGCATGAGCTGAAGCATCCCTACAGAAACATTAAGAGCTGGCTCCTTGTTTTGGCAATTAACATGCTATTGACTGCATTCACGGTTGAGGATAGTGTGGTGTGGAAATGTACAGGCAGTATATTTCTATCCTGATAAACAAACAATCATGTAAGCTTCTCAACCTTTCTAGAGGGGATACTATGGCCAAATAATAGCACTAACGGTTCTATATAACAAGATTAAGGCCTTAGAACTTGAAGCATCTCTAGAAAAGCATTACTGAGTTCCACTCTATGGTATTCCTAGATTCCCTACTACGCCAATGGTCATCTCGCATTTGTAGGCACACAGCAAGGGGGCATAACAACGCGGCTAGAAACTGTGGTCAAAAGATCTAGTTATCTAAGATCAAGATTCAGTTCCGAAAACCAAGCAACTAGTTCGGTTCCAAAAACCAAGCAACTGAATCAGTTAACTCTGTTACCAAAAAGGTATTCAATTGATTAAGAGAACACAATAGCAATATCACAAGTCTTTTGAACACTGGAGATTGCGAACAGGAGAGTTTAAACTAATTGCAAATTGAATCCGTGCCTCAATCACAAAAGACCTGTGAATGCTAAGACCGTGGCAAAGCCATAGTTGTAACATAGGGGTTTATTGGCACATTTATCAGATGGGCACCAATTTTTTCCTGTTTAAATTTATCGTCCATGTAGTTTAGGCTGATAACCTTAATCCGTCCACGGGGGTGCAAACATAGAAGCTTTTGAATAACTTTACGAAAACTGAAAAGAAAAAACCCTTCAAACTGCATTAGTGTTTGGAAGCTGGTTACTAAAGGGAGTTTCCGAGATAGATCTCCTCCTGTCAAATAATGACTGTTATTATGATATCAGTAGCCAAATCATATTCCCACAACCAATCAGTACATAATTTCCATGATAAATAATCACATCAGTACCAAATTTTGAACTCAGTCAGAAGATTGCTTCTGAGAGGGAATGACGGACTGTAGTTCACAATGTTTTAACATCAACCGTCGTACATATTATGAGAAAATGTCAACGAGAGTTTGATGTATCTGACATTAAGGGGCACACAACTGATGTTAAAAAAGTTTACACAAAATTGTCCTAATTGATACAAAATTACAACAATAAGCAGTTCTATATAGTCCAACTTATCCTGCATTAACTTTACAGCAGGTAAGCATGTGAAAATTCACAAAAGTTTAGCAAGAGTTCACGAGATTAGATGGCACTACCGAAAACAAGCTTTTAATCGGTTTTCAAATTTATAAAGTACTATAAATTGAACCCGGAACTAAAGTAAAAATATAATAGTAGACTGAAATGAGAAACTCGTTATAACGAATTTTCAACTGCATTCAACTGGTATTTTTATAGCTCACTGGAAACTGCAGTTTAGGTCTAATCAGAAGTCAAAAAATCAAAATCAAAATATCAAACTGTGGTTGCTAATACTAAAGAACCCCAAATAAATCATAAATTTCATTCAGTTAAACAACTCCAAACAAAATTGAGCTAAAACTTTCAACCAAGCAAAGACCTATTCAAACAAGGAAAACAAAACATCACCAAAAACATTTTCGGAAAACACGAAGAAACAACTATCAGAGCAAGCCTCATTCACCAAGCAACTTCACAGCCGAAAAATCTCTCTCCAGCCTATCTTTTCGAACAGCACGCCGTGCGCGCACGAGTCCTATACGCATTCAGAGTGTTGTGTGTGTGTGTGTGTGTGTCTGTGAGAGAGAGAGAGTACCTCGAAGGACGAGACGAAAGGGGAAAGACGGGGAAATGGAAGTTGCGGAGAAAACGAATTTAGTTTGCCTTTATTTGATCGATACATGCGTCTCTCAAAGGAGCAAAGCAAGTTGAGTGGATGGAATCCCAACTGGCACTTCTTTTTTTTGCTTAAACCAGAAATGACGTTACAAAATCTAGCACTCCATGGCTAATTGCCGAAAACTCCCCCGATGACATTTCCTCTTTCTCATACATCCAACCCCGGTGAAATTGACCACCGACCCCTTGCTATATTAATTTTGGGATAATTCCAAGCAATAAACAATGGAGTGGAATGATGCCAAAAAACAAACGGGGAGTTAAAATGATGGTTGATTTCCTCTACTTGTTTGTATACCACGGATAGCTCGAACGCGTGTGCTCGAGTAACAGATTCAAACAAGACCTCGGCATAATAAGAGACGATGGACCACCTTGTCTCATACCTAATAAGGTGCGAGTTTAGCATGCGGTAAGTCATTGGCAAGGATGGCATAAAACACAACCTCAAATCATATGGTCATTGCTCGGAGAAGGACATTGAGTCATTCGCTGACTCTCGACTATGCCCATATCCTCACTCTTTTTGGACTTACGTGTATGAGTTAGGAGTCCGTTCACTCACTCTTTACTAGAATAGATTGCTTAATGATAACTCCGGCTCGGACTTCTTTCAAGAAAGTCATTCGCCTCGAATGACATTATTCTTCTTAAGGACAGTAGCTACATATTAGAAACCCATAACAATCCTGAAGGAGAACTAAGTCAGTTTGTGTTATTTTCTAAAGGACATGGTATCTACACCCTCAAAGTTTGAACTAAGTCACCGCATAAGTTTGACCAAGAACTAGCCATAGACTCGTGTCGTGTATAGAGTAACAATTACCGGATAACTATGCATGATTTCAATGGTTAAGTTCTCGAGTTGGTTGGCAAGGATTGTGATTGATTACGCATTAGGATATGCGATATAAGTCCAGTGTAGTCAAACAAGGACATAAGGTCAAGAAGACGAAGAATCTAATTATGGATTCTACTTTGTTGTGGAGCTTGAAGGGCAAACACGTGAAATAAAACCACTTACAAATTGGACTAGGAAACTTGGGGAAGACTAAACAACACAAGTCTTGTACATATGCGTCCTCCGGAGCAAAATGATCCAATGTCTCAGCATGGGATGAACATAAGGAATAAACTTGTCACTCCTGATATTAAGTCCAACAAGGGAAGATTTTAAAAGCAAAACGATTCGGCAGAGCTTGCCAAAAAGAAAACCATGAGCTTGTTAGGGGTTGGCAATGTCCAGAGTTTCTTTCAAGTATATACACGAATTTTATTAGCTTGCAGTTAAGCTTCCCACATTGAACAATTAAGTGTATTTATCTCAAAAAAGAAAAAGATGGCAAAGCTGGATAAAAAATTTTGTGAGGTCTCAATCCAACTTATCCTCCAAGTCAGCAAATGTGAGGTGATGGAGCTAGGATGCTGGAAGGAATGTGATTTGGGAGTAAAGACGTAATAAGATTTAATCTCAAAAACCATTTCTAAATTGCGATTATCTAGAAGAAGGGTCCATGTCAAGAGTACCCTATGATTACCAACTTGTTATTTGGAACCTTGAATGGTAATGTCTCCTTAGACAAGTACCCTACGATTAGAAAAACTGTAGTATAAACGAGAAGAAACTTGATGCAATCTTCCAACTACGTGTGTTTACGCAAAAGATTGATTAAGTAGTCTAATATTTTCTATATGTGAACCCCATTCAAGTTTTGACGATATTCTGCGTGCCAGTTTGACAAGTGGACCTTTTCTTCTTCTTTCGTATGATTGGTATGAATGAAAATCTCATAAAGATATGAATAATTTATTATAAATACGCACGATGATTGAAAGAAAAGAATTATGCACGTATTTATTGAAAGAGATGATGTAATGGATGTAATCAAAGTTAGCCTATTAGACTTCCAATATGGAGTTGTAACTTTTTAACCTCGGAGAAGAACAGTTATGTCGGCCATTGGCTATGTTCATAGAAGTACACAAGTATTGTTGAAAGGTGGTCAAGATCGAACGCAATGTAACATAGAGGTGTCTTGGAGATAATCTTGCATTAGGGTGGAGGGACAATGATGACTTTTGAAAATTAACCTTTGGGCTAGACTCCCTGCCCTATAAACTTGGGATAAATTCAAGCGGTTAACAACCAGCAGAATGATGAAAAAACTAACGTGGAGTTATTTTCGATCAAAAGATAGTTGATTTATAGGCCTCCTCAATTATTTGTATCCCCTAGATAGCTTGGATTCTCGTGCATGAATAACGGATTCAAACAAGATTTTGTTATAGTGGAGATAATAGATCACCTTGTATCAAACTAGATAAAACGTGAGTCTAGCATATGATAAGCCATTGGCAAGGATGACATGTAACAAAGCCTTGACAAACTAAATTAGAAATCATACAGTCGTTGTATTATTTTCCAAAGGACATAGTATTTTGCCCCCTCAAAGTTTGGAGTGAGTTACCGCGTAGCTTGAACCACAGAATTAGCTAACAATATAGTCACCTAAAGCATATAGCAATAAAACTAGACCTTTTTCATGTGCTTGAAAGCCCTCGCTAACGCTTTTAACACGCGAAAAATGAGTTGGAGTTATTTTTTATGATTTCTTTTGCTCCTTTAAGATTTGATTAACTACCTAGCATTATGACCAGTTCCAAAAGAATATCCCAAACTTAAAGGGTGCAAAATGCAATACATCTTCCTTTTATGGAGTGGATTTTGTGGGCTATGAACATTCATGAAGTAATCATGGTCTAAACCTAATCTCACAAAGAGGACCTTAAAATAATACACCTTGTGGCTTATTAGGTAACTTCAGCAGTACTTCCCCAAATAAGTATGTTAGGCCTATGATGATTGATTGTTTGATTAGTAAAAGTGAAAACTGCAGTCTCTAAAGTTTGTTATATTAATTAAAGTGAATTAGAGAGTTGGCTTTATTAGCCGTTCATTAGTGTCATAAAAGGGTCTCTCTGACCACAAAAGAGGGATATAATTGCTCCCTTTGTCTTTCTATTCCTTAACTTTCTCTAGTCAAATATTCTTTAACATATATGGAATGCATGCACTTTAATTTAAAGTGTTACGTGAAAATTATGAAGACATGTATGTACGTTGAGAATAATTTTGAGTGCTAATAGCATCACTTACGCCACAGAATTGGCGAAACCCACTTTATTTGAAGTTGTGAATCCAAACGAAAAAGAAGGAGGAAGATGAAGACGACAAAGAGATGCTCAAACGAAAGAGTTTGGTTGGTTGTCATCCAATAATAAAAATAGTCTATTTCTTAACGTCATCATCAATTTCCGTTCAATGTTACCAATGACAATTTTATAGTCATCTTTAATAATAATCTTAGCAGTCCTTATTTTGTATCACCGATTAAAAATTACTATACAAAGTTAACGATCATCACTCATCGCTGTATTAGAAACTATTAGCTCTTCCTACGACCGGATATTATCGGCCAAAAATTTCCATGCTCAACATGCCATGGTTTTGAAGCGACAATTGTGGGGCTGTACATAAGCCATGCCAAGCCACACAACAGAGAGGAGGTTCAGGTGTTGGCCCACCAGCTACCGCAATGTTCATGACATGCTGCTCCACCTACCACACCAAAGTTCAAAACTGATTGATGACAATGTAGAATCTATCGTCCAAGCACTACATAAATGTGAACTTTGCAAAATAAAAAAGAAACAGACTCTTTCAGAGCATGCTCGAAAGAGATCTGGCTTCTCTTCCGAACACAGAAAATGATTTGCGCTCTAAGACATTTTGTTATCTTATCTTAATTTTGTGCCGTTTTGTCACGCTGTATACAACGGTAACCATACATCCGTAATCGGATTGGACCCCTACTATTAGATAGAGCAATCTCATAATTACTAAATCATTCTTCGCCTTATTTATTTTGAACAACTCTTTCAAGGTTTTTATTATTGACAATCAAATCGAGTTAAAATGTACTCTGTATCATATTTATTACTAAGACATCCAATAGTCAGTTTAGCTGCGTTGGTTGCTAATACCATCATCGAATGCATACATATACATATTTGACGTATACTAAATTAATGTTACGGATGCTCAGTGACGTAGGAAGAAACCTTTTTCATCTCTCCTTTGTCATATTATGAAAAGAAAAAAATTTGACTGTTGTTCGAGTAGAAGGATTAGTCCTCCTACTTTTCACGTACTGACAATTAATGGTCGCTAAATATTTTTAGTGACTTTTATTTAGTGATACTAAAAAATTACTACTAAGAATTGTGCTGAAAGTGTTAGCAGAAAAGACACTAGAAATATTTCGCGACTATAAATTATCATTATATAGGGGATTGGAGAAAAATTTCACAACTTGGTTGCAGCCAATATTTGTTCTATACATAATCGTTTCGTCTGTCCAACCATTAGATGAATTGATCGTAGCGACTAAAGTTATGTCACTATATTTTTTTATTCTAAACGTAGTTGTTTGTAGCCCAGAATATACTAAATTTTGCCGCCCAAGTTATCCCACTTTTTTTTTTCACGCGATAAAATTAACGAGAATCCATCCGTCGAAAATTTTTATGTTTTAGTGGCACCCCCCCCCCCCCCCCCCCGGTAATATGCTTTATCTTGTATTGTTTTATTTTCTGATAGATGGAAAATTATACTGTAGTTCTATAACCTTTTTACGGTTGTTGATAACCATTTGCCGCTGAAAATGA
Organism: Escallonia herrerae; assembly: GCA_033070095.1. NCBI lineage: Eukaryota > Viridiplantae > Streptophyta > Magnoliopsida > Escalloniales > Escalloniaceae > Escallonia > Escallonia herrerae. The sequence continues at coordinate 689,420 of JAVXUP010000149.1, forward strand.
ACAGATATCGTAATTGATATATGTATGGTATAAACGAAAAAAAGTCATCACAATGAACAGAAATACACAAACTTTTTAGCGCATAAGAAGCAGGGATACGCAGATCCTCCAAACGTACTAGATTGACCTGTACTCATTTAGAAACCATTTTCTGGTAACTTTTCTAAACTTAGCACCCTGGATCTGCCTACCCCATCTTACATTACTATACTTAGATTAGCTTAGATATGTATGTTGATACCTTTTGTATTGTCATTTTTAAAAGCCGCCATTAATGGACATTCTGCAACCTGCATGCAACCCTAAGCGCCCACATGGTTTAATAACTTTTGGTCGGTAGCCCGTGACGGAGACAGGTGATCAAGCACCCAAAAAATCTTGTCATCTCCACTCTCACTCTTACACTAATGGCCATATTAAAGGGAAAGAGACACTCTCGCTCCCCAGCTTTTGATCTTATCGTTGTGACAGAGACATGCACGTATTCTTTTTTTCCGAGGAGCAAAACGTCGGTAAAATAATCAGGATATGAAGCTCATAACCGGCCAAGCGCCTACACTTGGCTTGTTGGGGGGCATCTCTTGGTCACTTTTTCAGAGTTTCCAGCTCCCGTTCCTGCCTTAGACCTCGCTGTCTCATGCCGGCAGCCGACCAATAATATTCCTCCCTCTGGTAGTTCCTCTTTTTTTTTTTTCTCAAATTTTCTCGCGAGGGCGATTCCTCTGTTTAATATGCGTACGGCTTAGTTTGATGTCTGTCAAGTAGCATCACATTGCCAAAGTTTAGTATGTAAGACTTTTCTCTTGTTACTGTTGCTTGTAACATACGGTTGGCCACTTGATTCTTTGTTAATACGTACAAAAAATAAATGCAAATAGGAACGTACAAGGTGGTCAATGACTTTAAAATTTGATGTATATATTATTATCCTTTCCTATGGAGGTCAAATAAGTCTGTAAAAGGAGAATTGGATTTATACTTATAATATATTTGTTCCAAAATATCAAGGTGGTCAATTGGTCGCCTTGGACAGGCCGTACATAAATTCCCTCACAAGCAAATTTTTTTTTTCTTTTTAGCAACTAATATAATATTGCACGGGCATGTAGAAGAAAAATGAAAAAGCTAATGGTTGATAAACATGAAAAAGCTTGGAAGAGGGCAAGGTGCGTGTATCGAAAACGTATAAACAAAGCTAAAATTCTGAACAAATGAGGTGGAATGGTTGAGACAGGGATGACGACGGTTTTATTCAGGAACGGATCCAGGAAGTGCAATGAGGGGGGACCAAAAAAAGTCATAAAAATTTTTATGCCTAACATAAACGTCACTATTGTATACGTTAAATATAAAATATATTGCTCAATTTAACTATTAATCTAAAAATTTTACTACTCACATTGATTTATTTAAGTTGCTAGGGTTAGTCAACAACAATTATTAATTATATTGCGGACAATAGTCACATATAATTTAACATACTACAGGAATTTAAAATAAAAAAAAAGAAGTAAATTTGATCTATTCATGTTTCTTCATAATCTGAAGATATGAAATTTGAAATTGAAAGAATGAAGATGGAGTAAGGAAACGAGAAAGACAAGGAGTATGACGGTCGGTGGCACGGAAACTTAAAAACATAATAAAATAAAGGTATACTAGTATTACAATATAATGGTATTCTCATAAATATTTTAAATATGATTACTTATTATTTAAAATTTAAAAAAGACTTTTTCAAAATTTTGAGGGTGCCGTGCCCCACCCCCCCTTGTCATGGGGGTGCTCCGTCCCTGGTTTTATTTGATAGCGCTGGTACAAGTTGTAGTTGTACGGGTTTTGTTCAACTTGCGTTACCTCCAAAGTTCACAGAGATAATAAAATTATAAACGAGTGAGGTGGTTAAGATGGTGATGATGGTGGCTTTATTTGATTTAATTGTGCTGGCACAAGTGGTCCTGGTTGTGTTTAACTTGCACAAGCACAAAACTTTGAGTTTGTTGGACAATCCTTAAAGTCAATAGTTCTGTATTACATTTGTAGTGACTTAGAATGCATCTTACATTCTCATTTTGACGATAAAATTAGTAATAATTATTATCAAACGAGCAAAAGTTATTACAAAAAGGACAGTTGACGTGTAAAATCTGTTGAATCGGTAAAATCACTCATGAATTTGCAAAACACTGGCGGTTCTGTAAAATAATTACATTTGACTATTTGAAAGAACTTCTTGATTGTTTCGTACTAAGCTTTGCTCATTAGATATTAATTTTTTTGCCAAGAGTTTGGTATGGTGACTACATTCCAAACCCTCCTTTAAGGACTATATATATATATATATGCTGTTGGAACCTCAAGCACCAAAGAGGAAATTAATTAAAATATAATGAATTAGTATTATCAATTTTAAAAGATATAATGTCATTAACATAAGATGGAGTTAGTGCATGTTGTGCAGTCAAAAAGACGGATTATTAGAACTAAAAGTTTCTAGTAATGGCCTCTTTAGAATGTACACTTCATGTACTACCGAGGAAACTACATTCATATGAAAATCTACATGCGAACATATAAAATTTCAACCAATCTAATTGGAATGTTGTCTCACCCTCTTGAAGTGCAAGGATCGTTGAGAAATGATTCTCAAGACCGTTGTATCTGTTAGAGCCAAAATTACGACCCTTTTTATATCACCGTGGACCATCGAAGTCTTTCTCCGCTACTAGAAAGAATGGAGTGAAACATTGCATAGCTCACCTACACAATTCAATTACGTTAGCTTTTCCTAGTCTATGGTTGGATGGTGACTGAAACTCCTGATAAGTTTGCTTCAGTCTGAAGCTTTCTTTTACGAACTTTCATTTGAACTAAACACGAAAGCAAAAGATCCATTTTCCATTTATGATTGTGGTTTTCGTCATATTGAGAAACTTGATAAGGTTTGATATCCAACTCATAACTCATAAGCATGTTCAATAGGAAGGTATCCACCAAATTGCCCATAATGAAAAGATTGGTCTTGGTCATGTGGCTGAAACCTACAACTAAGCTTTACGAAGGCAAGAAGTCTTACGATTGAGCTATTCAAAATGGTAGCTTCCTTAACAATCATATTTGGCTAGTACGCTCCGCGTGATGCAACATGACTTTACTTGAGCACTAACTAATATGCAAATAAAGTTTCATTAACGAGAATACGATCGTCAAAGTTCACCTTTTTTTATTTAATCATTTTACTTTCTTTTCCTTGTTTATAAGTTTATGGATGGAGTTGAATTGCTCATTAATTGACAAAAGGCATTGTGATCAAACTCCATCAAACCACAACAACAAATTGCTTTCAATTGCCAAGGCAAAAAGATTGTGCCATTCGCGAATACGATAAGGTCTACTTTTCTGCATTGCTCGCATGAACTCGCATGAATATGACCCTTGACCACAAATGGGAAAACAGGGACCATCAGTGCTTTGTGCAGGCCCTTCTCATCATTCCCTCTACCTTCAAATTCAAGGTGAATATGATGTGTATATTTGAACAATAGACATGTGCAATGTCTAAGCAAATTGGAAAAGTTTGTGTGATGAAGCATTGCGTTTGGGGTAGTTGGGCAACTTGCACTTTATGAACTCTTTTCCATGGGTGATCATTGCAATGAGGCAAGGAGTCTTTTATGAGCCAATCATTTGGTGCACTAGTATGTCCCTCTTCTTCAGTTTCACTATGAATTGTTTGAAGTATACAAATTACAACCATATGAAAACTTAAGGGTTTCCAGTTCCATCTACGTGGTGCGATTCATGGATACGGTTTATCATAAGACATTTGCCTAATGTGGAAAGGCAACATTACCCGTACCTGATGAACGTCTATCAAACAAGGCTCCTAACGTTGTGAGGTTGCGCACTCCCACTTTTCTAAACTTGTCATACCCTAGAAGGAAGATAGATAAGAATGTGCTAAAACTTTAGAGTTTGAGTTTTTGCTTAGAAATGAGACTCGTGTTGTATCAAAGCCCTAATTTTGTGCAGAGCTTTCATTGGTTGTAGCATTTCTTAGTAATGACCTTTGTTCCCTTACAAAGATCTTTTGTTATTCTTTTGCGTTGCACATTATGCGCACGCGGACTCGCACTCTCTGTCTATCTCTCTAATCAATTCTTTATACATGTCTATTCATGCGGTTAAAAACTAATTCCATTTTATCATGAGGTGACTTAAATGTAATGGTAATGGTCTTGAAAAATTATGCTTGATAAAGAAATTCTTTGAAAACTTCCTTCCGCCAACTTTTAGATGACACGACTTTAAACCATCTAGATAAGTTAAATTAGACATCATTTTCGATTGATGATGGAAGGTGCAAGTTTTCGTAATCAGCCAACAAGGCACTGCATATGAATTTTGTCGAGCACTGAATTTTTCGTGCACATTTAACCACGAGATAGTTCACGTGACTTATGTATTCGTGGCCAAAAACTACTTTCATAGTATGACTATAACATGTCATTATTGTAATCACAAGATAAATAAATTATCTTCTTAAATAAAGTTTTAAAAAGCAGCTACACAATATTAATTGTGAAAGCTGCTTTTGCTGCTTTAAATGGAAGCTTTTGGAAGAGGTTGATTCCAACTTCATTAAAAATGGAATTTGATAATGCAAACCTTCTTTTTCATTACTTTGTATTTATCTTCGTATATAAAGTTTTAAAAAGCAGTTATACATACATTAATTAATTATGAAAGCTGCTTTTGCTGCTTTAAAGATGTTGAGAGCAACTTCATTAAAAATGGAATTTGATAATGCAAACCTTCTTTTCATTACAGTGGTGAAATAATTTATGCCAGCCATCAACTGTGACAGCCTCATCAATCACAAACAAACAATTTCTGAAAGCACCAATTAGTAACATTTATATTTATATAAGCACTCAATCATGGGTTTAGCTAAATTTGGTACCAAGTTTATTGTACATATGTTCATACTGAAATAAAAAAAATGTTCATACCTAGATAAGTTTCTAAATATTCTATAATACATGTTTGTTGGTGATTCGCGTCGGAACACGTACGCAAATGTCGAGTGTGACTGCCAACATTTGGTCTTGGCTAACTTCCTATGACAAAAGCCTGTAAATTCTAACTTGTAACTCCCAATTACGAGGCTATAATAGATGGTATCAGCGATGATATAATCAAATATAAATTTTTAATAATTAGGAGACACCCGGTATTCTCAATCAAACTGGATCAATCAACGAGATTGATTATCTTATTAAGAATTATGATTCTAAAAGAGTCATCAAAGATCGTGACGTGATATTCAATGATCTTAACGTGATCATAACATATCTGGCCCACGGCCCAATCTCTTCTACCTACGACTATATAAAGGAGACTAATTCCAAGGACGCAGACAACTACACATATTTTTTCGAAAAAACATAATCTTTTATGCTTTTTCAGAATTTCTATTCTGTAACTGCACTCTGACTTAAGTATCAGAGAATTTTTCGACGAGAACCTCATCCGACGGTCGCTCGTATCTTGCAGATCATCATTTTCGGCTAGAGTTCCTGGAGCATAATTTTCGCAACAACAAGTGCATAGGAACTAACCGGATACATGAGTGGCTTTTTCCTTCAGCAGAATATAGAAAAGAGAGGCCAAAAAGAAATATAAGCCGATCCTACTGTTAGCGAAGGAACTCACATGAAACAACAAACTCAACCTGCGTGCGTTGAGTAGAAACATTGTCTACCAGAGGTTGCTCTCTATCAGTGGAGAGGCTATTTAATTAACATTTTTTCTATTAAAATTAAACTTATATCAGCACAATATGTCATTTTCTGGTAAACTGGTCGGAAATAATTTAACAATTATATCATTGACCATAGAACCTGTGGACCATTCAAACAATTGATTCTAAAATTAAATTAATCAAACCATTGACCGGTTACAACTATGTTTAGTTCCTACCCTCAGTTTCCTTCAACTGTGTAGACAGTGACTCAATATTATAGTCAATTAGCCTATCTTTTTGCTGGCGTGTAAATTTTTAATTGTCTGTGACCAACATACGGTGGCCACTTGGACATAGGACAATATATAGAAAGTTTAGTTTAATACTTTATTAGTGCTAACGAGATGACGGCTTATGGCGGCAGATAATGATGGAGCAATTTAGAGTAATTGCTAGGATCAACACATCAACACAGTTGTCGATAGAAAGATTGATAGCAACGATTGCATTGCAGGTAGTTTATAAATAATTTTGTTTGAAATCAAACTGAAAGGATTGGAGCGAACAGTTTATTCGGTAGAAGATTAGGTAAAAGGGGAGAAAAAAGGAAATAAGGACACAACCAACACTCGACTAAAACAATTGACTTGAAATCAAGTCTTAGGGGTTGTTTGATAAAATTGAAATTTAAGTGCTGAAAAAGTTAAGTACTGAATTTGTAAAATTGAAAACTTTAAGCGACTGAATATCTACTGAAAAATAAGTTAATCTGTTTGGTAAACTAAAAACAGATGTCTGAAAATTAATTCTTTACAAATTTATCAATTTTACCAAAGTTATGCATTTGTTTATGTACTTTATAACTTTTTTTGGGGGACCAAACTCGTATTGGTGGCGATGGTGGTGGTGGCGGCGGCAAAAAAATGTCTATGATGACGGTAATGGTGCGTGAATACGTAGTGTTAGTAATTTGTTATGATAATAATGGGCGGCTAAATGGCGGTCATGGCAATAGTTGTAGTGTTATGGATTTGTAGATGAATTTGGCGGACATGGACGTAATGATAACAGCGAAGATATGGTGGAGGTGACGTTGTCCTTGTGATGGTATCGGTGGTGATAGTGGCTAGATCGTGATAATTGTGGTGGTGGTAGAAAAAAAAATAATGATTGTGGTGGTGGTGGTGGTTATATTATGGTGGAGCGGTGTTGCCAGTAAATTAAATGAAGCGTCATCGTGATGGTAATTATTATTTTTTATGTAAAAGTATGTTAAATAACTTTAACCATCTCACTTAGAATTAAGTGATCAGCATTAAGTAAGTTCACCCTGACTTAATATTTTAGTCTAATTTTTGTAGGAATTAATTTTTTAAGTAATATAAGGTTTAGTGTTATCAAACGCACTTAATTGAAAATTATTGAAAACTTTAAGTTTTAAATGCTTAATTGTGTTATCAAACACACCTTACTTTTTCTTTTCTCCTTTTCAAACACATTATTTTATGTAGTACTTTTGCCTTCTTTCGATTGGAGTTTTTTTGTCTTGTTTACATCGGTCAATCCAGTGGTACAAGTTACCATTCATTGTGGCGCACAATTGTAAATTGATTTGCCAATTAATCAAAATTTCCATTTCAGTTATTCTCTTTTACTTGAAAGTTTTTTATTTTAGAAAGGTCATCAGATAAGAGGTCGAAAAAGAATACCACATTAATTGCAGTTTGGTATCGAGCGCAAACACTTTTGTCCCAATTTGCTAGATTAAGATGTGTTTTAGAATTAAAAAGATTATCATAGTAAATACTAATAAGCGATAAAAATATATGTGTAGTTTTAATTTTTTATTATTAAAGTTGTTACAACAGAGATGACAGAGGATCCTCTTTTAGGCTTTTCAGTAGCACTGTTGTTTTCTTAACTTCTATCCCGGAATAGATTTTTCTTAGTTTCCTGGCAGAATAGTCTATTTGCTAATAGTTTATCCCTATTTTTTTGAGTAATGCATTAAAAAAAATAATTTCACGATCGTAAAATAGTTCGCTCACAATTTTTTATGTTATTTAAGCGTGTAAATTTAGGGTGACATTCATATATTCGTATTCCTCGTTTATTTGTTATGGGGCAGGGCAAAACTTTTATGGTTAAATTTATACTTTGAATTCCTTTTATTTTACCTTAGCCATAAACGTCTTCCTAGATTTATCTTACGAGACAACAAATTTTAATCATTTGGGTTAAACCTAGTTCAAATTGAGCTAACTATTGGAGCGCCCTTGGATAGCGCTTTTATTGAATTTAGAGTTAAATGTTAAGCTCAGTTCATCTATATCACGACGCTTCTCAATTAAAGTTACTTCTATACTCGTGAAGAATTTTTAGTGGCTAACATCATGTGATAATTGCTAACATCAAAATAGTTCATTTAATCAAGAGTTAATTACGCGGTTGATCACTGTACTATTAGGTAAATTTCACTTTGACCACTGGACATCGATTTGTGTCATAGTAACCACTAAACTTTGAAATTCGTTTCAATCAGGTCACTCCGTCAATTTAAGTCCGTTTATTTAGGGGTACAACCGTCCATTCACTGTTCACCTTCTTCTTTCTTCTTCTTCTTCTCGGTAGGAGAGGACATCGGAGCTCAGATGCTGAAATTTGTAGCAAGGCTATATTTACTCACAATGGAGTTAATGTGGTGGTAGCCCTATATCAGATAATGAAGACGTTTCTTGCATCCATCATGGGAGGTCCATAGTTGATGCAGCAGATGAGTTGAGTGGCTGCTGGATGCCCCAAAGACTTTTGGCAGGCAAATGAGACTGGCGAGAGAAAGGAATGAGGAGCTTGTGATGAAAGTCTTTGAGAAGCTTGTCAACAGGTGGAAGTCTGGTAAGGTCTACCAAGGTCGGAGCCGATACTATCACCTAGTGGAGGAAGCAGTATGATCTGAGAGCCGAAAGACTATATCAACTATGATGGGAAGACAAGGTAGTGACAGGGACCATCCAAAGGAAGGGGGGCGGGGGAGAGAGAGAGAGATGGACAGCTGCCATTACTTCTACTCTGGTATTACGAGGTTAAAGATTCTTTCTTGGACTGTTTCGGGTTTAAATGATAAATTGATGCCAATGGGGTGGTGAACGCTAAAGCTGTAATTACCAAGGAAGCATGATGTGCTCTGTTTTTAGGAAAACAAACTGGATTCAATCTTTCAATCTATCATCAAAACAATTACGGTGGACTACGTGGGTGGACTTCAAAGTTGTGGTTTCTGACTTATGGGGGGCTGAAAAATGGTCAAGAAGGTCAATGCGCTTTTCGGATGCTACATTGTCTAGCTTGTTTAGGAATGTTAAGGATGGGGCATGTGGTGCATTACCTGTGTATGCCCCGGTGGTCCTCAGCTTGCGAGAGGATATTCGAGCAGAACTACCAATGGTGAAAGGCCTTTGGGATATCCTGCGGTGCATAGCTGGGAACTTCCAACAGCTAAGTTTACTGAGGAGCTAAGGGGAGCATCACATACTACAAGAGAAATTTGGGAACATTTCTGATTCATTTGATGATATAAACCTGATTGACCTCCCCCACGGGCCACAGGGAAGGTGTACCATTCAGTTGAGCTCAAGAAGAGAATCCCATTACTACCTCCAGATTCCTCATTTCATTCGATTGGGAAGGCTGGAAGAGATGTACTCGAATGCAGCCAGATCATGGTCACCCTTCCGAGCCACCCACCACCAGCAACAGTAAAGTTTAACTACCCCCACCTCTAAAACAACTCTCAGCCACCTTCACTGGCACTACGCTGCTACCAAAGCTGCCAACAAACACAAACCACTGCCTTTACCAGACCTGGCTATCACCTTGGTCACCTATGACGCCAAATCTGGAAATCTCAACAATGTCGTTATGCATGTGTGTGTGCATGAGAGACACTGTGTGTGGGTGCGTGTGAGACACTGTGCGTGTGTGTCTGTATATATTTTGTGGGTCTTTGTGTGTTGTGCGTGTATCACTGTGTGAGGCAGTGTGTGTGTGTGTGTGTCTTTGTGTGTGAGAGAGAGAGGGGTGGGGGGGCAATGTGTGTGCATGGGTATGCGTATGTGTGTGTGACGGTGAAAATGTGTGTGGGTTGGGGGGTGTCTGTGTGAGACGGAGAGGGACATAAGAGAGAGAGAGAGAGAGAGAGAGAGAGAGAGAGGAAAAAAAGAGAAAGAAAAGGAAAATTCATAAAGACTAGCGTAAAAAGACCAATATACCCCTGAGTAACCTAACGCCGTCAAGATTAATTTGACGGAGTGACCTGATTGAAACAAATTTCAAAGTTTAGTGGTTACTATGACACAAATCGATGTTCAGTGGTCAAAATGAAATTTGCCTAATAGTACAGTGGTCAACTGCGTAATTAACTCTTTAATCAAAGTGTAGGAGTAAGGCCGAAACAAAGCCCATCCCCCCTCCCCAACAAAGCCCATCCCCGTGTAACCATCGCCACTCCTAACTAGACCCCCCAAACCCGTGACGACCCCACCCATGTCTATCGCCAACCGTGACCACCTCCATCAAAAACATGTTCATTATGACCAGCCCAAACAAACCCGTTACCACCCCCGACCATGCGACTATATCCGCCCTTTCCCTCGCCCTGACCTGTCATTGTTGCCCAACCCCTAACACCACAATAACCACCTTCCCCTTTCGCCTGCCTATCACCAGCTGGCCCTTCTCCCTCTAACCGGCCGACACAAGCGGCGCTTATCCGCCACTCCAACTGCCACCTTATCCTTGCGGAGGCAGTGGTGGTGGGTCTTGGATTTGTGGTCACGGTGACGGGGTGTTGTTGTTGTTGTGTGTGGGGGGTGGGGGGGGGGTGTTGTAAGGAGCGGGTAGTACGTGGTGAAAGGGTGGTTAGACGGGCGTGCGGGTAGGGGTGGTGAAAGTGGTGTTTGTGTGTGTGTCTCTTCTATGGGCGTGGGTCTCTGTCCTTTGGTGTATGTGGTGGCCGAATGGGTTGGATGGTGGTGGAAGGGTGGTAAAAACCAGAGCCACTCGGGGGAGGGGTAGAAGGTTGTGAAAATGGTGTGTGTTCTTGGGGGGAGGGGTGTCTGTGCCGCATCTTTAGGATTTGGGTGTCTGTCTTGGGCGTGGGGAGGCAGAGTAAGGGATGGGAGTTATGCAGTGGTGAAGGGTGGGAAAACTTGACTTAGTCGTGGGTAAAGTGGGTGGGGAAGGCCGGAGGTGGTTGACCGGCTATGTGTGCGAGCAAGGGCTGGAAAATAAGTGAAAGACGGCGACGGGTTAGTACGGGAATTTGGTGTTTTTTAGGGGTTAGGATAGTCATTTTGAACATGATTTCCAAGAAAACGAACAGGAGGTTATACACGACACGAAGATTCGCCAGGGACTTATCGACTTAGCTCATCCGAAATAAATATCTTTCAAGTTTGAGAATCCCAATGTATACCTAATTGTATTGGCTTTTTTGCGTTTTTGGTTGTTGTTAGCTTATCCAAAATACAAATAAGACTGAATTACTTTGATTCATCTATAAAAAGAACCTTGAATCATTGAACTGAAATTATACAAGTAAAGATTCATTTCTTGTTATTCAGTGAGTTTTGCATTACGATCTTTGTACTACGCACGTTACATTACTTAGATGGGTTTTAGAAAGCCATATAATATGAAATGAAAAATAGAATAGGAAAGAAAATGCAAAAAAATGCAAAGGTTTCAGATTCGATTTATTTGGACTGTATCTGAAAGTATTTTGTCTATTCTCCTTCTTCAACTCCCCTATACTAGACTATCGAGTCTTTCAACCAACTAAATTTAATTTTTTCTGGGTGGGGGGGGGGGGGGAAGTATTAACATTTTTTTTAAACGAGACAGTATAAAATCTAATTTTTTTTAAAAGACTTTGTAGAAAAAACTCTTTACCCATCCATAAAATAGATGGACTATATCTCTGAAGGCCGAGATGAATAAAAGTATGTATTATGAAAAGAAAGATTCATATGTTTCTCTCTTACCATACTATACTATACTATACTATCGGATCTCATAGAATACGACTAATTATAGTCCGCTCGTTTCCATTTAAGGCACAAAAGTGAAATTCCTTTCATTTCATTTCTTCAACCACTAATAAGGACTTAAAAGTCAAGTTTTATTCAAATCAGTTAATCAATTTAACCGACGGTTTTTTACGTAAATAATAGTAGAAAAGTAGTAAGAACTAAGATGAATAGTGCAATAGCAATAAATACAAGAATAGTTACTTCTATAATCTCATTCTTTGTTTACGTTACACTAACTCGAGATCTAATCCTATAGAGGAGAAAAATATTTGTCCTGTAAATTCAATGAATGAATTACCTCTCGATAATCTTCAATAAGATCAATATTACGAACAACAATATCAGAGCTATCAGATAAATTCATCGTTGAGGATTGAATATTATAATATTTTATCCATATCAAATTCAAAATTGGATTTATGATCCAATACAAAAGTCCTTTAGTTATCATTATTTTATGTTCTATCTTTCTATAACCTATTCCATTAGTCACAAACTCCCCAATAAATAATAGAAACTGAAGTGGTGGAAAAAGATAGGAGTTTAAGTTCTAAACTTTGTTTTTTAATGATCTATTTTGGTGGAAGACAAAGAAGTGTGGTAAAGATGAGTCTCGATATAAAAATGTAATATTTCATCAAATTCAATATTTTAATTTGAGTTTGATTTTGCTTTTTCTTCGATAAGACTCCTAAAAGAAATATACAAAAAGAGGAATGAAAAATTATCAAGTGATTTAGAAATGCAAACTTAAGCGGCATAAATGGAATTACTCCTTTTCCTTTAAAATATTTATAAAGAAGCAGTTTATAAAGAGTGTAGGACTGAAGGATGAAGCATGATTGAACGAACACACAAGATGTATGTATATATGAAAAAAATCTTCATGGTGAAAGATATGATGTGGTGTAATGGACGAGTGAGATCTATCTAGATGGAAGAAATTTATGAATAAATTTTTACTGCTATCCTTGTTGCAGAAAGATAGCTATAGCACCTTTAATAATAACGTTTAATGGTCACTAAAGTGAGATTTCTGCTAACATTTTCAGCAATCGTTCTTAAAAAAAACTTTTATATCATACTAAATAAAAGTTACTAAAAGTACTTAACGGTTTTTTATTATCACTACTAAAACGATAAAAAGAGATCGTAACTTTTTACATAACAAGTGTTTTTTTTTTTTTTTTTATTGTTCTCTCATCCTTGAGAAACAAATTCTTAAACCCTTGGGGGAAATACGGAGCAAAAACACGGAAAGAAGCTTAAACCCTAAACCGCAGTTCAATTCAAACTCCGCGGCAGCAGCAAACAAACTTAAGAACCAAGAGAGAAAATATGGTGAAGTCGTACCTCCGGTACGAGCCGGCGGCGTCGTTCGGAGTGATAGTGTCCGTCGATTCCAACATAGCGTATGACGGCTCCGGCAAGCACATACTGGCGCCGGAGCTGGAGAACGTGAGCGTGTGGCACGTGCGCCAGGGCACGTGCCTGAAGACCCTCTCCCCCTCACTTGCCTCTCGAGGCCCTGCTCTAGCCGTCACCGCCATAGCCGCCTCCTCTTCTTCTCTGGTGATCTTTCTACTCTGTGTGCGTGTTGAATTCATGTGTGCTGGTTGATGAGTTTTTTCTGTATATAGTGTTCTGTTTGACATATGCTGAATTGGGTTCTTGCGAAAATTGGAGCAGAAGGAAAAGAAGTACGATTTTGGGTATTGCTTCGTTGTGTTGGCTAATTGGTTTTTGTTATAATGTTCTGTTTGACACATGTTGAACTGGGTTTCTACAGAAAGTTGGAGGAAATGAGGAAAAAGTAAGATTTTGGGTAGTGTGCCTATGTGTTTGTGCGTTGGCTAATGGTTTGTTCTTACAATCTTTCGGAGGTGTACGAAATTGGGTTTCTGCACAAATTGGAGGAAGGAGATAAAACTTAGATTTTGTGTAGTATGTGTCTGTGAGTTTGATTTGTGTGCTTTGGCTAATCGGTTGGGGTTATATTTTTCTGTCTGACTCATACTAAACTTTGTTTCTGCACAAATTGAAGAAAAGGGGAAGTGGTAAAATTTTGGGGCAAGAACGTCTCCTAGAAGTCAATTTAGCTGCTGTGTAAATGGAGGGACTTAGTTTATTCGCTTTTTTTGTTGTAGAATCGGAAGTTCAATTTCTGTTTGTGCTGTGTATAGGTAGAAAAATAGATTGATTTTTATGTATTGCATAATGTTGTTTGTAGGTCCTTCTGTTGGCAAATACTCAAGGGAAAAAGTAAGAATTAGGGGGCGTGAAGAATAAGTTCCCTTTTTTAGCTGCATTTGATTTGGAACGAAAATGTGTTAGTGGGTAAAAAAATAAGGATGTTCTGACTTTGTTAGTGGGTGCAAGCGGATAGATTAGTTTGTTTTGATTGCATATAGCAAGTGGATCGGTACGGACATGCATATATACGTGTATGTATTTAATAACATAATTGAATGTCATTATTCTGTTTGAAACATTCTCAATTGGTTTTGGCACATGAATGTCACAACACTTAATTTGGTTCCTCAGGAACCAGAGGGGCTTATGGGAGATTTCTTTTCTGGTTTTCTTTTGATGTTTTAAATTTTTTAGATTTGAAAGATTAAAGCTCTTGTTCAAATTGAGTGCAGTGCGAAGAATATAACAAATGAGGGTACATTTGGGTGGGTGCTGTGAATGTGTTCTGAGAGTTGTCAGTGGATGTGAAAGTGAGGATAGTTTGTCATGTTTGCAGATGGCAAGTGGATATGCTGATGGTAGTATAAGGATTTGGGATTGTGAGAAAGGAACCTGTGAGACCACATTGAATGGACACAAAGGGGCTGTAACTGCCCTTAGGTTCAACAAGCTTGGATCTTTACTAGCATCTGGTAGCAAAGATAACGATGTAATTTTATGGGATGTGGTTGGAGAGGCTGGACTTTTTCGTCTTCGTGGGCACCGTGACCAGGTTTATTATTTTCTACTAAGTTCATGATTTTCTAATCTAAAATGGTTTGTTTTAATTTGCTTTCTGACACACACACACACAGATATATATATTTTAACTGCGATAATTTATCTTTCCTGTTTGGTTGCATTGCATATTGTAGGTTACTGACCTTGTGTTCTTGGATTCTGATAAAAAACTTGTTAGTTCCTCCAAGGACAAGTTTTTGAGGCTTTGGGATATAGAAACACAGCATTGTGTGCAAATTATCAGCGGCCATCATAGTGAAATATGGTCCATAGATACTGACCTCCAGGAGAGATATCTGGTCACTGGGTCGGCAGATCCGGTGCTCCGGTTTTATACTGTAAAGCATGATTTGATGGATGGTCAGTCTGTATCTGAGGATAATGCTACTAACACCGTTGACAATGGAGATGCATCCATCCAAAAGAAGTGGGAGGTCCTAAAGCTGTTTGGTGAGATCCAGCGACAGAACAAGGATAGAGTTGCAACGGTGAGGTTTAATAAATCCGGAAGTCTGCTAGCTTGTCAAGTTGCAGGAAAGACAGTGGATATATTCCGTGTGTTGGATGAGGCTGAATCCAAGCGTAAAGCAAAGAGGAGAATTAACAGGAAGAAGGAGAAGAAATCTTCAACAGGGGTTGCTGAGGTAGCTGAAAATGGAGTTGCAAATCATGGAGCTGGAGAGGAAGGTAATAATCCCACTGTTACAGTTCCTGATGTTTTCAAGCTCCTTCAGACAATACGAGCTAGCAAGAAGATATGTTCAATTGCTTTCTGTCCTATCACTCCGAAGAGCTCGCTGGCAACCTTAGCATTGTCTCTGAACAATAATTTGTTGGAAACATATTCAGTAGACAGCAGTTCAACTACAAGGAACATTGCCATTGAGCTCCAGGGGCATCGTTCTGATGTGAGAAGTGTTACGCTTAGCTCGGATAACACTCTTTTAATGTCTACAAGCCACAGTGCTGTGAAAATATGGAATCCAAGTACTGGTTCTTGCCTTCGTACTATTGATTCAGGTTATGGATTATGTGGTCTATTCATTCCTGGTAACAAGTATGCAGTCATTGGTACAAAAGGCGGGACTTTAGAAATTATTGATGTTAGGAGTGGTACATGTGTGGAAGTAGTAAAGGCTCATGGTGGTTCTGTTCAATCTATTGCGGCAACCTTAGATGGAAGTGGTTTTGTCACTGGGAGTACAGATCATGACGTTAAGTTCTGGGAGTATCAAATTGCACAAAAGCCTGGTCAAGTATGCTCTTTGAACCATACATTTTCAGTATTTTACCATGCTTAATGATCACTTTCTTGGAGAATAGGATGAAAAGAGTCTATGGCATGCGAAGAATTTCTGTGTTTGTCATTCACTATTCGAACCTCTTTTCATTCCTCACTGTGTGGAGTGATTGATCGTTTCTCCAGTCAAAATTTTGTATTCTTCTAGGGCTTATCTTCAAATGGACAGACTTTTTCCTTGTTAATTCTAATTGTTCTTGGACAGTCGCTTTGATGCATTTTTTGGATTCCAAGTTCTTCATTTCCTCTTTACGAATTATCATGTGAACTGATCCATCTGGGTTATTCCACAGAGGGTTTAAAGACCTACTTAGGTTTCTCTCTCTCGCTCTCTCTCTCTCTCTCTCTCTCTCTCTCTCGGTATCTATCTATCTATCGCTCTATTGAAGTTGAGGCATATGCACTAAATAAGATCATTCCTATTGAACATTTGTGTTCTTTCCAGGACTCGAAGCACGTTACCGTGTCTCATGTGAGGGATATGAAAATGAATGATGATGTTTTAGTGGTTGCTGTTAGTCCTGATGGTAAACACATTGCTGTTGCCCTATTGGATTGTACTATTAAGGTCAGATTGGCTTCTGTAACGTTATGAAAATTGACTGCTTTGTGTTTCTCTGGTTCTTTTAAGTCTTGAAATTGTTTCTTTAACAAGATGAAGTACTTCTTCAATCGTTAAAGTTATGGTCGAGGTCCTATGTATACTTCTCTATAGTCTCCTGGACTCTGCTGTGCTATGAGATGCTTCTGCATGTGAAATGAATGTAATGATTGCAACTCGAATCCTTAAACTGTAGAGCTAAAGTTAAAGGTCTTCCTTTCTTGATTTTCCTACCGTTGCATGACCAGCGTTAAATTGAAACAGACAACTGAATAGTGTCTCAAACAATACAAAAGATCTTGATATTGGTCTAATTATATTGTAGTTTTTCTTTGAACAACATTTGTAGGTACCAAGTCATGTGTGTAAATCATGCCATCTGTATACAAGTTCTCATTCTATTTCATGACAACTGTCCAGATCCCATTAATCCCTCGACTACACCTCTACAAATGGTTAAAAGCTGAAGTCGAGAAATACCAAAAACGTGGCATCTTAATCAATATTGGCCAAACAGAAAGTTCCATCTTGAGTACAGGCATAAGTGAGAATATAATTATTGTAGAAGGTACCTGGTTGTTCTTCTGGGAACAGTTGCTTAACCCATTATTAGTTTGCTGTGCGTTGTGGTATCATATGCTGCATATTGAAATTATTTGGAAGTTGGACAATTCCTTTTGGCTATGGAATACATTCACATTTATTGAATATGTCAAGAAGGAACTGCTTTGGGGTGCGTGAGAAGTACATTTTCCGTGTATTGAGCTTCCTAAAGAACTGGATCTATGATTAAAAGTACCAGGAGATACCTCATTTGGAAGAGAAATACACTATGCGTATACCTCATGGATTGACCAGAATCTTTCTCTACTTCACATACAGCATTGTCTTCAATGCATGTACATTCACAAACTGCAGAGAGAGCCATAGAAAGGATGTAACTGAGAAGTCATTATTGGCACTTAGGTCTTGCGGGTTGGAATACCCACTCGACTTACCAATTTTCGGTTGAATTTTTACAACAATCTTTTCCTTAACGAGTGCAGATATAGCACTATCTTTGATGCATGTGCATGACCCAAACTGCAGTGAGAGCCATAATAGACTTACCATTTCCCTATCGAGTTTTGACCAGTTGTGTTACCTAGGATGCCTAATTAACCAAGGGACCCCATGACTTGAATAAAGCTCAGAATTTACTATAATCTGCGGGTCTAATTTTTTAAGAGCAGATGACTTCCAATTGACATGTTGTCCATCCCTTTCGAAATGCAAATTATATTGGGCACATGGTGCCGAACACATGGCCAAAGTGTGCTACTAGACGTGGCGGCATTTTGAAGTTGCCACATTCTCTAGGCTAAACATACACAATGAAGGTTTTGTGACGTGGTTGCTGGTTGGCTTTCTTGCACTTCTACTATCGGAAACAAAAGTATTTATTCAGGACATTTTTTGGGGAAACCTATTAAGTCCACTCCGAACTGGGACTGTTCATGTGAGCAGTGCAAATACCAATCCCTTCTTTTATCGACAGTACGATATTTTAGCTTCAGGGTTCGATTTATGAGGAAGAGGGAGACAGAAGAAAGTTTCGAAAGGACTGTATGTGAATCACATATCTTGATTCCAGTGCAAATCAGAATAGGGATTCAACTCATTGAGATTTGGCTAGATGTCTTTCAAGAGAGTTGAAGAGGTTGTTGGCTGGTGTTTTTCTTGGTTGCATGTTGTCTTCCAGCCTTTTCTTTTGATATGGTTTACCTTGCGATTATCCCCAAAAAAGAAGGCCATAATTTGTCTATAGGCATGTAACTTGATAGTTATAAATCTGTTGCTGGTTATTTTATTTATTTTATTAATGCTTTCAGGTCTTCTTCATGGATTCCCTCAAGTTTTTCCTTACATTATATGGTCACAAGCTGCCTGTTTTATGCATGGATATTTCCTCTGACGGGGATTTGATTGTTACGGGCTCTGCTGACAAAAACTTGAAGATTTGGGGGTTGGATTTTGGCGACTGCCACAAATCCCTTTTTGCTCATGCTGATAGGTGCTTCATTGTCATTTATATTTCATATATCAAGATAGCTTAAATATAAGTTTTTTGTTAAAGATTTTGATGATTGAATGTTTCTGGCAGTGTTATGGCAGTGCAATTTGTGCACAACACCCATTACATGTTTAGTGTTGGGAAAGATCGCCTTGTAAAATATTGGGATGTTGATAAGTTTGAGTTGCTTTTAACTCTAGAAGGTCACCATGCTGAGGTTTGGTGTCTCTCAATCAGCAACCGTGGTGATTTTCTCGTCACAGGATCTCACGACAGATCTATACGCCGTTGGGATCGTACTGAAGAACCATTCTTCATTGAGGTATTACTGCATGTGCTGGCAATATGTTAAAAGTATTCTGATTGAACACAAAATTTGACATCTTTCTCCTAATTTTTCCAAAGATTCAGGCTCAGATATGGATCTACATTCAAAGCGCTCGTCTCTTGACACTTTAATGTGCTGTTTTAATTTACAGGAAGAAAAAGAGAAAAGGTTAGAAGAGATGTTTGAGTCTGACCTTGACAACGCATTGGAAAATAGGTATGCACCTAAAGAAGAACTTCCAGAGGAGGGAGCTGTGGCATTAGCAGGAAAGAGAACCCAAGAAACGCTTACTGCCACTGACTCAATTATGGAAGCATTAGACATTGCCGAGGCAGAATTGAAGCGTATTGCTGCTCATGAGGTATCCAATATGCTACATATCATACTATTGTTGCAACTACTTCAATGTGCATATATATCAAAGTAAAATGATTAGAACAGTTCATATGTTTTCCTCATTCTCAAGTTAGAAAGGCTTGAATTATTGGTTTTTAAACATACTTGCGGTATTTCGGCTCAGTTTGCATGCGGTTTATTATTTATGGACTCTGCCCCCACCATCTTTGCTTAGTTTTCTAAGCAAGCTACGTGCTTCTATTTAACTTCCTTGTATGGCATTCATTTGGCGGACCTCAAATGGAGGCTGCATTAACTGGAGTTGGTTGCTTATAAGTAAAAGAAGATCAGTAGAAAGGAAATATTGAAAATTTTGAACGATGGGAAGATTCAAAAAAAGGGGTCTAATTTCAACTTCTTCCATGACGCTATGCTATTTAGGAGACTTGTCTTTTGTACAGAATTTTGGTGTAGCTTTGATATTCCGAAGAGTTGAGAAACTGGTGCTACAGTCTGCAAGCTTTACTTGTCAGTATGTGAAGCATTATGCATATTATGGGATTATACTTTTTGTTTAAATGGTGGTGCTAATGACTTTGCCCTGTATCATGCTGAAATTTGATGCATGTATGCTTTTTGTTGTTTGAGTAGACCTTGGAAGCCTTATTTCATCATTTTTACCGCATTTTTTCAGCTCACTTACCTTGTTAGTATAGAACAATCTAGAACAGACATTATAAAAATACACTGAATAGGAGGTCCTGGAAAATCACCATTGATTAATGACAACTATGTGGAGACCCAGGATTTGCTTCTGGATATTCTTTTCATGATTGATATGTTTTGGTGGTCAGGAGGAGAAAGCAAGGGCAAATGTTGCAGAGTTCCGCCCAAATCTACTAATGCTTGGACTCTCACCATCAGATTACATCCTTCGTGCACTTTCAAATGTTCACACAAATGATCTGGAGCAGACATTGCTGGTAAGTGCATGGTGCTGTAGTAATATACAGAGTTTTATATTCCAGTTTGGTCTGGTCAAATAAATGTTTACAGGTTTGGGGAAAATATCACTGTTCCAAATGTGGTCACATCTTAAGAACGTGCCATGGATGAGCTGCATGTTTGACCTATTACAACAGCTTATTTATTTCCTTCACATTTCCAATTTCATGTCGTGTCCATTCATTTTTCACTTTCTTATTTTTGAAAAATCCAAGTTGTGCTTGGTTTCTGCTATGAGCTAAAACTTGGCCTGATCCTCTTTGAAAGAAAAAAGCATTGAACTAAAATAGAGAATCCTTGGCTAGATCCTACCCTATTGGTTGGAGTTTGGTTTGTTCTTTTTCATTCGCCATTCAAATCTTTCCAAGTTGTTATGTAATAACTCATGATTCATTCTTGTCACAAACTAAGAGCAAATCCTTCAGCCTTTGAAAAGTTTAAATCAAGATTGATAGTGATATTCTGTGTAGTGTCAATTTGCACTCTCTGTTTGTTGCCTTCAAGTTTTGCTATCTTACATTGGCAGTACCCCTTGTTAAGTAGGCACGTGAATTATGAGCCTCTTCATTGCTGCCATGGCTAGCTATATGCTTAATAAGGTTAGTCTGTATTCCGTGCAGGCTCTACCATTCTCAGATGCTTTGAAGCTGTTGTCTTATCTGAAGGATTGGTCATCAAATCCCGATAAGGTTAGACCTAGTGCACTCATGGATATGTCAACTTGATCACATAAATTTTTTTTGTTGGGTAAAACAAAATGATTGGCACGCTCTTGCACTGTATTAGTGTGCCTACTTTGATGGAATAAACATAATATACCCCTTGCGTGTAAAACAATCGCTCTCTTGCCTATGGAAATTTTATCCTAAAAAGGAGTTAACCCTCCACAGTAAGGTATCTTTAGCACTCAAGATTGGAGAACTTTCTATCTGGTTTTGTCTCTAGTCTCGATTTAGGGGCAGCAATAGGGAGGGTTGGATTGGCATTTAGTGGGTTGGAGACAGGCCTATTATCCCTGATGCAACCGATGTCTCAAACGTTCATTTTCAGGTCATACTATGCTGAGCCGAGCCCTGCCCAGTCTGGCCTCTGTTATCTTTTTAGGGGGGTAATGTGAATATGACGTGAAGAAAATAAATAAAACCTGAAACCTCCCCATGAAAATGCTAATAGTGTTTCATATATTTAGGAGGCTGAAATTTCTGTACATAGTGTAAAAGAGTAATGCTTAAACAGTTAAACCGAAGGTCTTTATGTGGGTTCAAGCCCAGAAAAGGGACACCACTTGGATAGTAATCGTCTATTCTTGCTTTTATCTTCATACAAATATGAACCTGGGTTTTAGATGTAGTTGATCAAACTATGATTTTTCTCCACTAATGTGACCGAAGTCGCCAGTTTGCGGAGCGAGAGCGGCACTTTCGAAACCGCTGAGATTTGAGAGAGAGATGTGTCTAATTCTTATATGAAAACGCGTCATTCTTATGGACAAAGGCGCACATCTTTCCAAACTGAAATGCCTGATAATTATGATGTATACTGGAAAAAACCTTAATATTTCGACAGAGAAGGGATAAATTGTGTCAAATTTCATGTATTCTTTTTCGTGTATAAAATTTGCAATTTAGGATAAAAGTATTAGAACTAAACGCTGTAACACTTGACCAAAAGTCAAGTTGGTTGAGCGGCTAAGAGCTGAATCCTCCTCTCTGTGTAAACGTTCTCAGTTCAATTCTCACTCAAGGCGGTTATGGCTGAAGTTATTAATTTTAGGACAAACACAATTGATTAGTTCTTCGTTGTACACCACAGATGCAACTTGGTCGACCATCATTCACTGAGCATGACAATTTGTGCCAGAGAAATTGCGACACTGAACTTCAGACTCCGAGCATCCATCACGGATTCCGCAGATTTCCGCTTTTAGAGTGTGTCCGCCTACCTAAGGTGATGAACTAGGTGACCTAGATCGTGACGTATCATTGTGTTTTACCTTGTCTTGGCCCTTGTGTACGTTATAGAGTCAATATTGGCTCATACAAGCTTTTACCAGTCCTCATAAATTCGGATCATAATTTCTCAGACCCTGAAAAGCACTGCCAAGAAACTGTCAATTTTTTTGAGCCCATCAAGTGCTTAAAAATATTTAAATGCTCAGCTACTCAAACATCGGTTCTTATTTAACTGGGGCAAATTGTCAAAGAATGTCATCGATAATAGCTGGATGGCTTATTGCAGAACCAGACAGCTGGTTTTCACGTGCGTCAGCTTCAAATAGGTCACAATGCTTTTCAGTTGACTAAGTTCCTTCTGACTTTGGTCCTCAATAATATTCTCAAACTTCTCTATGCAATGTACTTCTGGAGATTACTAGAGAGCCGGAATGTAAACTTATGTTGACCGGCGGTTTGTCCTTCCAGCCCGCAACAATCTATTACATATGAGCAACTGATCCACAACCTGGATTGAACACAATGGTTGCAAAGTAAAAGCATATGGGTAGGGTAGGTTCAAGGTTGACCCCGAGTCTCATAGTTCTTGTCTTTTCATCATTGGTATTTGTTGGGTCGTTCTAATAAAAGTAGTCATTTTTGTTGGCATTATTCTTTACACACCTATGAAGTTGGTGAAAAGCTGTCTTGATATCAGGGTAGTATAGTAGATGATGGACTTGCGTAGTGCCTTGTAAATCTCATACTCCTTGTGGCCCCAAAAAGGTATTGCAAGGATATAGTGCCTAAATTTGAGGGCCTTGCAGTTGCCTTCATGGATTGCCCATGGTCTAGCTCTGCAGTCAATGTCCTTCGGTAGAAGTTGGCTTTCTGACTTGATTGCTTTCCATTGCCGGAATAGATTATGCATCTGCCCCAAGACTTTAATGATCAATTGAAAAACACTTAAAACTTCTTCTGTCAGTGCATGGCACTAAAATTGTTACACAGTCCCCCCCTCCCCCAGCGCGCCCGCTCCACCTGAAGTACACAGATTAAAAAGTAGTAGAAAAGCAAGGTAAAGTTAGTAGCTTATTTGGTGATCTGCCTGCTTAAAGACGAAGAGACTGCATTCATCTTCCCCATTGTTGTATATTGTCTCAGTGGGAAGATCCTGTTGCTAAATGTGTTGTAGACTTCCAAATTTCTAGCTGCATTTCTTTGATGAATCATCAACTTCTGTGAAATACTGAAATGCAGAGTTGGTGAGATATTTTTGTTAGAATATTAATATGGAGCAGAATCATGATTTCTTACATTTCAAACAGGGAGATTCACTTGTTATTGCTTCTTATGTAGGATGTTCAAGTCAAGTTAACTATTGCATGTTGTTGATCGTACCTGCAGGTTGAGCTTGTATGCAGAGTTGCTACAGTCCTGTTGCGATTACATCATAACCAGCTTGTTGCTACTGCGGCTGCCAGACCAGTCTTGACTCTTCTCAAAGACATTCTTCATGAAAGAGTCAAGGTAAGGGTGGGTTGTTGTGGTTCTGGGAATGAACTAATAAATGCCACTTACCGACAAAGTTAAAGATAGAAACTTGTCATTTGAATACATGTAGTGCTGTAGACTTGGTGACGATGTTGAGAGTCTAAACTTGTCATATTAGAGTACCCACTTGGCTAGCCTGTGGCGACGTTAATTCTGCTGGTTATTACAAATGGTCCGGTCTGGTTGCCTGGCTGATCCGAGTACTTGATTGGTCTTTGTCGTTCGGAGCATATTAGTGGCATTTGACATAGGAGGAACAGTAGGACGATGATATCAAGTGCTTGTGTTTTTTGGGCTATTATAAACTTTTATCATTGGAGGTTCTTACCTAAAATAGGCATTCATCCCGGTCTGGTTGCCCGGCTAATCTGAGTACCTGAATGGTCTTTGCATCTCCCAGCAATCTAGTGGACAAGATGTCATTAACTGCCTGTGTCTTTTTAGTCTAATATAAACATTTCTCATGGAGCTTTCGGTTCCATTGCTGAAAGAGAATCTCCTCTGAAGGACTGTCTGAAACTGTCTGTCCATCCCCATCAACAGTTGAAATGTGTGGCTTTTACTGAAGACATATTGGTTGATTTGTTTCAGGAATGCAAAGACACTCTTGGTTTTAACCTGGCGGCGATGGATCATCTCAAGGTGAATGACTGTTTACCTATACCATGTGGTAGCAATTTACCTTCATTTTTTTTTTCTCTTGAAACTGAAACCTGTTGATGCTATCTTATCCCAGCAATTAATGAATTTAAAGTCGGATTCCCTCTTTCGAGACGCAACAACCAAGTTACTAGAAATAAGAGCGCGGCAGTCAAAGCGTGTTGAAGCTAGGGCAGAAACAAAAGGAGAAAAGAGGAAGAAGAAGAAGCAAAAGAAGTCGACTGATGGACACGTTTGGTCCTAATTTTGCAGGTCCGAAACATGAGTTAAACGGAGGAGAAAAGAAGAAACAGAAGTAGTCGACTCGACAGACATGTTTGGTCTTAACTTGCAGTCATGTCACAAGTTAATGAGCCGGTGAATTTTTTTTTCAACTGTACAATAGATCGATAGTACAATGTTCATTAATGTTAGCTAACAAGTGGAGTATATGACACACGAAGTAATTTATTACAACACATCCGCAAAAGCCGGAGAAGCTAATACTTCTTCCAGTGGAGTAATTCAAAAGCCTAGAAGATTTTCCCTATGAAGAATGTAGTAGAGAAGGGCATAAGGGACTAAGGGGCCGTTTGATGGGTTTTTTTTTGCTTTTTTTTTTTTTTTCAGTTTTAAGAATTGGAAAAAAATGGGGTGTTTGGTAACTTTTTTTTTCCAATTTAAAAACTCACTTTTTAAATTGTAGAGTAAAAAAAAAAAGGAAAAAGTTCTTTTTTTTTCAGTTTAAATTTTTTTTAAGACCTCCACCACAACGCACCCACCGCCCACCGTTGCCTGGCAGCTGGCAGCCACCACCGGGCAGAGGTTGGCAGTGGCGGGCAGTGGCCACCATTGCTGGCCGGAGGCCACTTCCGGCAGCCACTGCCCACCGTCGCCAGACATCAACCACCGACAGCCACCTCCGGTCGCCTGTAGCCACCACTGGGCAGCGGTGGGCGGTGGCCACCATCGCTGGTCGGAGGCCACCTCCGGCCACCACCGTCGGTAGCCACAGCCCAGCGCCGCCAGACAGTAACCACCGACAGCCACCTCTGGCCGCCGGCAACCACCACCCGGCGACCACCTCCGGCAGCCACCACCGACAGCCACCTCTGGTCGCCGGCAGCCACCACCGGCCGGCAACCACCTCCGGCCACCACTGCCGACAGCCACTGTCGGCAACTGTCGCGACAACCTCCTACCAGCAACCACTGCTACGCCCCACCACCGCTACAGCAAACCACCACAAAAAAAAAAGTCAAAATAAAAAGGGTTACCAAACACCCAAAAAAAAGGGGGTTATCAAACACCAACTTGTTTTTATAAAAAAAATAAATAAATTAAGTTACTCTTTAAAAACTGACCACTGAAAAAAAAACTGTGTCAAACAGACCCTAAATATCCCTGAAAATTTCAAGGAAACTGAAAACTTTAAAACGGAAACGATGTTAAGACGGGACTACATATACTTGAAAGTTTGTTAAAATATCAAGGAAAGTTTTAAGACTTCATGGCACTACTTCCCTCGGCCGTGCCCGCCATGTCACATGCTGTGCACGACACTCATGCACAGCGCCCATGCGTCGTCTCCATTGAGCGTGCCCCTAGCACTCCACACGTCCTGCTGGGCCATGTGCCGTGCCACTCAAGTAGTCGTGCTCCCAGCACTCTGTCAAACTAACTACCATGCCCCCGACATCGGTCCATCTATTCACCACATCATGCGCACTTCGCCTTGGACGTGGAATGTTCAACATGCTCCCCGAAGCACTTAGCAACTTGAGAGGCTTAATTCATCGGGCTCCAACATGAAGACCTTTCACAGCGCGATAAGTTTGTTGTTCGAGACACTATCTCTCCCTGAGGTGACTTGAGTGACATTAGGCACGCTTGACCTAAAAAACTCCAATTTTACGATAGCTTCCTTTTCACCAATATGTCCACATTTAAAACCTAGAACTAAACATCACTTTTATGATAACTTCAATATAACAATATGTTTGTATTGAAATCTAAATAGTGCATACTAATTCAAGCTTACAGTGTACGCATCAACGTATTAATATGAAATACATAATTAGAAAGGATTGAATTTTTAACAAAATATTCAATTTAGTTAGGTGAAATGTCATATTTCTCTTGGAAGGCTATGAAAAACATTGTTATCTGCAAGTTTTTTTTTCTTTAATCGAATTTAATGGAGAAGATGTATTAGCTCTAAGGTAGTTTAGTTTTCTGCAAAAAACATATATTCCAATAAGAATACTCTAAAAAAAGAAGCTTGATATCAGATTTCAAAAACATACTTATTTTTTTATAAGACTTTAATCCGATAAGTTTTGAGTAAGTCAATAATAGCCCAAATCACAACTAATCTTTTATGAAGACTTCAACTTATAAAGGGCATTTTAAGGAGAAAAAGATTAGCCATTTAACTTCGTATGTGCTTTTAGATATAGTATAGGTATACATTTCCGATTTGGCATTTTATGTTGAAACACTCCCCTTTTTCATTGTTTCCGCTTCAAACCATAAAATGCGATATATACTGAATTTCTGCAGCTCCTTTAAAGATCTGAAGAGATTATCCATGCATATCCCCTATTTTCGGGTTTCTCCAAATACGTTGGCAACCTTGCTGCAATTGGGTGTTCAACATTGTGACTCCTTTAAAGATCGGAAGAGATTATCCATGCATATCCCCTATTTTCGGGTTTCTCCAAATACGTTGGCACCTTCTTATGATTATTCAAAAGATCGGAAGAGATTATCCATGCATATCCCCTATTTTCGGGTTTCTCCAAATACGTTGGCACCTAAGATGTATGTTTGGGGCAAACATTCTCACATGTTGACATCGCTGGACAACAAATTAAATTCATGCACTCCGCAGCTCCATCAGAGAGGAACCGGTAACTTCTTCAGATAGATATGTCTCGATCCACTTTTAGTTTTCTCCAACATTTCAAACGTAATTGCTTTTTCAAAATGAAGAAGGTGCCCTGTTATAAGAATCAACTACAGAAGGAGAATGATACTAGTGCAGACAATGGTGATAAAGAAGCATATCACAAGAAAGAAACGAGGTGTAAACTCTTCATGCAACTTGTTTCATTAGTTACATCATGCAAGACATGTTTGTAAGGACAATAAAAGCAAGAAAATAGCACTTGACCTGCTAGTTGCACGCATATATATATATAACTGGAAAAATGATGGAAGAAGTGCAAAATTTCTTATAACTTTATTCCTGTTAAAACATTTTCATGAGAAAAGATATAAACGGGACAAAGAATTTCAATTTCCTTGTACATTCCAATAGCTTGCACTCCGACATCTACCCATTAGCTCTCAAAACCCCAGGGGTTATCATGTATTGCGACCATGAAAAACAATTAACTAGCGGGTGTTAGGAAGCGGATAAAGAGCAAATCTTTCAATTGATAACCACCTTCTTTATAAATCTTTTCCTTCCATTTCTTAACCATCTAATTAAGGGGCGTCAATTAATGTAAAAGTCTTGAATCCAGAGAGGAGCAGCTGAAACACAATTTCTACTTGAAATTCTTGCCCTCAAAGGTCTGCCCCAACTGCCAGTTCTTAGGGGCAACATGCCATGAAGTTGAGGTTCTACCGTCGCTCGTCTCAACTCGAAATGTCAGCGACTCGCCAACCAGCATGGCGTCTGCCTCCCAATTCTGACCCCAATTACGCTTCATCGTCGTCCATTTCAGCTTGTCATCGCCCTTCACCTGCACGCTCGTAACGTCTCCGGTCCCTCCCACGTTCCATACCAAGACTAGGTTGAAGTAAGGATTTCCCGTGATCGTGAATCGTATGCCTCCCTCCTTCTTGCATGCCACCCTGCAAGTTATGTGGGTTGGTACTCGCTCCGTCCTTTAAAATGTAAAGTGCCATTCTCAACAATTAACGATTTCTTTTTCCAAATGTTTTCGGAGGGGAAGATGCATATATGTAGTAGTGATTCGCAGGTTGTGTTAACATTTCCGTTAATGCTTGTAATTTAGTTTCATGAAGAAGTGTGGCTAAAAATAAATACGTACCTTCGATATTGAATGGGAACAATGCCAGCTTTGTACTGGGCAATTTGGAGAAAGGCTGGCTGGGCCAAGTCGAAATGCTCGAGGGGCGGGTTGCACCATCCACCGTTGTCGTTTGCTAAAGCGTAATTCGGAGGGCAAAGATTGGTGGCTGTAACAGAGAGAGATGGCTGCCCAGGGTTGCACCATTGCTCGCCGCTAACACATTTTATCTCATAACAAGCTCCGCAAGTTTGGCCGTTGTTGAACAAGACTTGGCTTAATGCCGTAGTTTGTAAGCCGTAGCCTTGTTGTTTTAGGTCACCATAGCCACACGCTCCCCCTACACAAGTTCACTTAATCTTGTCATTCACAGAAAGATAGGAACCAAGGAGTTCACATTTGGCATAAGGGACAACTCTGGGACTAGAGAAGATTTGGAAGATTAGACAAATAGTGAATAACAGGCTTGCATATGGCTCCTTCGTATCTGTCGACTTACCACACGAATTGGGCTTTAAATTTATTCTCAAAGTGGGAGTACGTTTGATACATATCAGGCCAAGCTTGAAATTCGCGTATTCATTCATGAAAGATTTTTTGTTTTCATGTGATATTTCGTATATAATCATACATAATGTACTCACTATTTCCATCTCGCAACTTAAAACTGTAAGTTTTATGTTAATTTGAGGCTGGGAATGAGTGTGGAATTCGGCGAAAATTTCTTTAATAGATTAAGATAAAGTGAGTCAAGCTCGGTCATCATCATGAAAAGCCAAGCTGGGATACGAACTCAAAAGAATGCTGAGCTCGTAAGACCACTTGCCAAGCTAAACGAGGCTCATGAGCACCAAGTTTATTGCATGCCCTAGTGATGTCCAACAAAAATGAAAACAAAGGTTTACGGCCCTAGCCCCATGCCGTTACTCTGAAGTACAACTTGCATTTGCTTTTCTGAAAGATCACTTTAATAGCCAAATCCAATGTCGAGAAACTATGGCCCATGGGGAATTACTCTAGCACCTATAAACTTTGTTTAAGCGGTCGAACTAGGCATGAACATTAAAAAGAGGTAATAGAAATTGCCCCTCATCAACTTTAAATTTCCCCTTGTACTTGCAATCCGCCCCCCTCAACATTCAATCGCTGCGAGGATCCCCTAATATTTCTGATATAGCTAGCCAACATCCCGTCTGTCTCTCTTTTAGGTCATCAGCTTGTCGTTCAACCGTTTTTATCGCAAACTCAAAATTTTAGGGCTGATGTCCGTAAGGGAGACAAAGAACCTCTCTATGATCATGGCATGAAATTGGTTATAGATTAACAAACGAAAACTCAGTTTTGGCTTAACATAAAGGTCACGCCGAAGAGCCCAAAGAAGAATACATGGGAGATTTAACAACGTTGTTTTACACTACCACACATGTTTTGTCACAATAAAATGAACTGCTAAATTTCAAGTGAAACTTTTGATTTTTCGTACGTAATACTAAGGGTTGAAAAGCTAATAAAATGTATTCATAAAATCTGCGTCATAGACATTTTTGCAGAAAGATGTATCAAAAGCATTAACAACCGGTTCTTGTTATTTTGAGGTATATGTATGGAGCATTCATATGGGTTTGCATGGTGTGTCCATGCAAAACAACAACAGGCCATGCCAAGGTGTACGTACCCATTGTTCCCGAGCCATCGCCGCCTCCATAGAAAGTAGCGTGAGCATTCTTCCAGGGTCCAGGCTTAAACCTGCGCCTGTGGTGCTTTGGATGCCTATGGTGCTCTGGATGCAACGCTGCTGCAGACCCGCCACCGCCTCTCCATATCGGATTGATTCTGTCATTGGCATGAACTCCAAGGTGTTCAGGCACAAGAACAAGCAGCAGCAGAGATGAAAACAGCAAGAGAGCAGCCCGTGAAGGTAATATCATCATGGCTTTTGGCACGAAGAAGTGATCAGCT
The DNA here is from genome assembly GCA_033070095.1 of Escallonia herrerae. Classification (NCBI taxonomy): domain Eukaryota; kingdom Viridiplantae; phylum Streptophyta; class Magnoliopsida; order Escalloniales; family Escalloniaceae; genus Escallonia; species Escallonia herrerae. Next base: position 719,977 of record JAVXUP010000149.1, read on the forward strand.
TGAAGGGTTTTCTCTGTCTATTGGTTTCTGGTAATATGTTTTCGGTTGTCTTGGGAGGCTCTGAAAATTGTGTAGCTTTTGTGTTTTTCTGGTGTAGCTGTTCTGTGGTTCACATAAGCTAGAATTCGGCCTCAAATGGGATTGCAGCCGAAAGCTCTCTCTCTCTGTGCCGTGAATCTCTGCGGCCTATTTAGCGAGAAACCGATCAATAAGATTTCTAGATTAAGATAACAACCAAGGTAAACCAATGGGTGAAATCTATCAAGCAGCTCAAGTTTATCACAACGCGATGTGGTGATAGCAAAATCTTTTTTGGCTAAACAATTTTTTTTTTGGATGGAGTGAGTTGCGTCCTTCTCAAACTGATAACAAGTAATAAGACTCGAACTAGAGTTCTTTGGTGAATAGAACAAGTCTGTCTTCGATATTCTGTTATTTGCTTCGGTGGTGATAGCGCATATAGTGTTGCCTCTAACTTTTTAGGGAGCATTAATTTTCGCATTATGTGTTAGCTGTCACGATAAAGTACATCATAGACCATTCATTAAATTTTTAGCGAAGAATAATGAGGTGTGAGCAAACACATAAGGAGAGGTGGAAATGGACATTTCCGAGGCTGTTTTACTCTCTTTTGCTCTTGTTTGAGTTCAGTCTCCATGCACTGTTTTATCTTTCAATTGCGATGCTAGTTCAAAGTGTGAAAACCAACTTCGCAGGTGGAAGACATGAAGACCGTGAAAAGAGCGTAATCTTGAGCTTAGCTTAACCTTAAAAGTCTTGTTCTTATTTTTGTCCAATGACTTAACATTGCAACTGCTCGTTTCTCTGAGAAATTCTCAAGAAAGATTCCACACATACAATCGTTAAAAAGTACAATTAAAATAGGCATAGTTAAACAGATGGAAAAACTACAAATTCGAATACAGTTGGCTGGCAGGCTTGTTTGTGAAAAAAATCGAGATGAAATTGTAGTGTTTGCGAGGTACATTTTCAACGACGTAAGCGATACGAATGAAAGGAGAGGTAGCAGGGAGGCTATGGAAAATAATTGCATAAGAGAATTTTGAGAAAAAAACATAAGTTCCTCGATGTAATGGCCCCTAGATGGATGGCCAAAAAGGGCTTGCGAATACACCCGACGAGATCTAACCGAGCTATGGTGAATTCAGACTGATGCTTCAAGTTTCCCAAAGCCCAGGTAAATAATCTTCCTAGCACTCCTCTGGTCATTGCTCCTTAGTTGTCAACTACTCAGGTAGCCACTCTTTTCATCGCCGCATGCTTAAACCATTTCGATTCGAAGCCGCTTGGATGACTCATGAGCGCTTCCCCAAAATTGTCCAAGAGGCTTAGGATCAAAATAACCAGGACCTTTCTCGGGCGATCTCTTTGTTTAAAGAAAATGTTCAATCTGGGATAAGAATTGTGTTTGGTAATTTATTTCAAAGAAATCTCTGTAATTATTTATACCACCTGAATGTTTGGAAAATGACATTAGGAATGAGTATCTTGACACCCTTTGCAGGAACAAATGCTCTAGGTGATCGAAAAATCCGTAATTTCCCCGTGCGTCTCGTATTACCCTCCCAGTTGCATGGTTTAGTTCAAGACTTCATTGGGAGGGTACTGTACTCGTGAAGGGAATCCACAGATGACAAGATGATTAGAAATCCTTTATTTTTGGTACGGAATCCACCAATTACATTTTGAGAAAATGCCCAAAAGCCCAAATTAATGACATGGGAAAGATTATTTAGTCAACAATTTTACTCCCAGAATCTAAAACATTGACCAGTTAGTTTGGATAAAGGAAAATTTGATGCATGACCATAAACATCACTTCATGGACATGCAATGGGAGTATGTGTTTATAGCCCCACTTTGGTAGGCGTGGAGCCAGAGAAACAAAGAAGTTATTGAAGGGTCACCCTTTGATATCCTTGGATAGCCTGGAAGAAGACTCTGGGTTGTGCAAAAGATCAAAGTTCCTAAACTTATGCAATGGTTTTCCCCCTCCGCAGCTGCCATTAAGATCAACACTGATGGGAGTGCTAAAGGAGAAGCAGAAAAGTGGAATTGGTGGCCTTATACGGGATGACAAGGGACAGTGGCTCGGTGGCTTTTATAGTAGTCTACCCAATTGTGAAAGCCTAGAGGGCAAGCTCCATGGAATATTGAAAGCTCTACAAATCATCGAGGACAGAGACCTCCACGCAGCCTCTGTGGAGACTGGCTCTTTGATTGCTGACCAACTTCTAACGAATAGACAGGTTGTATCCTTGCATCCCATGAACAATTTGATCAAGGACAATTGTTTTTTGCTCTTCGCGACAAATTCAAAGATCTTAGATGAATTAAGAGAAGACAACCAATGTATTGATATGCTTGCCAAAGGAGTGCGAACCATGTTGGGGCTTTTATTTACCTCAACCAACTTCCAAAGAATTAGGACTACTGCTTATGAGAAAGAACAAATTTTGGCTCCTACCTGGGTTGGGTTGTAAGAATCTTCCTCCAACTCCGTGTACAGTAACAATTAATAGTCGCTAAAAATTTCTAGTTACTTTTCTTATAACACTTTCAGTAACAATTATTAACAACACTTTTTTAGAGTCACTAAATAAAAGTCACTACAAACATTTGAAAACGATTGATTGTCGCTATATAGGGGGTAGGAGGAAGATTCCTTTAACTAGGTGGCATCCAAATTTTTTCCTAAGAGAAATGCTAATGGGATGTTGTACCACCAAACTTAGTTCTTTACTTCTGATTTTTCTTGATTGTAACAAAAAAAAAATCGTGCAAGCTTGTGATTAACCAGTATATATCTATGTTTTTCTGAATATATAATGTCAAATATCGACCATATTAAGGATTGATTAAGCAGATCCATATTAAGATTTCTAGTTTTGTCGTAACCCTAATTAGTTACTTCCACAAATATGTAAATCAAAAGTTCAAACTGCACTCAAAGGTAGGTCATTTCCCTCTTTTCTAGGAACTCCGTACAAGAATTCAAGAAACAACGGTATCTCCAATTATAGTCCATTTGGGACGTAAAAAATATGGCTCTTAATTTTTTTATTTCATATTGACAAGATATGCAGGCTGCTTTACATATTTCCACAACAAATGGCCAACATTACCAACACACTTTTAAGTCCAACTAATATTCACATTAACCCATCACCTTGCCTTTGTAACCCAACCCCCCTCCCGCTAGATTATCATGATAATCCATGCATGTTTTGATTTCTCTCGACTTAGGGTTGGCATAGGTCTAACTTGCTACAACAATAACATTCGTTGTGGCTCGGCTTCCTTTTCTGCTTATTTGTCGAATCATTATACACCTCTCTAACATCTCATACTTCATACATCTACATGGGCTTTGAAACCATTTTTTTTTCATATTAAGTACTAACAATGTTTACTTTTCTGTTGAACTAGATGTCGGGATCTAAACATATATCATACATACGGTGGGTGGCACCTATTATCTATGACTTTTACCATATAGTTAAAGACTTCAACCATTACAGTATTGACAGAGCAACTCCTCATCTTGTGAAGGAAGCCAGGGTTCTAGCTCATTTTTCATGCCAGGCCAGATTGACGATTTATCAGGACCGGGTGATTGGCTACTTACAGAGTCGAGACCTGCCCGTCATGGAATGACATAAATATTCTTGGTGCTTACTGATTTTGTAGTTCCTTTTGCTATTATTATCTGTTGTATGTCCCTAAGGCCGGTATCCTTTGAATTCTGTATCTTTGAATTCTTATATTTTCATATCAATACAATTCTCTTATTATCAAAACAAAAAAACAAAAAAAAAATCATAGACATATAGTAAAAGGGTAGGGGTTTATTAAGATAAGGGTTGCATTATCAGAGATTAAAACAGGTAAAGCAATCGTTAAACCCCGATCCACACATATCAAATGGAGATGTTAGCTGCCTAGTATTTGTGTATTAGATTCTTGTACGCGTCCTTATTTTCTGAGTAGTACTTGACCTCCGCCTGCAAAACAAGAAATCATGCTTAGCCTAGGCAAGAAATTTTTTATTGCTGTTGAGCTTCAAAAGAGCAGGTGGGTGGGTTCTATAATATTGTAGTTATTGAGATTAGCAGCAGCACAGCCTGCGTAAGCTAGGATATCTTCCAGTTCATGTACTAGAAGATATCCGCACCCGTTTAATTCCAAAGACTGTTTTGACTGAGGGCATGATCTGATTTACTATATGTTATTATCCTCCAAAGTTTAATTAAATGGGGGATTCTTATTATTATTATTTTGTTTTTAACTTTTCAAGGCACTGAGAAAGTCAGCAAGACTGTTACGCCACAGCAGAAAATAAAAACAAGACTTTCCTTTTCTTTTTATGATGATAGCAACAATAGGGTAAGATAAGAATGGTATGCAGGTTAGCTTTGGAAATGTCCTCAGAAAAAAAAGAAAAGGAAACATGTGGTGTTTTATAAACATCTTTCTTTGTCGGAATCTAATAAGAGGAGAATATGGAGATATGACAGCAATTGAAAGCTGTAGAAAGAAGTCAATATCGGTTCAGAAAACCCTTGTTTAAAAGTTACCTAATCAACCCTTGCTGATTTCAAAGCACTACTGCTCAACTCTCTATTTCTACTTGGCAGTAGAAATAGAGAGTTGAGCAGGTTTTCAAAAGCATATTATTTTGATTAAATTAATAAAAATCTCTGCCCATGTAGCATCTGTAGAGACCACCACCAATCTTAACAGATTAAGCTATAGAATTGTGAAGGAGAGTATATTTGAACATACCTTGCGAACCCCTTTAATTGCCACCAGAAGCTTCTCACCAATCAAATCTTTCAAGACACCATCTTTCTCAAGAGCTTCTACAGATTCGGAAAGGGACTTTGGTAACCTTTTAACCTTCCCGTCAAGGCTATGAGGATTTTCATCTGTTTTTATGCAAATGAATGTCATTACACATTGTAACTCGCAAGTTTCATTATAATGCAGAGCCAAAGTCATGCTCGGCACGAATCAACAGTTTGTAATTAAATCCTGTGTATGGTATGCAGCAGCTAATGACGGTGGTCAGATATTGTTAGGAGAATTCTAATATTATTGCCTAAATCAAGTAACTGAAGAAGCGGTACCCTTTCCTATCTGTTACTTCAGCATTCTACTATTATTGCCTAAATCAGGTAACTGAAGAAGCGGTACCCTTTCCTATCTGTTACTTCGGCACCGTCTGCAATTTCAAAACCAGTAGAATAGAAGAAATGAGCTATCGGACAAAGACTTGGTAAAGAAACCTTAGAGGTGGTTATCCTCAATGCCTCAATTAACTTCTGCCTCTAGAGTCTAGACTAATCAATTCTGTCTGTTTTTATTCTGACGCATGATCAAGCACGGAACAAATATTCACTTTTGTAAAAAATATAAGGGCTAATGACAAAACTGTCCCCTAAATTATACAATGTTTTGCACATCGCTCCCCTTAATTTCAACTTCGATAAAGCTGTTCTCCGTCATATACGTATTTGTTGTAGACAACTCCAAAACCCAAAGTC